>JAVLUX010000125.1:947500-1612500 GCA_032164185.1 Moxostoma hubbsi
TGTGTGTGATATATATATATATATATATATATATATATATATATATACACACACACACACACACACACACACACACATAAATTATATATACACATAGAAAATAAAATATATTCAGATAATTAAAATGCATTACATTCCTGTAGCAGAAGAGTTAATCATTAATAAGACAATACAAAAAGTGGCTTTAGAATACAATGTATTGTTTACTATCATATTATTGATCATAAGTCAATCATTGGCACACAGTTCACAGCAATCCATTTCACAAGTGAATTTGTCAATCAGTTGGAGATTTATTATGAGGGCTTGTTTAAGGACCCGTCAATTTACACCAGCGTCAGACATGCTTGTGTAGCGTCTCGGGTGCTTTGCGTCATAAACAAAATGTTTAGGTCACTTTGACAAGTTAAATATAGTTTAATACTAAATCTTTAAACACATCTTGAGATCCCTTAGTTCGTATTTGCGCTCCTTCAAGTGTTTTAAACGCAAGAACGTAACGCACGTTTGTTTTGTTCTGCCTACTGAAGTGTTTTCTTCACTGTATAAACTGCATGTTGCTCATACAGCTGAAGTTTCACTTACTGCCCTCTGGAGTAAACAGGTGGTACTACAAGCTTGCATTTCTCAGGAATCTTCCTTATTATGGTCCGGGGGCATTGCGATTAATTGCGTACATTTTTTTATCGTGTTATTTTGTTAAATTAATTGCACTGAATTAACACAATCGACAGCCTAATATAGTATAATATACCTAATACAGTATCTCACAAAAGTGAATACACCACTCACATATTTGTAAATATTTGATTATATCTTTTCATGTGACAACACTGAAGAAATGGCAATTTGCTACAATGTAAAGTAGTGAGTGTACAGCTTGTATAACAGTGTAAATTTTCTGTCCTCTCAAAATAACAACACACAGCCATCAATGTCTAAACCGCTGGCAACTAAAGTGAGTACATCCCTAAGTGAAAATGTCCAAATTGGGCCCAATTAGCCATTTTCCCCTCCCCGGTGTCATGTGACTCATTAGTGTTACAAGATCTCAGGTGTGAATGGGGAGCAGGTGTGTTAAATTTGGTGTCATCGCTCTCACACTCCCTCAAACTGATCACTGGAAGTTCAACATGGCACCTCATGGCAAAGAACTTCTGAAAAAAAGAATTGTTGCTCTACATAAAGATGGCCTAGGCTATAAGATGATTGCCAAGAGCCTGACACTGAGGGGCAGCACGGTGGCCAAAAACATACAGCGGTTTAACAGGACAGGCCTCGCCATGGTCGACCAAAGAAGTTAAGTGCACGTGCTCAGTGTCATATCCAGAGGTTGTCTTTGGGAAATAGATGTATGAGTGCTGCCAGCATTGCTGCAGAGGTTGAAGGGGTGAGGGGGTCAGCCTGTCAGTGCGCAGACCATACGCTGCACACTGCATCAAATTGGTCTGCATGGCTGTCGTCCCAGAAGGAAGCCTCTTCTAAAGATGATGCACAAGAAAGCTCGCAAACAGTTTTCTGAAGACAAGCAGACTAAGGACATGGATTACTGGAACCATGTCCTGTGCTCTGATGAGACCAAGAAACTTATTTGGTTCAGATGGTGTCAAGCGTGTGTGGCGGACACCAGGTGAGGATTACAAGTGTGTCTTGCCTACAGTCACGCATGGTGGTGGGAGTCTCATGGTCTGGGGCTGCATGAGTGCTGCCGGCACTGAGGAGCTACAGTTCATTGAGGGAAACATGACTGCCAACATGTATTGTGACATACTGAAGCAGAGCATGTTCCCCTCCCTTCAGAGACTGGGCCGCAGGGCAGTATTCCAGCATGATAATGACCTCAAACACACCTCCAAAACGACCACTGCCTTGCTAAAGAAGCTGAGGGTGAAGGTGATGGACTGGCCAAGCATGTCTCCAGACCTAAACCCTATTGAGCATCTGTGGGGCATCCTCAAACAGAAGGTGGAGCAGCACAAGGTCTATAACATCCACCAGCTCTGTGATGTCATGGAGAAGTGGAAGAGGACTCCAGTGGCAACCTGTGAAGCTCTGGTGAACTCTATGCCCAAGAGGGTTAAACCAGTGCTGGAAAATAATGGTGGCCACACAAAATATTGACACTTTGGGCCCAATTTGGACATCTTCACTTAGGGGGTGCACTCACTTTCGTTGCTAGAGGTTTAGAGAGAGAGATAGATATATACACACACATATACACACACACACACACACACACACACACACACACACACACACATACATACATACATACATACATACATACACACACATACATACATACACACACATTCAGAGACTGGTTTGACACACACGTCCTGAGTTGCACTTTAATTACTGTAACTTTATAACTGTCTGCTACCTCAATAACTGCTATGTCCATAGAACACCATCTCATAGTATGTTATGTTTACATTTGGCATTTTTAGAAACTGTCATCTTTTTGCACTACTGTGTACTGGTCGGCGCTGCACTGTCTCTCACTGTGTCTATTGTCCTGTTCATTGTTAGTCATTTATTGTACTGTCCCGTACTTTTTGAACACGTTTGCACGTGCACTTTATATACGTATTATATACGTATTTTATATAGGTACTTTATTTAGTCTGTGTAGTCTCAAGTGGTTCTGTGTTTGTCCTATGTTGTTTTATGTAGCACCATGGTCGTGGAGGAACGTTAGTCTCGTTTCGCTGTCTACTGTACTAACTGAAGTAACTAATCAAATCCTCATGACCCAAGGAATGCACATTTTAAGACATGCCTTTCAAAAGTAACAGCGTTAAACATCCACTTTTTAATTTTCTTGACCCATAAACAAAATTTCTTCAGTTAAACAAAGACAAAACTGAAGTCATTGCGTTTGGAAACAAAGATGAAGTTCTCAAGGATAATGCATACCTTGACGCTAGGGGTCAAACAACTAAAAATCAAGTCAGGAATCTTGGTGTGTCTCTAGAGTCAGACCTTAGTTTCAGTAGTCATGTCAATGCAATAACTAAATCAGCATATTATCATCTGAAAAATATTGCAAGAATTAGATGCTTTGTTTCCAGTCAAGACCTAGAGAAACTTGTGCATGCTTGGATTATTGTAATGGACTCCTCACGGGCCTTCCCAAGAAGACCATAAGACAGTTGCAGCTCATACAGAACGCTGCTGCCAGAATTCTGAGCAAAACCAGAAAATATGAACATATCACACCAGTCCTCAGGTCTTTACACTGGCTCCCAGTTACATTTAGGATTGATTTTAAAGTATTATTACTGGTATATAAATCACTCAATGGGCTAGGACCTCAATATATTGCAGACATGCTCACTGAATATAAACCCAACAGATCACTCAGATCATTAGAATCACATCAGCTAGAAATACCAAGGGTTCACTCTAAGCAAGGAGAGTCTGCTTTTAGCTATTATGCCAGCCGCAACTGTGCCACTGTGTGTCCGACTGTTTGTACTGTTTTTTTTATTCTAAACTGTTTTAATTATTCTTATTTTATTATTCTTGTTTTTTTCTTTTTAATTTCTACTATGTAAAGCACTTTGAATTACCATTGTGTATGAAATGTGCTATATAAATAAACTTGCCTTGCATTGCCTTGCCATAGGTGGTGCGGTCACCAAACTTTGCATGTACCCTCAGATAATGGTCCTAATGAAGCTTACCCATACAGAGTTTCGTTTCAATAGGACAAAGGGTTTATAGGGATACAGACTCACTTTCAGTTTTACATCGACCTCTTTAGCTTTGTGATTCTGTAAATTTAAATAAAAAGGCAAAAATCTAAATTATGTACTATTAATTCTGTGCAGCTTGGTCTGGAGATTTATGGATATATTTTAATTTCCATTGTTTGCGCAAATCGTTTGAAGGACCGGAAACGTTTAAACGTTAAAAGATGGCAGCCACTGAAATGTGCAGGATTTTAATTTAAGGGGTCCTTGAATCATTGTTGAAGGGTCTGAATCAAGAGGAGAGTAATCAGTAAAAAAGTATTGGGTCTCAAGGACAAATGGTTCAAAAGATACGCACAAAAGAAAAGTTCATATTTGAACTGGTGGTGGTACTATGGAATTTGTCCTGTAGGTCCCAAATTAGTATTCATTAATAGTATTTATTATTAAAACGGTTTTATAGTTATTACGATCATTTACAGCAACAACAACCATAAAAAACAACTGTAAAGCAGAAATAAATAGATGTGAATTGAAATATGTAGATTTTGCTTGTGCAGAAACAAATTTAAATCACGTTTACTGTAATAAAAACGCTTTTTGTAATATATTTGCAACGTAAACAATCATTTCTGACTTCTACGTTCATAACTGTCCAAAATTCAGCTGTAGTTGTCGTTTAGTATAAAGTTGGTCAAAATCCATTGATATTTCTCACTGATAGCTTTGCATGAATACATCACATCAGGTCGGATGGTCGCATTTGGTCTCGTCACACGTGTTGAAACATTTCAACACAGCCGAAGCTCAATTTGGATTCAAAATGTTGCATCAGGAGATGCAGTATGCAGTGAAAAGGTGGCTTAAGAGGAAGAAAACTAACAGATACAACTGGTGCCAAAGCAACTTTCGGTGCTTGGCCCCTAATAATAATAATAACAGGTCCCTAATACTAACGGTTAATATAATACAATTGTTATATTTCTGTAATTTCTTAATGTAGAAATAACACCCATTATCAGGGGCGATAGACAGTGCTGTGGCACCTACTGAATCAGTTACTTTTTATTCTTCTGGTAGGGAGACTTTGGCAGCCCATAGAACCATAGCAAATTTGGGACTTCTAAAACAAACTCTTTAGCGCCACCACCAGCTAAAAAAAATGTACTTTTGCATGTATCTATTGAACAGCTTCTGTGAGCATTTGTTTTCGTCATTATTCATTCTTCAATAATTAAGAGCTTAAAAGCTAAAGAGGGACCCACTGTCCGAGTATTTGATTGTAGACCTACATAAATTACAATTATTTTTGTTAATATCAGTAAACAAAAACATGCAATATTACATAACTTATTGTGAAATTGCACTTCATTTGTGCAACACATTAATACTATCACTATTTTTAGTTTCTCCCCAGTCACTGTTCCCCTGCCCGGTTAGGTAAAATCAGGTGTTAATGTCACAATCTATAGAACTTGGTGGCACCAATGCCAATGTTCATGTGTGTTTTGAGCCCTGAAAAGAAAGCAGAAGTAATTTACATAAAAACAAATTCCAAACTAAACCTAAATCAAGGTGAAAATAGTACTTGTTTGGAGGTTTTCTGCTTTTGACTTTTTGACTGGGCTCATAGTCAGACACCGACTCATCACTGTTCCCCTCCTCTGCCGAGGAGCCCGACGAGCCACTTCCCGAACCAGAACGAGAGTCCGAACCCGAATCGGAGTCTGATCCAGACCTGCACACAGAACAGGAAACACATTTAAAAAAGCAGCTAGAGTGAGACTGTGATCTATTTTGGATCAATGCAAAGGGTTTACACATCAAATATACATTCACTCACTCTTTACTCTTGCTTTTTGAGTCATCGTCTGAGTCATCACTACTGGAATCCTGCAGGTAAGGACATAACATGTTTATTGGAACTGAAAACAAGTACTTAAGAGTAGAGAAGACTGCAAATACCACAGCAGCTACAAGATTTAAAAGGGGCAAGAAGGGTGCAGGGCTGGGTGATATGATTATATTTATTTATATAATTATATCATATGTAAATATCCTTGTGCGCAGCAGTGAGCATGCTTCATGTGAGACTGAAACCAGGCTTGAGCGAGAAATTAGTTCTGGCTGGTTAAATTGCCTGTTATTTGTGCACGCTGGTTTAACACCCGATTTACTAAAGGAATTATACAGATCAGGCAATGCTGCAAACTCGCCCACAAACTTGTTGCTCATTCTCTGCCATTCTGATTTTGCGGGCCGATTCTGAGTGCTATATAGTGGATGCAGCAGCAGTCCAATGTCACTGCGATCCAGTGACCTGGATCATCTCTTTAACATGCCACGGTGTGCTTCACTACACCACAAATCTGTACTTCATTTGATGAATTATTGCCTATATGATCAATAGAAAAGTCAAGAAAATTAAGGGGAACTTGTTATTAACCTGTTCAACTCTTAAACCTGCCCCTGGGTTCAAAATGATATAATCACTATCATCCTTCAATATTTATATGTCCTGATGGATTCCAGTCATATGTGGTATCATTACAAAGCTAAGACCCTCTACTTTTCACACAAAACCATAATTTACTTATTTTACATTGTGCAGCATTTGAATGTTTAAATTCCCACTTCCGCAACAAATATAGAGATAAAAATCAAGTATGATTATGAATATTTTTCATATATCGCTCAGATTTGATTAACATAGATAAGCCACATATCAAGCAAAAGCTCTCATTCTCCAGATTATGTATATTTAGTTTATTTTGTTATAATAAACCAATAGATCAAATGATTGCCGAATTAATCGCAAAGAAGATTTTATACATTTGTAAACACAGAAGTGCAGAACATAGGTTGCTATTTCATAAACTCGGCAAAATTTATGGATAATGACGAGACACATCATTGGAAAGCCGATGATCAAAGACATGTACATCTTTCCCTCCTGACCAATAAGAGCTTGAGATAATCATCATCATAGTTTGTGTGCAACTGGGCGTCAACACGAGGCCTGTACTGTAATTCGCATTGCCAAAGCACTTGCAGACGCACATGGAAACTTATTTCTACTTATTATTTCTCAATATGGTTCCAAAAAAGCTAAACATACAGCAAAAGAGAGCTTTTGTTGGTGCTGAAGCTGTTTTAGAGCAACTGGATTATTATATTATAGAATATATAAATTGCAAACACTTATAGATTGTGTTTGCAATGTATATAGCCTAGCGATTTATTGCCTTTTTCATTCAATATTTGCTTGTTCTAAAGAAAAGTTTGCACTTTATTATTTTTGCAGTATATTACGGTTTTACATTTTATATTAGTTTATACATTTTTATAAGATTATAAATAAAAACATCTTCAGTATTTTCATGTCTCAGGTCTACTTTTCATCTATCCCATTACTAATATTTTGTGTGTCTTTGGAAATATGATAAGAAAACCTGTTTGGGTATCCTTGTAAGTGCTGTTGTCATGTATACCCAATAATAAAAGTAGGATTTTTTGTGTAATATTCTTTGTAAAAGCTTGTTTTTTGACCTTGGAGACACTAAATGGCCATTTTGCCTCCCTTCAGTTTCATAGTAATACCTTTTAAATGGTAAATGATAGAGAAATTTGTATTTTTTTCAGTATTTTCTGCCATCTAGTGGAATCAAACAAAACTTGCCATATATAAGAAGAGCATACAGGGCTTGAGTTATGCATTTTCAAAGACATAATTCAAAGAAAAAATCTAAAATGTGTGTTTATTACAGTAGTTTGAACACATACAATAACAATTCTTAATACAATAATTAAGTTTCCTTTAAAATTAGACCAAAATTTTACTTAACTGTATGTGGGTGAGAGGAGCCTTCAGATTTGGGTATGACAGTTTCAGGCAGAATTAAAAAAAAAAAACACCTAAGAGTTGAACAGGCTAAACAGGTGATATCTGTGGTGTTTGTACACAAAAGCCGACACGGATTAGAAAATTTGAGTCATGCAAAGATAAACACTTGTTTATACAAACTTTTTTTTGGCAAGGCGTATATATAAATATATTTTGGAATTTATTTTCTGCAAGACGTGTTATTTTTGTTGTGCATTTATTTCATTGTTACTTTGCTTTGAAAAGAGTTTGAAGTAATTTTATAATATTGGTCAATACCATAGACTGAAATGTGGCATAATGTGAAAGAGTATTCTGGTAAGGTTGACTTTTGAGTGGTTATTTTATAGTAGTTTGCATTTAAAAAGTATATCACTGACAAGATTTTCCCCAAAAAAAAGGCATTACAATATGGTTATTTACAATGTTAACAGATTTTCCAGAATAAAAAAATACTATATTGTGATATAAAATCACTCATATTGCGATTTAAGATTTTGGTCATATCGTCCATAACAAGAAAGGGGCACAGCAAAATTCAAAATTAAAAAAAAAAAAAAAAAAAAAAAAACAGATCTATGATGATTTTTATGGTCTGAATTTATGAATGCAGTACCTCATCTGAGCCGCTGTTTGAGGAGCTCTGCTGCTGCTGGAGTTGCTCTTGTTGTTGCTGTTTCCTGAGCATGGCTGACCTTTGCACTGTCAAGATACTGGGGTTGGACTTCCAAAACTACAGCGAAGAGTGACAAAAACATGGAATTTATACATAGCATATACCGGCTCTGTTCCACAACCATGTGAGCTGCCTACATTATGCAGCATTTTAAGGCATCATAGGTGCACTCCCAACATTAAAGCAATCCCAGAGTCAGGGATCGTATAGGTTTTTTAAGAGTGAAATTTAAGCACTTTTCAAGCATTTTCAAGGTACCTTAATCATATTTTTCAAGCACCTCAAAGCTTTAAATATTATCCTATTCTAAATGTTAATGAACAAAAATGCAACAATAAAAGCATCCTCTGTGACTTTAAACACTGCCCAATCTATAAAAAAAGTTTCAAGAATTCCTTCAAACACACAGATAGCCAAGACAGGAATCCTTAATATGATTACAACCAAAGTTTTGCATTAACACAGTCAGCCACACAGGTTATCTATAGGGCATGAATTACCATAGGGGAATACAAAAACTGGTTACTGTGGTTACTTATTTCTTTACATTTTCTACATGGAAATGAATATCAAATAGATTGGGCCATTTAAAAAAAAAAGAAAAAAAAAAAAAAAAAAAAGCAGCTTGTGAATTTCACATTTCAAATAAAAAGTAAACATTCTAAAAGTGATATGTAGTCCCCAGCTATTTGAACAATGGCTAAAAGACTGCCTTGAAAAATACAAGCTACTCAGTGACAAAATATAAGGTGCATGTAGAATCTCACCTCTAAACATGCACATCTGCAGCAGAAATTAATTGTGTGTAATAGGACTGTTTTCCTTCACACTAGTATAAGACGTGACTGCAATTATCAGACTGATTTGAAGAATATTACGTTATTATATATACATAGTGCAATAATGTAATTACATCTCATGAACATATGTAAATTCGCACTGATAGCAAACCAAACTATGAACAGTCCTGAGACGGATGGAGTGTGTGTGGGCCGCCCGCTGTTTGCGAGCCACTAAGACAGTTAAAAAGACAGTAAATGTGCTTGGACCATGTTAATCCAGACTACAAGTAGATTTATTTAATTGAATCGCAGCCTTTTGGGGGGGGTTAATAAACAACAGGCCGCATTGCAAATTCAATTTTATTTGTATTAACTAAGCCCTACATTAAACATAATTTATCACATAAGTTGACTCTCTGCCTTACATTAAGTATTCATTCGATAGTACATATTGATTGTAAATAATACCAAAGTTTTAACGAAATCTTTAGCTTTGTGCTAATAAATGCAGACATCCATTGACGTCTTAATTTTTTCTTTACACTTAGACCTAGGATTCCCTTGTTGTTGATCACTCCTCGGCATAGAGATAGAGATTTTAATGTCTCCTCTGTCAGCCAGCTGTCTTTATAATGGCACTCCGGCATGTTGATCGAAGCAGGAGATGCAGATATAATTTAATTGGCACCATACTATCATTGTGGAGACTTGCAGGACTTGTGCACACAACATCTAGCACGATGCAGAGAGGCGCACATGCAAGACACCACAAACATAACGACTGTATAATATTTCAAATTCAAAATAACTGTATATATTTTAAGTGTTAACAAACCAATATTCAAACATATTTCATAACTAACTGGAAATCACACATTTTCCAAGCTTTCAAGACTAAAAAAAAAAATCAATTAAGTAATACTTAAATGAATCAATAAAAATATTCATAATTGTTTACCTATTTTTTTGTTATTGCATCACTAGCTTTTCAAAACATAGATGCCAAACTCCATTGCAAATCAATCGCTGATTAGGGCTATTTAATAGATATTTACACAATATACTGATTTAAAAAATATATCCGGTTCATGTGTTCAATATGACAGGTGTGGGTGAGAAACAGATCAATATTCAAGTCATTTTTATCATAAGATCTTCTCCCTGCCCAGTAGGTGGCAATATGCAAGAAGAATGTAAATCACCAAAAACAGGAGAATGTAAAAGTGAAAGTGGAGATTGACTGAGCAGGGAGGATCATTTATAGTAAAAGAAACTTAAATATTGATCTGTTTCTCACCCACACCTATCATTTTGCTTCAGAAGATATGGACCACCAGAGTAAACGATAAGAGAATTAAAAAAAAAATTGTGAACCATACCTTTAAACAAATAAAAAAGCCAGTTGTCCCATTAGATGTGCACATAATAAATTCCCTTGTTTTCCCCAATTATTGCTGCCTAAAGATTTGCATTGAGTTTCATTAATGTAGTTAATGCTACCAAAAGAAAATGAAATTGAATGAAATTTTAGGTTCACGGTGAGTGTTTTTGGATACCCGGTTGGATTGCTTCAGAAGATATGGATTAAAAAAAAAAAAGTCATATGGATTACTTTTATTGCACTTTTGTGCTTTTTTGTTTTGGTCACTATTTACTTGCATTGTATGGACCTACAGAGGTATTCTTCTAAAAAGCCATTTAATCGTTCTCATTTGCCATGTGTGGGGCTAGTTCTTCATCCTCAATATTAAATCAACGGAGATCTGGAGAACGTCATGCACATGTGTAACAAGCATTCAATGATGGCCTGAGGTGCTGGTTTGCCTTTGCCCCTGAGCCAGGCAAAAGCTTCAATCATATTTATGTCATCTGATGACATGAGCATCAAAAGTTACCACTCTTGACTGCAGACCTGTGTAGTGAACTTCACTGTTAAGTTTTAAAAGCTCATTTTTTTCGATTGCGCTATTGGTTGGATTTGTTAAGCACTGTTCTTCATTTCAATTAATTGTATGCCATTGCCCTGTGATGAACTGGCGACCTGTCCAGGGTGTACCCCGCCTTTCGCCCAATGTTAGCTGGGATAGGCTCCAGCCCCCCGCGACCCTGTACAGGATAAGCGGTTGACGATGGATGGATGGATGGATGTATGCCATTGCATTAAGGTGTTGTGTTGTTGATGCTTTGGTTTTTATTAGATATCTATTACTGCTAAATATTGAGAGTTTGTCATTTTGATTATTTTTGTTATTTTTTTGTGTTTTCCTTTTGTTATTAAGCAGTGTGCGCTTTATTTTCATGTATTAACACACTGAAGTAATGATTGATGTATGCAGTCATGAAATCAGATACCCTTTACTCAATCTAAACACAAAAGAGATTCACAATACCAGGGATAAATGATGATGGTGCCAGTTAATACACATCTAATACGCATATTAATATCAGGGAATAAACAGGGCACATGACTTGAATGTGAGGAAAAAAATTGTCAAAACTGAGGCGCTAGGTTAAAATTATTTTCTTATATCTTTTTTATCTGTCAAAATGACAGATACAAATTTGGAATCATTCATAAATGTTTCAAAGATTTGTCAAATAATTGTTTAAGTGATTGTTTGTGCCCATACTAAATAATGATCCTGAGACGCCACTGGTTGGGTGAACTAGTCCTTTAAGCTTTAAATATATATATATATATATATATATATATATATATATATATATATATATATATTTTTAAAATACAAAAAATAACAATTTTATTTATTAATTAAAATTACAAGTCAACCTCACTAATTGACATATTGGTTGATGAAGGACTAGTCGACCATTCTGATACATCCCTGCCAGGGTTGTTCCTACCTTGAAAAGTTTTTGGCGGTAGCTAAATTTCGGGCCGCTGAAGCAAATTTTTTGGCCCTTAATCACCATGGTGGTAAAAAACTGTCACCCCAACAGTCCTACTGGTCAATCCTCCTTTGGCTGCAATAACATTAACCAATTGTCTTAGAATGTCTGCTGTGAATGGCTCATTCCACAGCAACTCTATTGTCTGGTCAGGTCTGGGCTCTGACTGGACCACACCAAAAAGGTGGATTTATTTTTTTAAGCCATTCTGTAGAGGATTTACTTCGATGTTTAGGGTCCTTGTCCAGCTGCATCAACCAACTTCACAAAGCTTCAGCATGCACACAGCCACCCTGACATTATCCTGTATGATATCATGATAAACTTGAGAATTAATTTTTCCGTTGATGGCAAACATTCCAGGCCCCGAATCAGCCCTTCACCATAGGGATGATATTTTCATGTTGGTATGGGGTGCCCTTTTTTTACACCATATGTAGTGCTGCGTGTTCTTCCAAAAACAATTCAACCTTCATTTCGTTAGTCCACAAAACAAATCAAGGTGGTCTTCAGGTGCACAGCAATGTTTTTGTTGGAAACCAGCGGCTTCCTTCGTGGTGTCCTGCCATGGACACCATGACTGTTTAATATTTTCCGTATAGTAGACTCATGAACAGAAATTTTAACCAGTTCTTTAGCGGTCACTCTAGGATTCTTTTTACCTCATTGAGCATTTTGTGGTGTGCCCTTTGAGTCATCTTGCCTGGACGGCCACTTCTACAGAGAGTAGCTACAGTACTAAATCGTCTTCATTTATAGACAATTTGTCTGTGGACAGATGAATATATAAGCTCTTCAAGATAACTTTGTAACCCTTTCCAGGTTTATGCAAAGGAACAATTCTTGATTTGCGAATCATGATCCACATCAGCAGATGATTCTAGCACACGTAAAATATTTGAGTGTTTTTTTATAAGTCAAAGTAGCTCTAACCAACACCTCCAATCTCTCTTGATTAATTGGATGCCAGGTTTGCCAACTCCTGACTCTAAATTAGCTTTTGTTGATGTCATTAGCTTAGAGGTTCACACTTTTTACCAACCTACTGGAATGTTTGAATGAAGTATTCAATATGTACAAGAAAAATACAATAATTTATGTGTTAAAATAAATTGTGTTTATTACTGCAACTTAAATGAAGATCAAACCAGATTTCAAGACAAGATTATACATAAATGCAGGTAATTCCAAAGGGTTCTCATACTTCTTCCTCACCACTGTATATGCAAGACGGACTGTAAAACAAAGTTTTACCAAACATTTATTCTTTGGAATAACATGTACCGATGAATCATGAAGTAAATGGGGTCAAATTTGGATTTACATTGACGTTAAAGGGCCTTGAAACCCCACAACAATTTTGAACTGCTAAAAGGGGGATGAGGGGTCCCCCGATAAGGCATTAGGGACCCAATCATAAGAAATAAAAAAAAATAGACATTTGGGGGGTCCCTTTGTATTTTTATTTTAGTAAAGATAATAATGACAAGTCAAAATTTAAATGCCCCTACATCACAAGACTGCCAAGTGCACGCAACAAGCAAAGGTATCCTTTACATTGTGCGAAAGTTACCATGACTTAAGCCAGTCACATATTTTCAAACTGCAACATCCCATGGACGAAATAGTCATCATAATGGGAATCTGTGCAATCATGAATTTTGCGTGATGGTCTTCCAGTGGTGGACTTTGCACTGAATTGACCAATAGGAAGTTGCTTGGTTTGGCGGTGTCCGGTGTGTGAGCGATACTTCAGACACAGCTACACTGAATATTCACGATGGACAAGGATATCATACCATATGATGGCCAATTTCACTGGTTACTTACTTGTGACTGTGACAATAAAGGGTTACTACTACTACTATCATTTTAGCGGCAAGTTTCTTTTTAACTCAAGTCTCACAGAGTACAAAATGCAGCATTAAAATGGCTGCTTGACAATTATATTTTTGGTCAACCAATGCCAGCTTCGCCCATGGAATATTGCCCTGAGAAAATGTGTGACACAACGCCCTTTAGGCCTACACAATTTACTGTTGTTACTTTGTCATGACAACAAAGTCATATATTCTGGACAACTTTACACGGAAACGGTTAGTAATCCATTTTTTCACACTAGAGTCATGCTAACGAGTATTATGTTTAAGTATTGAGGCTATAACTTTTGAAAGTGTGCAGTTACTGTTTTGTGTATTGAACAATTATTTTCTGTGGTAATCAACATTGACACAAATGAACTTGTTTCAAATGAAACATTCCTTGTAAGGGTAAATACCTATTTTTATTTAGGTTACATCCCAAAGCTGTTTTGGTGCCAATGCTCGGAGTGAGGTTCTCAATTCATTCTCAAAATTTTGGATAAAACACCCAAAACTTTGATTTTCAAACTGTTCCATCTTCATCACTCTTCGCACATTCAAACTTTGTGCCATGACTGATATACTGCAAATTGCCCATTTTTTGTCTCCACTCACTTGTTGATGTTCAAACATATCTTTCTTGATTAAGCGAGTGAATTGTTGTGCTTGACCCCCCTTTAAAGCAGTACATTGGCAATTACCCATGCATTAGACAACTTAATATAAAAAAAATTCTAAAAAAATTTTAGAAAGCCTTACCGCCGCTCCATCAATTTTGTTGTCCTGATCATTCTTTTCCTTGGATTTCTCAGAGTCAGAGTCTGATTGGCTTCCGGAATCTGAGCCACTTCCTGAGTCACTGCTCTCTGACTGGCTACTGCTGGAGCTGCTACTGCTTGAGCTGGAGCCAGAGCCTGACCCAGACTCATCATCTGAGTTACTGAGACACATGCACATTTATACAAATCAGATGGATGAATCATTTCAAACAAGACATTTTTATCTTTGCATGTTCTGATTGCAAACTATAAGATTAATACATTTTAACCATAATTATTATGATTGCAAGCAGATTACAATTGATAGTATTTTTACAATTAAACAATATAATTTGCATTATCTGATTAATCTATCACTTCAACACTGACTGTGGCACAGGTGAATATTTAGTATAGATAGAAACTTTAATTTTGAATACTGCATCAAATCTACTTTGGCCATCGTCTTTGTTTGCTTGCTTTTTTTTTTGTCTTTTCCATATCCTTATGTTGTTAAAAATGGCATTTTTACAATGTATTTAATATTAAATGAATATGAATTTACAATTTAATAAAGCAATTTTAGCCTGTTCCTCACACAAAGTTATTGTTTGGCTTCAGTTGATTTGGAATATAATGCAAAGATTTTGTGGTACTTTGTCCTTTGAGTTTGTGTTATCTCCTTTTGTGTCTCACAGAGGAAAGAACATGGGTTGGACCAACATGCACCTTCAACATTCAAATGCTATTCATTCCGATTACCTGGACTCTCCAGTACTGTTGGTGACACTTTCATCCTCACTGCGTCCATCCATCTCAGTGGATCAGATATTAAAGATCAGTCCAAGATGAGATTACAATCTGTGTGTGGCACTTCACAGACCAGCTCACCTAAAAAATGAAAAACATTGAGAAGCTCTTAAAAATGACTTCTATTAAAGTTACTTATGCTTTTCTGTAACTATTGTTCAGTCAGATCGATTCTTAAGACACTGCAGTCAAAACAAAAGCAATCTGATAACCTCAGCTAAAGATCCAAAGATGCATTAAAGGAATGTTCCAGGTTCAGTACAGGCAGGGTTGGGAAGCTTTTGAATAGGAACAATGCATTCTAATGTCCCTATTCACATCAGGTCAGGTCAATCGTCCGCCGCCAATTCAAATTTTTTTTTCCACCGAGCAGTTTTAAGCTTTATTTTTTTTCCGTCAGACTGCAATGTTCTACAATCCTGCACTATGGTAGTGCTAATCAACTGTCAAATTTAAACTAAATAATTATAGTTCATACAAAAATTAACCCCATCTGATTTTAGAAAGTCTGCTTATAATAAATGTGTTTGTATTATAAATGTTCAGAAACAAAGACAGCGGGGTGTATTCTTGTGCACTTTTGTCTCATGAACAAAAAATCTGAAATCAATGCAAGAGTTAAATAATAAAGCAGCTTTTACACATCTTTGATCTTTCTTATGCCATTTATGTAATGTGCTGATACCTCATTTTATAATACACCTGGTGTGTTGACTTAATGTACATTATTTTCAATATCACTGTGCCCGTTATATTATCCTGGCATTAAAAAAAAAAAAAAGCAGTGAGGTTCGGCATTTGGACTAGCTCATAGTAAAATATCACATAAAGACTCTTTACATGCAATATTTTACTAAAAGTGTAGACATTTTATTGCAAGGATATTAAATATAATATATTGCTGTAACAGCACTCTACTTCTCACCATGCAAAAGAAACTAACTTCAATACAAATGTGCAATAATTAAATAAAGAAAAGCCTGTGAGCCTGTTTTCTTTAATATAATTAGTAATGTAAAACATCATACATTCTATACCGTTTTCCATAAATGTACATTATTCCATGTGTATTTATATCACTGTAACTTGTTTTTATTATTGTGTTATTTTAACCAGACATTAAAAAATAAGTTTGGTTCAATTCAGTTCGAGTCCATTTGGAATATGCAAATATAAAGAGGACATATAGTAATGCAACAGCACTCTTTCCTAATCTTACTTGTATAAAAAAAAACACAGATTATAATTATTAGAGATGCACCAATTGCAATTTTTTTGGCTGATTACGATTTTTTTGCAAGTGTGACCTGCCAATACCGATTTTCTTTCTAAGAACTATAAAAAAAAAAAATTCATAATAAAAGAAATTATTAAACATTACAATTTCCCCCAAACTGCATTAAGTTACAGGATCTTCTCTCACTTAAACAACTCTCAAAATAAAGTGATCTGGGACTAGAAAGAGGTAGAAATAACAATTAACTGCAAATGCTTTATATAACGAAACAGATTTCATTTTCCACTATTTTTATAAATGGATCTCTTTTTTACTCATCTAACAAAACAATTCCAAATATTACAAGCCTATGAACAAAACTGAAGTGTCCAATACGCTAAACATTGGCTTGTGACCATACATGTCAACACTCACGTTTTTCACACCCATCTCCCGACCCCCTCCCGTTTTATTTCTCCCAAGAAACTCCCGTAATTTGTATGGCCCAAACCTCGCTATATAAATAAACACATCAACGTATTAATCCAAGGTTCTCCAGTTGCCAGATATTGTATGAAACACAATCAACAAATTTCAACCCATTTGTTACCTCAACCTGGCAACCAAAACCCAGCCACTCTGTTGAAATCTGCGCAGGCAGTAGACGTGGGAAGTTCAATCAAGCATCACTGGTAGATTGGAGAAGACTTTTTTTCTTAAAAAATATATATATATATATATATATATATATATATATATATATATATATATATATACACACACACACACTACCGTTCAAAAGTTTGGGGTCACATTGAAATGTCCTTATTTTTGAAGGAAAAGCACTGTACTTTTCAATGAAGACAACTTTAAACTAGTCTTAACTTTGAAGAAATACACTCTATACATTGCTAATGTGGTAAATGACTATTCTAGCTGCAAATGTCTGGTTTTTGGTGCAATATGTACATAGGTGTATAGAGGCCCATTTCCAGCAACTATCACTCCAGTGTTCTAATGGTACAATGTGTTTGCTCATTGGCTCAGAAGGCTAATTGATGATTAGAAAACCCTTGTGCAATCATGTTCACACATCTGAAAACAGTTTAGGTCGTTACAGAAGCTACAAAACTGACCTTCCTTTGAGCAGATTGAGTTTCTGGAGCATCACATTTGTGGGGTAAATAATAATAATAAAAAAAAAATATATATATATAATAATAAAAATATATATATATATATATATATATATATATATATATATATATATACACACACATATACACACACACACATAAATTTAACAGCTGGACGGAAGAATTTAATTTCATACCCCGACGCCATATCGATAATACTCACACCTTTTGCAATGTGTGTCGCACTGATTTTAATATCGGACATGGTAGAAATTATGTTACTCAGCACATTAAATCACAACGGCACAATTTGTATGTATTTAGCCTGTCTCTGCCATCCAGCACTCCACTTCCCTTCCCTGATTTGTGTACCAAAATGTTGACATGTATGCTTGTAACAGGCTGCGTGTGTGACAGGACACGAGATTAAACAACGTGGGAAAAGTACCACCTACTCTGTATCGAGGAAATTGCTCAGATTTCTGAACCCTCTTTCCTGAACTATGGAGAACGGCTGGTCATCCAGGACCATGAATTCCATATTTTTCCTCGGAATTGCTTTGGTCTGTTCGCTGATCATACCAAGGAAAGAAAGGAGATGATGATGACTTGTGGCTGGGCTCTGAGCTCTGGCTAGCTTTAGCTGCTTATCCTTTTTTAGCTTCTTTTTTAAAAAATGGCCATTTTCAACTGGGTGAGGGTGTTTAAGTTATTAGGTTTGTTGATCTGAATGTTATTGTGGTGGTTCCCCCACGGTTTACTTTAGCCTTATAATTATTACACATTGCGAACTTTATGAATTCTTCACTCACAGTGAAGAACTTCCACGTTATTGCCTGCGCCGCTATCAACAAAACGGACCGGCTCGGAATCGGAAAGAAGTGAGGCTGACTGGCCGGTCACCGAGCATGCGGAAAATCGGCTGATTCTGGTCCCTGGCCGGTCGATCGGTGCATCTCTAATTATTATTCTGAATATTTAACTAATATTTTTCAGATTGTTCACTTCTAACAACAAAACAAAATTTGTATTTTAAACTACATGTTGACATATACAGTGCATCCGGAAAGTACAGCGCTTTCCACATTTTATGATGCTACAGCCTTATTCCAAAATTGATTACATTTATTTTCATCAAAATTCTACAAACAATACCCCATAATGACAACGTGAAAGAAGTTTGTTTGAAATCTTAGCAAATTACAAAAAAAAAAAAAAAAAAAAAAAAAAAAAAAAACACATTTACCCTGTCTATACCATGTATTACAATGATCATCCTTGATGTTTCTACAACTTGACTGGAGTCCACTTGTGTTAAATTGATTTGGAAAAGCACACACCTGTCTATTTAAGGTCCCACAGTTAACAGTGCATGTCAGAGCACAAACCAAGCCATGAAGTCCAAGGAATTGTCTGTAGACCTCCGAGACAGGATTGTATCGAGGCACAGATATGGGGAAGAGTAAAGAAAAATTTCTGCAGCATTGAAGGTCCCAATGAGCACAGTGGCCTCCATCCGTAAATGGAAGTTTGGAACCACTAAGACTATTCCTAGTGCTGGACGCCCGGCCAAACTGAGCGATCAAGGGAGAAGGGCCTTAGTCAGGGAGGTGACAAAGAACCCGATGGTCACCCTGACAGAGCTCCAGCATTTCCCTGTGGAGAGAGGAGAACCTTCCAGAAGAACAACCATCTCTGCAGCACTCAATCAATCTTTCCTCCTATGGTAGAGTGGCCAGACGGAAGCCACTCCTCAGTAAAAGACACATGACAGCCCACCTGGAGTATTTCAAAAGGCAGCTGAAGGACTCTTAGACCATGAGAAACACAAATCTCTGGTCTGATGAAACAAAGATTGAACTCTTTGGCTTGAATAGCAAGAATCATGTCAGGAGGAAACCAGGCACCGCTCATCACCTGGCCAATACCATCCCTACAGTGAAGCATGGTGGTGGCAGCATCATGCTGTGGGGATGTTTTTCACTGGCAGGAACTGGGAGACTAGTCAGGATCGAGGGAAAGATGAATGCAGCAATGTACAGAGACATCCTTGATGAAAACCTGCTCCAGAGCACTCTGGACCTCAGACTGGGGAGAAGGTTCATCTTCCAACAGGACAATGACCCTAAGCACACAGCCAAGATAACAAAGGAGTGGCTACGGGACAACTCTGTGAATGTCCTTGAGTGGCCCAGCCAGAGCCCAGACTTGAACCCGATTGAATATCTCCGGAGAGATCTGAAAATGGCTGTGCACCGACACTCCCCATCCAACCTGATGGAGCTTGAGAGGTCTCGCAAAGAAGAATGGGAGAAACTGCCCAAAAATAGGTGTTCCAAGCTTGTAGCATCATACACAAAAAGACTTCAGGCTGTAATTGTGCCAAAGGTACTTCAACAAAGTATTGAGCAAAGGCTGTGAATACTTATGTACATGGGATTTTATCTTTTTTTATTAAAACATTTTTTTGCAAAGATTTCAATAAAACTTTTCACGTTTTCATTATTCGGTATTGTTGTGCAATGACGTGCAATCCCGCTACAAAATTCATTGTTTTTTTTTCCCTGCTATTTTCTACACATTCGTAATAGTTGCTGCTAAGACACTTGGAAAAGAGCGAGGACAGTGCTAGGAGTGTACTCTGTGTCTGCACAATCTTGTACGCGACTGCCTTGGCGCGTACAGTATATTATGCACCCGCGCATCTTTGAGAGCTAAATAGAATCGCTCTTTTAGAATACTTCGTTCGCTCAGTGTAATTGCAGCCGCAATAAAAAATTAGGATGATTTTCCAGGGGTGGTGGAATATTTTATTATTCATCACTGAATTAAAATGTTTTGCCATAATGACCATTGTTATGTTTGGAGGAAAAAGGGTGAGGCTTGCAAGCCAAAGGACACCATCCCAACCGTGGTGGCAGTATCATGTTGTGGGGGTGCTTTGCTGCATAGATGGCATCATGAGGAATGAAAATTATGTTGATGTATTGAAGCAACATCAAGACATCAGCCAGGAAGTTAAAGCTAGTTCGCGTAAGGGTCTTCCAAATTAACAATGATTGCTGTGTGGTACCATGGTGTTTATACTTGCATACTATAGTTTGTACAGATGAACGTGGTACCTTCAGGCATTTGGAAATTGCACCCAAAGATGAACCAGACTTGTTAAATTAGTGTAAGTAAATTTCTGACCCACTGGAATTTTGATATACTCAAAGTGAAACAATCTGTCTGTAAACAACTGTTGGAAAAATTACTTGTCATGCACAAAGATGTCCTAAATGTATGCAAACCTTTGACTTCAACTGTAAATAAAGTTTGAGATGAGATAAAAGTGCAAATGCTGTGATTTAATTAAATAAATATGTAGTTTATATGTGCTGCGTGGTTCACAGTGGATGAGTGCTCTGCTCTGTTGAAACAACGCAAATGATTCAATGTCTGATGCATTTCCAGTGTTTGAGCTGTCGGATTTATGCATTCAAATTACTCTTCCACACCAAGAATGCCGCCATTAGCAGTTTAATAAATCACATCAGGACATGCCACGATTTTAATTTGGTAAATGTTCCATTTCAGTGTAAAAGGACTAACAGAGCGGTCATTCAAAATAAGCCTATGAGCATTTTAAAGCAGCCGTGTGTCAGTCATATTGCGCGCTTGTACTGGATTGAGTCAGAGTTCGGTACTGCAGAAACACTGGTATCATTACATCTTTTTTTATTTTAGTATCGACTTGGCACCAAATTACCAGTACTTTTGAAAACACTACACTCAGAAGTCCAGCAAACATGGATGGAATGTCCACGTTAGCAATCAAAAAAGCAAAAAAAAAAAAAAAAAAAAAAAAAATACAGAATCAAACCAATTGCACAAACAGTTCAAAGTGAATAAGACATTTACTTATAGCACATGTGATACCAGTGCTGTCACATTTTACTACTGATTTGAAATATGTTCTTTGATCGTAATTTTGACCAACCATTTGAGATTTCAGTCATTCCCCATTCAAGTAGATAGGAGCTGCACTTTCATGACTGGAAATAGCCTCCCAAAAGCATTCCAAAAATGGTTGACTGTGGACTGACTTGCTCTTGACTTGGTCACACTCGTGCAGGTCGAGCAATCTCCTGACAGTTTAAACAGCCTGAATTGCCTGTTTGGATTGTGACCACTGACCATCATGATTTGTGAATCAGAGGAACTTTTGATCCTCAAGTTTTGATTCTGGCTGATAAAATACACACTTCAGAGGAAGATACTAGATGAGCGGTCAACAGGAAGAAAACGCTGGATTTTTGTGTGGTTTGTGAATTACATCGGTTTAAACGAGATATCTGCATTTTTGCAAACAGTATATAATAGAAGTTTTATTGATATTTGCCTTTTATCATTAGAAAAGAAAGTTAAAGTGACAGGGAACTGCTGAGGATATTCTGATGTTATACGTGCTTTAGGAGGTAAATGAGTGCTCCTCAGGTAACTGGAACTGCTCAAGTTTTGAGGTTGGTTTATTACATCTGTTTAAACCAAATATGTGCAGATTAGCAGATGGTATAGGATATTAGTTTTATTGATACTGGCCTTAATCATTAAACAGTTAAAAGATACAAGGAACTGTGTTGAGGAGAGAGAGGGAGAATGAAACAGGAAAGCACTTAATGACACAGATTTCCAGATTCAATTAAATTCACAATCTCTCGATTCGATTACAATTTCAATTCAATATCGATTAATAATGGTTTATTGCAGTTATAATATCCCTTCTGCTTACAGTGCATCAGGAAAGTATTCACAGCGCTTCACTTTTTGCACATTTTGTTATGTTACAACCTTATTCCAAAATGGATTATATTCACAATACAAACAATACCCCATAATGACAACATGAAAGAAGTTTGTTTGAAAAAGAAAAGAATAAAATGTTTGAAAAGTATTCACAGCCTTTGTTCAATACTTTGTTGAAGCACATTTGGCACCAAATACAGCCTCATGTCTTTGTGTGTATGATGCTACAAGCTTGGAACACCTATTTTTGGGCAGTTTCTCCCATTCTTCTTTGCAGGACCTCTTAAGCTCCATCAGGTTGGATGGGGAGTGTCGGTGTACAGCCATTTTCAGATCTCTCCGGAGATGTTCAATCGGGTTCAAGTCTGGGCTCTGGCTGGGCCACTCAAGGACATTCACAGAGTTGTCCCATAGTCACACCTTTGTAGTGCTGTAACGATACACCAAACCCACGATTCGGTTCGTATCACGATTTTTGAGCCACGATTCGGTTCGTATCGCGATTCGATCACGGGGGCGGGGCTTGGGGGTGAAAAAAAAGAGAGATTTTGAGAGAAAAAAATATACCGGTATTTTTATTAAATAACATTTGAAAAACCTGTATAAACTGAACACCAAAGAACAATATTAACTATGCAAATTATTAAACTAAACTAGGCAGTGTAGGCTGCTGCTTTTGGGTTGTTTTCTGTGCTCCAACTAAATTGATTTCGGGATGGTGCCGTAGGATATGTATCTGCATGTTGGACGTGTTACCGGTTCACATTTGAGGAAGCTTCTTAAAACACTTAGCCTACGGCAAATTGTGTGGGTCTTGTTGCCATACTGCTGACTTAAATGTATTGGGAGGGTCCGCAATCTCTGGGTTGTTTTCCATGTTTCCTCACGTTATTTAACTAGCTCGCGTCACTTGGAAAGGTATAGTCACATGATACGTAGGCTACAAGGCTAACATGTAAAAAGACGCTTACAAGTAAACTTTTTTTAATAGTTGGTTGGGATAAGTCACTGAGTATTTAATTATAGAATATCAAATAGGTTGTGCGATTATTGTCTAAAAAATCTCCATGTTTTCGGTGCTAATGCGGTGATGATAAGGGGCGCTGCCAATAAAGCACCAAAAAGCGGTCACAAAGAACCGGCAAAAGTAATGATTATGAATATGTCAAATATAGCAAGGAGACATTTTAATTGTTTATTAATAAACAAGTGTTTTCTGTCAGTGTCTATTGCAAGATGAAGTTGACGATGCTGTCTCGCGATCTTCAGTGAACGCGCCAGAGAGAAATGCACTTTTCATACGGATTACATAAGCAGAAAGCAGTCTGTAACTTTCGTTTTGAATTGTTCATTTTAAAAGTAAACATTTCGATATAAATATATTTCTCTGGTCTGTGAGGCAAGTAGCCTACCTTATACGATGAGTTTCGGTTCTCCAGTTCAGGCGCCGGCGACTCCGTGATTATCTATCGATATTTACTTCTTATTTATTAAATCCAGGCAATTGGTTGATGAAACATTGATTAAAATTGAGATACAATTAATGCAAAATGAAATTCACTTTAAAGAAAGGCTTTGTGCTTTCTGTTTGAGGTCTCTTTGAAAGTTTTAGTGCCGCTTCCAGAGAACTGTCACGTCCTTACATTGTTTTTTCCTCATAAATGCGAACACGAAAAATAAAATAAAATAAATATTTTATGTTCTGGGGAGAGCCAACCCTTCTTCATCTGGTGGGTAGTATTAGGCCTACTTTTGGTTTGTACAGTGTAATTCACAGAATTATAAAAATATATATTTTGCCACCTAAAAGCTAAAGATGTTTTGTGTCACGTCCGTAACGCATGTGTATTTCCCTCATATTAAATATAAAATGCATGTGTAGACTTATATTTTTCTAATGTCTGGACATTTACTGGACTTTATTACGGGAGTAGGCTATGGATATATAAACAGAAGTTTCAATATATTGGTATTAAATGCATTTTCTGAGAATTTATATTTCAAGTTTTGACTGCAAATGTCACGTCCATAACGCTAAAATTGCCCAATTATCCTCAACTAGTTTTGTGGTGTAGGTCTACGTATTTTATAATGTTAACTTATAATAATGTTAACAAATAATACTAATAGTAATTTAAAGATGCGGTAGCATTGGATCTGGACGGGAAGGATAACTCTGGGAGTTGGAAGGGGTGTGTGTGTCGCGATTCTCCCTTCTCACATCGCGATACCGGTTCGTGGACCTGAGTATCGCGATTTCGATTTTATATTGCGTATCGTTACAGCCCTACACCTTTGTTATTTTGGCTGTGCGCGCTTAGGGTCGTTGTCCTGTTGGAAGATGAACCTTCTCCCCAGTCTGATGTTGATACTTGTTAGATCGGTTACAGCTGTATCTATAAGAAACAAAATGTAATCCTCCAGTAACAATTGATTACGATTGGCCCATTCTGAACAGCACTGCCAAAAGTATCAGGTGCCACTTGACTAGTGATGGGAAGTCCGATGTTTTCTGCGAGCCATTTCTGTTAGACAGTTCGTTCCCATGAACTGGTTCTTTTATGTCATCATGTAATGACGTCTTTAGCACGTAATTCTAAAATCCCGGGAGTCGTGGTTTTCACGCTCAAACATTTAAATAAAGCCATATGTGAATGCACATTGCAGATTGTTACCTTTTATTCAATCAAGTTATAATAATGTCATTTATTGTCATCAGTGTTTCATTCTGTGATCCTGCATGTCAAATATGACTGATATTGATTATATCTTGGATAAGTTTCTTACATTAAAGTTTTGCACAAAGCAACCAATACAGACACTGATGCACAAACGTGGATATGTTCTGCGTGTCTTAAAATTGTATTTAATAAAACTAATCATGAGAATATTTTCAGTACTTTTTGGTTGAAGCTCACAGTTCACCCCAGGCTCGTTCATGCCCTAGATACACGCATGCTCGTAGTATCAGCAGCTCGCTCATCAGACTCTCTGTAATCCTTGGCAAACTTCAACAGTTCATGGACTGGCTCTTTGGGTTCATTTTGAGTTGGATATGACCAAAGAGCTGACTTTGTGTAATTGTATTTTGTATTTTTCTGAAATAAATTTTTTTTAAAAAATGTAAAGGTGCAGTATCAGGGTTTTCCTACATAGAGAATTATGAGGTGGCCCCCTCCATCAAATTTCGTGCCACCTCCAATTGTCGACGAAACTCAGGCAGGCAGTCACGTGCACAGATAGACCCCAAATGTTGCTCAATCACCTGCACACTTTCACTAGAAAAGTGCCCTTTTTGCAAGTCATTTCTTATTTTTTTATTCATATTTTAGTTCTTATTTAAATTTGTCCCTTGGCATCAATTCTCAATAAAACGTGTGCCCGACATCTGCATTTAAGTTGTAATTCTGCTAAATAAACTCAAGCCCCTCCACCTCTTTGTCACAGCCTCCACCCAGTTAACAAGTGCCCTGAGGAGCAACATCGAAATCTACCTGACCAGCCTTCATTTGTGACAGCCAGGTAAGGATAATGTTTGCCCTAAACTTCGACATTGTTTGCCACTGCTGTGAAATTAAACCACTATGAAAAAAATCTCCATAGAGCCAGCAGAACTTATGCTTAAGAAACAACTTAAACAGGCGTTGGCTCAAAATAGCATTTTGCAGGGTCGGAATGCCCCCAAAATTCTATATTTTGAATTGCTCCTGTTTGAGTTGTTTTTTTACATAGATAACTTAATCAATTATCAGTGGTCACCGTAGGCGCAATCACATAACTTTTTCCCCGATAACATTTCAAAGATGGTCATATAGATAAGAGTAAGACATCATTCAAAACAATATAGGGTTTACTTTTACTTGTGTACACTCGCAATAACAACAACGTTGCGGTTTTGGAAAATAAAGGAATCATACAGTATGCGCTTTTCTCCATCTCCCTGAACTGTCTGGATCTTGTCCCAAAAACGTGCTTGCCTCGTAAACATGAGAAATGTCTATAGAAAGCTTGAATTGTCTACTTTTAAATAACCCAGTTTAAAATGGAAAACAAATATTCTCTGATTGTGTAATCCATATAAAACCAACGAGAGGTACACTCTTTCCTGTTTGAGCTCAATATCGTTTTTGCAAGACACGCTGTGAATTTACCTCAGAAGAGGAGCGTGATCCGATACGGTCTAACACAAAAAGTGTCTCACAGAAGTTAATTATGAGAGTCTACAAAATCTATTATGTGTTTCATGGCCTTATTTCAGTGACTTAAAATTTCTAACCACACATTATCTTGATTGTCAAAAGTTATGGCATTTGGAACCAAGGTAGCCTTTTTTTATGAAATGTCAAAAGAAAACTCTAAACAAGTGATCTGAGGGTTTTACTGAACCTACGAACTACTTACATTTGTAAATGCTACAATAAACCAGAAACATAATTATATAGAATTATATAGTAACAAGATCCAGCACCGTTTCAGTTATGCGCATGGTAAATCATGACCTGTCAATCCAAGCGATCAGTCCAATCCAAGCGATCAGTCCAATCCAAGCTGTAAAACAGTGGCCGATTGGTCTCTACACATCGTCCCTTCCCACCATACACACTCGCCTACCTAAGAGCAGAGATTATCTTATCGGTTTAAGAGGTTAATCAAGTTAGCTGATTGTTAACTATAAACACTATAACATTAGCTGTTATGTTGAATTTAATTAAATGAACAGGTTAGCTTTTTTAATTAAATTTGCTATATGTTGTTAATTGTCATTTTCTTCAATCATCTAATTATTAAAACACCTAAAATATATTGCCTGTAAGTGTTTGCTTCAGCCAGTGGAAGGCATGGTACAAGTGTATGTGTGCTCATGATCAGGATGGTACCACATCTGCCTCATTTTGAGCCAGGTAAAACGTTAGTTACACATTAACTGTGGTTCTGTGAATTCCGGATGACCGCCAGACAGTATAAACACTACTGGATTATCGCAGTGCCAACCAGATAGGTCGAGAGAATATACCAACAAAGTCACATAGTGATGTATGCTGAGCCCTGGGGGTTAAAAACCACAGTCGCTCAGTACTCTGCCTCGGTAAGCCTTTCTCGAGCATTCCGAGTGACCAAGAACTCATCCAGAATTCACAGAACCACAGTTAATGTGTAACTAACGTTCGGTTTAATTCCTACTGACCACCAGAGGCAGTGTAAACATTACTGGATGACACATACCAATATAGTCATGAGGAATGCCACTGACCTGATGAAAAATTAAGGCCGCTCCTGAAGAACTGCAGAACTCACGGCATGAGCAGCAGCAAAGTTGACCTTATAAAACCTGGCAAACATGCATGGAGAAGCCCAGGCAGCGGCAGTGCAGATGTCCGCCAATGAAACTCCTCTAAAAACAGGCCATGAAGATGAGAAGCCCTAGTGGAATGGCAAGTTTGCCCCCAGGACAATGGTTGCCTTGCTGCCTTATAAGCCAGCATAATAGTTTCCACTATCCAGTTTGACAACCTCTGCTTCGACACTGGAGCACCTTTCTTCACACCACCATAGCAGACAAATAACTGGTCTGTCTAAATTGAGCAGTAGTGTCCACATAACACTTCAAGGCACGAACAGGACACAAACGTTGAGCACTTGAATCAGACCCTGAAGTCTGAAAAGAGGCCAGTTCAATGTGCTAGTTTATGAACTGAGGAAGGACTTTTGGAAGAAAAGAACGATTGGGTCTTAGGACCACCCCGGAGTCATCCGGCAACCAACGCAAGCACAATTCGCTAACAGACAGCGCGTGCAACTCACTGACTCGTTTCGCAGAAGCAATAGTAAAAAAAAAAAAAAGGCAGTCTTCAAGGTTAACCATTTCAAGTCAATGCCTTGCAAGGGCTCAAACTGGGATGAGCAATGGAATGCAAGCATGAGTGGCAAATCCCACACGGGAAAGTGAGGATTCCAAGCAGGCTTCAGACGGCGTGCACCATTCAGAAAACTGCAGACAAGACTGTGAGATCCAAGAGAAGATCCCCCAATTGGAACATGATATGCAGAAATCGCAGCGACATACACTTTCAACGTGGAAGCCAATTTGCCCTCCTACAGATCAAGCCCCTGCTACTCACACCATGCAGAAAAAAACAAATCGGGCAGCATAAATCTGTCACGTGGAAGAAGCCCTAGCATTGGAGATTGTGTGAATAACCGCAGGACTACAATGTTCCAGAGAAAGACCCAATGGCCAGACCCAAAGCTGCAGGCGAGCTGGATTCGGGTTCCAGACACTAGTGTCCAGCTGGTAGAGGAGGTCCTTCCTGGGGGAAGCTTCCACGGATTGCCTGACAGAAGTCTTAGCAACAAAGGAAAACATGGTCTGGCTGGCCATCGCGGTGCCACGAATAGCACTCTATGCTTGCACAGGGAGATCCTGCCATAACAGGGATAGGTGGGAACACATATAGTATGCAGTTCGGCCATTCGTGAGACAGTGCATCCTGGCGCAAGGGGCTGGACACTTCTGTCCTTGCAAACCATTGATGACAGTGAGTGGTCATCTCTGAAGCAAAAAGATCCACCTCTGCTCTTCTAAATCGTAGCCAGATCTCCTGCACAACATCTGGATGAAGTCTGGGTTATTCCTATGAACGTAGTGGTCTGTGTTGGACTCAGATAGCTCTTTTTCTTGTTCACAGAAAAACCCAACTTCTGCACACGTCTCAAAAGTAGTCTGGTGTCATGCACAGTCTGCTATTTTGTGGGGGCACAAAGAAGCTAGTCATCCTGGTAAGGCATAATATGCATAGCTCTGATCCAAAGAGGAGACAGAGCTGAGCTCACACACCTTGTGAAGACACGAGGAGCAAGGGACAGACCGAAAGGTAGAACCTTGAACTGGTGGGCTTGATTCAGGAAACTGAAAATGCAGAAACTTTGTGATGAACAGCAATTGGGATGTAAAAGTATGCATCTTCAGGTCGACACTTACAAATCAATCGTCTGCTGCCACAGACCGAAGAACGTTGGTTGTGTGCAGCATTCGAAAAAGGAAAGACCTTCTGGAACAAATTCAGATGCTTCAAATCGAGAACTGGACGGAAACCACCGTCCTTCTTCGGAACAAGAAAATATGTTGAATAGAACCTGTCTCCCTGAACGAGGGGATGAACTTTTTCTATGGCTCCCTTCTGTAAAAGTGAACGAATTTCCAGAGAGAGGGCCATTGAACAAACAACACTTTTGACAATCATAGGAATGATTCTTGAAAATCTGGGACGTCGGTGTCAAAACTCTAGTGTATATCCCCTGCTCAAGAGTCATCAAAACCAAAGGGTCTGCCGTGTTGGTCCTCCAGTACTCAATCTGTTCCATTGAAAAATGAGAGCCACATAAGGAGACACCACCAAAGCTGCAACAGGCATCTCTATTTCCGGAGCAGGACTCACCCAGAATCTGCTTCAGCCATAGATGCTAACGTCTGAACAATCTTTGAGTGCAGTTTAGGCGGACCAGAACCTGTGAGGGCATTTGAAAATTCAGCCACAAAATCTTTACACGGTGGCATGGCAAAAGAAGTCGCAGCTGTGGCCTGCCTGAATAAGACATTGGTTTGGGCAGATTGGACAGGTGACTCATCAAGTCCTAGATGAGCAATTGCCATTCGAAGCACAGCCAAAGTATCATCAGAACCTCTTCTGATGATACTTTGGCTGTGCTTTGAATGGCAATTGCTGGGCCTGTCCAGATGACTGAACTGACCCCCCACTAGACCCCTCCGCTGCTGGAAAACCAGTGAAAACATCCTGAGGTGATGGTTGTGCCGCAACATCCACGGCATTCCCATGATTATGAAAAAAAGAACCCGAAGCAATCGTAGAAAGCACATCCAAGTCAGAATGATGTGAAAAACGAGGGGAATCAAGAGACTCTTCCCCAGTTCCATGATTCTGAACATTCTCATCCTCCTGTGTCATATACACAGGTGTAGCAGATGTGACAAGCTGAAGCGAGTGAAGCAGGTGTTTCAGCTCCGCCATCGCCGTCTTAGAAAGTGAATATTCCTAGACACACGATATTGAACACCCAAACACAACGGGCAGAGGTCATGACCATCGTCTGGGATGAGATTATTAGGGCACAGATTACAAGTCAGTGGGAAACCAGTGGCAATCGAGCTGTGAGCCGTAGTTACTCGCTAATAACAACTTCGGATAGAACCGTAAGGTAATAATAATAATAATTAGGAAAATAATAATTATATGATTCCTCCGGGTGAACAGACAGATAATGTCAAGAAATATCTCACGAAAAAGAGAAATATATATCTAAAATGGCAAATGGATTGAACTGAAGGGCCCAGAGTATCACATAAATTTGAGGAAAAAAAAAGTTCAAACAACTGAATGGATGATGATAATGTCAACAGGAGACCGTTAACTTGTAGCATGGAAAACACCAGCCACCAGATAGCACCGAGAGGCACAGAGTGTTACTGATGAAAAGGAATGAAACTCACCAAAACACAGCTAAAACATTTCAAACCTGTTGAAGTGGCGTAGATGCGCACTGACACAGCTTGTGAGGAATACATCTCACTGCTCTTGTAAGCTGCACTTGACAGCGCAATACATCACTTAACCCAAACAAACTATCTCAACCAGGAGAGAAAGCGAAAGAGGCAGAGTGCTGAGCGACTGTGGTTTATAACCCCCAGTGCTCAGCATACGTCACTATGTGACGTTGTTGATATATTCTCTCAACCTATCTGGCTGGCGCTCCGATAATCCAGTAGTGTTTACACTTCCTCTGGCGGTCAGTAGGAATGAAACAGAACCTTGAGAATAAACTAAAACCACTTATTAACATAATATCAAACTATACTATTGTAAGTTTTGTATGTCATATGTTGTACTACAATCAAGAAACCAGCGTATTTGCTTAAATATATCCTGTATACCTGACTTTTAGTATAAAGAGAAGATCGTTGAAATAATGTGAAAGTTACGAAGCAAGGTAGTTTCAATTCGTCAGCGTTAGCAGGCAAGATCAAGTTAGGTCAGATCAATCCTTATGACACTATATTTCACATGCTTTGCAGTTACGCAACCTTACCTGAATAATAATTAGAACGCCAATTCAGGGTCCCCAAAACCTAACTATGGTCCCTCCAGGAATCAAATGCCCTGCCGACGTTCACTCTAGTTTTCAGTCGACCACGATCACATTCCCGCTTAGCCAGATGGGATTCGGTAGATACGTTTTATTTTATTTTTTTTTTGGCTTACTCTGAGTTTGTGTAGGAGTCAGTGTTGTGCTTGCAGCCGGACGTTTGCTGAATTCTATCTCTAAGGTAACGTTACCTAGTGTTGCAGTTTGTTGTCGTGGTTTAATAGCAGAAGAGAAGCACTGAGGCAAGGCTCTCAGGAGCGCTCATAAAGGTCACATCCTTTGGATTTTCCTGGCAAAACCAACCCGCTGCCTTGGCATGAAAATCAGTCTACAGGCTAGGAAGTCCGGGAAGGGCTCATCTTTTTACATTGGCAAACAAAAAGGTGAACAAAGACCAATCTTAGGAATTAAGAATCGATATAGTTCAAATGAAGATTGCGATTAATCGAAAAACAATATTTTTTTTACACACCCCTACGAGTACGTTTTACCCACAACCACACATACAAATTCCCTGGTAATGATTGCATTATAATAAAAACCTAATTGTTTTCATGCTGATCACAATTTAATATAGTAAATAACAAACATACAATTTCTAAAAAATATATAGTAAACTCTTTAGCACTGCATTTACTAAATTTCACACTAAACTTAACTTCATAAAAAATCATCTAAAAAAATATATATTTTGTATTTTAAAATGGTAGATAGCGGTTTCTTCAGATTTTTGTTTAATCATAAAATTTTTGTAATTTATTTGCACATGAAGAAATTATTATATTAGAAGGAAATAACAGTACACACAGTAGTCCATGGATGGCATGTAACATTAGCAAAAAATACAGAATCACACCAAATGCACATACAGTGCATAGTGAATAAGACATTTACTTCTAGCACACGTAAAATGCTTTTACTTTGAAACTGTCCTCACATCCAGCACAAGCAACAATCTCCTGACAGTTTAAACGACCTGGATCGCCTGCTTGGATTGTCACAGACTAACCGTCATGATATGTGAATCATAAGTTTTGACCCTGATCTTTAAGTTTTTGATTCTGGCTGATGGAATAAGCACTTCAGAGGAAGATTTAAGAGGAGCACTCGACGGAATGAAAATGCTGGATTTTCATGAAGTTCGTGAATTACATTTTGTTTAAATGAGATATCTGCATATTGTACGCAATAGAAATTTTATTGATATTTGCATTTTATCTTTATAAAAAGTTACAAGGAACTGTTGAGGAGAGGGAGAATGAATCAGGCGAGCACTTTAACATGAGCTCAAACACGTCTGTTGCTGCTCTGATATCCGGACCATTTAAATGACACTATGCTGAACACCAGTCTATTATTTTTATAACCCGATGGAACGAAACAAAAAGAACGGTGACTGTCTCAGTCACTTCCAAAGGGGAAAATCGACTGATGCTGATAATTAAATCGATTGAACTGATTTTGTTTTATAATGAGATTTGTTGACTTCTACGTTATATCAATTGACCACTATTCATCATATCCCAGGAGTGTATGACTTTCTTTACCAGAACACATTTAAAGAAAAATAGTAAAATTTCTTCGCTCAGTAGGTCTAAGTGAATTGCGATTTTTCTTTCACACAAATCCCAGACAGTCAGCATAAACGTCATCAATAAGACTGTTAAATTAATGTCTTCTAAAGCAATACGATTGCTTTTGGTGTGAAAAATATCAATATTTAAGTAATTTAGGAGAGGGTGGAGTCCAAGCAGTCTCTTGTGTGACATATTCGTGTTGCCATGGATACTGAGGTAATCTCATATTCTCCACTCAGTTGAGACATTCAGGATAAGCACACAGATGCACCATTGTGAGTAAAGAAACAGATAATAACAGATCTAAACCAAAATCAACCAAGCTACTGTACAGCATTCCTCCACACTTGTTAACATCGCTGCAGTCAGTTCTTGCCGTTTAAGATGCCAATGCTATTACGTCACACGTGCGTACCTCTGCCAACACATTTTTATGCATTTTGTCAAAATTAAATTGATATTTTTAATACAACAGCTGAGTACTGACTTGTTGATAGTTCACTTATAATTAAAATTCTGTCATCACGTGTCTGGAAGAGAACTCTTTTAAGAGCACAGGACACCCGTGGAGACTTTCCCCCTCGTAGTGACTATCTAGTATCAACCACTTTTCTTGTGATGTTTTTGCATGTGCAATTCAATATCAACAACAAAATCAACATCAGAGATAGAGATAGAGATAGAGATAGATAGATAGATAGATAGATAGATAGATAGATATGTACATATATGTGTGTATGTATCATATATATTCGCCAGCTGAGGAAGTTCAACCTGCCACAGGTGCTACTGAAACTGTTCTACTCAGCAGTCATTGAGTCTGTCCTCTGCACTTCAATAACTGGCTGGTTTGGTGCAGCCATGAAATCAGACATCAGAAGACTACAGAGGACAGTCCGGACTGCCGAGCGGATTATTGGCTGCCCCCCCTTCAAGAACTATACACTTCCAGAGTGAAGAAAAAGGCTGGAAAATCACTCTGGACCCCGCTCACCCTGCCCACTACCTTTTTGAACTGTTGCCTTCTGGCCGACGCTTCAGAGCTCTGAACACCAGAACCGTCAGACACAGGAACAGTTTTTTCCCCTCAGGCTATCCATCTCATGAACAATTAAATTGCCCCATTGAGAAATAATTATGTTCAATACACAGTTTAAGTCTATTTATATTATCCAACATATCCACTTCTGCCATTACTTACATTGCTCTGTACATAATATACTGTATTTTTGTTCTTTATAACAGATTGTAATAGATTTGCACTACGTGTGTATGATTGTGAGTGTATGTACATATAATTATTTATTTTTAGTCTTTTTTTGTTTTTAATTACCTATGTCTTGCTGCTGTTTTTTTGGTATTGTTTGTATTGTTGTACACTGTAAGCTCCTGTCACCAAGACAAATTCCTGATGTGTGTGTGTGTGTATATATATATATATATATATATATATATATATATATATATATATATACATACACACACACACACACACACACACACACACACACACACACACAGCCAAAAGTTGATTGAATAAATGAAGTGTAACATTTTCTTTGTTTGTTTTTGAGTTGCCACAGAATGCAATAGACTGGTCAATATTAGGTCAAAAATGGCAAAAAAGAAACTGCTTTCTCTTAAAACTCATCAGTGAATCACTGTTTTGAGGAATGAAGGCTATAAAATCCTTGAAATTGCCAAACAAAACTGAAGATTTCATACAAAGGTGTACACTACAGTCTTCAAAGACAACTGGCTGTAACAAGAACAAAGAGATGTGGAAGGCCCAGATGCACAACTAAACAAGAGAAGTATCACAGTCTCTACTTTGGGAAATAGATGCCTCACATGTCCTCAGCTGACAGCTTCATTGAATTCTACCCAATTAATTAGTTTCATGTACAACAGTAAAGAGAAGACTAAGGGGTGCAGGCCTTATGGGAAGAATTGCAAAGAAAAAGCCACTTTTGAAACAGAAAAACAAAAAGAAAAGGTTCGAGTGAGCAGAGAAACAGACATTGAACAACAGATCATTGGAAAAGAGAGTTATGGATCTTAACCCCATTGAGCATTGTGGGATCAGCTAGACTATAAGGTGCGTGAGAAGTGCATGACGACAGCCACATCTATGGCAAGTGCTACTGGAATCGTGGGGTAAAATGTCTCCTGAGTATCTGGACAAACTGACAGCTAGAATACTAAGGATCTGCAAAGCTGTCATTGCAGCACGTGGAGGATGTATTTATTTTATTCTTTGAAGTAGTTTAGGGAGTTCTGAACATTTATTTCAAATTGTAATAGTAATTTTTCATGTTCTTAATGGCCTGACTATACATTGTGATCACTTTGAATGCCACTTTGGTGAATAAAAGTACCAATATCTTTCCATTAGAGAAAAATATGTACATTATTCCAAACTTTTAGCCGCCAGGGTATATAGCTATAGGATAAATATAAAAATAAAATTGGCCTGTAATATAGCCTACAATAAACCTAGGCCACATTCACACAGCAGTAGAATACGGTTCTCAGACCTGCGTTGAGTGCTTAATAGGGTTACGTTCACAAACAAGATGGTTACAAATGGGTGTGACAACCGCATTCTATAACCGAACTGACATCCTCAAATTTTCTCACAACCGTAAAACCAGTGCTGTGTGAACACAACAATTACTGGACAACTAGTTGTTAGTTACGTCATGTACAGAGAAAGACACGCTGCACTGTTCACGCGTCTCGTGTGTTATGTGGGGTTCGTTAACTCAGGGAGATGGAGAAATGAACTGCGTGTCATCCGAAGATTCAGCCATGTCTTCCACCGGCTGCTCACAGGCATGAGTCGAGCGACACAAAAGCTCTTCTCTGCAAACGGTTAAAAAGCATGAAGTATATTACTATCTGATGAATGAAATCATGCCTCCAGCAGACTCATTAATTAAATAACCCAGTGTAAATTGTGGTAAGACATACCAGTGTTATGGACGTCTAGGCCGGTCACGATAATTACGTTATCGACTTATCGTACAATGATAAGACGTGACCTCGATATTGCCCAGTGTGTTTACATGCGTGTTTGTTTACATAAGAATGAATATCACAAACATTTAAGCCAGTCGCGTCGCTTCTGTCCTCTCGTCTGCTCTGTGTCGGAGGCGGGGCTCAGGCAGCTCCTCCACACATACACACACACACACACACACACACACACACCGGACAGCGACACGTGAAGATTGTGTTACTCGAGGCTGATAGGTGTTTTTCCCGACTACTGCATAATTTCAGGCAGAGAGTTTGGAAGAATAAGTCCAAATGAACGTGGTTTCAGCTCCGGTGTGGGAACATTTTGGCGATCTACCTGAAGCTGACCAATCAAGAGAAGCTATTGCACCAGCTATACGCAAGTTACAACTTAGTCTTGTTGTGGCGTAAATGGGCACGAAGTCACAATTTACGCACTCCAAAATATTTGAGCGTTGCACCAAAACTTAGGTAGGACATAACACTACGCATAAACTAAATATTTACGGAAGCCTCTGACCAGGAGTAACGGTAGGAATAAAAAAGCAGACTGATTTTTATGACATCAATGAGCTCATATTTTGCGTGACAGACTTCAGTCCTTTCGACATACATTATGATGTTGACATTTACGAGAGTGAGAAACAAAGTTTTACTTTTAAGCGGCTCTTCAGCATGAAACCGGTGCAGTTTTTAGGATGCGTCGCCCGGAGTAAAGTTTCAACACATTCAAAATATTTATAGGATATTAAAATGAATAAATGTCTATTTTCCTAGCCTGTTGTATTAGTATTTATTCATCACCCCTTATTTTATATACAGTTTCTAGCCTATATATATTGCCATTTACACAGGGCAAATATACTATTTCTTAAATCAATTTTATAACGTATCGTATTTTAATGGGGATAGAATGTATTACAGCTGACAGTTACGTGAGTAAACAAGGTTTGAACATCAACAGTAACAAGATCAAACTGAAATTAACACTTCTGTGTACAAATTTGTAGCCTGCTTATTGGATAAATACATGTAAACGTCATATTATGCGACAACGCATCACTTTACGGAAAGTTTGCGACCTACCAGTTAAGTTTTGCCTTAAGAACAGGTGGTAAAACCAAATTAAGCACTGACTTAGTTACAAACTAACTAGTAATTACTAAGCCCTTAGTGTGAACTTTACGTCCCAACTTACGTGAGGACTAACGCACAGCTGGTGCAACCCTACCTAGTTGTCCTCTCTCCAATGTTTGCATGTTGTTGGAATGGCAATAAACAACTGCTACATGTACTCCTTCCTCGAGAGAGAATTATGTACCGCTTTACTTTCCCTTCAAAACTCTAAACATATCTTTCATCGTCGTTAAATTGTATGCTTAAGATGTTGACCACACTATAAGCACTGCGTGAAGGTTTTCCAAAGCAAAATCCACAAATAAGTCGTGCAAAACTCTCCTATCTATCATTATGAATTGAACTGTTCGGCATTGCTTAATCACTGAAATTGCTCAGTCTGATGTTGATCGGAGAGGCCATTGGTCCCAGGCCTACACAGCAGCGGACTTTCCTGCGCCGTGCGGCCGCCTGCGGCAGCGCCCTGCTCGGCTTAACAGCGCATCACCGTCGGGATATTTTTATGTTCGGGGCGGTTAACACCCGTTTTTTTGTTAAGTTAATGTGTACTTAAAATTAAAATTTACACCACACATTGTTACTTTGGAACAATGTTTTTGATCTTTCACCCCACTAGTCGTGCTGGGTTGGCGCTATATTTAAAATCTTTCAGGAGTGTGTTTTGTATTAGCAGGATTGTCTACTTAGCGCAGCATGCTAAAGTTAAGAGAGAAGCATGTGTTAACTGTTTGGCCACCGGTAGGCTAAACAAAGTCACTCATCTGGAGCATGGCATATACACAGTCGTTTAGATTTAAATAATATACCCATGTTTAAATCCCATTTACAGGGAATATACAACTACTTCCATGTTTTTGTTTACATTCGGTGTTGAATAACCTTGCTCAAGCGATTTAGCCAGTTAGCACGCTTGCTAAGCTAAATGAGCAGCCTGACTCAAGAGTTTTATTATAAAGGGATTTTCTGCTTTGGATTCAGCTGATTTTTCCCAAGCTCTTAAATAAACGTCTGTGATAATGAACTCGTGGACTTCGTATGGCCATCGGAGGTGCAGACTGAATTTCAGGCGTTTTCAGTGTATTAGTCTCCGATCATCACGCTGTTGAATCCCGCACTGCGCTCTTGTAGATCCGCCGCTCATCTAGTTTTCATTAGCACTCAAACCCCCCAAATACAAACATATAATAAACATTATACGCACTTTTCCTGACGAATACCCCAATCCAGGATTGTTTCGCGATTCACATAATTCCCTCAGGTTTTAAACATAACTGCAGTCATATTAAATGTGTTTTGTGTTACCTGTCTGCCCGTGCACTGCTGTCCGACTCTCTTTTTGGTGAGAGCCGCTAACGCTCAAGAGCTCCACAAATCACTTTTAGTTTATTCTGAGACAAGAGTTCCTGAGATTTCTCCCTCCGCGTTCAAGATAGTCTTGTTTTTAGATGCAAAACAGATTCTAGTATTCCATGTATTGGAGAAAAGGTTGCGATAGCAGGCATATTTCAGCAGTATATCCTACACCATCCGGCCTCCGCCATGACGCACTTGACCAGTGAGCGAGCACAGAAAATGAGAGAGCGAAACCCCGGGATGTGACGTCACCTGCAGCAGCTCTCCCGCGAAACAGCAGTATTGATGAATATGAAACAATGTAAAATGTGCAGGTGTAACCAAATGTAACTGATATAGCAAATACCAGCGAGCACGAAATGAGCATCTTTTAACTCAAGGAAGAAATACAGCTGTCTAATCCACGGATCGCGGAAGCGGGTGGGTGGGGGTTAACTACACAAAAAATAAATAAATAAATTATATATATATATATATATATATATATATATATATATATATATATATATATATATATATATATATATATTGGTTATGATGAGAGTGTTGGGGAGTAACGGAATACATGTAAGGGGATTATGTATTTAACATACAAATTATAAGTAACTGTATTCCACTACAGTTACAAACTAAATCATTGGTAATTAGAATACAGATACATCAAAAAAAGTATTTTGATTACTGAAGAGGTTACTTTGCAATTTATTGTTATTTGTTTCATTTACAGACATTTTACAGTTTTATCTTCTGTTAATGCCTGATCTTCTGTAAAGCTGCTTTGAAACAATGTGTGTTTTGAAAGGCACTATACAAATAAAAATGACTTGACACATTTAATATTTAGTCCTTTCAGATGGAAAACGTTTATACATATAAATGATGCGATCCAAAGTGCTTTTTAACAGCGGTGAAACACTTTCTTATGATGTGTGACATTCATACGAGCAGACAGAGAAGTAAGTTTGAAGTATGTTTGGAGCAGAAGAAATAGAAGTAAACCTTGCGTAAATTGTTTGCTTTACACTAAGCTAAAATTCTATTTGTATCCATTTTACATGCACATGTTACCAGGCACGATCGTATTTGTTTTTATCAAGAAAATTTATGTTGATCATAATTTTTTTGTAAAACCTTACTAAAATAATCTTATTTCTTGATAAAAATGTGTGTATTGTTTTCCTGTAAAAATATCAAAAAATCCCTAAAACAAGATCAATTAGATTAATCTTGTTTTAGAAACAACACTGCTTAAGATATTTAGGTTTTTCAGAGAATGTATTTTTAATATGTGTATTTTGTCTAACTGTACTGGCAGTTTTTATAGTCAAAACAAGTGAAAAAATCTACCAGTGCTGAAGTCGTAGTCCAAAGTATTTTGAATACGTTACTGACCTTGAGTCATCTAATGGAATACTTTACAAATTAAATTTAACAGCATGTATTCTGTAATCTGTAGTGGAATACATTTCAAAATAACCCTCCCAATCCTATTCCCTATTGTTGCTTGCAAGGATGAAGACATGAAGTGTAGAACCCAAGTGCAGTTTATTTTTCCAATCATGATAACAAGTAACCCTAATATAAAACGTGAACTAAACAAACCATTAACATAAACCTAACTAAACTTGGCTATGCCATGAATGAAATAACAGTTACATTAACAATACTCGGCAAAGGACAATGGCAAATATGAGGGTACAAATACATGGACTTGGGAGAACACATGAAGAAGATAGATAACCAATCATAAGACTGAACTAATAAACAAGATAACAAGACAATGACCATGAACCAATGAAATAACTAGAACTGATAACATAATGAAACAATAAACCAATGAAAACAAGACACATGAACATGGAGGGAAACATGAAATCACATGACAATGGAAACTAGATTTTCAAAATAAAAGACACGGAAAAAAAAAAAGGAACCAACAGACTAAACACTCTAAGGGCCGGCTCCTGACGCCCCAACACATGAACAAAAACACAAAACATGACATAAGTCCAGAGTTCTGTGGGGAGCTGGGGGGGGGATAGGGTAAGTGACCAGGGAGGAGCCCATGGGGGGTGGAGTCATGAGAGTCAATGGGCGAAGCCATGGAAGGCGGAGCCATGAAAGACTCGATGGGCGGAGCTGTGGAGAACTGGAAACACATAGAGTAGCTGAAGACATGAAGTGGTGCGACGCCTGGACAGTGGTGCGGAGTCGGGCCTGGACCATGGAGCGGAGGTGGACCATGGAGCAGAGGCGGACCTGGACCGTGGAGCAGAGGCTCACTAATGACATGGCATGGAGCAGATTGAGGTTCGGCTGTGACATAGCATGGAGAAGTCTGGGGTTTGGCTATGACATGGCATGGAGCAGTCTGGGGCTTGGCTGTGACATGGCATGGAGCAGTCTGGGACTTGGCTGTGACATGGCATGGAGCAGACTGAGGTTCTGTTGTGACATGGCATTGGGCATACTGAGGTTCGGCTGTGACATGGCATGGGGCAGACTGAGGTTCAGCTGTGACATGGCATGGAGCAGGCTGAGGCTTGGCTATGACATGAAAGATATGACATATTGGCTATGAAAGAACATAAGTCTTTCTCCCCCTCCTCCTTTGGGAGGCCGAAGTTGGCAGTGCAGGCTCTGGGACGGACGAGGCTTCCAGCTCGTCAGTTGTGGCCATTGGCTCGTTGGCTGTGGCAGGCATGGGCTCATTGGCAATGACGTGTGATGCTGGCTTGGCAGCCATGTCAAGGAACTCTGGCTCGGCGGCGGCCATGTCATGGAACTCTGGCTCGGCGGCGGCCATGTCGCGGAACTCTGGCTCGACATCCACCCCCCCCCCACCCCCAGTGAAAGTGGAACCAATGATCTGTAGGGTGAGGTGGACTAAATCAGTCCAAAGCAAAAAATGACTTTGAGGGCAACCTCATTAAAGTCCACTTGGCTGGCCAGAGAGCAGAATTCCATCACATAGTTCTCCATGGGACAATTCCCCTGACAGAGGCTCTCAGAAGCCGAACTGCTGGGTCTGTTGTGAGGTAGAGTATGCTGTAATGTTGCTGGCAAGGACAAAGGCGATGACAAGAAGGGTAGAACCCAAGTGCAATTTACTTTTCCAAACGTGATAACAATTAACCCTAATATAAATCGCGAACTAAACAAAACATTAACATGAACAATGAACATAAACTTGACTTGACTAAACTTGACTATGCCTTGACTATGACTTGAATTAAACAACAGTGTTACATTAACAATACTCGACAAAGGACAATGGCAAACATGATGTTATAAATATATGGACTTAATAACCAATCACAAGACTGAACTAATAAACAAGATAACATGACAATGACCATGAACCAATTAAATAACTAGAACTGATAACAACATAATGAATTAATTAACCAAAGAAAACAAGACACAAGAACATGGAGGGAAACATTAAATCACATGTCAAGGGAAACTACATTTTCAAAATAAAAGACACGAATAACAGGAACCAACACAGTAAATGCCACCTATATATGTATATACACATTTTTAAACCAATACAAGAACATTTTTGAAGGTGACTCAGTAATTGTTTCCCCATTATAAAAAGTTTTACTCCTAAATAATGAATTGTAAATTTTGAAATGTATGTATAAAATCATGACCACTCACATGAAATGAGTACTCTAGTCATATCAGTAACCTTATAAAAGCTGTTTTATTCTACAAGGGCAGGGGCACCCTCGTGGTGGCTGCCATTATAGAATCACATGACCAGATGAATACTACTCGCTTAATCACAGTATCTCCCCTGTTGTTGGACACTTACACTCATGGGTTAAATTAATCATGACTGGCTGTGAATAGTGAATTTCTACAATGGCATTGGTAACTGAAAACTATTGATTTTTAATGAAATAGGTGTCACTATAAGTCCAAGATGACATGAACAAAAAGTTACTGACTGCACCTTTTACTCAGCCCATGCTGATTAAAAATGAACCAATCGGGGGCCTGGGTAGCTCAGTGAGTAAAGACGCTAACTACCACCCCTGGAGACGCAAGTTTGAATCCAGGGCTTGCTGAGTGACTCCAGCCAGGTCTCCTAAGCAACCAAATTGGCCCGGTTACTAGGGAGGGTAGAGTCACATGGGGTAACCTCCTTGTGATTGCTATAATGTGGTTCTCGCTGTTGTATTATACATGCAGAAGAATTTAATTAACAGACCAAGCATCAACAATCCTACTCAGAACAAACCTGATATAGAAGAAGAACTTGACTTCAAAACCATCTTCCTCCAAAACCTGTACCCCACGATGAGATCTAATCTAGGAGTCACAGCCTGTCCTCCCACGATGACAGCTCAACAACTGTGAGACTTAGCACACAAGGCTTATGTTAAACAAAGAATGGCCTCAAGAAAGGCCCACAAGGCATCGTCAGTCTCAAGCCTTACCTCTCAAGGGCTGGCATCAGAAAATATGTGGCATCACCGCAAAGCCAGTTTCTTCAGCATAGAGCGAAGTAAAACACATGGCGTTCAAGAGCGTGACCCCCACATCAGTGCCAGACTCATACGCACGTCCAACCACTGGGAGAAAACGTGGAACAGACCACATCCATCAAGCAGTCCAAAAGAAAGGACGACATGGGAACCCAGATGGACACTTAAAGGCAACCGACAATGAAAGCCATTGCAACACCGTGCAGACAGACACAGAACTGAGCCTGCACAAGAACACAGAACAAAGCCTGCTCACGAACCACCTGCTGAAAACTCACTAGAACTGCTGAAGCTACTCACAGCATACTTCAAGCAGAATCCACACAAGGTCGAACATAAAGACATTTCTTATTACTCATTACTCATGACTGTCACACTCAACGATAGGAATACAAGGATCCAGATTAGCCAAGACACAAAGCGCCAATCTCCAAATGGGTCCACCGAAACCAAGTCGAAAAGGGGGGAGTTGGAAACAATCTGACACAGTTTACAACAGTCCCTTAACGCATACAAACACTATAGGGGAATAACCAACTAGTTTCCTCCTAGACAAGGCACCCAACATAAATTAAGGTACTCAGAAACCCTAGCTACACTAAGTCCATACAAGGTCACAATAACACCTCAACACTAGTTATGTTACCTACACATTTTGATAAGAAACACACTCAAATAGGCAAAATGCTGAAGCAAATTCCATTTAGCTTGCAAGATAGTCGAGGGAATTATATCAGGATTGACTCCTTATGCTTTTCGTTCACAAGCCACCAAGCCACAAGCCGCCTTGCCCAAATAAGACGTTTATCCATGATATGCCATGATATTGTGGACAAAGAAATCGTCCCAATTAAATTGAAGGAATTTAACACATTACACTACACAATTGAACCATGCAAATCAATTTCCAAATGAACGCAAGCCTTTATGGTATGACTTAGCCTTCGGTAGTGTCAAACGAAACTCAATCCTCCTGGTTTTAAATGGATACTCCTTCACCTTTGGTTCTGAATCGCGACAGAAACAAGGCAGAACCGACTCTAATCGTTTTAATTTTACAAACAATCGCTCGTTTTCACAATGATTCGCCCCAATAAAATCCAAATGACCCTTTACAGGTTTCTGAACCACTTAAAATAATTAAGGATGACTCTAAAACACAAACAGTGGTGGTCTAGTGGGCTAAAGCACATAACTGTTAATCAGAAGGTCGATGGTTCAATCCCCACAGCCACCACCATTGTGTCCTTGAGAAAGGCACTTAACTCCAGGTTGCTCTGGGGGGATTGTCCCTGTTATAAGTTCACTGTAAGTCGCTTTGGATAAAAGCGTCTGCCAAATGCATTAATGTAATGTAAACAATCGTAGAAGAGTCCAGGAGTACCGAAACATCCCAAGAATCCTCAATGCTAAAATGCTTACTGAATAATTAGTTATTCTGCACCAGTGCTTTAGCCTTGATGGAGGTGTTGTCTTGTTGTTGTTTGTGTTTGTCTTCTTCTGCTGGTTTTCCAGCGATTGCAGAGATTTGCTTCCACTTCAAATGTCTTCAATTGAAAGGGGTATATATGTAGTATTATACATGCAGAACAATTGAAACAACATGATTTGAATCTAGGATTTACCCTTTTAATCCTGGAATTCCTCAGCATCATAAAGTAACGGACCAAGCCTCAACTTCCTACTGAAGGCATGTCTTTGGACAATAAAATGGTCAAGACACTCTAAACAACCTAATTTAAAGCAAAAGGGTCATGGGTCAGAAAGGCCCCTCTGCACGACCTCCTGAACATCCATCCAGAGTTATCCAGACCATCATAGACTCGAAAACTAAGGCATTTCATCTTAATCCATCTTAATCCAGGAACATTTTACACAAAGTCACAGTACTTTACCGATTTAGCCTTCCAAAATGTACAGACTGCATTTAAATCCACAATTTATACAAGACCTAGTCTTGCTAGGTAATTCTTAAATGTTCTTTGAACTGTGGTAACTTGTATAACTGACAAATTAATGATTATAGCCTGATGTACCTCTTTAAAATGTGTGTAACGTTTTATCCATGTGGTATAACCAAGGAATTAACCTGTATGATTTGTAACCTGGACCTAATCTCTGGACTCGACGTCTTCTACATATACTAAAGCAAGTAATTGATAACACTAGATAATTGGTGACAGTTGTTTCTTAGGTTTAGGTAGAAAGGTTATAAAACCTGTTTTCATGGTTGGTGATAAGCACCCATTCTGACTGCATTACAAAAGTGAGTGGCAATTGTGAGAACAATAGGGCTCTGCACTTTCATTGCTTGTGCCCTAATAATCCTTAGAAGAACAATATGACTCTGCACTTTCAGTGCTTGGGCCCTAATAATCCTTAGAAGGACAGTAGGGCTCCGCACTTTCAATGCTTGGGCCCTAATAATAATCCTTAGAAGAACAATAGGGCTCTGCACTTTCAGTGCTTGGGCCCTAATAAGCCTTAGAAGAACAATAGGGTCCTCACACCATCGGTGCTCAGGACCTAATAATAATAATAATAAACACCTAGAAGAACAATAGGGTCCTCGCACCATCGCTGCCCGTGCCCTAATAATCCTTAGAAAAACAATAGGGCTCTGCTTTTCAGTGCTTGGGCCCTAATAATAATAATAATACAAATTATTATAATAATAATACTTAGAAGAACAATTCCGCACTTTCAGTGCTTGGGCCCTAATTACAATCCTTACAATAGCAATTGGACGAGTTGTACTTAAATAAAGCAAATGGAGCTTATGTTCCATCAAGAGCAAGGTGGATTGAAAAAGGTTAAAAAAGTTAATCTTACTTTTTTGGCCTTGAAAAACAAAGACAGTCAAAGACAAAAAATGTACTTATGAATAATGATATTATAATAGAAGATCAAAAAATTGTTCAGGATGAAATTTGGCTTTTCTATGAAAACCTTTATAAATCCAAGAAACATGCAGCTCCACCTCAGCCTGGGCCCAGTTCTCAGCCCCAGCGTCGAGCGCCCCACAGGAAGCGCATGGCCCCCGTCTCATGAACCCCCTCTAGGACCCGGAAGGCTCCCAAGCGTTCCTGAGATGGATGACCCAGAGACTGAGATGTTTGTTCCGGGGGAGGGCCGGGAGGAGAATCTTCAGTTAAGTTTATTTACTTTGCCAAACCCCGTACAACATTCTCAATAAAAGAGCAATTTCCTCTGTCTCTGGGTCACCTGGCCCACAAATGCTGTTCTCACGGCACGCAGGTTCCACACCTCAACAGTCATGGCACGCTTTTGCCTCCCAATGGCGTATTACCTGCGAAGCCCCACTGCGAAGCCCCGCCGGGTATGTAAAAAATAATCACCCCTTAGTGCCACTAGCTTGGACACGTGGCTTTCACTTCCCAATCCGTCATGCTGGCTGGCCAGGACCATCCGACTCAGTTACAGTTTGCCAGACCTCCTCCCCCCTTCGGGGGCGTCCGTTTTACCGCAGTGTAGCGAAGACACCAAATCCCTGCACGCGGAAATCACCACTCTCTTACTTAATGACGCGATAGAGCCTGTCCCTCCAGTCGAGGGAAGGGAAGAAGGGTTTCTACAGCCCTTACTTCATCGTTCCCAAAAAAGGCGGCGGCTTACGACCGATCTTGGACTTGCAAGCTTTCAACCGGGCCTTGCACAAACTCCCGTTCAAAATGCTCACGCAAAGACACATCCTAACTTGCGTCCAGCATCTAGATTGGTTCACATTAACCCTTTCTACTGTTCGCATTTCGACAGCCAGGCATATCAATACAAAGTCTTCACCTTCGGCATGTCCCTGTCCCCTCGTGTCTTTACGAATGTCGCAGAGGCAGCCCTTGCCCTGCTTCGGGAAGCAGGCGTTCGCATACTCAACTACCTCGACAACTGGCTCATCCTGGCCCATTCCCGAGAGTTACTATGCACCCACAGGGACCAGGTGCTCAGGCACCTCAGCCATTTAGGGCTTCAGGTCAACTGGGAAAAGAGCAAGCTCGCCCCGGTTCAGAGCAACTCTTTTCTCGGCATGGAGTTGGACTCTGTCTCAATGTCAGCACGCCTCACCAACGAGCTGAAATGCCTCACCTCATTCAGGCCAGGCACATGTAACCGACTGCGCACCTCTGTGGGTCTTCAGCCCGAGAAGAACACCAATTCATGAACAAGTGCCACATCAGGGTGTAAAGTTGCCTGGTAGAGGGAGCTCTGGCTTGGTTGATCGTGTCTATGACAGCAGATGGTAGGCCAGCTAGATCTTCCACATGGAGGTACGTGGAGGTTCCAGAGGTCTGGACGTGGATGCCAGAGAGTGCCCTGTCCCTGAGAAATAATGTAGTTATCAGGTTCCTAAGAGGCTCCCGGAGATTGAATCCCTCCCGGCCAATCCTGTTCCCCTCCTGGGATCTCTCAGTGGTCTTCTCGGGACTTCAGAGACCCCCCTTCGAGCCGCTAGAATCAGTCGAAGTCAAGGACCTCTCCCTGAAGATGGCCCTCCTGATCGCGCTCGCCTCCATCAAGAGGGTTGGGGACCAGCAAGCGTTCTCTGTCAGCGACACCTGCCAGGAGTTCGGTCCGGTAGACACTCATGTGATCCTAAGACCACAACCGGGCTACGTGCCCAAGGTTCATACGACTCCCTTCAGAGACCAGGTAGTGAACCTGCAAGCGTTGCCCCGGGAGGAGGCAGACCCAGCTCCTTCGTTGCTGTGTCCGGTACTTGCTTTGCGTATCTATTTGGACTGCACGCAGAGCTTTAGACGTTCTGAGCAGCTCTTTGTCTGCTTTGGTGGACAGCGGAAAGGGAACGCTTTCTCCAAACAGAGGCTTTCCCACTGGGTGGTTGACGCCATAGCATTGGCCTATCACACCCAGGCCGTGCCCGCCCCCATGCGGGTTCAAGCACACTCGACGAGAAGTGTTGGGCAACACCCAATACCATTACGAGATTTTACAATCTCAGGGTTGAGTCGGTTTCATCCCGTGTTTCTTCAGGTCCGAGCCAGTAGAACTCGGTAACACGGTAACAACTGACCGGGTGTACCGCTTGCACCTAGTGCCCTTTCCCTCCGCTGAGGCAATACCGTGTGCTCTTATCCCAGGAGATCCCACTAACTCGTCTCCCTGCATGACTCCTCCTTAGCCCCCTGGCCCGCGAATTAAGTGGAGGAATTCACCGACCAAACCCAATGCGGGTACTCAATTTACACTGTACAGGAATAGGTGCTCCACAGGTTGGGCCCCCATGTGGACTTAATCACCTGTGTGTATTTTCCGCAGTACGGTCACCTTGCGAGCGGACCCACATCTCCCTTGGGCAGTCCTCACTGGCCCCCAGTCGCCGTGTTTTTAGCAACTCCTCCCTCCCAATGAGGTAGGATCTACCAACGCGCCATTCTCCACATGTGACATAAAAGCCCATGTGATGTATTTCAACACTCTTTACCTCCCCCAGTCTGGGCAGGTGTGGTCTCCGCAGGGTCTTTCCCCCCTGAAAGAATAGGAACTGGGAAAGAACGCCTGCCACAATGCGTGTGATAGCATTAAGATTGCCCCAGCCATTTTAACTCTATGCGAGAAACATAGAGAGAGAAAAGGCGCGACTTTCTCCAACGCTTGGCACATCGCCTTGTTCCACCCATATCGGGGTGTAAGTAACCAGAAGATTTTGCCTATTTTTTGGGGGGCGTTGGGGAAGGGTACGTACAGTCTGGCACAGCCTCATGTTTTGGCACTAAAAATACCTGCCCGCACCTGTGTCAGCAGCGCACATACATGGTTCAGCGCATGGCATGATTAAAATTGGACCCCTAGTGTCGCTTCTTCGACACAACGTCGAAGTGAGCGACAGACAGGGAACGTCTAGGTTACTGTTGTAACCTCCATTCCCTGATGGAGGGAACGAGACGTTGTGTCCTCCCGGACACGTCGCTGAACCGAGACACTGTTGCAGCCGAACCTCATTGTCGGCTCCTCAGACAAATCCTGAAGGAACATACGCATTTCCCTCCCTTTATACCCATATGTCCGGGGGCGGAACATGCAAATTGGCCTTTTCTCAAAGTTCAGAGATGCATAAGGCTCTCAAGATAGACCCTAGTGTCGCATCTTCGACACAACATCTAGTTCCCTCCATCAGGGAACAACAGTAACCTAGACGATAACTTTTGTTTTTCTAACGATTATTACCATATTATCATCCAAGCACTGAAAGTGCAGAGCCCAATTGTTCTTCTAAGGATTATTATTTATTATTATTGTTAGGGTCCAACCACTAAAAGTGCGGAGCCCTATTGTTCATCAAAGGATTATTATTATTATTATTAGGGCCCAAGTACTTAAAGTGCGGAGCCTTATTGTTATCCTAAGGATTATTATTAGGCCCCAAGCACTGAAGTGCGAAGCCCTATTGTTCTTCTAAGGATTGTTATTAGGGCCCAAGCACTGAAAGTGCGGAGCCCTATTGTTCTTCAAAGGATTATTATTATTATTAATTTTAATTATTATAATTAGGGCCCAAGAACTGAAAGTGCGGAACCCTACTGTTCTTCTAAGGATTATTATTATTATTATTCTTTTATTAGGGCCCAAGCACTGAACGTGCGGAGCCCTTTTGTTCTTTTAAAGATTATTATTATTAGGGCCCATGCACTGAAAGTGAGGACCCCTATTGTTCTTCTAAAGATTATTATTAGTGCCCAAGCACTGAAAGTGCGGAGCACTATTGTTCTTCCAATGATTATTATTAGGGCCCAAGCACTGAACGTGTGGAGCCCTATTGTCCATCTAAGTATTATTATTAGGGCCCAAGCACTGAAATTGCAGAGTGCTATTGTTCTTCCTAGGATTATTTTTAGGGCCCAATCACTGAAAGTGTGGAGCCATATTGATCTTCTAAGGATTATTATTATCGTTATTATTAGGGCCGAAGCACTGAAAGTGCGGAGCCAATATTGTTCTTCTAAGGATTATTATTATTAGGGCCCAAGCACTGAAAGTGCGGAGCCCTTTTGTTCTTCAAAGGATTATTATCATCATTATTTGGGCCCAAGCACTGAAAGTGCAGAGCCCTATTGATCTTCTAAGGATTATTATTATTATTATTAGGGCCCAAGCACTGAAAATGTGTAGCCCTATTTATCTTCTAAGGATTATTATTATAGGGCCCAAGCACTTAAAGTGCGTAGCCCTATTGTTCTATTAAGAATTATTATTAGAGCCCAAGCACTGAAAGTACGGAGTGCTATTGTTCTTCCTAGGATTATTTTTAGGGCCAATCACTGACAGTGTGGAGCACTACTGATCTTCTAAGGATTATTATTACTGTTATTATTAGGGCCGAAGCACTGAAAGTGCGGAGACAATATTGTTCTTCTAAGTATTATTATTATTAGGGCCCAAGCACTGAAAGTGCGGAGCGCTAATGTTCTTCTAAAGATTATTATTAGGGCCCAAGCACTGAAAGTGCGAAGCGCTATTGTTCTTCTAAAGATTATTATTAGGGCCCAAGCACTGAAAGTACGAAGCGCTATTGTTCTTCTAAAGATTATTATTAGGGCCCAAGCGCTGAAAGTACGAAGCGCTATTGTTCTTCTAAAGATTATTATTAGGGCCCAAGCACTGAAAGTACGAAGCGCTATTGTTCTTCTAAAGATTATTATTAGGGCCCATGCACTGAAAGTACGAAGCGCTATTGTTCTTCTAAAGATTATTATTAGGGCCCATGCACTGAAAGTGCGGAGCGCTATTGTTCTTCTAAAGATTATTATTAGGGCCCAAGCAATGAAAGTGCGGAGCGCTATTGTTCTTCTAAAGATTATTATTAGGGCCCAAGCACTGAAAGTATGAAGCGCTATTGTTCTTCTAAAGATTATTATTAGTGCCCAAGCACTGAAAGTGCGAAGAGCTATTGTTCTTCTAAAGATTATTATTAGTGCCCAAGCACTGAAAGTGCGAAGCGCTATTGTTCTTCTAAAGATTATTATTAGTGCCCAAGCACTGAAAGTGCGAAGCGCTATTGTTCTTCTAAAGATTATTATTAGTGCCCAAGCACTGAAAGTGCGAAGCGCTATTGTTCTTCTAAAGATTATTATTAGGGCCCAAGCACTGAAAGTGCGGAGCCCTATAGTTCTTCTAAGGATTATTATTATTATTATTATTTGGGCCCAAGCATTGAAAGTGCGGAGCCCTATTGTCCTCCTAAGGATTATAATTAGGGCCTAATTGAAAGTGTGGAACCCTATTGTTCTTTTAAGGATTATTATTATTATTATTATTAGGGCCTAAGCACTGAGAGTGTAGAGCCCTATTGGTGTTCTAAGGATTATTATTATTAGGGCCCAAGCACTGAAAGTGCAGAGCCCTATTGATCTTCTAAGGATTATTATTATTATTAGGGCCCAAGCACTGAAAGTGCGGAGCCCTATTTATCTTCTAAGGATTATTATTATAGGGCCCAAGCACTTAAAGTGCGTAGCCCTATTGTTCTATTAAGAATTATTATTAGAGCCCAAGCACTGAAAGTACGGAGTGCTATTGTTCTTCCTAGGATTATTTTTAGGGCCAATCACTGACAGTGTGGAGCACTACTGATCTTCTAAGGATTATTATTACTGTTATTATTAGGGCCGAAGCACTGAAAGTGCGGAGACAATATTGTTCTTTTAAGTATTATTATTATAGGGCCCAAGCACTGAAAGTGCGGAGCGCTATTGTTCTTCCAATTAGGGACCGATCACTGAAAGTACGGAGCCCTATAGTTCTTCTAAGGATTATTATTATTATTAGGGCCCAAACACTGAAAGTGCAGAGTGCTATTGTTCTTCCAAGGATTATTATTATGGCCCAAGCACTGAAAGTGCGGAGTGCTATTGTTCTTCTATTTAGGGACCGAGCACTGAAAGTGCGGAGCACTGTTGTTCTTTTAAGGATTATTATTATTACTATTAATAGGTTCCAAGCATTGAAAGTGCTGAGCCCTATTCTTCTTCTAAGAATTATTATTATTATTATTAGGGCCCAAATACTGAAAGTGCAGAGTGCTATTGTTCTTCCAAGGATTATTATTAGGGCCCAATCACTGAAAGTGCGGAGCCCTACTGTCCTTCTAAGGATTATTATTAGGGCCTAATCAATGAAAGTGGGGAGTCCTATTGTTCTTCTAAGGATTATTATTATTATTAGTGGTGCTTGCAAAGCAACACTATTGTAATCTCACATACTTATTTTTCTTCTTCTTCTTCTTCTTCTTCTTCTTCCGTACAAAACTTCGGCACCTAACTCGTCCCGCACCTTTTGGCGTAGACCCATGAATGAGGCGTCAAATCATGCGGCTCATTGAGGAGAGGTGTGCTATGACTTTTATAAGCGATCGGGGGTACGGTGTTTGCCCCAGGGGCAAAAAATTGGGCAAAAAATCCCATTGACTTAACATTGAGCTGAACTTTGACGAGTCATAGCTCAGAGCGAGGATTTCACAGAGACGTGTGATTTACCACATTTGAAGAGGCTGACAGGCTCTGTGAGAACATACCTCACAATGGGGTAAAACTTTTACCCCTGGGGGGCAGGAGCTGCCCAAAGTTGCCCCAATGTAAGTCAATGGAATTTTTTGCAAAATTTTGTGGTCACAGACCCACGAATGAGGCGTCAAATCGTGCGGATTATTTGGGAATGGTGTTCTATGACTTTTATAAGCGATCGGGGGTATGGTATTTGCCCCAGGGGCAAAAAATTGGGCAAAAAATCCCATTGACTTAACATTGCGCCGAACTTTGACGAGTCATAGCTCAGAGCGAGGATATCACACAGACGTGTGATTTACCACATTTGAAGAGGCTGACAGGCTCTGTGAGAACATACCTCACAATGGGGTAAAAGTTGCACCCCTTGGGGGCAGGACCTGCCCAAATTTGCCACAATGTTAAGTCTATGGTAAATTGTGTATTGAACATAACTCTGGATCACAGTGTCTTAGAGACAAGGGGGCGGGCTCATTTTACTCAGACAACCAATCAGTCTCTCAGGATCATTGTGAAGCTATCAAGCCACGCCCTAGCAACCATTTACAGTACCTTAGCAACAAGTCCCATAGACTTCCATTGAAAGAGATCAAAGGGATTTCTCCGGACTGAATTATCATAGAAACACGAGGGTGGTCTCATTTGACTTGGGGCAGTAAAACAGCCAATCATGAATCCCCTCAAAACTTCCTAGCCCCTCCCTAGCAACCATTTTCGAGCACCTTAGCAACCAAAATCCAAAGAGAGATATCTTCCATTCTGAATGTCACAGAAGCATGGGAGTTGGTTTATATCATTCATACTGACAAGCAGCCTTTGGTGATTCATCATTGGCAGCTGCCAAGCCACTCCCTAGCAACAATTTAGAGCACCCTAGCAACCACATTTATTGATTTCAATTACAGTAAGATATCTTCAGATCAGAATGTCCTAGAGACATGATAGTTGCTTTGTTTTCATTGGGTGAGTAACCAGTCTTCAGCTTTCATCATATGAACTACTTAGCCATGCCCTAGCAACCATTTAAAGTACCCTAGCAACAAAACACCATTGACATCCATTCAAAATCACTAAGATGTGTATCTTAGGATCAGAATGTCATAGAGACTTCCGAGTTGACTTATTTCACTCAGGATGGAAAGTAGACTTGATAAATATCACCCTGGTAACTGCCTAGCAACCAGATGGGTTTACCATAGCAACCAAGTAACAAATCTCATATCTTTGCACTACAAAATCGTAGAGACTTCCGAGTTGACTTATTTCACTCAAGATGGCAAGGAGCATTGTTGGATGTTACTTTGGTAACTGCCTAGCAACCAAATGGGGTTACCCTAGCAACCAAGAAACAAATCACATATCTCTGCACAAGAAAATCACAGAGATTTCCAGGTTGACTTATTTCACTCAGGATGGCAAGGAGCATTGTTGCCTGCCACCTTGGTAACTGCCTAGCAACCAGATGGGGTTACCCTAGCAACCAAGAAACAAATCACATATCTCTGCACACGAAAATCACAGAGACTTCCGGGGTGACTTATTTCACTCAGGATGGCAAGGAGCATTGTTGGCTGTCACCTTGGTAACTGCCTAGCAACCAGATGGGGTTACCCTAGCAACCAAGTAACTAATCATATATCTCTGAACCAGAAAATTGTAGTGATTCCGTGTTGACTTATTTCATTTAGGATGGCAAGGAGCATTGTTGTCTTGCCCCTTGGTAACTGCCTAGCAACCAGATGGGGTTACCCTAGCAACCAAGAAACAAATCACATATCTCTGCACAAGAAAATCACAGAGACTTCCGGGTTGACTTATTTCACTCAGGATGGCAAGGAGCATTGTTGGCTTTCCCCTTGGTAACTGCCTAGCAACCAGATGGGGTTACCCTAGCAACCAAGTAACTAATCATATATCTCTGAACCAGAAAATTGTAGTGATTCCGTGTTGACTTATTTCATTTAGGATGGCAAGGAGCATTGTTGTCTTGCCCCTTGGTAACTGCCTAGCAACCAGATGGGGTTACCCTAGCAACCAAGAAACAAATCACATATCTCTGCACAAGAAAATCACAGAGACTTCCGGGTTGACTTATTTCACTCAGGATGGCAAGGAGCATTGTTGGCTTTCCCCTTGGTAACTTCCTAGCGACCAGAAGGGTTTACCCTAGCAACCAAGTAACAAATCACATATCTCTGTACTAGAAAATCGTAGAGACTTCCGGGTTGACTTATTTTACTCAGGATGGCAAGTAGCGTTAGTGGCTGTCACCTTAGTAACTGCATATCAACCAGATGGGTTTCCCTAGCAACCATGGAACAACACCTATATCTCTGCACCAGAACATCCTACTGTCATGGGGATGGCCTCTTTCAACTTTGGGCAGTAGGTGGGACATTGTGGTAAGAAATTTTGCCACGGCAAGCACCACTCACATTTTCTTCAGGAAATGTACCTATCTAGTTAGTGGTGCTTGCAAAGCAACACTATTGTAATCTCACATACTTATTAGTGGTGCTTGCAAAGCAACACTATTGTAATCTCACATACTTATTAGTGGTGCTTGCAAAGCAACACTATTGTAATCTCACATACTTATTTAGGTTGGCTTGAGAAAGCCAACTTACTGAAATCCTATTTAAACTTATTATTATTATTATTATTATTCTGAGACTAAATTTCTAAATGTAACTCCTCCTAGAGCTTTTAAGCTACATGCACCAAACTCGGCACAGACCTTCAGACTAATCCCGAATAGTGTGCTATATCTTTTCTAACTGATCGGACTTACGGTTTTCCTAAAAATGACGATCAAAACTCGGAAAAACTCCCATTGATTAACATTGCGGAATGTTCAGAAATTTAAATCCCAACTGACGTTTTCACACACACAGACGAAAAAGGGCCTGTCAGCCCTGCGTCTCTCCCTCTCTCTCTCCCTCAGAGGATTTCTTTTATCAAGCAGCCAATAAGTAATGACCTAAAATCTTCATAGCCACAGTATAGTAGCTTCCAGGTTGACTTGATTCACTCAGTATGGAAAGGAGGCTTGATAAGTATCACCCTGGTAACTGCATAGCAACCAGACAGGGTTACCCTAGCAACCAAATAACAAATCACATATTTCTGCACCAGAAAATCATACAGACATCCTGTTTCACTTATTTCACTCAGGATGGAAAGTAGCCTTGATATGTATCACTCTGGTAACTGCCTAGCAACCAGATGGGGTTACCCTAGCAACCAAGTAACAAATCACATATCTCTGCACCAGAAAATCATACAGACTTCCTGTTTCACTTATTTCACTCAGGATGGAAAGTAGCCTTGATATGTATCACTCTGGTAACTGCCTAGCAACCAGATGGGGTTACCCTAGCAACCAAGTAACAAATCACATATCTCTGCAACAGAAAATCAAAGAGACTTCCGGGTTGACTTATTTCACTCAGGATGGAAAGCAGCCTTGATATGTATCACTCTGGTAACTGCCTAGCAACCAGATGTGATTACCCTAGCAACCAAGTAACAAATCACATATCTCTGCAACAGAAAATCATAGAGACTTCCAGGTTGACTTAATTCACTCAGGATGGAAAGTAGCCTTGATATGTATCACTCTGGTAACTGCCTAGCAACCAGACGGGGTTACCCTAGCAACCAAGTAACAAATCACATATCTCTGCACCAGAAAATCGTAGAGACTACCTGTTTCACTTATTTCACTCAGGATGGAAAGTAGCCTTGATATGTATCACTCTGGTAACTGCATAGCAACCAGACAGGGTTACCTTAGCAACCAAGTAACAAATCACATATCTTTGAACCAGAACATCGTAGACACTTAGGGGTTGACATATTTCACACAGGATTGCAAGGAGCCTTATGAGTATCACTTTGGTAACTGCCTAGCAACCAGATGTGTTTACCCTAGCAACCAAGTAACAAATCACATATCTCTGCACCAGAAAATCATAGAGACTTCCTGTTTCACTTATTTCACTCAGGATGGAAAGTAGCCTTGATATGTATCCCTCTGGTAACTGCCTAGCAACCAGATGCGATTACCCTAGCAACCAAGTAACAAATCACATATCTTTGAACCAGAACATCGTAGAGACTTAGGGGTTAACATATTTCACACAGGATTGCAAGGAGCCTTGATATGTATCACTCTGGTAACTGCCTAGCAACCAGACTGGGTTACCCTAGCAACCAAGTAACAAATCACATATATCTGCACCAGAAAATCATAGAGACTTCCTGTTTCACTTATTTCACTCAGGATGGAAAGTAGCCTTGATATGTATCACTCTGGTAACTGCCTAGCAACCAGATGTGATTACCCTAGCAACCAAGTAACAAATCACATATCTCTGCAACAGAAAATCAGAGAGACTTCCGGGTTGACTTATTTCACTCAGGATGGAAAGTAGCCTTGATATGTATCACTCTGGTAACCGCCTAGCAACCAGATGTGATTACCCTAGCAACCAAGTAACAAATCACATATCTCTGCATCAGAAAATCATAGAGACTTCCGGGTTGACTTGATTCACTCAGGATGGAAAGTAGCCTTGATATGTATCACTCTGGTAACTGCCTAGCAACCAGACGGGGTTACCCTAGCAACCAAGTAACAAATCACATATATCTGCACCAGTATATCGTAGAGACTACCTGTTTCACTTATTTCACTCAGGATGGAAAGTAGCCTTGATATGTATCACCCTGGTAACTGCATAGCAACCAGACAGGGTTACCTTAGCAACCAAGTAACAAATCACATATCTTTGAACCAGAACATCGTAGAGACTTAGGGGTTGACATATTTCACACAGGATTGCAAGGAGCCTTATGAGTATCACTTTGGTAACTGCCTAGTAACCAGATGTGTTTACCCTAGCAACCAAGTAACAAGTCACATATCTCTGCACCAGAAAATCATAGAGACATCCTGTTTCACTTATTTCACTCAAGATGGAAAGTAGCCTTGATATATATCACTCTGGTAACTGCCTATCAACCAGATATGGTTACCCTAGCAACCAAGTAACAAATCACATATCTATGCAACAGAAAATCATAGAGACTTCCGGGTTGACTTTATTCACTCAGAATGAAAAGGAGGCTTGATAAGGATCACCCTGGAAACTGCCTAGCAACCAGATTGGGTTACCCTAGCAACCAAGTAAAAAATGATATATCTATCTATCTATCTATCTATCTATCTGATGGTCAATATCTATCTATCTATCTATCTGAGGGTCAATATCTATCTATCTATCTATCTAACTATCTGCGGGTCAATAACTATCTATCTATCTATCTATCTGTGGGTCATACTCTATCTATCTATATCTCAGGGTCAATGACTATCTGTCTATCTATATATCTGACGGTCAATATCTATCTATCTAAGGGTCAATGACTATCTATCTATCTATCTATCTATCTGAGGGTCAATATCTATCTATCTATCTATCTAGCTATCTGCGGGTCAATAACTATCTATCTATCTATCTATCTACCTATCTGTGGTTCATACTCTATCTATCTATATCTCAGGGTCAATGACTATCTATCTATCTATAAATCTGACGGTCAATATCTATCTATCTATCTAAGGGTCAATGACTATCAATCTATCTTTCTATCTTTCTATCTATCTATCTATCTATCTATCTGAGGGTCAATATCTATCTATCTATCTGAGGATCAATATCTATCTATCTATCTATCTATCTAATGGTCAATATCTGTCTATCTATCTATCTATCTATCTATCTATCTATCTATCTATCTGATGGTCAATAACAATCTATCTATATATCTATCTGATGGTCAATAACTATCTATCTATCTATCTATCTATCTATCTATCTATCTATCTATCTATCTATCTATCTATCTATCTGAGGGTCAATATCTATCTATCTATCTATCTATCTATCTATGGGTCATACTCTATCTATCTATCTATCTATCTATCTATCTATCTATCTATCTATCTATCTATCTATCTATCTGAGGGTCAATATCTATCTATCTATCTGAGGGTCAATATCTATCTATCTATCTATCTATCTATCTATCTATCTATCTATCTATCTATCTATCTATCTAATCTATTTGATAGACTGAATGGTTTTATAATCTCTAAACTTTGAACTTTGAAAACTACTACTTATAATTACATCAAACTAGAAACCGTAAATCTTCAAACTTTTACAACTACATCAAACTTTATGCTAGGCTTTCTCAAGCCAACCTAAAGTTTGTACTCAAACTTTTTAATCTAGTTTTCTTCTTCTTCTTCTTCTTCTTCTTCCGTACAAAATTTCGGCACCTAACTCGTCCCGCAGCTTTTGGCGTAGACCCATGAATGAGGTGTCATATCGAGCGGCTCATTGAGGAGAGGTGTGCTATGACTTTTCTAAGCGATCGAGTGTACGATGTTCGCACAGCGGACGAAAAAGCGGCCAAAAAAGTCCCATTGACTTTACATTGCGGAATGTTCAGAAATTTAAATCCCAACTGACATTTTCACACACACAGACAAAAAAGGGCCTGTCAGCCCTGCGTCTCTCTCTCTCTCTCCCTCAGAGGATTTCTTTTATCAAGCAGCCAATAAAAATCTTCATAGCCACAACATAAAACATGTTAAAAATGTGCTAGAATCATGCTAACACATGCTGGCATCGCCTAGCGAAGTGCTAAAACATGCTAAAAACGTGCTAGCATTATGCTAATGCATGTTAGCATTGCTTAGGGGATTGCTAAAACATGTTAAAAACGTGCTAGCATCATGCAAACACATGTTAGCATCGCCTAGCGAAGTGCTAAAACTTGCTAAAACGTGCTAGTATTATGCTAATGCATGTTAGCATTGCTTAGGGGATTGCTAAAACATGTTAAAAATGTGCTAGCATCATGCTAACACATGTTAGCATCGCCTAGCGAAGTGCTAAAACATGCTAAAAACGTGATAGTATCATGCTAACACATGCTAGCTTCACCTAGCGAAGTGCTAAAACATGTTAAAATGTGCTAGCATTATGCTAATGCATGTTAGCATTGCTTAGGGGATTGCTAAAACATGTTAAAAACGTGCTAGCATCATGCTAACACATGTTAGCATTGCCAAACGAAGTGCTAAAACATTCTAAAAATGTGCTAGCATCATGCTAACACATGCTGGCATTGCCTAGCAAAGTGCTAAAACATGTTAAAATGTGCTAGCATTATGCTAATGCATGTTAGCATTGCTTAGGGGATTGCTAAAACATGTTAAAAACGTGCTAGCATCATGCTAACACATGTTAGCATTGCCAAACGAAGTGCTAAAACATGCTAAAAATGTGCTAGTATCATGCTAACACGTGTTAGCAACATTCTATGACCTTTATTTTAGTGCTTAGAAACAAGTTAGAAAATGCTATTTGACGAGTTTTGCCATGGCAAGCACCACTCACATTTTCTTCAGGAAATGTACATTCTAGTTTTTCTTCTTCTTCTTCTTCTTCTTCTTCCGTACAAAACTTCGGCACCTAACTCGTCCCGCACCTTTTGGCGTAGACCCATGAATGAGGTGTCATATCGAGCGGCTCATTGAGGAGAGGTGTGCTATGACTTTTCTAAGCGATCGAGTGTACGATGTTCGCACAGCGGATGAAAAAGCGGCCAAAAAAGTCCCATTGACTTTACATTGCGGAATGTTCAGAAATTTAAATCCCAACTGACGTTTTCACACACACAGACAAAAAAGGGCCTGTCAGCCCTGCGTCTCTCTCTCTCTCTCTGTCTCCCTCAGAGGATTTCTTTTATTGAGCATGCAATAAGTAATTACCTAAAATTTTGTACATACATGTGAGTGGACACATTTAATGTGATTTAATGTGGCCTAGCAAGCAGTTGTGCAGCATGACATGAGTTTGGGGGTAAGATTTAACCCTGAGGGGTAAAACGGGCACAAATATGCCCCATAGGCATACTATTGCCCATGAAAGCAATTGTTTTTTCCTTAAAGTGAAAATACACAGTATTTTGTTGGATCATATCTCCCAATCAAAATGTTGTAGAAAAGTGGGGGCAGGCTCATTTCACTCAGGCTACCAATCAGTCAGCTTTAACTATCAGCTTGGAAATGAAGTAGCCACACCCTAGCAACCATTTACAACACCCTAGCAACAGCCCCCATACACTTCCATTCAAAATGCCTCAGATGGATATCTTAAGAACACAATATTATAGAAACTTGGGAATTGACTCTTGAGTCAGGATAGTAAGCAGCCAATAAGAATCACTCTGTTCATTGGCTAGCCATGCCCTAGCAACAATTTAGAGCAACCTAGCAACCATATTTATTGATTTCAATTACAGTAAGATATCTTCAGATCAGAATGTCCTAGAGACATGATAGTTGCTTTGTTTTAATTGGGTGAGTAATCAGTCTTCAGCTTTTATCATGTGAACTACTTAGCCACGCCCTAGCAACCATTTAAAGCCCCCTAGCAACGAAGAACCATTGACATCCATTCAAAATCACTAAGATGTGTATCTTAGGATCAGAATGACGTAGAGACTTCCGGGTTGACTTATTTCACTCAGGATGGAAAGTAGACTTCATAAATATCACCCTGGTAACTGCCTAGCAACCAAATGGGGTTACCCTAGCAACCAAGAAACAAATCACATATCTCTTTACAAGAAAATCACAGAGACTTCCGGGTTGACTTATTTCACTCAGGATGGCAAGGAGCATTGTTGGTTGTCACCTTGGCAACTGCCTAGCAACCAGATGGGGTTACCCTAGCAACCAAGAAACAAATCACATATCTCTGCACAAGAAAATCACAGAGACTTCCGGGTTGACTTATTTCACTCAGGATGGCAAGGAGCATTGTTGGCTTGCCCCTTGGTAACTGCCTAGCAACCAGATAGGGTTTCCCTAGCAACCAAGTAACAAATCACATATCTCTGTACTAGAAAATCGTACAGACTTCCGGGTTGACTTATTTCACTCAGGATGGCAATGAGCATTGTTGGCTGTCACCTTGGTGACTGCCTAGCAACCAGATGGGGTTACCCTAGCAACCAAGTAACAAATCACATATCTCTGCACTACAAAATCGAAGAGACTTCCGGTTTGACTTTTTTCACTCGGGATGGCAAGTAGAATTGTTGCCTGTCAAATTGGTATCTGCCTAGCAACCAGATGGGGTTACCCTAGCAACCAAGTAACAAATCCCAAATCTCTGCACCAGAACACCCTACTGTCATGTTGCTGGCCTCTTTCAACTTTGGGCAGTAGGTGGGACATTGAGGTACGAAATTTTGCCACGGCAAGCACCACTCACATTTTCTTCAGGAAATGTACATTCTAGTTTTTCTTCTTCTTCTTCTTCTTCTTCTTCCGTACAAAACTTCGGCACCTAACTCGTCCCGCACCTTTTGGCGTAGACCCATGAATGAGGTGTCAAATCGTGCGGCTCATTGAGGAGAGGTGTGCTATGACTTTTATAAGCGATCGGGGGTACGGTGTTTGCCCCAGGGGCAAAAAATTGGGCAAAAAATCCCATTGACTTAACATTGCGCCGAACTTTGACGAGTCATAGCTCAAAGCGAGGATTTCGCAGAGACATGTGATTTACCACATTTGAAGAGGCTGACAGGCTCTGTGAGAACATACCTCACAATGGGGTAAAAGTTGCACCCCTGGGGGGCAGGAGCTGCCCAAAGTTGCCCCAATGTAAGTCAATGGAATTTTTTTCAAAATTTTTTGGTCGAAAACCCACAAATGAGGCGTCAAATCGTGCGGATTATTTGGGAATGGTGTGCTATGACTTTTATAATCGATCGGGGGTACGGTGATTGCCCCAGGGGCAAAAAATTGGGCAAAAAATCCCATTGACTTAACATTGCGCCGAACTTTGACGAGTCATAGCTCAGATCGAGGATTTCACAGAGACATGTGATTAACCAGATTTGAAGAGGCTGACAGGCTCTGTGAGAACATACCTCACAATGGGGTAAAAGTTGCACCCCTGGGGGGCATGAGCTGCCCAAAGTTGCCCCAATGTTAAGTCTATGGTAGATTTTGTATTGAACATAACTCTGGATCACAGTGTCTTAGAGACAAGGGGGCGGGCTCATTTTACTCAGATGACCAGTCAGTCTCTCAGAATCATTGTGAAGCTATCAAGCCACGCCCTAGCAACCATTTAGAGCACCTTAGCAACAACTCCCATAGACTTCCATTGAAAGAGATCAAAGGGATATCTCCGGACTGAATTATCATAGAAACACGAGGGTGGTCTCGTTTGACTTGGGGCAGTAAAACAGCCAATCATGAATCCCCTCAACACTTCCTAGCCCCTCCCTAGCAACCATTTTCGAGCACCTTAGCAACCAAAATCCAAAGAGAGATATCTTCCATTCTGAATGTCACAGAGGCATGGGAGTTGGTTTGTATCATTCATACTGACAAGCAGCCATGGGATATTCATCATTGGCAGCTGCCAAGCCACTCCCTAGCAACAATTTGGAGCACCCTAGCAACCACATTTATTGATTTCAATTGAAGTAAGATATCTTCAGATCAGAATGTCCTAGAGACATGATAGTTGCTTTGTTTTAATTGGGTGAGTAATCAGTCTTCATCTTTCATCATGTGAACTACTTAGCCACGCCCTAGCAACCATTTAAAGCACCCTAGCAACAAAACACCATTGACATCCATTCAATATCACTAAGATGTGTATCTTAGGATCAGAATGTCGTAGAGACTTCCGGGTTGACTTATTTCACTCAGGATGGAAAGTAGACTTGATAAATATCACCCTGGTAACTGCCTAGCAACCAAATGCCCTAGCAACCAATAAACAAATCACATATCTCTGCACAAGAAAATCACAGAGACTTCCGGGTTGACTTATTTCACTCAGGATGGCACGGAGCATTGTTGCCTGTCACCTTGGTAACTGCCTAGCAACCAGATGGGGTTACCCTAGCAACCAAGAAATAAATCACATATCTCTGCACAAGAAAATCACAGAGACTTCCGGGTTGACTTATTTCACTCAGGATGGCAAGGAGCATTGTTGCCTGTCACCTTGGTAACTGCCTAGCAACCAGATGGGGTTACCCTAGCAACCAAGAAACAAATCACACATCTCTGCACAAGAAAATCACAGAGACTACCGGGTTGACTTATTTCACTCAGGATGGCAAGGAGCATTGTTGGCTGTCACCTTGGTAACTGCCTAGCAACCAGATGGGGTTACCCTAGCAACCAATTAACAAATCACGTATCTCTGAACCAGAAAATCGTAGAGATTCCAGGTTAACTTATTTCAGTCAGGATGGCAAGGAGCATTCTTGGCTGTCACCTTGGTAACTGCCTAGCAACCAGATGGGGTTACCCTAGCAACCAAGAAACAAATCACATATCTCTGTACTAGAAAATCACAGAGACTTCCGGGTTGACTTATTTCAGTCAGGATGGCAAGGAGCATTGTTGCCTGTCACCTTGGTAACTGCCTAGTAACCAGATGGGGTTACCCTAGCAACCAATAAACAAATCACATATCGCTGCACAAGAAAATCACAGAGACTTCCGGGTTGACTTATTTCACTCAGGAGAGCAAGGAGCATTGTTGGCTGTCACCTTGGTAACTGCCTAGCAACCAGATGGGGTTACCCTAGCAACCAAGAAACAAATCACATATCTCTGTACTACAAAATCGTAGAGACTTCCGGATTGACTTATTTTACTCAGGATGGTAAGTAGCATTGGTGGCTGTCACCTTAGTAACTGCATATCAACCAGATGGGTTTCCCTAGCAACCATGGAACAACACCAATATCTCTGCACCAGAACATCCTACTGTCATGGGGGTGGCCTCTTTCAACTTTGGGCAGTAGGTGGGACATTGTGGTAAGAAATTTTGCCACGGCAAGCACCACTCACATTTTCTTCAGGAAATGTACATTCTAGTTATTATTATAATTATTATTATTTTTCCACACAAAGTTTGGCGCGCTACTCCTCCTGCAGCATTTGTCACAGACCCCTGAGTGAGGCATCAAATCGTGCGGCTCATTGAGGAGAGGTGTGCTATATCTTTTCTAAGCGATCGGGTGTACGATGTTCGAACAGCGGACGAAAAAGCGGCCAAAAAAATCCCATTGACTTTACATTGCGGAATGTTCAGAAATTTAAATCCCAACTGACTTTTTCACACACACAGACAAAAAAGGGCCTGTCAGCCCTGCGTCTCTCTCTCTCTCTCTCCCTCAGAGGATTTCTTTTATCAAGTAGTCAATAAAAATCTTCATAGCCACACCCTAAAACATGCTAAAAATGTGCTAGCAACATGCTAACACATGTTGGCATCACCTAGCGAAGTGCTAAAACATGCTAAAAACGTGCTAGCAACATGCTAACACATGTTGGCATCACCTAGCGAAGTGCTAAAACATGCTAAAAACGTGCTAAAAACATGCTAACACATGATAGTATTGCCTAGCGAAGTGTTAAAAAATGCTAAAAACGTGCTAGCATCATGCTAACACATGCTGGCATTGCCTAGCAAAGTGTTAAAACATGTTAAAACGTGCTAGCATTATGCTAATGCATGTTAGCATTGCTTAGGGGATTGCTAAAACATGTTAAAAACGTGCTAGCATCATGCTAACACATGTTAGCATCGCCTTGCGAAGTGCTAAAACATGCTAAAAACGTGCTAGTATCATGCTAACACATGCTGGCATTGCCTAGCAAAATGTTAAAACATGTTAAAACGTGCTAGCATTATGCTAATGCATGTTAGCATTGCTTAGGGGATTGCTAAAACATGTTAAAAACGTGCTAGCATCATGCTAACACATGTTAGCATCGCCTAGTGAAGTGCTAAAACATGTTAAAACGTGCTAGCATTATGCTAACGCATGTTAGCATTGCTTAGGGGATTGCTAAAACATGTTAAAAACGTGCTAGCATCATGCTAACACATGTTAGCATCGCCTAGCGAAGTGCTAAAACATGCTAAAAACGTGCTAACAACATGCTAACACATGCTAGTATTGCCTAGCGAAGTGTTAAAACATGATAAAAATGTGCTAGCATCATGCTAACACATGCTGGCATTGCCTAGCAAAATGTTAAAACATGTTAAAACGTGCTAGCATTATGCTAATGCATGTTAGCATTGCTTAGGGGATTGCTAAAACATGTTAAAAACGTGCTAGCATCATGCTAACACATGTTAGCTTCACCTAGCAAAGTGCTAAAACATGTTAAAACGTGCTAGCATTATGCTAACGCATGTTAGCATTGCTTAGGGGATTGCTAAAACATGTTAAAAACGTGCTAGCATCATGCTAACACATGTTAGCATCGCCTAGCGAAGTGCTAAAACATGCTAAAAACGTGCTAACAACATGCTAACACATGCTAGTATTGCCTAGCGAAGTGCTAAAACATGCTAAAAACGTGCTAGCATTATGCTAACACATGTTAGCATTGCCAAACGAAGTGCTAAAACATGCTAATAATGTGCTAGTATCATGCTAACACATGCTAGCTTCACCTAGCGAAGTGCTAAAACATTCTAAAAACGTGCTACCATCATGAAAAACACGTGTTAGCAACATTCTATGACCTTTATTTTAGTGCTTAGAAACAAGTTAGAAAATGCTATTTGACGAGTTTTGCCACGGCAAGCACCACTCACATTTTCTTCAGGAAATGTACATTCTAGTTATTATTATTATTATTAGGGCCCAAGCACTGAAAGTGTGGAGCCCTATTGGCCTTCTAAGGATTATTATTAGGGACCAAGCTATGAAAGTGCGGAGCCCAATTGTTCTATTAAGGATTATTATTATTATTTTGTCCCATGCACTGAAAGTTTTTACTATTATTGTTATAAGGATAATTATTATTAGGGCCCAAGGACTGAAAGTGCAGAACGCAATTGTTCTTCTAATGATTATTATTATTATTATTCTATTTTATTTTTTTAGGGCCCAAGCACTGAAATTGCGGAGCTGTAGTACCCTCACCGCCTGGTAACGGGAGATAAACAGTCAACAAAGACACAAGACATGGAGCTGCTGCAACATCATCTGAGTCTCTGTATTGTCTCAACTTAATGCAAATATTTCTGCATCCTCATTTATCAATAAACGTATAACAACAGATTATCTCTTTAGACAAAGTCACAATATACAACAAAATACAGATTCACTCACATACAGCTTCTCATCAGGTACTGTTTCCACAAATTACAGTATAACTGTATATTCTGATGAACCAACACATTCCTTCTTTAAAGCACTAACTTCTAACTCTTAACAGTTACATTAGTTATTAAAAGTACAAATACTATTGTATAAATGTACTCAATTTTTACTCAAGTTTAGCATTCACCAGTTGCACACGTGATACACACATGGTTAACTTAAACCAAACTTTTAGACATTTTTAAACAAACAATTAATACACTTCACGGAATGAAATTTGCCATTTTTCACAGCCTTGACTTATACAAAGTGTATTTACATGACAATTTATTCATGTCATACCTGGTAAGGGGAGATAAACAGTCAACAAAGACACAGGACACAGAGCTGCTACAACATCATCTGAGTCTCTGTATTGTCTGAGCAGCGCGCCCAGTCCCCCAGCAGGTGAACGAGTCCCAAGGCAAAAGCAATCAAACAATCGATTGTCCATAGGCAAGGAATATCAATCGCCATCATCCAAAATCATACAGTATACATTAATGACATTCACTTTCTTTTTCAATCTCAACAACATATTCTGATGACACTAATTATTATTTATTTCCTCTTTTTCTTTATACATTTTTGTAACCAACACAGAGCCAATATTGTTCCTCTAAGGATTATTATTATTAGGGCCCAAGCACTGAAAGTACGTAGCCCTATTGTTCTTCTAAGGTTTATTATTATAGGGCCCAAGTACTGAAAGTGCGGAGCCCTTTTGTTTTTTTAAGGATTATTATTATTATTTGGCCCAAGCACTGAAAGTGCGGAGCCCTATTGTTCCTCTAAGGATTATTATTATTATTATTAGGGCCTAAGCACTGAAAAGTGAAAAGTGTAGAACCCTTTTGTTCTTTTAAGGATTATTATTATTATTAGGGCCCAAGCACTGAAAGTGCAGAGCCCTATTGTTGTTCTAAGGATTATTATTATAGGGCCCAAGTGCTGTAAGTGAGTAGCCCTATTGATTTTCTAAGGATTATTATTATTATTTGGGTCCAAGCACTGAAACTGCGATGTCCTATTGTTCCTCTAAGGATTATTATTTGGGCCCAAGCACCGAAAGTGTGGACCCCGATTGTCCTTCTAAGGAATATTTTCATTGGGCCCAAGTACTGTAAATGCGTAGCCCTATTGTTCTTCTAAGGTTTGTTATTTTAGGGCCCAATCACTGAAAGTGAAAAGCACTATTGTTCTTCAAAAGATTATTATTATTATTCTTATTAATTTTATTAATGGTTTCCAAGCACTGAAAGTGCCGAGCCTTTTTCTTCTTATAAGCATTATTATTATTATTATTATTATTTGGGCCCAAGCACTGAAAGTGCGTAGCCCTATTGTTTTTCAAAAGATTACCACGCCCCCAAGCTCCGTGTGAGAGGGATCAAAGGGACTACCATGTCAGACGTACCAGCGGATGGGACCTCGAGACTGGGGGGAGCCCAAGGTGCTGAGTCTAAAGACATCAAAACACTTACCTGGCTCCTTGTGACCGCTCCTGGAACAGCCTTACCAGCTCCCATAGTGCAGTTTCCTGCCCGTCTCAGGGGTGTTTCGAAGCCTTCTTGGGGTTCTTGGCAGCTGGTTGTGAGGCGGGTGGCGTCGGGGGCGTGTGGGTAGCTCCACGGAGCTGGTGTTGCCACCGCAGGGGTACGCCCAGGGTGACGAGTTGACGGAGTGTGGGGTCTGTGGCTCCACCAAGGCAGGATATGCTGTATGGCCTCTGTTGGCTTTCTTACCATTAAGAACTGCCGGGCAAAGTCTCCAACGGTGTCACCAAACAGTCCAACCAGGGAGATGGAGGTGTCAATGAAACAAACCTTGTTGGCCTCTCGCGACTCGACCAGGTTGAGCCAAAGGTGGCGTTCCTAGACCACCAGAGTGGACATCGCCTGACCGAGAGCACGCGCAGTGACCTTCATCACTCGGAGGGCGAAGTCGGTCGCCGAGCACAGCTCCTGCATTAGTCCCGGGTCAGGACTACCTCGTGTAGTTCTCTTAGTTCCTTGGCTTGGTGCACCTGCAGGAGCACCATGGCATGCAAGGCGGAAGCAGCATGCCCAGCAGCGCTATAGGCTTTAGCCATCAGTATGACGTCAGCCTACAGGTTCTGGACGGGAGCTTCGGGCGACTCCGCCAATTGGCAGGTGCACAGCAACCGCTTGGTCCACTTGGGGAATCACCGTGTAGCCCCTTGCCGCCCCGCCATCTAGGGTAGTGAGAGCGGATGAGCTCACGGACCGTGTGCGGGCAGAGAAAGGTGCCTGCTACGAACGCGTGAGCTCTTCATGCACCTCCGGGAACAAAGGAACGGGGACGGAGCGCGCCCGTGAGCAGCGCTCTGGCACCAGGAATCAATCAAGCCAAGCATGGCCGCCATCTCTGCGTTAGCCTTTGACTGAGCTACCACACCCGAGGGTGGGAGTCCAGCCGAGTACTCAGCATCAGACATGACGAGCCCGCTCTCCGATGCCACGATCGATAACTCATCTTCGGCACAAGCCCTGAACGAGATTGCGGGTCCTGCGTAAGACGGACCGGCATCCTCGCTCCAGAGCTCGGTCAGAGCATACGAGCATGACAGGAATTGGAGGTCTGAGGGGGAATACCTGACGGAGAGGGTCCCATTGATGTTCCCATGTCGCCCCCAGTGCTAACCGACCCCGCCTCATACCCGCAGGTGAAAATAAATAAAAATAATAAAAAATATGGTTTATATGCTATAATATATTTTATTTGTTTTCGTTGCATATAAATTATGCATGTAATTGTTATAGATAATGCTATTATTGTTATTGTTGATGGGGTGGTAGTGGTGGTAGTATTGATAATTTTATTATTATCATTACTAGTATTATACTATTAGTACAACTGTTATTATTATTATTATTATTATTATAACTGATTGTTCCATATCTATCTAAATTTAAATCTATATCTCTCTTCTTCTCTCTCTCCACAACATCACCAGAAAAAATGTAATTAATAATAATGATTACAATCATATGACATTAAATTAACGTAGTCCTTAAACGTATCACAATATATGTAGACACTACTATATCTATACACCTATAATTAAGTTTGTTTGTTTTTTTTTTTGTTTTTTTTAGTGTTTTGTTATGTGTGTATCTATGTACATATGTGTGTATATGTATGTATGTATATATGTAAGTGTGTGTGTATGTATAAGCTGCTAAGTCTTGTTAATTTGTGTTTCGCACAATAAAAAAAAAGAAAAAAGAATGGCCTGTGTTAACCAACAGTTTTGACAAATAGACTGTTTAAACGTCTCATGTTTAAATCAACTAAAGTTGTTTTCCCTGAAGACCCATAAGAACTGTTGTTTTACAAGTATTTGTTAAAAGCGTCCTGTTGAGTGTAATGGTTATATCGGATTATCATACCATACAAACACTTACAAACTACACACATACAAACAAACAAACACTGTACTGACACACTATTTGTAGCTGCATGTATTCCACTCATCCTTGAGCTTTAGATGCATAAAAGTAAATTAGGTTTTGCGATTCAATGTACATACCTCAGTCATTTTCCTGCAGATCAATACTGCGTTACGTGACTGAAGAACTTTATGAATGTGAACTTTCTGAAAAGAACAAATAACATCAAGCTGTGGGTTTTAAGTAAATCAAAGTGATAAAACATCTGACTGAACTCTCTGTCATTTCATTCTGAATTGTTGGGCCTGTCTCCAGATTTGTGTGTAAACACTGATGGACAGAGATATTATGTCCACACAATAGCAAAATAAGAGATATACTCATGATAGAAAAAAACCCTCAACCATGAAGTTTCGTTATTTAATTTTTTTTTTTATTTTAAAATTCATAGTCAACATTTTGTAGTCATATGTCACACCATTTAACCCCAGAACTGTGTTACAATGTAAGTAATATTTAAATACTTCAACATTTATGTTCGAAATTGACCTTGTTGTTTGTTTGCTAATAAATAAATAAATCTGGTACTCTGGCAAATTATTGTATTCCAGGTTTGGAGAAAAAATGTTTATGGTTCAGTCGACGTACGTCAAAGTGAATGTGCCTGTATAGAAATAATAGCTGTGACTAATAGCTTTGATTTTGATATTATAATGATACTTACCTTTTAAAATGTGTGTGTGTGTCAAAACTGACAGCTTTGAAAACTAGAAAATTCACAACATTTAAACGAACAACTATTTACAGACGAGAATAACGTGTAGGTTACTATTGTAACCTCTGTTCCCTGATGGAGGGAACGAGACGTTGTGACGAAGGAGCAACACTAGGGGTCTCTCTTAAGAGCCTCAGGCATCTCTGAACTTGAGAAAAGGCCAATGAGAAATTGGCAGACAGAATTTGCATGTCCTGCCCCCGGACATACGGGTATAAAGTGAGGGAAATGTGTCTGTCCATTCGGGATTTTGCCCTGAGGAGCCGAGAATGAGATTCGGTCCTAATAGTGGCTCGGTTCAGCGCCGTGGCCGGGAGGACATAACGTCTCGTTCCCTCCATCAGGGAATGGAGGTTACAATAGTAACCTAGCCGTTCCCCGTCTGTTTAATCACGCCATGCACTGAACCGTGTACGTGCGCTGCTGATGCAGGTGGAGGCAAGCAGTTGCATGCCAAAGTGACAGGCCGCGTCAGACTGCACGTACCCTTCCCCAACGCCCCATAAAATCATCATAACCTTCTGGTTCCCGTCACCCCGAAGGGGGAACAAGGCGACATGCCAAGCATAGCTGTGCCTTTTCTCGCTCTATGTTTCTCACATAGAGTTTAAGTGGCTGGGGCCATCTTAACGCTATCACACGTATCAGGGAAGGTGTTCTTTACCAACTCCTATTCTTTATGGGGAGAAAGACCCCGCGGAGACCACACCTGCCCAGGCTAGGCGAGGTAAAGAGTGGTGAAATACATCACATGGGTTTTCAGGCCGCATGTGGAAAATGGCATGGTGGTAGATCCTACCTGCTGAGAGGGAGGAGTCGTAAGGGGACCGTACCACGGAAAATACACACAGGGAGATTAACCCACACAGGGGGCTGTCCTGTGGAGCACCTATTCCAGTACAGAGTAGTTCGAGTACTCGTAGTGGGTCTGGTCGGGGAATTCCTCCGCTGAATTCACGGACAAGAGGGCTAGGGAGGAGTCATCCAGGGAGCCGAGTTAGTGAGCTCTCCTGGGATGAGACCGCACGTGATCGCCTCAGTGGAGGGGAAAGGCGCTAGAGGCAAGCGGTACACCCGGTCAGTTGTTTTGGCATTATAGAGTTCTACTGGCTCAGACCTGAGAAAACACGGTATGAAACCGACTCAACCCTGAGATAGTAAAATCTTGTAAAGGTATTGGGTGTTGCCCAACCCGCTGCAACACCCAATACCTTTACCCTGTCACCCCGAGTCCGGGCGGAAGTCAACGAGCGTGTCGGGGGGCGGGTGGTTCGTGGGGATGTACCCAGCGAACCCAAACCCGTTGCCATCCCCAAATTGCCTCCATCGCCAGCCGGGTCATCCTCAATCCTGTGGGAAGAAGGAGCGACGTGGTGGGCAGCCACCTTTTTAGGAAGGAAAGCCGCGACCGCAACGTTGTCATGGTAAGGTTCTCGCTGTGAGAACACGAACCATTCACAAACGCCGCCTCTGTGTGATCGCAACCCAGACACACAAGGCAGCGTCTGTGACCATCAGGAGCAGAGAGAACTCGACTGCATTCAGGAACTACACAGGGGCGGAAGGGCATCTTTATAAAGACGCGTTCTGAAAAGGACGTTTAACGCAGCTGTGTATTGCTCTTTTAGAGAAATAAACTCTTTTAGTTGAAAATATTCTCTTTTACAAGTGCTGTCAACACGCCCAGGGGAAAAGCTGCACTGCTGTGCAGAGAAGGAGAAAGCCACTGATATGTGCCGTAGATCCAACAGCATACATTCATGAAAAGATTAAGTGAAAAGTCTGTGAATGCAGCTCGCTGATCACACATCCGCTCGGCTCCAAAGGAAAAATCTAAATGTACAGACTCATTTTCCTCCCTTTATACCCATATGTCCGGGAGTGGGACATGCAAATTCTCAAGTTCAGATCAATTCAGATTAAATGCAGTCCTGTAAACATGTTACTTAATCAGTTATTGGTAGACATTTAGTTGTTTTCTTGAAATAAAAATCAGTAAAGTTAAGATCAGTTGGCATCACAACAGTACACATTTTTGTTTACATGTACAAGTTTCTGAGTGTGGGGTTTGATCCCGGAATGAGTAAATTAATTCCAAAAATAAGGGTGTCAAAGAAAACTCAGCCTTTGCATTTGTGTGTAAAACCCCACTGACGTAACAGTACCATGGATGTAGTTTCAGTGTATGAATTAGAGTGAGAATGTCTTATGTGTGCATAACACAAGTCATTTGATTGTTTTCCAGTATGCTAGCGCCCCATTTCTTTGAAATGTTCACACTTGAATTTACATGGGATTTTATGATAACTATGTACAGAATACTATAAAAACCTCAAGTGATAGTGAACCTTTGCAAGTGATTTCTAAAATCTTTCTGTTCTTTTAAGTAATTATATTTAATTGTTGCCTGTATTAAAGAGATTTATACTTCTTTAGCCACAAATCTCTACCATCATGGTTCACAACATTACATGGAGCACTTGATGGACAAAAAAAACAAACTTTTTTGTCTTTTAACTTTGCTTGTGCTCTCTAAATTAAAAATTGCCGGTAAATTTACACTGTATGAAACATTCACAGCAGAGCCTACACATGTCAAGTTATTATTATGTTAGCAGAAATATTTACCAGAAAAAAACAAAGAAGAATGTTTTAAAAGTTAAATAACATTTTGCTTTGAAGAAAAAAAGAGGGGTAAAACACAATAAACACTTTTCTCTTCCTTTTTTCACATGGTTGGTTGTCACTGTGTTTTTCAATGAAAGCAAACCATAAAAGGCCAGGAAACACAAGACCCCCCCTCTGGTCTGATCAAGCTGTGAACAGGGGGAATGTGCATAATCTGAAGCCCCTCCCACCCCAGGCCTCTGAGTGCCTGTAAGAAGTCATTATCGTTTGGAATCTCTTGTGAAAGGACTTTGACCAGAAAAATGTATGATTCTTTGTGCTACATTTTAAATGTAATGTATGATATATGATTCAAATGTTGTTTGTTGAAATAAAACTGTTATACACATTTATGTAAAAAAAAACGTAATCATTTTTAAAGTAAATTTGTTGTGCTTGCAACCTGAAAATTGTTTAAAAACACATTTTCTTCTCTTGTCAAAAGAAAAAAGTAAGGCATTTTTTGTTAGAGCTATAGCTGAAATTAAATGCTTTATCGTGTTTTAGGAATATAACTCAAAACACAAAACTTGAAAATGTAAGACTATATTTTATTTTTGTTAAGCCATTTGTTCATATTTAAATCGGATGTGTTTTGCTGCATAACAGTAGTCTTTGTTTTAGAACCACATTTTATCTCATAGTTAAAATTAAAAATGTAACAAACTTTTGTATTAAAGCTTCTAAAATAGCATGAAATGTATTATTGTTTTTTTTAGAAACATAACCCTGTTTGATAAACTAATGCCAAACATTGTTTGTTAAATCATTTTTTCATCATTTTAAAGTGAACATCTGAATGAGTTTGGTTCAGTCAGTATCAACTGTTTTAGAAACACATTTTCACCACTTTGTTAAAAAAAAAAAAAAGTCTTACACCAAGCATTATTTTGGCACCTGTTTTGTCACCAAGCATTGCAACCCATTAAAAACACATAATTTAAACACATTTTAAATGTAATACAAATTTTTATGTCTTACAATTATAATCAAAAATAAAATGACCTCACACGCATTACTTTATCATATTTTTGAAAAACATCTCGATGATTTATTACATCAATACATTTTTTCATCAATCACTATTTTTTGGTTTGATTTGAGAGAAAACACGTCTTAGACCATGAATTATTTTGCCATCTCAGTTTTCCATTAAGCATTTTACATCATTAAAGATAAATAATTTTTACTCTTTTAAATACACAGATGGTCTCGGCTACAGTGCGGGGATATCAGCTGACCAAACACATCCTGTACAACAGCCGGAGGGAGGGGAGGGGTGAGAGGAAGCAAAGGGCAAATGTACACCTGTTAGGTCATAAATTATAGGTCATAAGTAATTTTTGTCACAATGTATATAATAATTTCTTCTAATGGATTTTTTTCTTCCCTGACGGCACGGGCATATTCCAGGACATCAATGCCAAGATTCATCGGGCTCAAATTGTGAAAGAGTGGTTCAGGGAGCATGAGAAATAATTTTCACATTTAAATTGGCTACCACAGAATCCTGACATTTACCCCATTGAAAGTCTTTGGGATGTGCTGGATATGACTTTGAGTGGTTCGACTCAATATCACCTTTAGTTTTTATTACAACACACATTCTTAGTGGTATCGTTTCGACAACCTTATGCAACGTCACAACATTTCTTTCTATCCAGAGTTGCATACATTTTTGTCCGAGATCTTGTATTGATGACGGGAGAGTCAAACCACATTCTCCAGCACATCCCAAAGGCCCATTAGGATTCTGTGGTAGCCAATGCATGTGTGAAAATGATTCCTCATGCTCCCTTAACCACTCTTTCACAATTTGAGCCCGATGAATCTTAGCATTATCATCCTGGAATATGCCCGTGCCATCGGGGGAACAAAAAAAATCCATTGATGGGATAACCTGGTCATTCATTAAATTAAGGTACTCAGCGGACTTCATTTTATTGCCGCATAATGCTGCTGAGCCTAGACCTGACCAACTGAAGCAACCCCAGATCATAACCATCATTTAAATCCAAACTGCAACTTTTTTTGGCCAGGTAGTGTACATGTTGCATAATGCAGGTAAGGGATGGTCTAAAAAGTCCACACATTGTGCAAAACGTCCTAATAATTTTGCAGGTGTGATAAGTGACCGTCTGAAAAGTCCCCACAAGCGACAACTATCATCGCACATCTATTAGAATTTATTTTTATTAGCCTTTAATCCTACTCCTCTATAGGGTACTTAAACCATTAGGCCTGTGTCCTGCTGAACTCGCATCATTCTTGTTGAAATAAAATGTCCAAACAAATGAAGTCTCCAGTTACCATTATCACTTTTTGCGAGGTGGGGGATTTTGGCTAGTGAAAATTAGAAAACTGCATGTGGCCGGTGAGGCAGAAAGTTAATTTCAAACCCAACTTGTGACTATATAGTTTTTTTACACTGAGGTTCTCACTTGATAACACCAAAATGCAGTGCACAATGGTAATTTACCAAAATTCGTTTCAATCTGTTAAAAAACTACTGGTCAAAAGAGGTGATGCTTTGCAGACACTTTATTACACAAATAAAATTGTGACTGAAAATAGTTTTCTTGCAATAAAACCTCAGTATGTCACAACAAATATCAGACACATTTCACATTAGCTTCAAAAATCTAGTAAATACAGCTTTAAATATGTATTTTTTTTTCTCTTTTCATCAAATGCAGCAAAACAGAGATCAAATCACAAGTGACAGTAGCAGCTCTTAAATATGTGGCACATTTATAGTAATATAGAGGTGCTGCAGAAGGTGAAATACAAAGTCGAAAAGGCACAAACATACAGAAAAAAGTTATGAAACAAATGCTTGATCAATTATATATTTAATAAAATGTCAACAGGTTGATAAATTCTCAGAAGAAATTGACTAGCTGTTCATTATTAACATTAAATAAATAATATACAACTAACCTCCTGTTAAAAGTAATCATATGTCTTAATCCTCAGAATGACCAGTGCTTTGTTTCTCTATATGTGGCTCCTAAAAATCATTAATTAAAGAGGCAATCATTGTTCAAGGGGAGAAAATTTCGCAAGAACAATAAAATGCATTGGCAGCTGATACAAACAATTACATACATGATTAAAATACATCCTGATAGCGCAAGCAGAAAGACTGGTCAGCGTTTAAAGTGGTATGCTCATTAGGATGAAGACAAGGGAGGAGGTGGAGCTGAGTACTCTTCATTCTCAGAGTCGGTACCATCCTCGTCATCTTTCTCCAGGTCACTTCCTTCAGTGCTGAGCCTGTCAAAGCCATGACGTGTGTAGCCTTTGTGGGTGGCAAAGAAGTTGCCCAGGTTTAAGGTTCCTGCAGCTTTACCTAAGTGTATAAAAGACAGAGAGACTTACCCAAAAATCATGCAATTTGTAGCATACTCTATGCAAGTACATGAATTAAAATACTTCAAGATATGTAAGATTGATTTCATGCACCATTGCATTCTGAGTTGTGTCAGAACACAATTCATAATGCAAAAAAAATTCTGCATTCTCAGCGTTGGCCATTGGGTGCTACAGTAGGCACTTACTAGAAACAGCTCTGATGGAGCATCTGACTGATAGCAATAGATCCTTTTTTGAGGGTGTAGAAAAGAGCCGTGTCAGTTTAAAATCAAGTGGTAACACAGCGAATTGTATTTACAAAAGAACAACTGGACCCACCACTCTGAAATTCTCATTGGGGTACAAATGCATTCATCAGAGACAGTTCAACAAAAGTTGAAATGTTGTCAATGTTTGATTGCAGTTACAGAGCTTCATTTTTCCTCTACATCCTTGAGACACACTATAAGGGCTGCAACTAATGATTATTTTGATAATCGATTCATCTAACTATTCTAAAATACAATTTATAAGTCAACTGAATTGTTCACATTATAGGTAACATTAAAAGTGGAAAAAGTTCTGACATGATTTATCTTTGTCTCATTCTTTTACATCACAAAAACCTGGCATTTTAACAGGGCTGTGTAGACATTTTATATCCACTGTAAGATATTTAGACTTGCTTTAAGAGAATGTATCTTAAATATAAGTGTATTTTGTATACAAGTATATAACAAAATATACTTATATTTAAGATCTATTCTTTAAAAGCAAGTCTAAATATCTTATATGCTACTTCTCAGGTGAATGCATTTTTAAATGATGAATATATATATATATATATATTTTTAAATATTATATTAAACATTCTCAAATAACAATTGTTTCTTATGCAGTATAGCTGCTAAAGAAAATGTATGGTGTTTTAAAGGTGTTTTAGATATTTATATTGGAAAACAAATAAAAAACGTATTTAGTTGCAGTGTATAATAGGGTGAAGACTACTTCTCTCATCTTTCTGTTCACTTCAATCCATCTTAAACTCACTAGAGGGCAGTGGTGGCTCAGCGGTTAAGGCTCTGGGTTACTGACCAGAAAGTCGGGGGTTCAAGCCCCAACACCGCCAAGACACCACTGTTGGGCCCTTGAGCAAGGCCCTTGATCCTATCTGCTCCAGGGGCGCCGAATCATGGCTGACCCTGCAAAAGTTGGAAAGTGCATATGGACTCTGAGCTGTGTAATTCTTGCTCTCCTCAATCAGGCACGAGCTACAGTGCTCCTCTCACGCATTATCATTAGATTTTAATGTGATCTCATGTTACGTTAAATAAAATCCAATGACTAAAAAATCTGTCAACAATTTTTTTATTGTCGATAATGTCGACTAATCGTTTAAGCCCTACACACTATCCCCATTGAAACAAGTGGATTGACAGCATCCTCTGAGAGCATCAACTCTAGGGGCTGGATTCACGAAACGTTCTAAAGAAATTTCTTCTTAACTACCATTTTCTTCTTAATTTGTAACTTAAGAAAAAAGTAAAGAATATTTTGTACTCCGAATAAAGTATTAAAGATCTTATCTTTTTTTTCTTAAGATTGTTCTTGTTAGGACAAATTTTGATCACGCGGACTGGGAGATGTTGCGGTCTGCCTCTGATGATGACATTGAGGTTTACGCTGATAGTGTAATGTGTTTCATCAGGAAGTGCGTAGAGGACGTTGTTCAGACCAAAACAGTACGGATCTACCCAAACCAGAAACCATGGGTTAATAGCAATGTTCGCGTGGCACTTAATACGCGGACCTCCGCTTTTAATTCAGGGAACGCGGAGGAGCGTAAACAAGCCAGTTATGCCCTCCGCAAAACTATCAGTAAAGGAAAACGCCAGTACAGGCACAAGATTGAAGGACAGTTCAACACCACTGACTCTAGAAGCATGTGGCAGGGAATTAACATCATCACGGACTAAAAAGTTAATAAAAACACCGTCGTGAACACCGCTGCCTCTCTCCCGGATGAGCTAAATAACTTTTATGCTTGTTTCGAGGGAAATAACACCGCCCTAGCAGAGAGTGCACTCGCGGCCGACGCTACAGAGGTTGGTTTACTCTCCATGTCTGTTGCAGATGTAACCTGATCCTTCCGAGGATAAACATCCGTAAAGCCGCGGGCCCAGACGGCATTCCGGGTCACGTCATCAGAGTGTGCGTGAACCAAATGACATAGAAAATTTATTTTGAGGAAGAGCGAGTTAACAGCGAGGGTGGGTTATGTAAGCAGCAGTTCACATTAAAATTGGCATTTCAAGTCAAGTGGTTTTTATTGTCGTTTCAACCATATACAGTTAGTACAGTACACAGTGAAACGAGACAACGTTCCTCCAGGACCAAGGTGCTACATAAAACAACATAGGACAAACACAGAACCACATGAGACTACACAGACTAAATAAAGTACCTATATAAAATACCTATATAATACCTATATAAAGTGCACGTGCAAAAACGTGTGCAAAAGTACGGGACAGTACAATACATTTCTAACAATGAACATTACAATAGGCACAGTGATAGACAGTGCAGCGCCGACCAGTACACAGTAGTGCAAAAAGATGACCAAAAAAAAAATGCCAAATGTAAACATAACATACTATGATATAGTGTTCTATGCACATAGCAGTTATTGAGGTAGCAGACAGTTATAAAGTGGCAGTTATTAAAGTGCAACTCAGGACACATGTGTGTGTGTGTGTGTGTGTGTGTGTGTGTGTGTGTCAAACTAGTCTCTGAGTATTGAGGAGTCTGATGGGTTAGGGGAAGAAGCTGTTACACAGTCTGGTCGTGAGGGCCCGAATGCTTCGGTTCCTCTTGCCAGACAGCAGCAGAGTAAAGAGTTTGTGTGAGGGGTGTGCGGGGTCGTCCACAGTGCTGGTTGCTTTGCGGATACAGTGTTTTATGTAAATGTCTTTGATGGAGGGAAGAGAGACCCTGATAATCTTCTCAGCTGTTCTCACTATCCTCTGCAGGGCAGAAACGGTGCAAGTCCCAAACCAGGCAGTGATGCAGCTGCTCAGGATGCTCTCAATAGTCCCTCTATAGAACGTAGTGAGGATGGGGGGTGGGAGATGTGCTTTCCTCAGCCTTCGAAGAAAGTAGAGACGCTGCTGGGCTTTCTTGGTGATAGAGCTGGTGTTGAGGGACCAGGTGAGGTTCTCCACTAGGTGAACACCAAGGAATTTGGTGCTCTTGACGATCTCCACAGAGGAGCCGTCGATGTTCAGCGGGGAGTGTTCACCTTGTAAAGTCAACAACCATCTCTTTCGTCGACATTCAGGGACAGGTTGTTGGCACTACACCAGTCTGTCAGCCGCTGCACCTCCTCTCTGTATGCTGACTCACCGTTCTTGCTGATGAGACCCACCACGGTCGTGTCATCTGCGAACTTGATGATGTGATTCAAGCTGTGCATTGCTGCACAGTCGTGAGTAAGCAGAGTGAACAGCAGTGGACTGAGCACACAGCCCTGGGGGCCCCCAGTGCTCAGTGTGGTGGTGGTGGAGATGCTGTTCCCGATCCGGACTGACTGTGGTCTCCCAGTCAGGAAGCCCAGGATCCAGTTGCAGAGGGAGGTGTCCAAGCCCAGCAGGTTCAGCTTTCCAATCAGGTGCTGAGGAATTATTGTGTTGAATGCTGAGCTGAAGTCTACGAACAGCATTCGAACATATGAGTCCTTTTTGTCTAGGTGGGTGAGGGCCAGATGGAGGGTTGTGGCGATGGCGTCGTCCGTTGAACGGTTTGGACGATACGCAAACTGCAGTGGATCTAGTGAGGGGGGCAGCTGGGTCTTACTGTGCCTCATGACGAGCCTCTCGAAGCACTTCATGATGATTGGCGTGAGTGCAATGGGATGGTAGTCATTGAGGCAGGACACTGAAGACTTCTTTGGCATGGGAATGATGGTGGTGGCCTTGAAGCACGTTGGAACGACGGCGCTGCTCAGAGAGATGTTGAAGATGTCGGTAAGAACATCTGCCAGCTGGTCTGCACATCCTCTGAGCACTCTGCCAGGAATGTTGTCTGGTCCAGCAACCTTCCGTGGGTTGACTCTACGTAGAGTTTTCCTCACATCCGCCGTGGTGAGACAGAGCACCTGGTCGTTGGGAGGAGGGGTGGTCTTCCTCGCCACCACGTCGTTCTGCACTTCAAACCGAGCGTAGAAGTCGTTCAGCGCATCTGGAAGGGAGGCATCTTTGTCACAGGCAACGGATGTTGTCCTGTAGTTGGTGATGGCCTGGATGCCCTGCCACATGTGCCGTGTGTCACCACTGTCCTGGAAGTGACTGTGGATTCTCTGAGCGTGTGCGCGCTTTGCCTCTCTGATGGTCCGGGACAGTTTGGCCCTAGCTGTTCTTAGGGCTGTTTTATCGCCTGCTCTGAAGGCGGAGTCTCGGGTCTTCAGCAGCGTGCACACCTCCGCAGTCATCCACTGTTTCTGGTTGGAGTGTGTTGTGATGGTCTTGGAGAAAGTGACATCATCAATGCACTTGCTGATGTAGCTGGTCACTGATGCTGTGTATTCCTCCAAGTTGGTAGAATAGCCATATGTTGCAGCGTCCCTAAACATGTGCCAGTCAGTACACTCAAAACAGTCCTGAAGAGCAGGGATGGCTCCTGCTGGCCAGGTTTTCACCTGCTTCTGAAGCGGTTTTGTGCGTCTGACGAGCAGTCTGTATGCTGGAATTAGCATAACAGAGATGTGGTCTGAGTAGCCGAGGTGGGGGCAGGGCTCCGCCCGGTACGCGCCTGGGATGTTCGTGTAAACAAGATCAAGCGTGTTCGCCCCTCTCGTTGCAAAGTCCACATACTGATGGAATTTAGGGAGCACTGTCTTGAGATTCGCATGGTTGAAATCTCCGGCGACAATAAACAGTCCGTTGGGGTGAGCGTTCTGCAGTTCGCTCATAGCCCCATACAGTTCAAAGAGCGCTTCCTTAACGTTAGCGCTGGGGGGAATGTAAACTCCGGTTATGCAAACAGTGGTGAATTCCCGAGGTAAATAAAAATGTCTGCATCTAACAGTCACAAGCTCCAACAGCAATGAACAGTAGCTAGCGACTAGCACAGAGCTCTTGCACCATTCCGTGTTGATGTAAACACACAAGCCACAGCCGCGAGTCTTACCACAGAGAGCTGTATTTCTGTCGGCACGAAACAAGGTGAGCCCATCTAGCTGAATGGCGGCATCCGGAACTCTGTCGCTGAGCCACGTCTCCGTGAAAACAAAGACGCAGCAGTCTCTAAACTCACGCTGCGTAGCCTGCTGGAGTCGGATATAGTCCAGTTTATTGTCCAGGGAGCAAACATTTGAGAGCAGGATAGACGAGAGAGCCAGCCGGCTAGCGTTTGTTTTTAGCCTAGCATGGATCCCCGCCCTCTTGCCGCGCTTCCGCTTTCTCGCACACCGTTTACGACGTCCTCTCTCCCGGCCACCGGCATCAGGCGATGCCGAGGCCTCGAGGCCTGGTCTCCGTAGCAAGCCGAGTACGTGTAGCGCCTCCCGCAGTTCATCATGCAGCTTGGTTTTTGCATGAGTCTTACATCTTAGTAGTGTTTGGCGATGGTAGACACAAACACCGGTTGCTCCGATGTCCATGTGCCGCAAAAGTCAGGCTTTTTAAACAAAAATAGCACCATTTTGGATCCGGAGTGGCCGCTGCGTGCTACCGCGCCGCCATCTTGGATCATTCCTGGCTCCAGACTGCGACTAAAATGGTCGCAAATATGACATAAATAAATTGATAGTGACAATCATTTAAAGTCTAGTTGCCATTGGAGACAGTCAGGTTGTGTGCGCTCATATGCGGTTTCATCAGATATCATCTTGTGAGTTATTGAATACATCTATATGCCAGTGTGTCTCGTGCCTCTTTTCACCCTTTCTGAGGTGCAAGGTCGCTGCACCTCACGCAATAACAAACCCAGCGCAAGAGAGTCATGACCAAATGACTCTTTTCAACCAGATCTTTTTCATGAATCACCCGAAAAGAACTGAGAGTTTGAACTCAGGAGCTCAGGTTAGTAATTTGAATCATATTCACTTTCTCTGCGAATCAGCTGTGAGCTCACAACTGGGAGTGTAGACATTTCAAAAGAAGAGTCCCACGTGTATTTGGGGCTTCTTGATAATTAAAAGTGCAGTAATGTATACCACTTTTTTTCCTTCTGGTAATTATTTATTGGGATAGCAGTAGCACAATAAACTGCATCTGGAGTCCCGCCACCTTGTGATGCCCTGGGCGAGCCTAAATCCACCACTGACTTTACACAAAGTGCAAGGATTAGCTGTCAATGAAGCAGTCATATCACTAAAAATGTTTTTTGCAGCTGGACAGGCATATGTTGCTTTAAGTCGAGTCAAGACTTTAAGTCGGTTGATAATTCAAGATTTTGCTGATAAAACAATTGCAAAAACATCATCCAAGAATGTACCAACACAATGCCACAGTTTAAACTATATAATATTTCATCACATAACACCAACTTTTTTTTCTTCAATTTTCCTAATGAATGTTCAGACTTTACACTGTCATTTGCTAGATTTAATGGCTTCAATCCAATCCTATATTTATATGGATCAAGGTATCAAATTCATTATGTGTCATATTTATCGTAGCGCTTGAATTGGCTATCAACAATGACTATTTATCAAAACAATAAAAGATTATTTTACATTACTTGCAGATAACCTAATAAAAGAGTTATATTTTGGTCTGTTCTCACCCACACCTACAATGTAAACAAATAAATGTATTTTGACAGAAAAAACACAGTATAATGTAACATTCATTCCACATTTTTCAATAAAAGTGTTAAAATCCCAATTAATACATTTATTCACACCAAATTTACATTTTCCCTGTTACTTAAATGATTATATGTGTTACTGAAAAAAAATGGCATTGTTCTTTAAATAAAGGTAAACTATAACTAGTAAACTAAAAGAAAATACAGCATTATTTAAAAATAATTTCCCATTTTTTAATAAGTCTTAAATTCCCCTAAAAATACATTTATTCACACCAAATTCAAATGTATTCAGTAAATATTGCTCATTGAAATAAACAGATTTTATTTCTAAATTTATGTTTTAATTTAAGTTCTTAATTTGACGCTACATTGCGACACAAGATATTAAGAAATGCTCTAACAATGTTATTTCTATTTACAGTCAAAACGTGTTTTTTAATTAATGTTCTACAAATGTTTTTTTTTTCTTCTTCTAATAAAAGGTTAAAACAAAGCCCTATAAAATTAAACAGGCATGCAATTGACTAAGCACAAAAAAAGCAGGAAAATGTACAGAGCTAAGTGGAGGATAGTTCAAAGTAACATGTACTAACAATTAAAACTACTTCTACAGCATTTTTAAATCTTGGTTAATGTTAATTTCAACATATATGTGGCACGGTGGAGGGCGGGACCGGCGCGTGATTACGCACGCCCGGTCCCGTATTAGGCTAATTAAGCCGTCAAGAGGGATAAAGGCCACTCGCAGACGGCGATCGAGAGCTCAGTTACGGACATGTCCGTCCTATTATGTGTTTGTCTTTTGAGTTTTACATTAAACCTTTAAGTTATTTGTCAAGCCGGTTTCTCGCCTCTTCCTTGCCCATGGATATGATCTGTGTTACATTGGTGCCGAAACCCGGGAAGGAAGAGGGATGCGCCGTAGCGGAGTTCTCGCCACTGCTCAGTGGAGCAGCCGCGGCCATCTGCCGGGGGACGGAGGAGCCCAGCCACCTGGACGCGGAGGAACGGCCGCCGACCGCGAGGGGAGGAGGGGCTCCTGGCCGACCGCCTGGAGTGGTTAGGGCCGCTGCCAGGGGCGGGGGAGTCCCCTACTAGCTGCTGGAACGCGGCGGGGTTGGAGACTGCTGACCGCGTGCGGGGAGGGGCTCGCCGCCGACCGCCTGGAGCGGGAGAACCGCTGCCAGGGGCGGGGGGAGGCCCCTTCGACACCCCGGGAACGCGGCGGGGCGTTCCGTCCGCCAGGGGCTGAGGACTGCCTCCGATCTGCCCGGAGAGGCGCGGCTGTCGTCCTGTAGAGGGTGGCGAAGTGGCTGAGGAACGAGCTACGGCGTATCAGAGAACCGGCGAGTAAGTTTTTTTTTTCTTTAATCTCTCTCTCCTCTCTCTCTCGCTACCGCTCTGCGTTGGCCTTTTCCCTCTTTTTTAAATTCTGGTGTTCGTGGGAGGGGAGGTACCGCCCAGTGCATGAACCTCCCCCCCCTATTTTTAATTGTTGTTGTTTCCCTCACCTTGCCCCTCCCTCTTTTTTAAATTATGGTGTTTGTGGGAGGGGAGGTACTGCCCAGTGCAGGAACCCTCCCCCCCCCCATTTTTAAGCCGTCAAGAGGGATAAAGGCCACTCGCAGACGGCGATCGAGAGAGAGAGCTCAATTACGGACATGTCCGTCCTCTCATGTGTTTGTCTTTTGAGTTTTACATTAAACCTTTAAGTTATTTGTCAAGCCGGTTTCTCGCCTCTTCCTTGCCCATGGATATGATCTGTGTTACAATATATTACAAAAAATAAAAAAAGGAAAGCTGGAATTGCCTGTTAACAATAGCGAGTTTTAACTTGTCAGCAAACCTGTTTTATATCCAACCATTTAATTTGTCTTGATGAAAAAATAAACTTGTGTTACTTGAATGAAGTCCTGGTTTGACAGAAAAATCAGGAGCCTCCGCCTGGCAGAGTGCGTGACGCAGAAGCCGCAGTGCAGTTTAAAGGAATTAATTAGTTCAGAGGAAAGTTTAAATGACACATGAAAAATTTTCAGAGAGAATGTACCGTGCAGGACATTGTCAATAAGACATTAACCACCGATAAAATACCCCCCACCCCAACCCACAATTTCTTTCTTATTTTTTAATGGATTTACACAATTCACGTTGGAAAAACAGGAACTCCTGATTAATCCAGAAGAATCACATCCCTGCTGAAATTTGACATAATAGAATTTTTTTATGGAGCTATTTTCATAACAACATTATTAAACAAAATATATATATATATATATATATATATATATATATATATATATATATATATTTAATCATATTTGAAACATCAGGTTTTAAAAGCTATTATCCTTCTGAGACCCAGCAATTCATTTTTGTACAGGATTTTGTTATTTTAGTTTCTATGAGTTCTTGCATGTCACAGTAGTAAATCTCGGGGTATTATCAGAGGACGTTTTGGGATTTCAGATATTAAAAATGTTTGGGAGTTTGGCCATGACAACTTTCTCCCCTTGGTCAGAGAACACAAACTAAAGACAGAGCAGGCAGCACATAATACATATAAATACATACTTGTTCAAACCTCAGAAATATTGCTAAATTATGACTAGATTATTGTAATGCATAACTGGGAGTATGTCTTGCAATTTCAATAAATACACTTCAATTGTCTCAAAATGCAGCTGCCAGAGTGCTGACTAGAACCAAGAAATTTGATCATATTAGCCCCATTTTATCATCATTACATTGGCTACCTGCTAAATTTCTCATTTATTTTTAAGCTCCGCAGTACTTAAGTGACCTTCTACCATGCTATATTCCATCACATTCATTATGATTGCAAAATTCTGACCTATTAATAGTAGTTAGAATATCAAAATCCACAAAAGAAGGTAGATCCTTTTCCTATTTGGCTCCTAAATGATGGAAGTCTTCAGAACACTGTTCGTCACTCAGACACACTCTCTCAACTAAGTCTAGACTAAAGACTCATCTATTCAGCCAGGCATACACCTAATTTATCCATCAACTCATAATTAGGCTGCTTTAGTTAGGTCGGCTGGAACCGGAAACACTTCTCATAATCTATAACACTGCAATAAATTGAATGGCATCTACGCAAATATTATTCTATTTGTATCCTTAGGATTCATGTCCCGGCTGGATCCAGCTCCGTTCCTGCTGACTAACTACAGCCTGTGCAAGCCAGACATCACTTCAGTCTACTATGAAGGACTTCAGAGGATGAACTGAAGTCAACTCCAATTGTAAGACATTGGATACTCCATGTGCCACTGCCTGAACTTAATATGGACCTCACTGAAATGACCTGCCAGTTGCACTGTGATGCACCTCACTGATCTCTGCCTGCATCACTTTGGTCTAATGATGAACTACACTCTTAAAATGGAATACATAAACTATCAATTAATTATCAACAAAAGCCTTCATCAGTCAACTAACAAAGGACAGTGTATCTATGTGAACTTCTACAGTTAATCCAGGATGGACTGTTTTTATACACAATTTACAATCATATTTTAATCACACTCACAATAATGACTTTATAGATATTATAGTTTAATTTTCTGTTAAAGCATGACTTTAGGGGCCTGGGCAGCTCAGCGAGTATAGACGCTGACTACCACCCCTGGAGTTCCCGAGTTTGCAACCCAGGGCATGCTGAGTGACTCCAGCCAGGTCCTAAGCAATCAAATTGGCCTGGTTGCTAGGGAGGTTAGAGCCACATGGGGTAACCTCCTCGTGGTCGCTCAAATGCGGTTCGCGCTTGGTGGGGCATGTGGTGAGTTGTGCATGGATGCCGTGGTGGATGCAGTAAAGCATCCACATGCGCTATGTCTCTGCGGTAACACGCTCAATAAGCCACGTGAAAAGATGCACAGGTTGATGGTCTCAGACGTGGAGGCAACTAAGATTCATCCTCTGCCACCTGGATTGAGGCGGGTCACTATGCCACCACAAGGACTTAGAGTGCATTGGGAATTGGGCTTTACATGACTTTTCTCTGAAATTATGTGTGTTGTGAAAGCACTATACAACTAAAAAAAGACTTGACTTTAAATATATCTTATTTTTTTTACTATTTTTTTTTTTTGTGGTGGGCATGAATGAAATGTAATGGTGATTGAGAGATATATTTCAAAAAGTGACGTGATATGATGGAAAAAAAGCAGTTCATAACAAATTGGAAAATTGAAGGAGGGAAATGAGCAATATCTGCTAGTGACTAGAGTAGAGACTTGTGGGTGGGCTCTTTTCATTTGGGCCAGTAAGCAACCACTTGGCAACCCAATCACCCTAGCAACTAAAAACACTGAGAAAAAATTAGCAACAGCATACCAACAACCTGGCAACCACCCAGAAAAATCTAGCAACTGCATAGCAATGTGTTCAAACATAGAGAACAAAATAGCAACAGCATTGCAACAACCAGGCAACCACCCAGAACACACAACTGTTCATTGTTCATGCCCAAAAGCATTTTCGAGTGGGGGGATCACCAAACTAGATCAAGCAGCCTTAAAGCCCATGGCCCCTCTGGGCAGTCAAGGGCCCCCAGGTAGTCAAGGTCCCCTGGCCCCATTGGCCCATCAGTAATCCGTCACAGAGAATACGTGCACAAATATTTTCAATAAAGCGATCTGGAAGCGCATATTGCTGATTATTGCATTTTAATTTGATTAAGTTATAATAATACATGTTTTTATTGTCATCAGTGTTTCATTCAGTGATCTTACAACACATCCTACATTAAAGTTTTGCACCTAAAGCACCCAGTACTGACACTGATATACAAACATGGATGTCCTACACATGACTAAAGCATATTAAGTGATTAAACTAGTCTTAATCAACTCATCACAACTTCAGATATAATCTGCATGCACAGTACTCGATAGTAAAATTAATTTACATCTCTTGACTGAAACATTTCGCCCCCCTCATTTAAGTCCTCGGTTCACGCATGCTTATCAGCTGCTCACTGATCAGCAGTTCTCAGTGTTCGAGAGGTGAAAAGAGGCGATTCTCGGTTCAGTGTACTGGTACCTCGCAAACTGCTATGATCGACTCAATGTACTGTTGACGCAAGAGCTGCTGTCCTCGGATCAGTGTACTGTTGATTCGAGAACTGTAGACTAAATCATCTTCATATGTTGATAAAATAGTAATACAATCAAGTCATAAACATATTTCCAGTATATTTTATTTGTTACACTTTCTGTTGTTGAGCAAAATACACCAGAAACAGACTTTTCACCCCTTAATCACATGCACGCTTAATGTCAGCAGCTCATCAGTTCTCAGTATGTCGAACACCTCTGAAAGAGACAGCTAATAGAAGTGAAGACTGACTTTAGGTTTGTATTGGACAAAACTCCGGGTTTGATCATAGCTGTAGTGACTGACAAAAGGGGATGCATGGCAGAAAGATTTAATCAGAAATGCTGCAATTACTGTAAATGTTTAATATTTGTACAAATTATCTACATTATTTCAATAGTTTACTTTATATTAAGTGCAAAATTATGCTGTTCATTCAAGTAACTTAATTCCTGTTTGTTCTACATGAATATGTCCATAGAAGTTAGTAGATGCACACAGCCCATGGAGCTCTACTGAAGCTGTATTTCAGTAGAGCTCCATGGGCTCTAATCTATTGCAGATAACTGCCCACTCAAATCAATGCTGTAAAAGATCAATGTTGATTGGACAAGAGTCTCCAAAACCACGTCATTCTGGGTCAATTAATTTTTAATTACAATTTTTGTCCCACCTGGAAACCTGGCATCTTGACACGATGATTGAGAGAGCACTCAAATTGTAAGGAATTTGCAGCAAATGGACAATAATTGAACTAGTGATGTACGAGATTGACAGCATTTAAAATGTAAGGCTCCACACTGTCGAATGCAGAGTGCTCTGCTTTGCAATCTGTCGTGACACACCTGTATTAGCATTCATAATTCAGTTTTTTGCCAATTGGCATTTATAATTATTATAAAACAGTTCTAAATTGGTCAGATTATTTTTGTTAGGTACTTTTAGTGTTTTAGTAATAATTTGAGAAAGAACTTTGGTGGTCACATGACGCGTTGCGAGGTTTGGACGTATGAACGGCAAGCTCTGCGCACTTTGCTAGTTTTAATACCTTTTGTGTCATAAACTGGTGAGACTCGACACACCCAGATTCTTAATTGTTTTAGAAAGACAATATGTCAAAGAATTAAAAATTCTTGGTCTCTAGAGACATTGGGAGACACTTATGTGGTCAAGCTGAAGCCCCCAACAGCAGGTTGCAAGCCCGGGAGTTGATTTGTGCGGTGAAGGAAATTTGGCGACAATTGATGAACATGTTGGCAGTGCTGACGAGGGTCGTTGCTGACATGGAGAAGCTTGCTGTAATACGTCAATCGAACGCTGCCGTGTAGACGAAATTCACAGAGATGGTAACAAGAGTGGCGGATGCTGAGAAACAGACTGATAATCTGGAGTCATCGGAGAGGTTATTAGCATCTTATCTGCTAGCGTCCAATGCAGACTTGGAATGCATTTGGGAAATGTTGGAAGATATGGAGAATCGTAATCGGCGGGATAACGTCTGAATTGTTGGAATTCCAGAGTGTGCAGAGGGTCAGAATATGGTGGAATTTCTGGACAAGCTCTTTCCAAGTCTGCTCCACATAACAGGCCATAAGATAGAAATCGAGCGAGTTCACAGATTTCTGGCTCGGCAATCCGCTGAGGGAGACAGGCCCCGATCAATTCTGGCTAAATTTCAGAGATCATCCGATAAAGATCTTGTGTTATGTGAGGCGTAAAGGAAGGCTTTCTTGGAAGAACCACAACATTTTCTTGTTCCCAGACATTGCGAATTCGACAAAAGAGAAACGTGACTGAGTCAAGGAATGCAAGAAACTCTTACATCAACGGAAGATTTGCTTTTGCACTGATGTTCCAAGCCAAGTTGAGAATAGATGGATGTCCGCAAAGGATGGATGGGACTCCGATGAATGTTGCATATTGAAAAGAGACTTGATACAGCCGAGGACACAATTTTGGGTGAGTAAGTAATTTAGTTTTACTTACATATTATTTGACATGCTATTTTATATAAACATGTACATATTTTACTAGTGGGACTGTTTCCAGACTTGCCAGCCAGGATTCAGAGTATTGAAATTTGAAATATGTCCTAATAGGCAAGTTTTTTTTACATTTAAATGCTGTTTTGACTAAAGCAGGCATTTAAATTGTATGCTGTATGATATAAATATGATATGTAATATGATAATATGAAAATAATATGAATGTTTAGATTATGTTTTAACTTGTGTTTATATTGCCTATTATCATCAACAAAGCTTGTGCTTGCAAATAAGTGTTCAGGTTAAATGAGTAAAATGCACTTTAAATATGCCCATATTAGAAAATTACAATTAATTTTGAAGGATCATGTGACAATGAAGACTGCTGTAATGATGCTGAAAATTCAGCTTTGATCACAAATTGCATTTTACAAAATATTCAAATAGAAAACTGTTCTTTTAAATTGTAAAAAGAGTTCACAATATCACTGTTTTTACTGTATTTTGGATCAAATAAATGCAGTCTTGGTGAGCAGAAGAGACTTCTTTTAAAAGGTAGTGTAGGTCTAAAATAAAGTAAAGTCTTTATGTAAAGAAAATGTATAGTCAGATTACTTCTTTTAACTTAAAATTGATTTCGATAATTAAGTCTCTTCACATTCGTTCTCTTTCTGTCACATTCCTCATTGATTTGGAAGGGAATATTAAATGTGCCGAGGCAGAGCTGAAGCACCAAATGTCATCTTTACCTCGGCCAATGATATTAATATTAATTAATGCTTTTAAAGAATTCTATCTTGATCTTTATAGTTCCACATCTTCGTCTACTGATGAAGATATTAGAAACTTTGTGGAACCATTAAAACTCCCTAAACTGATGACTGAGTAAAATAATCTTCTTGATTCTGAGATAAACTTGGAGGAGCTTGGCAAGGTAATTAAGGCCTTGTCTACAGGCAAGGCTTTGGGGCCAGTTGGCTTTGGCACTGAACAAAGTTTAATAACAAAAGTTTATACGGAATCATAAATGAATGGAAAGCTTCTGCCAACCATGACACAAGCTCAGATTAGTCTGATTCTTAAACAAAGATCCAAGCGAGTGTAAGAGTTACTGTCCAATTTCCCTGATCCAGCTAGACGTAAAAAGGATTAATTTAAGATCTCTCTTACACATATACTGTAGATCGGGTGGGGTTTATTCGGGGCCGCAGATCTTCTAATAACATTAGGCGTTTCATCAAAATTATGTGGTTAGTGGCGAATGATCAGACTCTGGTCACTGTCATCTCACTTGATGCCAAAAAAGCATTTGATTTGGTAGAGTGGGATTATTTTAAGATTTTGGAAATATCTGGGTTGGGGAATTTACCCGGTAGTGGCGGTACAAAAAACTTCATTAATTTCAGATTATTTTACTCTGGATAGGGGCACCTGGCATGGTTGCACTCTTTCCTCAGTATTGTTCTGTCTTGCCCTGGAACCATTAGCAGCTGCGATAAGAAGGGAAGATGATTTTCAAGGGGTGGTGGCGGGAGGTGTGGCGCATAAGCTTTTGCTTTACGCAGATGATATTTTATTATTTGTCTCCGACCCCTTTAAATTTATGCCTTGCCTCCATAGAATAATTTATTTATTTTCTAAGTTCTCAGGATACAGATTCAATTAGTCTAAATCTGAAGCTTTGGCTCTGACAGTGTACTGCCCAGTTAAGGCTTTCAATCCGGGTGTCTTCCAGTGGCCAAAACAGGGCATTAAGAATTTGAGCATTATATTCCCTGCAAATTTGTCAGATTTAGAGTAAATTTTGACCCCTTAATAAAAAGGTTTGAACGATGTGGGCAGGTGGGCTTCATTACATTTATCTACGATTGGGAAGGTTAATGTTATTAAAATTAATTGTATTCCATATTTTAACTATCTGCTACAATCTCTCCCTGTAGATGTTCCCATCTCTTATTTCAAGCAATTTGATAGCATAAAGTCCTTCATTTGGAATGGTAAGTGTCCTAGATTACATTTTAATAAATTACATAGGCCAATTGACAAAGATGAGATTTACCCAGAATTTAGTTTTATTACTATACATTCGGTCTCAGACATTTGGGTCATTGGTTGCTTCCAACTGACAGAAACCCTCCCTGGTTTTGTATTGAACAGGAATTTCTTGCCCCTATTTCGCCATTGCAAAGCCTTTCTATCAAACTAATCAGAGAAGTTACACCCTGTTGCATGTGGTATGGACAAAAGTGTCCAGAGGGTTTAAATCGGACATTTATTTAAATGTTGCGTCAAGCATATGGCTGAACCCTAAATTATGTATTAATAAGTCCCCTTTCTGCTGGTCAGAGTGGATTGTGTGGGGGGTTACTACACTGTGTGACATATATAGGAGTTGAGATCTTTTGAAAATTTGGTTCAACATATTGGGATTCCCAGATATCAGTTCTATAGGTATTTACAGCTGCAGCACCTGCTCTGTATTGTTTTTGGGAGTAGCGCACACACCCCTAAAGTGGCAGATACTCTGGGAGAGGTGATAGAGGTTACTACCTGTTAATTCAGAGCCTGAGAATCAGAGCTTTAACTTCTATCAAGTGATTATGGAAGAAACATTTTAACTTGGTATTGGAGGAGGGAGTGTGGGCTAAAAAAATCAAGTCTGCATCTAGAGACGCAAGGGTGCGCCTTATGCAATTCAAGATTTTACATAGATTCTTTTGGACACCCTCTAGATTGTATAGGCTTGGTTTTAAAGACACACCCATCTGCTGGCAATACCAATCAGAAGATGGAGACACAACCCATGTTTTTTGGGGGTGTGTCAAGATACATGAATTTTGGTTGAAGATTGAAGTTGCATGTGTGATGTTTTGGGCACTTAAATGTAATTTTGCCCCAGACTCTGTATTTTGGGCGATGGGGCGGTCATACATCTGAGAGATAAACACACAAATTGGGTTCTGACCAGTATTATGATTGGCAGGCAAATTATTTGAAGCAGATGGAAGTTAGATGGAGCGCCTTCATTTCCGAAGTGGAGTGCGGAGATGTGGAGGGTGGCTGCTTTCGAGGAGGAGTCAAGCAGAAGGCTGGGGGTTCAGAATTTATTTAACAGGAAATGGGGCAATTACTTAGTGTTTTTGGGGGACTCTCGGGGAGGGGCTGTGGAAATAGAAGTTTAGTTTTAATTATATATGATTATTATATTTTGTTTTTTTTTATTCCACAGGGGTGTTTGTTGGGGGTCATGGTTGGGTTGGTGATTGAGGAGGGCTAATATTGGGGGTTAAATGTTAAATGTTGATTCAATGTATATATGTAGTGTTTTTTCTTTGTTATATGTCTACGAATCATTAAAAAAAAAGAGAAATAGCTTTGGTAGCAACATTGCAGACACCATACTACTACTACTATTAATTATAACAACAATAATAAATATAGCTGCAAGCAGCAATCAACGGGCCCAAGCACTGTGGGCCCATTTCCTCCTGGTGGCTTTAGTAAAACAATACATATTTTTTTAAGCGATTTGTGTGAATGTAAATTGATTTTTTCAAAGACTGTTTTAAGAGCCACACTTTCTACTGCCAGTTGGTGGTGTACAAAGTTTGGTGACTGTAGGTGAAAAGGCATGTGCTAGAGAGCCTCCCAAAACAAAAATTTTCAAGGGGCCGGCCGAGAGCATGTGATCATTTGCCAAGCTCTAATGGCCGACGATTCTGATGTTTGTGCAAATTTTCAGGAGTTTTTGAGCATGTTAAGGGACCAAAAGCCCCTGAAAACTTGAAAAGAAGAATGTTAACAGTAATCCATAGGAAAACAATAAGGCCTCCGCACTTACAGTGCTTGGGCTCTAATAAGAAGAATGTTAACAGTAATCCATAGGAAAACAATAGGGCCTCCGCACTTACAGTGCTTGGGCCCTAATAAAAGACAAAATTTTGATCCAAAGGAAATATCTACAGTACCTGTATGTCTCTCTTACCTCTGAGTTTACCTAATATTCCTCCTGTTGATCCTGATGGTTCCAGCTTCACCTCACAATCATCTTTAAAAAAAACAGTAAATCAATCAAAAACAATACCCACATACAATAATAAATAATATTAACATGAATACACTAGACAAAAAATTACTGTCAACTCCAGCATTACCTCTGTACATCCGGCCCTTTTTCCAGCGGATGAAGACGCCGATGGCGATGACAATAACCAATGGAATGAGCAGCAGAGTGGTGATGACAGTGGTGGACACGCCCTGAGCACTCTGACTGGCTGCAGTCTGAAGTTTCTCTTTGTCTTTGGGTGCTGCTAGCGGCTGCTGTTGTATCTGTGGAGGCTCTTGGATCTGCACTGCGGCTTCTGATGACTTAACTGGAAACTGTACTGGAGACTGAACTGGAAACGGCTTCAAATTGGCCTGCACAAATGTTTCTGTTTCTAACAGAAGGGAGAAAATAGGTTATAATTATTATAATGTTAAATTATATAATTGATTCTGGATCGGCATAAGAAAATTGTATTGTAACTGTAGAACATAATACTGGAACTGTTCCTTTAGTTGAATGGATACTGTAATGACCAAGACAGATGTGTTGTTCCTTAGGTTGGCTCTTCACTCTTCAGTGACTACATACATTTTTAATACATGTGTGTTTCTGCATGATACTGCATACTGGCATACTTTTTTTACTGTTTTTTTTTAAAGTCACACCTAGACAGCAAAGTTTAAAACATGCTTTGGCATAATGATTTTCATCTTTTGATGTTGTTGTGATGCATTAGTGTTTACACTACAAATGTGATTTTGCCACACAAAACATTTTGGATTCAGTTTACAACTGTATTTATCACGGTTTACTTCTGATCAGATCACCAGAGATTGATGTTAATACTGTGGGGCTAATGAAGCTTGCTGTGTCGTAAATTATAATTTCTTACCTTCAATTTCTTGAACCTGGATTCCACCTTTTTTAACAGAGCGGTGTTCTGCCTCTGAAATGAGAAAAATCACTCAGGCTCTAATTTATTTTGCATAAGATGAAACGGCAGGCTTGCAATAAACCATCTTTTTAAAAAACATAACTAATATGTAACAATCAAAACTGTGAAACAGAGAAATTAAGCATTTTAGCTAAAATAGTGTGAAGAGAAATCATATTCTGTATGGAATAGAGTTCAAAATTGAGAATCATATACAGTAACAAGGCTGTATCTGTCATATTCTCAGTATGTCTCTTGAATATTGACAGATCAAACAGAAGAGCCAAGAACGACTGTTAGACATGAACATGAGAACCTTCCAAGGTTATAAACGGCATAACAAAAAAAAAAAAAAACAATCAACACGGGTACATTTTTGCTCTTCATCCAAAGTCACTGACTACCCTTTTCTGCAGTTCTGGAGAGTTCTTTGACTGCTTGCCGGTGGGCCATACCTCATACTCCCAACTCTCGGAGTAGCCTTGACATTGATGTGGCCACAAATCCTCTGCATCCTACTTCAACCGACCGGACCTTTACTTTGCATCCACGATGTTGCGCATCGGCTGCAAGTTCAGCGTACCTCAGTTTCTTGTGCTTGTAGGCTTCATACACTGCATCCTTCCAGGGCACTGTAAGCTCGATGATGTACACGAGATGGAGTGAGGCCGACCACAGCACAAGGTCTTGGTCTGAGGTTGGTTGATGTGATCTAAGTTGGGAAGTAGAGCCTCTGGCCAAAGTCTGCCACCATCTTCCAATCGTGTGTCCCTTCTAGCCACACGGTGTCTGATCTTGATGAGGCTGGTCTGGCTTAACCCTCATCTTCCTGGACAAATACTATTGCCGGCCAGTGGGATGAAGGGGGAAGAAGGGCATTGACGCTCATCCGCCGACCGTCCAGCACTGCTGCAAGACATCGTAGCACCTGGTTGTGCCGCAAAGTGTATCGGCCTTGAGTGAGGCTGGTATTGCAGCCCACCAAGATGGGCTTTAGTGTTGCTGGACTCCAGCAGAAGGAGCATCTGGGGTCTTCTCCGTACCACTAGCTAAGATTATTGGGAGATGGCAGGACATCATAGGCAGCCTTGATGAAGCTCGTTCTGAATGTCTCCATTTCCCACAGCTCTTTCCAGGAGATCTTTCTATTATCCACTCCCTCCAATCTTGTCTATTGCCCTTGCCTTGCCTGAGCGATGGCCTTTATGCACTTTGCTGCCTCCTCCTGCTGATGTATCTCCTGCACCATGAACCTGTGTCTCTGAGACAGAGTTGCCTTGTTCCAGGTTGGTGTGCCGGTCCCAAGGCCAAGACCCTCCCTTGCTGCACTCAGCCCACAATGTCTCTGTGCTTGAGCACTGCCGTTGCCTGCTCAGATGCTTCTGCTGGGGTCTGTTTCCTTCCGGTAGCCAGGATGGGGGCACAGCTTTGGCTACAAACGGATCACTCGACTCTGTTAGCATCATCTCCAGTCTTACTTTGGCGCATTTGTACTCTGAGAGACTAGAAATGGGTAGCTCTAGGACTCCCATGCCATAGAGCCCTAAGCTGCTGAGGCACCTAGGAAGACCAAGCCAAAACTCTCTCCAGCTTTTCCACTTTCGAGATTGGAGCATCATATAGGGCTAGTGGCCACATGAGGCATGGAAGGAACCCAAATTTCATACACCAGAGCTTCAGCTTGCCAGGGAGTGTGGTTCTGTCAATGCTCTTCAGGCCACTGACAATATCCTTCCTGAGCTGATCTACTTGCTCTGTGTCTTTGAGGGATGCACTGTACCACCGACCTAGGCTCTTCACAGGCTTCTTAGAGACCATTGGAATAATTTCATCACCAATGTAAAATCACTGGTCTGATAGATTCCCCTTGACAATGGAGATGCTTCTGGACTTGCTTGGCTTGATCTTCATCTGAGCCAGCTCAATGTTCTTTTGAAGCTTTCTCAACAGCCATTCCATACAAGCTTTGGTTGAGGTGAGTGTTGTGAGTCATCCATGTATGCTCTGACAGGTGGCAGCCTCAGGCCAGGTCAAAAGATCTGTCCTCCCACCACCCATCAAGATGCTCTAATGATCACTTCCATAGCCATGGTGAAGGCCAGTGGGGAAATGGTAAGCCATGATTCCCACTTCCAGACGTTGCCACGCTGTGGTATAGTCTAATGTTGTCAAGCATAGCTGGATGAGGCTTGTGAGGGCTACTGGGACCCTAAAGATGTTGAAAGCTGTCCAGAGGAGGTTATGAGGTACTAAGCCAAAGGTGTTGGTGAGGTCCAGGAACACCACATGAAGGTCAGTTCCCTCCTTCTTGGTGACCTGGATCTGATGCCAAATGGTGCTAGCATGTTCCAAACAACTGGAGAAGCCTGATATCCCTGCCTTCTGAATCGATGTATCAATCAAATTGATTTTTGCAGGTATCCCGACAGCCTGTGAGCCACCACGCTAAAGAAGGTTTTGCCCTCTACATTTAGGAGGCTGATCTGTTGAAATTGGCCGATTTCTGATGAGTCCTTTTCCTTTAGGATCAGGATCCCTCCAGCTCTCCACCAGGATGTTGGTATCTCCTGCTTGAGCCATACTACCTTCATAAGCCTTCAGAGGAATCGCAGGACACCTGGTGCATTTTTGAGACTGTATGGGACTCAATTGGGAACTGGGGCTGATGAGGCCCTTGTTCTATGCACAGTTTTCCTCACTTCACTCCATCTAGGTGCGCTGAAATCTAGTTGGTGTTCTGGTAGATGAAATGGTGGCATATCAGGTGGGAGGCTGAGCTCTACGTGCCGTCGGTTGTCTGAGCAGGATTTTTTCATTTGTTTATCCAGGTCTGCCTTTGACACTGAGAGACTTCCACTTTTCTCCTTTGTGAAAAGTTCACTTCACAAATTTGAAGTGATCTTTGTAGAAGCTTGTTCTTGGCTGCTCCTATCTGCACTTCTTTACCAGGTTCTCAGCACTCATCAGTGTCACAAGCCTGCTCCGTATGTCTGCTTGCAACAAGTTTATGCCTTCCTTCTCCTCCTCTGTGGCCTTCCTCCATTGCTTCTTCAGCTGCCTCCTCTCACTAATGAGATCTATTTCCTTCTGCCTGTTGGACTTAATGGGGATTGTTGGTGTAGTATTCCTCCTTTCTACCACTCCAAACCCCTTCTGCTCCATAGCTGTAGATTACTTCCCCCATTCTCTCTAACTTCTACATGGTGGTGCCTTTGAGCATCTCTAAGATGTTGCAGAGGTCAGCGTTGACCTCCTCCCACATTGCCTTTTCGCAGGACTTTGGCCACTTGATCAACAGTTTTCACCCCTGGATCTTTTTCTCTGCAGTTCACAATGGGCTGGTTTCAGGTTGTTCTCCTGTGCCTGGCTCTTCCTCCGTTTGGACAGGGTTGTTGATGTTCTGCAGACTGAAAGTAGCTGTCGATGTGAGATCCCTGTTGCCTCTTCTCCAGGCACCCTTTCCTGCCCTAATGTATTTTCAGGCCTGTGGTGGAAGTAACCTTTTCCCAGCCACATATGCAACTCTGTAGCTTGTGTCCTGCTGCAGCTGTTGCAGCCTCAGGTATGCTGATTATTCAGCTCGTTGTCTGTCAGTTGCTGGGTTGTCTGCCGATGAGTCATCTTATGCCCCACTCTCGCTGACTCAGTGGATATTTTCTTTTTAGAAGTTTTTGTAGCCAAAGGTAGGTGGGACCCAAGTACCTTGTGCTGGATCCTTCTGCCATGGGTAGCTAAGCCCAAGGAAGCCCCAGTGGGCTCTGTTCCCTCCTGCTAGCTGTCTTTCCATGCTGTCACAAGGTATTTCCCTAGTTGTCAACAGCACTTTCACAGCAGTCACTGGTTCACCAGATGATCAGATCTGTTATGTAGGACTTGATGTTATTATCCCTTAATTGCACATGAGACATGCTGCCTAAGCTTGGTCAAGTGAGTGACGGCATCTTCTATGTTATTTCCTCAATGTTTTGCTGATAGGCCCACAACACCTCCAGAGGGTTCACCAGTGAATCCCAGTGTCCTGGGCTCACTACCTCAACGCCATCTACTCACTTGAGGGCCCAGGTGGAGTCCTTTCTCTTCATCCAAAGCCACTGACTACCCTTTTCTGCAGTTCTGGAGTGTTCTTTGACTGCTTGCTGGTGGGCCTTCCCTTGTACTCCCAACCCTCGGAGTAGCCTTGACATTGATATGGCCACAAACCCTCTGCAGCCTACTTCAACCGGCCGAACCTTTACTTTTCAGCCGTGATGTTGCGCATCGCCTCCAAGCTCAGCGTACCTCAGTTCCTTAAGCTTGTAGGCTTCGTACAATGCATCTACCCAGGGCACTGTAAGCTCGATGATGTACATGAGATGGAGTGAGGCCGACTGTAGCACAAGGCCTGGTCTGAGGTTGGTTGATGCAATCTTAGTTGGGAAGCAGAGCCTCTGTCCTAAGTCTGCCACCATCTTCCAATCGCGTGCCCCACCTTGCTACCCGGTGTCTGGTCTTGATGAGGTGGGGCTGGCTTGACCCTGTTAGCGAAGGGTACATTCATACAATAATGCCATGAGTTCCTTTCAGAGAACCTACTTCAAAGGTTTTGGAGTGAGTAGGCCAAAGGGATGACAACTTTCGATTGGAATTCACCCCGATCTGCTGTAGCGTGTAGTTTTAAGGCACATCCGTGGCTCCGCCTAATTTTCATTAATGCTTCCGTGATTAACAAGGAAATCTCACATTGACATTATTATTATTGTGAGATTATTACACATTTTTCATTTGTTTTACTTAATAATTTTATTTTAATAATTAAAATGTCCCCCCCTTTTTCTGCATGACCAGAGTGGCACCTTTAGATTTGGGACTGCTCACGCCCCTGCTGCTCCCCTTCTGTGCACACCATTGCTCATGTGTACAGTAGTATATTATAAGAATAAGGTGTCGATGATTCTAAGTTTAGTCATGAAACTCTTCATGGTACCAGCTGAAAGGTCCTTTGAACATGTTATCTGTTAGCCAATTGGCTAGCATACCCAATCTCACCAACTTGTCACATCCATTATAAAAGTTGTCATGACTGAAATTGAGTTTAATTTGATTTTGCACAGCAATTCAAAAGGCTCCAGATGCTCAGATTATTAAAAATAACTAATATTCAATAAAACATTAAATTAAATAATAACATAATAACAGTAATTCTTTTAAAGTGATAGTGCTTAATGTGACATTGTCCAATATTAGGGTTGCAAGGTATACCGGTACTAACAAAATATCAAGATTATTTTAAAATATGAACTTGTTGCTAATTTTGGTAACATAGTGTAATGGTCTTCCCTTTGTGAAGCCCTGCTTGACAGGGGTGGGGCATGAGGACAGTGGCAGTATGGGTCTTTATAGACTGTGTAATACGTATGGGAGAGGAGCTCATGGGCAGGGTAGGTGCCGTACGCAGCTGTGTAGGGCTGCTGGCAGGGAAGCTCTGAGACAGTCAGCAGGAGGAGGAATATTAGTTATTGTAGGAACGGGGATATGTTGTATAGGAGCAACTGTCCTTGTTACATCCCAAAGGGGCAAGGAGGTTTATGTGTTGTATTGGATTTACTAGACCCGGATTTCGACAGCTGAACTTGGCATTGATGCCGATGAGACCCCAGAGGAGGGGAGGACCCCCTCCCACCTGCAGAAGTGGGACATTTTAAAGATTTATTTATTTATTTTGTACTGATGCAAGCATGTGTGAGCATATATGTGTATAAGACTGAAAGTGTGTGTGTAGGTACTTACAGTTTTAACAATATAAATTGAGTTAGCAGGAGAGGGGAATAATAGGAGGAACTGGTTCTCAATCTTAGGGCGGGCATACTCACGGTGTGAGTTCTGACACTCAGGAGGTCGTGAGCCCCTGCACACCTCTGTTTATCTGATAATAGTACAGATGCAGTGGTACATGACACGACTTTATGACCTGGCAAATTCTGTAGTAATCATATATATATATATATATATGGAAAATTATTACAAATGCTATCCGTCATTTGACAGATTCAGATTTCGAAGAGAGGCTGTGTGATTTCATGACTGCATGCATCAAGCACACAAAATGCACAAGATTAAAATGAAATTGCGGAAAATTAGTGCAACGTTTCTGCAGGTTATACTTGGATTTAATATAAAATCCACAAACATGACGTTTAGTGTAGAAAGTTATTTCAGTGGAGTAGGCTAACCTGTATTATTCAGCTTCAAACTGTGTCACTGCTTGCATGTTGATAGCAGACATTCTAAAGAAGATTAGTGAGGTCTTGTCAATGTGAATGTGCTTTAAACCCGCACGTAGCTAATTAAAAAAATCTTGTTTTAGGGCAGCGGTTAATTAACAGGTACAACTTTCAACCTAGCCCAGCAAACATGGGACATCAGCCAGATGTGTAGATCATGTCTATATTGCATCAGTCGTCCAAGACCATATTCTAAATGTCTGCACGTCGTGCAAATCAGGTTCAGTATCTAGATGTCTGACTACGACCACTCTTGGACATAAATATGATGTTCAACATTTGAATGTCTGGCTAGGAATTTTTTTGGATGTCTGTGGATGTGCAGGACAGGTGCAGAAAATCAACATATATATTCAATTCAGAATTTTCAATGTCAGTTGCGGTGTAGTACAGCATAAAATTCATATTTCTGTTATTGTGAATTATTTGATGCTTTGTCAATTGTTCTTGATATGCTGCAACAGGCAACTCTACAATGCCGTCTGAAATAATAATTAGCAAATGTGATAAACTTTTACTGCAGTTGTGTGTTTTGTCCAATCTTGCCGTATTATAGCTGCCTATTGACAACTATACACTCAGCTCTCCCCTCAGATGCTGATGACGACGAGGCCTGAGAAAAGTCGTAAATCTCTGTGATTATTCAGGTGTGTAAATCATTTTAAAATACACTCTTTTTTTCTATGTAATAACATGTTAAACTGTGTTTAGTTAGTTCCATGTTTCAAATAAGTCATTTATTGCAGAGAAATGTCTAGTTTTCTGAAGTTTAGACACACACTCAATGAAATTTAAAGAATTTTTGAGTTATTTCTTATTTTTGTTTAAAGTTATTGGTTTAATTGTTGTCCACTGCAGTTTAACTTTTCCTGATTTTTGGAAAGAGTCTGTACAGTTGCTTTGCAACTACAAATGAAAATTTGAATTAAAGTGAGTTTTAATTGAATGCCGTGTAAGACTGTTTATTTGGTACAGAAGCAGTATAAATTATGTCTAAAATTAGTCTGCATTTGACATTATAATATGTTGAAAAGATGTCCACAATGACCCCATTTGAAGTAATCTTTAACCTTGTAAAGAGGTCATGTGGACGCCAATATTGGACGTTCATAGGATGTCATAAAAAGATGTCATAAAAAAACTTTCATTCTGGATCCTCAAGGGACGTCATTTTAACGTGCAGCAAAGATGTCCAAAAGACGTCTTTTGGACGTATCTTTGCTCAGTGGGAGTCCTTGGTTTCAACAGGCTGGCGCTTGGGGAGTTCACATCACATCAAATATCTACTATCAAGGCCCAGTTCCAGATCAATATCCCTGAGGATGCTTCTGAAAATAGTGGGGATACTCCATATAAAGTGGAGATGTACCATAATTACACAACTTTTAATAGATTAAATCATATTTAAATTCTACTATAACAACGTAAAGAACAGTTTTTCATATACAAAACATTTATTGCTTAATTGTTTTTTTTTCACATGATCTGTCGCTGAAAATGATAGCAACATGCTGCACCTGCAGATTAGGACATAAATTGATGCAGCATTTTGTGTGTTTGCTGGGATTCAAGGAAACCTTTTAAATGCCAATTTACAGTATTAGTCTTACATATTCAATTGAGCAGGTGTGTGCAGTTATTTTGGTACAGGCGTTAAGAAGAACATGGAAAATAAACAATAAAAAGTTCTTCATAGTTGTATCTTTTAAACCCAGATATATGAATGATGCACAATTTACTGAAGTGTACACAGAATGATGGGACCATTCTGCGATTGCTTGAAGTTTTGCTGCTACTTTTCTATGTGTTAGAAAAACGTAATAAAGGCAGAGTATAATAATTACTTGTTTATTTTACCATGCTTAAATTTGAGTATTAAATGTAACACTCTAAAAATAAAATATTCTGACATATCCATCCATCAACCGCTTCTCCAGCAGGGGGCCCCAAACTTCCCTATCCCGAGCCACATTAACCAGCTCTGACTGGGGGGACCCCGAGGCATTCCCAGGCCAGTGTGGAGATGTAATCACTCCACCTAGTCCTGGGTCTTCCCCGAAGGCCTCCTCCCAGCTGGACGTGCCTGAAAAACCTCCCAAGGGAGGAGCCCAGGGGGCATCCTTACCAGATGCCTAAACCACCTAAACTGGCTCCTTTCAATGCAAAGGAGCATTGGCTCTACTCCGATCTAGTCACGGATGACTGAGCTCCTCACCCTATCTCTAAAGGGAGAAGCCCAGAACCCTTCTGAGGAAGCCCATTTCGGCCTCTTGTACACGCGACTTAGTTCTTTCGGTCATGACCCAGCCTTCATGACCATAGGTGAGGGTATTCTGAAATAATAGATTACTTTAAAGTTGGCCGCAAAGCGGACCCATTTACTTATTTTAATATGAAAGCATTATCAACCCGTTTGCACACTCATTGATCATGACATGGGTCTTGACAATGGTTTGCTTGGCATCACATTCAGCACACAACTGAATAAAACAGGCTGCATGACACTGCTAAATGATTACTGCCAGAGTAATATTCACATACATGTGAGGGACTTCAGCATTTTATAAATAACACAAAGAACAAACATTCTCTCACTTGGTTTTGCTCGCGTGGCGCCTCTGTGTGTGGATGATGCGAAGATCTATTGAGATTTTCCTAAAGTTCATAATTGAAAAGGTTTGCTCACAGACGGCACTAAAAATCACATGCAGCCTCAAGAATGGACATGGAGTAGGGATGGGCGGATCGATACTTCCGATACTGATGTTGTATCAAAAATATCAATCCTTGAAGACTGGGGATTCTAGACTTGTTTGTGAAGAAGTGGAGCAGATATCTATCTTTTTTGGAGGGCTCTCAGGGAGGGAGTGGAGAGAGAGGTGTAGGTGAGGTGTGTGATTAGTTTATTATTTATTTAATTTACTTATTTATTTATTTTGAGGGGGGGAGGGGTAGTGAGTGTTAAATATTGATAATGTATATATATACTGTATATGTTCTGCTGGTCATATTTCATAGATGAATCAATAAAAATTTTAAATCACAAAACTAAGCATATAATTTGGTTACAATGAACAAGAACAATAATCTTCAAAGTGCTTCAGAGTAAAAAAAAAAAAAGGATTAGGCTGTATTAGCAAATATTTGTGCAGGATGGGAACAATTTCTTCTTGCTCATCTTGCATGCATGCTGAAAGACACAAGCAGACAAGTGCTTGCACTGACACAAGACTCGTTCAAACAAGAGGGATCAGTGCTTTATAGAGGTAATGTTAGAAAATAAGACAAACAGCTTCTGGAGTGAATTCAAGCTAAAATAAAAACATACCTAAAGGTGACATTTCTACAGTAATGGAGGCTGAAACCATTGTTTTACTACAGCAATATTATAGTAGTAAACATGGTTAATTGTGTGGTAACTATGGTTTAAATAAATGCTATGGCTAAACTATAGTTACTGTAGCGCAACTATGGTTAATTTTTGTAGGGGTAACAAAACAGAAGTCTAAAATTATTAGACTTCTGTTGTGTTACCCCTACAAAAATATGACTTGACAAAAACAAATATTTTAAATTACCCGTTTTATCCCAAGAAATCGCAAAAAAATCTGTTTAATAGTATCGATATCGATGATATTGGACATGAAATTATTGGTATCGGATCAAAAAGAAAATAATTGGTATCGCCCATCCCTAACACAGAGAGGCTGCATCACAAATTTCTTCGACTATAATATTGCACTATTGAGGGTTAAGTATTTTATTATTTTCTTTGAAGAGAAGAGAGAGTGCGTACTCGCATGCATGTTTGCCAGATTGCAAAAATTAAGTATGACATAAGGCGAAATATTTCCTATTTGTGCATTTATAAATCTCTGACTGGGGTGTTGCACATATTATCTGGAATCCCTGAGCATATTACAAGCTTGTGGATGCGCGATAGTTCCCAAAGTCAGATAAATGAAAGCTCTAATATAAACGTTCATGATAAATCGACCCGCGGGCAGTAGTTTGCCCTGGTCTGCTCGTTCAACAAGCATTGCATGAGCCTTTAAGGTTTTCATATTTCGTGCTGTGTAAACACGGGACTGCATGTTGCGAGTGCAGAGCAGTTTCATCAGTAGTGTGCAGGAGGGCCGGTCCTGCTCTGCTCTCATTCTGCGGTCAGTGGAGGAGTTGCACGGGAGGGCCAGTCCCGCTCTGCTCCCATGCTGCGTGGTTTAATCGGGTAGCGGTGTTTCATCATACTTTTGGAGAATTTGTTGGTTTCCATGCACAGCAGTAAATGGCAGTGCTTAATAAATAAGAGTGGGGCAACACACCTCGTGAATTTCAGCCGACAGTGACCGAATGAAAAAAAAAATTATCGGGAGGTCATACACTGCTCGAAAGCCTCTCACATAATGTGAGATGCGACCACACGAGCATCAACGATTTCCATGCGATCTCTCCCAACTGGAAAAAATCGGGAGCTAGCATGACAACCAAAAGTCACACTATGCATGTCCAAACTTATGAAGTACCCATTATTCTGTGTGTTGCACTCAATGTTTTAAATAACTGTCATCAATAAAATGTGCCTGTCTATTTCTAAATTGAGTGTCTTATGTAGCATGCTTGGGTAGTCTGAGACTGGACTAGAACCGTATTATCAAAGGTGGTGGAAGTCTAGATTTTAAAAACATCCCTCTGATGTAATAACCCCAAGCAAAACAAAACAAAAGAATGCTAAAACTACAGTGTGGTGCTATTAACAAAATTTTTAGATAAAATCAATGACAATTTCACATTTAATCAAATTAAAATATTGATATGGCCAAGTGTGACCATTAAACAGCAGAAAGATCTAATTTAATTAAAATGCAGTTTTCATGCTTAAGAATTAACGAGAGGTGTCGCTCTACTCTCTGTCATAATTCAAACACAGCTGTGAACACTCACACGACCCTTGTAGCCTACAAGCTTAGCCTAAAATTATGCATGATGCAGTGGTCCCATAGACATTCTATGGGCGGTACACTGGCGAGGAGACAAGAGGCCATTCTTTTTGAATGGATGTCTATTGAGGAGATGCTTCAGTATGCTGAATGATCTCCTTTTGTGAAGGAACAGCTCATTCCTTCAACTGACTGTCTGTCTGCAAATCTTTAACATGTTTTACATGGGTGTTCGTTGTTCATTCCCAAAAGGCTTTTCGACCGTGGGGATCACCAAACTAGATTGCGCAACCTTAAAGCACAGGGCCCCCAGGCAGGCAAGACCCCCCTGATAGTCAAGGGACCCTGGCCACTGGCCCCATTGGCTCAGTCGATAATGCGTCCCTGATTGTTGGTAATATATGCACAACTAATGCAATGTTCTTTTAAAGATTTTGTTACCTATTTAAAATGTTTTATTTAACAATATTTATAAAAACTAAAATAATTATTTTGTAACTTGTGTTTTTACTAAAACATGCCGTTCACATGTACAAATTCATGTTCAATTGACAAGCAATATACTTCAGACTTACATTTTCAAGAAAATGTATCTCATTTGCATTGTCCACATTTGCAACAGACAAACTCACAAATGAACAGACAATATTTTCAACCCCACCTAATAAAACATCTTATAGGTATTAGTTAAAATCTAAATATTATCATCAATAACAATACTGGAAACAAGAACAAAACATTTCAGTGCATTAATACAAAACATTTCAGCACCACGACATACACGCACGGACCGAACAGTCTTTTCAGTCAGGCATCTCAATTGCGCATTTCTTCAAAGTTTCTCCCACTTATAACACTTTTTTTTTCACAAGCAAGAGCGAAACAGCATTTGATGTCTTTGGTGATTCCCGCACTGTCACAGATTTTGTAAAAACTCTTGATGCCTTTTACCCTTATTTAGCCTTTACATCTGTGAGGAGAGCAGCTCAGGGGTATGCATCTATCATACTCTAAGCCTCTTTTATCACTTGACCAATGGTTTGTGAATCAAATTGAAAATTTTAATGACAGATTTCTTATCCAGGCAAACAAAAGACATGTGTACATTAACAATAGCGCGCATTATGTCACTGACAAGCTGAGGTAAAATTTCGCTCAATTTACTTTAGAAATGATGAGCAAGTGTAAGACGTTGCATGCTTGAATCCTAGCGTGATCAGCAGGTCTAATAACAAGTGACCTCTTCTGGTCAATAGTTGTAATAACATCATAAACTGAACACAATCTTTACATAATCCCTTTTTCAAAGAAATAAAATCAATCCTCAGTCTTGTCCGATGGACCGTATTCAATAATACAGAGGGCCGTATATGGCCCGCGGGCCGCCAGATGCCCATCCCTAATTTAGAATGTGAACCTTATTAAAAACTACCACACAGGAGGAACTCAAACATCAGTCAAAATAAAGGTTCTGACAAAATAAAAGCTCTGTTTCACTGGATGCGTGAAATTGAAGACATTACGACAACAATATTACTATTGTATTTAATATTAAAATAGCAATAATACTACTAATAACAATAAAATTTAACAATAACTGATTTTATTATTATTTATGATAATTATTACATGTAAGCAATCTCACAAAAACAAGTGTACTGAATATCAGGCTGTGATTCAGCAGAAGAAACCTTGTGCCACAAGTAATCACATTATTTCCATTAATGTTTTCATTTATACTGTGAAACTCTTTTTTTTTTTTTTTGTTGGAAAAATAATGATTATATTTTATTTGATTAAAGCTTTATGTATTCCTTTCATTAAACACTGTTTTGATTATCACACTTACTAAAAACATGAAATCCAGAAAAATGTAAATGGAAAGGTATCTCTAATGTAGATAGAGATTTAATTGTTGGTGCCTTTAACATTCACAGAGATAATGAAAGTGATACATTGGTATTAGACATTCTCAACTCTGTTGGGGTCAGACAAAATGTAACAGGACCAACTCATTGCCATAATTATATGCTAGATTTTATATTGTATTATGGAATTGCTGTTGATAATATAGCAATTCTGCCACAGAGCGATGCCATCTCAGATCATTACCTTGTATGCTAAGGTCACTCAATCAACAACACACTATTGTTTGAGGGTAAACTATTCCTTCGACCACTAAATATAGCTTCACTAATATTCTTACAGATCTTTCTAATATACTGAGTATGTTATAAAGTTCAGAAGAATTTATGGATAAATGGATAAAATAGAATAAATGGAATATGGATACAGTCTTCTCTAGCACTCTAGATAGCAGTGATGGACTGGCCATCTAACGCACCAGGCATTTTCCTGGTGGGCCGGTCAGTTGCCCCACTCTTATTTATTAAGCACTGCCATTTACTGCTGTGCATGGAAACCAACAAATTCTCCAAAAGTATGATGAAACACCGCTACCCGATTAAACCACGCAGCATGGGAGCAGAGCGGGACTGGCCCTCCCGTGCAACTCCTCCACTGACCGCAGAATGAGAGCAGAGCAGGACCGGCCCTCCTGCACACTACTGATGAAACTGCTCTGCACTCGCAACATGCAGTCCCGTGTTTACACAGCACGAAATATGAAAACCTTAAAGGCACATGCAATGCTTGTTGAAACAAGATTAAACTGCCCCGACATTAAACAGCAGTGATGAGGTAAACTGGAAAATATGGTGTCATTCACAATGGTAATTACATTCTTTCCACACATCATCATTCTTATTGCATTGCAGTTAGTAACAATAACTGTAGAAATATGTATTTGAAATATGTCCTTTTAATTATAATTATACTAAATACTGTACATTAGGTGAATATGTCGTTTATATGCCATTTTTTTATAGTCTCTACATGGATCATGTTTTTCAGAATTTTAAATTCTATAGTTTGATTTTAGAGGAGCATGGTTTTACCTTTGATCATGTTCTTACGAATACCACAGTTAAATTCTGGAGACTATGCAATAACAATAACTGTGATAAATGACCATTTATCAAGGTCAAGTACAATTTTTGAATTAAAGGTGAATTTAACATGAGCTTTAAAGCCTGGACGCCCATGACTGAAGGATGAAGAAATTCATTTTTCCTCTGTAAATATGTTCTTATAAATATGATTTAATGAACTTTAATGGAAAAAGTTAATTAAATAATTAAGATCCTGATGAAAGAGAAATGTCACTTAAGAAATCCTATTGTCAAAGCCTTACATAGATTACTGTTTACAGATTTTTTTGTTGTTAATAACCGTAAATTCACATCTGGTGTGGGCTGGAGGGGCTGAATAGTTCCAGGGCTACATTTTTTGTCCCAATCCAGCCCTGCTAAATAGTGTCACCCCCCTTCAATTAAAGAAATTTAAAGAAAAAAAAGAGTTTGCCGTGTGGAACTCACGGCAAACCCAAAAAAGTGTGCAATTGGGCAGGTGAAAATACGGTACTTCATCCTCCACTTGGATCACGCCCCGCTTCGGTTGCTCCACCACATGGAGGATATCAACGTGCGGATCACTCGTTGGTACCTGGCACCTCAGCCCTTCAAATTCAAGGTGGTCCGGCTGGGGCTGCAGATGGTTGTGTCTGATTTCCTCTCCAGGATTGGGGTGGGGGGGTTGGGGCAGGGTTAGCAGGCCAGACGTTGCCCGGGCCTGAGTCAGACAGTGGGGGTGGAGTGGGACATGGTCATGTGTCTGTCACTGGGGAGAGAGGAAGCGGTAAGGGCCATCACCTGGTGAGTAATGATACGTACCTGTGTCTCGTTACAGTGACGATGGAGATGGGCTTGAAAAGGCCACCAAGAATGCCAGTGGGGGAGAGAGTGTCCGAGACACACACACACACACACACACACACACACACACACACACCCGAAGTGGAGGCTCAAAAGCTATTTACAAATGTCTGTGTGAAGCTGTTGATCGTTAGTGTGAAGCTGTGTGCAAAACCCTAGAGACCTGCGATACTTATTGTGAAGCTGAAAAGCCAATACTTGTTGTAAAGCTGAAAAACAATTAAAGGTTAACTTACCTGAACTGCCACCCTGCTTCCCGCTTCCTTCCATATTATAGGAACCTCTACACGGATATCGACAATATCCATGTAGATGCCGATTTGCAACACTCATTGACAGATGATGATTGACAATATCGGGAAATGGCAAAACCATGGATCTGGGAAGTTATATATTAAACACTATATATAATAATATAAGATATTTTTAAGAACAGACAAAAGAAAAGCCGTCAAAGCCCCTGTCTGATTCACTGTTTGTTCAGAGGTGTGCAGCGCATGCCTGTCTCGTGGAACAGGCACATGCAAAGAGTTATCACACTTTTTTTTTCTCTGTTTCATTCATCTGAAAACTGTTTGCAAGAATAATATTGTCTATGACAATGCTGCAAATGTAAGAATGCTGCAAATGCTCTCCAATCATCTCAGGAGGTGCTGTGAGTTTATTTTGCTTTATTTCCAAGCAGTTTGTGGGTTACATGCATTGTGAATGCAACTCAGGTTCAGTAACATACACCGGTAGCCAAAAGTTTAAAAAATAATGTACATTATTCACAGACTCTCGGCAGGGGGGTTGACTTTAAAATCCGATATTGCTATGTTTTTAAGGCAACTATCAATAAAATATTTGTTACATATCGCCCAGCCCTAGTCTGATTCAAAATCTCAATTAAACCTGGAAATAAATGGGAAATTTACTTCCATTTTATGCTGCTTCCATAAAAGCACAATATGATTGTTGGAACATTCTCATATCAAATTCTATTGCCATTAAACTTTGTACATGTCATTTTTCCTACATCCTGACAGCATCATATACGTTTGGTGACAGTGCCACCTAATGGTCAAAAGTTAGAATAAATATCATTGTTGTGTCTTTTATGCCGTTTTTCTTAAAATCATAATCAGTGATGTCCAATCATATTTCCTGTATGCCGTTGATGTGCTTGGCCCCGTAGTTGCGACTTGCAGCTATATTATTATTCTTTTTGTTTCCCACTCTCAAATTCAGGATACATATCCCAAAGTTACCCAGAGCCTGCCATATCCAGCTTCAGTCCAGCCCAACGTCCCACTCCCACTGGGGATGCTGGCAGATTGAAACATGATTTTCAATTGTGTTATTCATTTAAACTGCACAATGAGGACTTTAAGACATCACAACATCATTTTCTGGAACAGAATAATTTTCTGTAAAGCTGCTTTGAAACAATGTGTGTTGTGAAAAGTGCTATAAAAATATAAAAATTACTTGACTTAAATATTCATTGCAATTATGTAAAACAAAACTTTACGCATGTCATTTCGAAGGTCATTTCTGACCCAGGAAAAACCCTGCGATGTCTGTGCAGTTGTACTGATCAAAATAGATTTCAATATATATTTAGTCAAACAAATCATAACTTACTCTCAGACTGAACAAACTTCATCACAGAATCTGAGGCTGCGTCTCCAACAAAGACACTCCCATCTGATGTAATGACTATGTCATGTGGCATTTTAAATTCCTGAAGGAAAAACAGAAAAAAAGATGTGAGACAACAGATCCCAACATGATCATGTAAAAGAATGGGCAATATTAAACCGATTTAAAACAAGATGTCATTGCAGTACTTTGTAATGCAGCAATACAGAATATTACTAATACTGATTGCTCCTTTATTTGTATTTTGCCGCTTTGGATAAAGCATCTGCTAAATGAATAAACTAAGACAAAGACCAGATGGAATGGCGTTACCATGGAGATGCAGCGCGTGTGGTGGCTTCACGCTATTCTCCACGGTACCCACGCACAACTCACCACGTGCCCCACCGAGAGCGAGACCCAAATTATAGCGAGTTTGAAGAGGTTAACCCAACGTGACTCTACCCACCCTAGCAACCGGGCCAATTGGTTGCTTAGGAAGCCTGACTGGAGTCAGTCAAATAAATCTGACTTGACCTTATCAGAGATTTCACACGAATATGAACAAAATATTTTAACATTTCCACCCATTCAATTTACACACAAGATGTCTGATGATTACTAGATTAGAGACAAGGGACAAGATAAGAGCATTAAATGACTGTTAGATAGTGGGGTTGGTTTATATATTCATTTAGACTCAAATATAACTCTCAAGTTTTACTCTTGCTCTGTTCAGCAAGCTAAAATAAAGGCATTTTCTCACCACAAAGTTGCTTGAATTCATGCCTCAGTCAAACTACCAAAAATGAAGGATCTTTGACTGTAAAAATAAACTATAATAAATGATCAGTTTTCAGGATTTCAAATGTTATCATTGACTATCACTATATAGCCACATAATCATTCTCTAATAGAGGGATGTCAGTTCAGGCCCCAACTCAAGCCTTAGGCTCACGCTGATTTAAACCTGTGAAATGATGCCAAAGCACAGTAAGTAACAATCTCTTGGAGGATATTTTTTGGACAATCCAATCTGATTACTTCTGGATTACTTGCTCTGACCTAACTCTTGTTTATTTGACGTTTGCATTTTATAAGGATAATCTATACCATTTTTATATAATGTTGCTAAAATGCATTTAAGAATTTACTTCATGAATCAAAGATTCATGAATCAAAGATTTATAATTTTTACTTTCTAATTGCTGTTTACTGAGTGAAATAAAAGGGCACTTACAGGGTCATTAAACACAATTAAAATGATAAGTATGTTTTTTCAAAGAAGGCAGAAATAGATGGTGTGAATATATTATATTTAGAAGACAATTTTTAGACTATTTGTTATCGATGTTTGATTTTTTTTTTTTTGTCCAGTCCTCTAGAATCAATAATTATTTAAGGTAACTGGGTTTTGATGTAGACAAAGCATTTCAAAGTTAGACATCAGTAGTGCTTAGTTTAATCTAATTGTCTGAGTTGTGCTTTTGTCCACAAATTCACAAGCATGGTGCACAAACAGATTTTATATGGTTAAAGAATATGTAGGGAGTTGCGTGTTTTCCCCGATGATGCTGATAGAGCTCTGAGCTCTTACATTTATTCATTTAGCAGACATTTTTATCCAAAGTGACTCACAAATAAGAAATATAGCAAAAGTAATTCGTCCTAAGGAGGCAATAACATGAAAAGTTTCAATGTTTCAAATTTGCTCAGAGAAGCACAAGTATGATGGAAAGTGAGAGACAGAAGTAAAAAAAAATTAGTGATATTTTTTAAAGGCAGAAAAAAGACAATTAGTGCAACAGTAGGATTGGGTGAATGATGTTATGATGGTTTTTGTTTTCTCTGAATAATTTCGATAATGTTTTGCACAACTTAATGTATCTAGATATGCACAAGATCAGTCCCTCTATTAGTGGCAAATGGTCAGCTGCAATCATTTGAACTTTGAGCATCACATTACAGCAACTGATCTATGAGCAATAGGGTGCCAGGGATAATCTTGTCATCTAAAAGTACATTTAACACAGTACAAACAACAGCTAATGCACGATTATGTGCTATATTTATGCCTGTATTTACACACAATCCATGCATGCAGAACGCCACAAAAAAGCTTAGTATATCATTCACAAAGTTTCACACATCCTCCACCCTTAAGTGTTTATTAAATATTTTGTCTAAATAATTATGCCTTGATTATGTAATTTAACACATTTTACAATGTTTCAATCTATTCTGCAGAATTTAAGTTTTTACTCTGAATTCTGAACAGAATATGTAATAAAACTCTGTCTGGGCCTGGCTATAACATGAGTAACCTGTTATGATTTTCTGAGTGAGTGTTGTGTTGAGCAAAAGTGTGTAAATATGTGTATACGGTGATCAGCACCTGTGTTTCTGGACTGAATGTATCCAGGACTTCCTTGGTTGAATAATTGAGCACAAACCCTCTGAGGGGGGCAGCCTGCCTATATGGAGGCTCTCCATTCACTGCGTAGATAAGACCACCTGAAATAGCACATTAGCATGAGGTTCTGCAGCCGTGCAGTCCACATTAATATTGATTTACGTTTAGCATAAGTCATCAAAGGGCCCATATACTTTTGGACATCTAATCCTACTACAGAAATTAAGGGCCACATAAATTCACACTGTTAAGCAATGAGAGCTCAGTAAATTTAAAGGGATAGCTCACTGAAAAATAAAAAAAACAGTAATTGTTAACACACCCCTGTGTTGTTATAACCCCATTTGACTTAGTGATGTCATTCAATGGCAGTTGATGTTAAATACCTCTTCAAGCTTAAAAACAATGCAAAAGTAGAATTTAGAAGTCTAATAAATTATTGCATGAGACTCGTGATTGTTCTGAAAAGCATACAAAAGGTTTGGTGAGAAACAAATCAAAATCTAATGTTTTATTTAATGAAACTGTTGAACAACCGTTGCTCTCCTCTTCATGTTCATGAGACTGCACGAGAGCAGTATCACTCGCAAGATGGGTGTTCAAGTGTTTTTTTAACTAAAAACAGATCTGCCACATCAATACTAACTGCACACAAACCAGAGGACAGACTAAATATGTCTGATGAGTTTGTAGTCAGATAATATATGCATTTCTACGTCCAGCCTCATTTGTTTGAAACTGTCACCTCTTCTCCATTCTGGACTGGAGTGTTTAACAGACCTCCGCCTGAAGACTTTCGGTAGGTGTAACATTCTTGGCCAAAATCAAGTAGATTTAATCCGGCTCATGAGATGCTGGCTTAAACGTACAGTTATGAGAATGATTTACGGGGTTACCCGGCGCGATGCCGAAAATTTAAAACAAGTTAACTACAGCATGTCGCTTGTCACAGCTGGTTAGGACAAAAACTCTGAGTAATGTAGAAATGATACCTTTTATCATATTCCAAGTCTTATGACATCATACATTAGCTTTGTGTGAAAAACAGACAAAAATTTTGACACAGGAAATTATGACGCATCAAGACTCTATGCTTTCATAGTACAGAAAAAAGAAACTTGGACATTCTTCAAAATTTCTCCTTTTGTGTTCCACAGAAGAAAAAGGGTATGGGTTTGGAAATGACAGTAAATGATGAAAGAATATAAATTTGGGGGTAAACTAGTCTTTTAAAATGGATCTGTATTAGCATCTATCAAGTTCCAACTTTCATCAGTATATCAGTAATATACAGTATATCAGTTTTTAGATTATCATGTTCTCTGATGCACACCTTGGAAAGGAGTGTATGCAATGGCAAACACTTCTCCTCCAAACTCCTCTTTTTTTATCTCCTTCACAAACTCGCCCGTCTCGGTCATAAAGCACTGAATCCGTCCATTCTCCCGGTCGGCCACACACAGCTCCTGTTTATCCGGTAGTAAGGTCAGGCTGTGCGGGATTCGGAATGAGACACGCCGCCTCCTGTCCGAGGAGCCTTATCCATAAAAAATAAATAAATAAATAAATAAATATATATATATATATATATATCCTGAACATAATGACGATGCAATTTTCAATCACAAAATCATCAACATCAACCAAATGTTTTATTCATTTAATGCATTTTATCGCATTGGACTGTATCATATAACACAGCAATATAATAGTATTTCTATCATTGTAATATATCTGAAATTATTCACAATAGATTCTTGTGTCTGAATAAGACAAATATATAGTTGTGTGTACCTGCCCCCCAGTGTGCAATATATTTGCCCTCTGGTGAGAATTTGAGGATCCTGGAATTGCAGTAGCCATCTGAGATGTAGATATTTCCAGTTGTGGGGTCCACAGCCACATCTGTTGGTTGGCAGAAATGTTTTTTGTCACTTCCTGGTTCAAAAGCTTCTCCCAGAACCAGAAGCTGCTGATCTTTACCATTGCTGCTCAGCTTGAATACCTGCATATGGAGACAGAGCGCTACAAGTCACACCTTAAGAAAATTATACTATGAATGATACATTTTTCCAGTGACTGTATCCTGTTTTTAGATTCAGGGTAAAAAAAAAAAAAACTAGAGATTTTACATTTAAATCTAGCTTAGGTTTTCATTACAAATCCTTGGAATTTATAAATTTCAACAATTATACTTTTTATTGTACACGTCTCCATGTTACTAAGGGTTATTTTGAAATGTATTCCACTACAGATTACAGAATACATGCTGTAAAATGTAATTTGTAATGTATTCCGTTAGATTATTCAAGGTCAGTAAAGTATTCAAAATACTTTGGATTACTTCTTCAGCACTGGTAGATTTTTTTCACTTGTTTTGACTATAAAAACTGCCAGTACAGTTAGACAAAATACACATATTAAAAATACATTCTCTGAAAAACCTAAATATCTTAAGCAGTGTTGTTTCTAAAACAAGATTAATCTAATTGATCTTGTATTAAGGATTTTTAGATATTTTTACAGGAAAACAATAAAAAAAATTATCATCAAGAATACGATTTTTGCACTAATATCAAAAGTCTTACTAGAAAAATAGAAATTATGATCCAACGTGAATTTCCTTGATAAACAATTATGATTGTGTCTGGTAACATGTGCATGTAAAATGGCTAGAAATAGCATTTTACATTCGCTTAAAGCTGACAATTAACACAAGGTTTATTTCTATTTCTTCTGCTCCAAACTTACTTCTCTGTCTGCTCGTATGAATGTAACACATCATAAGAAAATGTTTCACCACTGTTCAAATGCACTCTGGATCGCATCATTTATATGTATAAACGTTTTCCATCTGAAAGGACTAAATATTAAATTAAACAAATGACAATAAAATGCAAAGTAATCTCTTCGGTAATCAAAATACTTTTTGAATGTAATTGTATTCTAAATATCAATGATTTAAATTGTAACTGTAGTGGAATACAGTTACTTATATTTTGTATTTTAAATATGTAATCCTGTTACATGTATTTTGTTACTTCCCAACCCTTACAGCACAATAAACTGTGACATGAAAAAGTACTTTGCTTTCCCCCCCCCCAAAAAAAACACCACCTTTATCTGTACAATAGGTTTGCACGGTATGCCGGTGCTACAGTAGTATCGCGATACTAAAGCTAAACTAAAGTAGTAAAGTATTTTTTGAAACGGTCTATATGGTAGTACTGTAAAATTATATTGTGAGATAGTAAATATTATTTTCACTAAATCCTTAATTTGAATCAGACCTATATCTGCAATAACATCAAAAACGTAGTTTTTTTCAAGTAGCGTCCACTTCACACAGTGCCATTTAAGAGTTTAAAATTCCCCTTACAGTTTATGGTATTGTTTATTTTTAATGTGTGGTTTTCCCATGCTTCAAACACACACGTCTGAATCGGAGTGTGTTAATTTGCCGGTCATGTCTCCTAATGGATAACATGGTATTAAATAAAACTTTGGAGAGTGAGAAGCTTTATAAAAAACACAATTCAAATAGTGAGATTTTGAATTATTTTGGGTTTTGCCTGAAGAGACCAGGAAACCTATCTTCAAAATGTCTACAGAGATTTCAAGCCAAAGGGGGAAACACCAGCAACCTTATTAAACACCTTCGGACACATCCCACTGCTTTTGCAGAACTGGTGCCACTTCATTAGCCTAAATGCTTTATCTTAACATTTACAGATTAACCGTTTCTCAGAAAAATGTAATGTTGCACACATTTAATTTTTTCCAATTACAAATGCATGTTGGCAGTAACTTTGCACTTATGATCAGATCAGTATGATCACGTCCCTGAGGCGTGCGATCAAACCGGTGTGTGTGTAACTTGCACTCGCACTGCTGTTTACCAGGAGAGAGGGGCTGATGTGGTTAATATAATGAAAAAAGCTACTCAAAAAAGTCTTTTCAACGTTACATTATGCTTATTTTTATGTTACCAACATTCAAATAATTACAGAAATAATGAAATAAAAGTTTAAAGCCATTGCCGTTTCAACCTGCTGTTTTAATGCAGCAAAGTTATCTTTTTTTTTTTTTCATCAAACTAAGAATGTATTGGGTAACAAGTTAGTCCATTAGAGCCTTCTTCCAGTTCATCCAGCAGTTATTTTCACCACTTCCGGAACAACAAGTGGAATGGCTAATTTCTAAGAACCACCTTTGCTATGACAAACTACAGTATGTTAAGTATTAACACACTATCGTGTGGTATCATGATACTTTAGCTGGTATAGTATTGTCTGATATGATTATGGTATCATGACAACCCTACTGTACAATTAGATCTACTAAATAATTGTTTGTGGAAGTTTCTGTAGTTAACTTGGGCATCTTCACCTGATGAAGAGCTACATCTGTCACCCAGTAATTACTGTCCTTGTCAGTAGTCATTCCATGCGGCAAATAGAACCTGTTTGAACAAACATTTCATTAAAAACAATGAGTGCAATCAATAAAAAATAGAAACAAACAACAAACAGCATTACTGTGTCAACACTATATGCCAGTATCACAATGCAACATGCTAAAACTTCTATTAAAATAAATGCATCAGTCTACACTGCAAGCAGAAAATATCACTGATTACACTGTGAATGTTCAAGTTTTTTGTGCGTTTAACATGTTTTGAATTGTGAATTCATAGATTATATTGGGAGTGTTCTAGTTTCTCACTGTGTCATGTCTATCACTTGCAGAGTATATACACTTTATTGAGGGAATCTCCTGGACTTACATGTTTCTTCCTGAAGCTTTAAGCACTCGTCCTACAACTGGATCCACCACCACGATGGTGGACTGCTGGATGGGGCCCAGAGACTTCTGCTGGTAGATGTTGTTATTGTTAAAGGAGCTGTGTGTGTGTGAGAGAGAGAGAGAGAGAGAGAAATCATAATCTTTCTAGAAGAGCACAGCATGTACCCCTTTAAAAGTATTAGAATGAATATTTAACCAGAATAGTTGAATAGTTCACCCAAAATTTTATTCTGTCATCATTTATTTACCATAATGATTTTCTTTCTTCTGTGGAACACAAAAGGAGATATTGTGCTCATTTCCATAAAATAAAAACATTTAAAGAGAGTCCCCTGTCCACTATGTAAAGTGCTTTGAGTGTTATATCAAAATGAGCTATATAAATGTAACATTCATTCATTCATCACTCTGTTTATCTTGTTAATCTCTATGAAAATATCTGCAAGGTAGCTGAGAGAGCAAGCCATTTGTCATCATCCAAAAACCAGCAAGATCTGGTCACTTGTCCGCTAGGAAGCCATGCACCTCTTCCCTCAGGCTGAAGGGATGTGTCAGCAGTGCCCCTTCCCTTGACAGTCACCGTACCCCAGTTTGCATCAGCAAGGAGTGTTTTTTTAGCACCCACCTCTTAGCAGAAGTCTGTAAATATCCAGGAGTTCATGACTCTGGCATTGACGAAGTTCATGATGTTTATAGCTGTATCCAAAACATGATGCAGACAAGGTTCCATTTCTTTTGAAGAACTATTGAGATACATTGCTTTTTGATCAAACAATGAGTTGTGCTTGCCTTTGATTTGATTTTAAATGTCTGATCAACTTTGATGGCCTTATACACTCATTGGAAAGTACTAGATTGCAATAACGCACTGTGGCTGAGGCAAATCTTTGCTATTGGAAAATAAAACAAAGCCATAATTAAGGTAACTGTCATCAGATTTTCTGGACTTTGTTGATTAAGCACTGTTACCAAAGCATTTGCATCTTTTGTAATTGTGTGAGCTTCATCAATTGGGTCCAATTTGCCCACTGGAGCCTTCCCATCAGCATCTGTGATCTGAGAGTCAGTGGGACTCATTCTGGAGTAGGCCTATCAATCTGTTTGGTGGATGAACTAAACATTTGTCCATTTCTCAGACAAGAGACCTCTTAATGATGAGAAGTGAAAATATAACAGAACCGGCCAGTTCTAAACAATTCTACACCCAGTTAACAAATGTTGCTTGAACTTTTGCATGTCTTAATTTTTTTTTAATAAACTGTGTCCCAAACCACAGAGCTCACTAAGGGCCCCTGCTTGGGAACCACTGCTGTAGAAAAAAACAAACAAACAAAAAAACATAAAAGTAATCCATAAAAATTGTACTCTTTGTACAAAGACTTATGATGATCATACGATAGCTTTGTGTGAGGAACAGAATGAACATTCACACCTATTAAAATTTGTGACACACGTGACAACCAGTAGCATTTGGTGTCAAACTGGCGTGGCACATCTAAGACACCATTTTTTATTAGAAGACAATCACAATGAGATTTGTAAGCTACATCTGAGGGAATGAAGCTTTGTGGAAAGCGAAGGTGTGAATGAAGCTCGACAGCATTTCTGTTGTATGGAAAAGAGCAGCATGAACATTTTACTAAACATCTTCTGTGTTTAAAGGAAAAACACGAGGCTAAGTAAATTATGATAGAATTTTCCTTTTTGAGGGAACTATTTCTGTAATCATAACTAGATTTTACAAATTAGAAAATGAATTTTAAATAAAATCAAAATCTATGCAAATAACAGCATGACAGCAATGTAGAATAATAAACAGCTATATTCGTAATCTAAAGCTAACACACACCATCCATCAGCCATGGCCTCACTGTCAACCTCCCAATGCAAGCACTTCTAAATAACAAACAAACCCAAATGCTAGCCCAGCCACAAACAATCACAATTACATCAAATCAAAATAAAGAAATAAACCTAAACTCTATTGTGTCAGACAATTGTTGACACCTCATCTCTGTCTAATTGTGTTGAATTTCTTCCCAACTCCCAAATAAGATGAGTTTTGTGCTCAGAATTAAGGGATTGGTTACTATATTCTCTTGCATCACTGACTGCAGCTCCATTAAAAAGAGCCCAAGAACACTGCAACTAAGCTTTAGGCAACTAATGGCCATTGTGGTTGAGTGTTAATAATGAGGCTGTACTGTAACTGATATCAGGATGGAGAGAGGGGATGAAAATGTGACTGGCTAATAAATGACTGTAAAGCAGTTCAAGGGAAAGGAGTAGGCGAGAACCGACTTGACAATGTAAATAATATTTTAATGATAAACTTAAAGCAAAGGACAAAACACACACATGACGGACATAATAATATAATAATAATTGATCAATTGTCACACACTATACATACATTTCGCATATATACAGTAAAATATTTTTTTTCACATATCCAAGCTAAGCTGGGGTCAGAGTGCAGTGTCAGCCATGGTACAGCGCCCCTGGAGCAGATGGGGTAAAGGGCCTTGCTCAAGGGCCCAACAGTGGCATCATGGCAGGTCAGTAACCCACAGCCTTGACCACCAAGCCTCCACTGCCCCTTAATTAAACATGTCTGTAAACGATCTCTCTCTCCTGCACCATCCTCCGCAGTCGGACTTTATCACTCTCGGAGGCTTGGTTAGCCTTATAAGGGACCGGGTGTGTAGACTCACGACCCCGCCCTCCGCCCTGCCACATTCCTCCCTTGTTCTCTCAGGCTGAGGAGCCCCCCCATGACGTACACCCCCCTCCTCTTTCCCTGGGGAGGGGCGCGCCTTATACCCCATCTGCCGGCAGGTCATCCCCGTCTACCTGGACGAGGGAGGGGAGAAGGGGAGGGAACAGTAATAATTAAATGGGGGGGGGGGGGGGTACTTCCTGTAACAGTGTAGTACCCCCCCAAAAAACACAAAAATTTAAATGCGGAGCAGCAGTGAGAGAGAGAGGAGAGATGAAAAAAAAACGTACTCGCCAGTTCTCCGATATGCTGTAGCTTGGTCCCCGGCCACTCCTCCACCCTCTAACTGACGACAGCCGTGCCTCCCCAGGCGGATCGGAGGCAGTCCTGCAGCCCCTGGCGGTCGGAATAGCCCGCCGTGTTCTCGGGGAACAGAAGGTGGCTGGGCTCCTCGTCCCCCGGCAGACGGCAGCGTCTGCTCCGTTTGGATGGACGATAGTGGCGAGAACTCTACTACGGCGTATCCCTCCTCCTTCCAGGGTTTCGGCACCAGTGTAAAGCAGTTCAAGGGAAAGGAGGAGGCGAGAACCAGCTTGACAATGTAAATAATATTTTAATGATAAACTTAAAGCAAAGGACAAAACACACACATGACGGACATGTCCGTAAACGATCTCTCTCTCCCGCACCATCCTCCACAATCTGCCTTTATCCCTCTCGGAGGCTTGATTAGCCTAATAAGGGACCGGGTGTGTAGACTCATGATCCGGCCCCGCCCTCTGCCCTGCCACATTGACACTGCCAAGTCAAGTCAACCTTTATTTATAGAGCACATTTAAAAACAACAGAAGTTGATCCAAAGTGCATTACAAATCAATAAAATATATACATACAATAGAATTATATACATACAAACAAAATATAATAATAAGAAGAAATAAATAGATACAATTAAAAACTGCATCAAGTATTTACCTAATATAACCTATAAATATTCCTATTCAAATGCTAAAAATATATAAATACATTTTCAAAGAGGATTTAAAAATGGCTATTGAAGAATGTGAACTCGCATGTTAAGAGAGACTATTCCAGAGTTTAGGACCTACCATAGACAAGGCAATATATCACCCTTAGATCTATAGTGACAACGAGGAACCCTCAAAAGGAGTTGATGAGAAGACCTGAGTGCTTTGGTGAGGGAATAAGGGACGGGAAGATCTCTGATGTACACTGGTGTTGGCTGTCTCTCAACAGTCATCCCAGTGCTCAAATACAAAATAACACCATGCACACATATAGACAGGCACACAGGAAGAGGTACTTATGTTGTAACACCAAAAAATGCTGTCTCCCTCCACTGCCCCTTGCAATGAGCCTTCCAAATGAGATGCATAACTGCCCCATATCCTGCCATAAATTGCCAATTACCCAGCCGTCTGGAAGTCATCTCCTCAAATGCCACCACTTTACCCAACTCGGTGCACCACTCACGAAATGAGGGCGCATCAGTTTACATCCTTCCTCTAAGGATTAACTGTCTGCCAATCATAACGCTAGTTAGGACCCAGCTTTTTATATATTTATCTCCAATATTCAGGACTGCCCCATCACCCAAAATACACAGTCTGGGGCAAAACAGTAATTTAGTGTCCACTACGTCACACACAAAGCTCTGGACCTTTAACCAAAATCATTGGATCTTAACACATCCCCCCAAAAAATGGGTTGTGTCCCCATTTTCTGATTGGCATTACCAGCAGGTGGGTGTGTCTTTAAGACCAAGCCTATACAATTTATAGGGGGTACAATTGAATCGACACAAAATCTTAAATTCCATCAGATGCACCGTTGCATCTCTAGATGTAGACTTTAGAATCCTAGCCCACACTCCCTACTCCAATACAAGTTTTAATCTTTCTCCCATAATCTATTGAGAGAAATTGAAGCTCCATCTCCCAGACTCTGAATTAACAGGGAGTAATACATTGATGCTTCATGTATCTTTCAGAAGCTTTCCATTCTTTAATGATTCCGTATAAACTTCTAGCAAAAGTTGAGCCAGTTCTGTAGCATAAGATCTAAAAAATTCAGCGGCAAAGCCGTCTGGCCCACTCTATTTCCAGCTAATGGCCTGTTATGTCGAGCAGACTCGGAAGGAGCCAGTCCAGGAATTTCACCATATTCAGACCTTCTTTGGCCTCCAACAATGCAACATTATTCCGCCAACTACGATTTTTCTTATCCACCAACTTTTCCCAGACTCACTCCAAATCCACCTTGGTCACAAGCGGATTAGCTGCTATTTCACTCTCCGATGATTCCAGATAATCAATCTGTTTCTCGACATCCCACATTCTTGTAACCAACACAGTGAATTTCGTCTCCATGGCAGTTCAGCAATGACCTTCGTCAGCATTGGCGACAAGTTCAACAATTCTCGCCGAATTTACCTCACTTCTCTAGCCAAATTGGCTCCCTGGTCTGCGGCCTTGTCAGGGGCTTCAGCTTGAGCATGTAAGTGTCTTTTAATGTCTCCAGAGCCAGAGGATTATTAATTCTTTAACTTTGTCTTCCTAGAACAGTTTATGACACTGTGGCAGGATCAGGGGTTTTGGCAATTTGGCATGACAAGATAGGCGTGCCGACTTTACAAGTCAGGGCCAATGTGGTGACATGGCAAGGCGGGGCTACTCGACTAGGCATGGTAGGCTTGCTGCTTGGCATGGTGCTTGGCTTCCAAGAGCCAGCGCCCACGCCTGCCACGAGCCAAAACCCACGCCTGCCACGGTCAAAGAGCCAGTGCTGAGTCCCTCATCAGCCACTCCCACAGTGAAAGACGAACCACTCAGCACCAGGGCATAGTCCATCAATTCCGCCAAAGTCCATGTGATTTGGCCTTGAGGCAATCAAGACTTGATAAATGTCCTTCAAAGCAACATCATTAAAATTTACCTCGTTGGGGGCTGGGTAGCTCAGCGAGTATTGATGCTGACTACCACCCCTGTAGTCGAGAGTTCGAATCCAGGTTGTGCTGAGTTACTCCAGCCAGGTCTTCTAAGCAATCAAATTGGCCGGTTTGCAAGGGAGGGTAGTCTCACAAGGGGTAACCTCCTCATGGTCGCGATTAGGGGTTCTCGCTCTAAATGAGATGCACGGTAAGTTTTGCGTGGATCGCGGAGAGTAGCATGAGCCTCCACATGCTGGGATTCTCCACGGTGTTGTGCACAGTGAGCCAAGTGATAAGATGCATGGATTGAAAGTCTCAGAAGCGGAGGAAACTGGGACATGTCCTTCGCCACCCAGATTGAGGTAAGTAACAGCGCCACCACGAGGACCTAAGTAGTGGGAATTGGGCATTCCATATGGGGAAAAAAGGGTATAAAAAAAAATTATAAAAAGTTTACCTCATTGGCCAAATCACAAAAGTCCACCTCAAAATCCTCTAGGGAACGATTTACCTGGCAGAGATGCAGGAGTGCAACTGATGGGTTCATGTAGGGGTCAAGTATTCTGTAACATTACAGAGCAGGCAAGACAGGCTGAACACAGAAACGGACGATGACGATGATAATGTAAGAACCCAAGTGCAGTTTTATTTACAAGGTGAAATCCAAACGTGAAATCCCAGCGTGAAAGTATCAAAACAAAGAGACATATAAACACGAACTAAACTTGACTATAAACAATGACTTGACAAACTTGACTAGACTTGACTTGACTAATAGCATAAAGACAGACAAGACGCTACACCAACACAATACTTGACCAAGGACAAAGGCAAACATAAGGGCTTAAATACACAGACTAAGGTTAACAAGATAACAAAAAAATTACAAGACTGAATTGATAACAAGACTAATAAACATGAAGCAATGGAAAGACAAGTCTAATAAACCAAGAACCAATAAGAACAAAACATATGAAACAAGATGGTCACATGATTATAAAAGACAGGATCACATGGGGGAAACAGGAAATCGCATGACAAAGACACATAAACAAACAAGGAAGTAAACCTATTTCAAAATAAAAAACATTATTCAAAACATGAAACATATTATGCTAATTTACAGGTTCATAAGTTTATTTTGGAGGTCTACTAGAATAGGTTTACATGCTTTAATGTTAAAAAACACATTCTTTTTTTCATACTGTACATTACTGCAGCAACAAATTATTGGATTTAGCTCCCGTCTCTTTAAAGCTCCCTTTCCGAAAAACCCTGTCTGCTCTGATCGGTCAGCTGGCCCAATCTGTTGTGATTGGTCAACTGCATGTGTTGGAAATGTAACGCCCCTTACCATAACTGAGTTTCGGGCTTCATGAGCAGCTGTAAATACTATTGTAACTATGGTAACAGTGGCATTTGTTTTTACCGTGCCAGTTCTTTCAAATGAATGTTGGAAGAACAAGCTGATTGACCCGAACCACCTTCGCAAGCACGACTTGAGTAGGATGTTTCACAGAGGTAAGTTTTAATTTTGTAACTTTCTTACAAGTACGCTGTTCATTATTGTGAATCTAACAAAAATTCAAGTAAAAGACATGCAGTACATCCAAGTTAGTCATCGTTTGCTGGAATGGGTTTAGCCGAACTTTTTTCGCCAGAGCTACGAACGGAGAACAGAGGCTTACTCTCAGTTGGACATTACCGGCAGTATTAGAGAGCAAGTTTGCCGTGGATAGCGGCCGAAACATTACAGCTTGTAATAATTATATAAGACTCTTGAGATTGACCATTTTGTCACACAGTTTTAGGTAAAAGCCTGCCCTAAGTTGAACAGTAAACCCTTACCAAAACAATAACATTACATAGTAGGTTAGCCGAGCACTACCGTGGATTGCAGAGGTAAAATTACCGTTTGTACACAACTAAGTCAGAAGAGACTGTTTTATATCAACTTTTATTTTAAATGTTACTGTTATTGTTTTAGATGCTCACAGCTTATATAGGACTTTTACACCTTGAGTAACTTCACCTCTTAAAACACCTGCACTTAACCCCCACACCAAGTAGAAAATTACAGACTGGTTTCTCTCCTCCCATTCCTGGGTTGTTTTTAATCAGATCTCTGCCTTTCTCTTACAAAACAAGCTGCTAGACGACAATCAGTTAGGTTTCAAAAGTGGACACTCCACAGAGACTGCCCTGTTGTAAGCAAACGAATCCCTGAGACAGGCGAGAGCTGGCTTCAGATCATCTTTCCTCATTTTGCTGGACCTACAGTTGAAGTCAGAAATTTGTTTTGACAAAAAAACTATTGCATAGGATGCACCTGTTGTTCCTTGCTCAAGCATCCTCTGTCCACGGTCCTCATGGTGCATTTAGTGAATTGATAATGGTAATTGATATGAACTTGGATAGGTTTCTAGGTCACTGGCTTTAGGACGGAGGAGCAAGGAAATGAGAAGCACCCACAGATTATGATGATGTTTAATTGGGTGAGGACTAGGGCTGAAAAAGTGCATTGATGCATCGATCTGACAAATACATTTTAATGCACTGATTTGAGACGTATTTTAAGAATAGATTATTGTTCCCACATTAATACAGAATTTGATCCAGATACCATCTCATATTACACAAATCTTCTCATAAAAAGACATTGAGCATGGAAGATTTAAAGGAAAAAAAAAAAAAGAGTTCACCCCTGCCACCCTACATAGGATAAACCAGTAAATAAATGGATGGAAGGATTGCTGCTGCTGTTTGGCTTCCTATGTAATTATTCATAACTGTTTGTATAATAAATAATAAATACATAATTATAATAAATAATAAATAAATAAATAAAAAACATAATATTTTCAATTTTTTAAAGCTAAATATTTCTTATTGAATTTTTACTGATAACAGTTTGGGCAAAATTTTTCCAATATTCCAAAATAAATATTCACAGCTTAAATACACAACCATATTAAATTGTAGCGCCCCAAAATGCAAGCACTGTTATTGCAATGTGTTTATTCTTCAATTTTTTTTGTATCAAAGACAATTGTTATTAATGTACTTCCATAGTATATGCCACAAAATCCAAATATTTTCTTCAAATAAGTACTTATTAGATGAGTTACATTGGTTTAGAGTTTGATAATGAGAGCTTCATGAGTGAAAGGTCAGTGTTCTTTTCATTCCTTGATTAAAATCTTCATGCATTTAAAACAAAGTTTATACTTCAGTACGTACTTGATTCCCCATCTGTGATCTCCTCTGTGGAAAATGACCAGGTTATTATCAGAGTCCAAAGCTAGACCAGACACCTGCCCCAGCTGCAGCTCCACCTCAGGCCAGTCTGACACCTCCACCAGATGAGACCCTGTGCACACAAGTAATTTATAAACACATATGGCTGCACACTCTCTCAACTAAATGTCACAAGCAGAAGTCTGATTGCTGGAGTTTGATTCTGCTAGATGTGAGTGTTGTGGTGGAAATGACAATGTTCTGAGATGAAATGAAGGCTGTAAAGCTCTAATAACCCCTAATAAGTGCTTTATATGGATAATCAACAAATCACAACAGTCAAATCTCACATCTCTTCTTCAAAGAAAGAAAGGGAATAATTATAATGACATACTACCTAATATTTTAGAAACAAAGTGTAACAGAGTGTATATTGGGCACAGTATGTGAATTTTCTGTATGCTTGGAATACTTAAATGATCATGACATATAATACTGTTTCAGCACCACAGTTTAACCTGTTGGAGCATGTGTAGTAATCGATATGTCATGGTTTTTAAAGATTTTTAAAATCACACTCTTCACTCATTGTTTGATCAGTCTGCAGACCGTAAAGACATTTTTAGACAAAATTAGATTAAAAATGCTAAATAACCAGATTTATAACTGAACGCCTCTCACTGAATTAAATATGCATGTAATACTAATGTTTGAAAAGTTTATTGCATACTAATGTTTGAAATGCCCAATAAACTACACAATGATGACTCCAAGACTTTACAGATATTACAGTTTCATTTTCTGTTAATGCATGATTTTCTGTAAAGCTCCTTTGAAACAATGTGTGTTGTGAAAAGCGCTATACAAATAAAAATTACTTGACTTGCATACTGCATACCATTTCACATTAGGGCCATACATTTTGGTCAACATTTTTTATTAAAATGAATTTGAAATTAAATTAAAATATTGTGATATTGTGTGTGATTTTAACTGCAATATTTTTAGCATAAAAAAATGGTGTGTTTAAGTATTTCCTTTTTACTAAAATTAAGTCATGTGCAAACATGCTCTACTAACAATAGAAATACTGTTCAAGAAAGGATGTTAACATTTGAGTCTTTATAAAAAGAATCTGACTATACAGTAAAACATAGTGAGGGAAAAACAGATTCACATCACCTTCACATTTTCACAGTTCACTGTGTAAGTTTTATTTTTTTTGGGTCTCAGCCCACTTTTCATCATTATGTTTTGGAACCAAAAAATTACGTGTTATTATTAAGAAATTATTATGGAAATATATTTTGTATATTATTATTAATATTATAAAACTAAATAAATTTAGTAAACTAAAGCACAGCTATGCAGTCGGTTAAAACCTCAAGTATTTATTATGGCAGAAAGTTTTATTTTGGCAGAACACTGTCACATCGGCTACAAACAAATGTCTTCCTTCAATGGCCTTTTACTGCAGAGAAATGCTATCATTGACTCCTCTTTCCACACAAAAAAACAAGTGTTATGTGGTTACCGTCGAATGTAATAGGAACTTTTCACATCCAAGCATATTTGGAATATAGCAATGAGTGAATTTAGAGTGCTGTAAATATTACACACTCACTTATTAGCCTCATGCTTTGAGTATGTGTTGTACACTACAGAGAACAGCGCAGACTGTTTAATTTTTTTTTTTTTTTGTCTATAGGCCTTATGTCTCGTGACATAAGTTTAATTCACTTGAATATTGTCTGTGACAGTTTTAATACAGTATTAAATTGAGAATTAAAGAACAATTTAAAAGTCAGTGATATTCGACACATTCTAGTGAGCGGAAACCCAAACACAACTTGTATTAAAAAATTGTTAAAAAGGAAGAAAAAGAAATCATATTTTTTCCTTTTGCTGTACTGCATTTCTCAAGCGAGTATCATAGCATTGTACCTCAAGTTCAGAGGTACGCGAGGCTCATAAGAAAGACCCCTTGTGTCGAATGTAGTGACACAAGGGGTCTTTCTTATGAGCCTCGCGTACCTCTGAACTTGATAAAAGGCCAATGAGAAATTGGCAGACAGAATTTGCATGTCCCGCCCCCGGACATACATGTATAAAGGGAAGTGGGCGGGCATCTGTCAGTCAGAATTTTTGCACTGAGTAGCTGAGAATAAGGTTACGGCCAATCACAGTGGTAGTGTCGTGGCAAAGGCTCCGTTGACGACCCAGCGGGCAGCCTCGGTTCAGAGACAGCATTCGCTTTCCGCCGTCTGCCAAAGCAGACAAAGAGCTGCTCAGAACATCTAAAGCTTTGAAGATCTAAAGATGTGAGCATCTGCCGGACCGAACTCCAGGCACGTGTCGCTGACAGAGAATGCTTGCAGGTCCCCAACCCTCTTGATGGAAGTTATACGGAGGGATGTCTTCAAGGAGATGGCCTTGAGCTCAACTGAGTCAGAGACGACCACTGAGAGATCCTAGGAGGGGAACAGGCTTGGCCGGGGAGGGTTCAGCCTCCGGGCGCCTCTAAGGAACCTGATAATCAAGTCGTGCTTACCCAGGGACTTGCCGTCCACTGTGTCGTGGTGGGCCACGATAGCGGCTACATACACCTTCAAGGTGGAGGGGGATAGCCTACCCTCCAACCTCTCTTGCAGGAATGAAAGCACTGACCGAACTGCGCATCTCTACGGGTCTTCAGACCGGGAAGAACTCCAATTTTATCTACTTTAGGGCATAAAGCTGCCTGGTAGAGGGAGCTCTGGCTTAGTTGATCATGTCTACGACCGCAAGTGGTAGGTCACTCAGATCTTCCGCATTCCATCCAGGGGCCAGACGTGGAGGTTCCAGAGGTCTGGGCGTGGATGCCAGAGGGTGTACCGTCCCTGGGAAAGAAGGTCCTTCTTCAGGGGAATTTGCCAGGTAGGTGCTGTCACGAGGAGTGTGAGATCCGAGAGTCAAGTCCGAGTGGGCTAGTAAGGAGTCCAGTGCCACCAGTGCAAGGCGGCTCACTGGAGGAAATGCGTACTTGCGCAGCCCCCAGGGCCAGCTGTGTGCCAACGCGTCTGTCCTGAGAGGAGCCTCTGTCAGGGAGTACCAGAGCGGGCAGTGGGAATTGTCTTGGGAGGCAAAGAGGTCTACCTGTGCCATGCCAAACCGGTCCCAAATTAGCTGGACCACCTGGAGGTGGAGACTACACTCTCCGCTGTGCGAAACCTGTCGTGACAGCGCATCCGCTGTCATGTTGAGTTTGTGTCATGAGTGGCGTGCAGTGACCTGAGTCACTGTTGACTCCAAAGGAGAAGATGACGGAGAGTTGTGACATATGACGAGTGTGCACGCCGCCTTGGTAATTTATGTACGCTACCGTCCACAATGTCGAGTGAGTGACAGAAGGGGAACAATATAACCTGTGTAATGACACACACACACAACATAAATAAAGTGATGCTGGAAGCAAATAATTTTGTTCAGGTATTAGTTCTAGTGTAGCATGAGATTCACATGAAAGCACAAGCACACTGATGAAAGACATGCTGCCCTCACTGCCAATACTGATCGACTCAAAATACTGCAATGAAGGCATGAAAACAAGGCAGCTACTACACAAAACTGCATCATGTAAGACTTATGATAATATGTAAGGGTAAGTACAATGAAATAAAAGACTTTTGCCAAACAAACTGCTCTACAGTACATCAGTATAGATCTACATTCATTCTGTACGCTAACTTATGGACCTCCACACAACAAAACAGACAGGTCTTACATGACAGACTTTATTTTCCTTGACTGCCTGTGCATATGCTGCTATTTCTAAAGCATTAGGTATCATTTGGTATCAAGTGCAACTGGTAAAATGGTCTCATTCCCTTTCAGCAAGTTTAAATCACAAGTAAGATTTAAGAACAAAAATACTGTATTCTATCAGGGGTATGCCCCTCCCTGGTCTCTCATAGGAACCATATGCTGTATGCAGATTAGGTGTATTCTTGGTAAACATCAAATGACCAACACAATTATAAGTTTTAAAGGTCTACTTACAACCCCCCTAAATTGTAAACCAATTCCTGAATAACATTAAACAAACACATCTGAAATAACAATAGAATCGTTTGGTACTTAAGGAGAGATGGCAAAGGAGCTTGGGGATCTGTAGTAAGAAATCCCGCACAATTGCTGTGTGTAGTTTTCTCTACCAGGTATGCAATTCTTATTTCTTATGTTTTGATAAAGGTTTGAAAATGAATACCTTTCAGGTGTGTGTGTGTGTGTGTGTGCGTGTGTGTGTGTGTGTGTGTGTGTAAATGTATGAGAATTTGTGAATGGGCACACTGATTCACGGAGCGTTTGCATGTACCTGTATGACAACTGTACTGGTCAAGCCAGCCGCGTTTCAGAATTGTACGATCAAGCCAGCCGTGATTTAGATCCGAGTGCACGCATATTGCAGTAATAACGGTACTTTGCGAAAGAACAGAAAGACCTGCTTCTTGACTCCTGTTGAGTGCAGAAGATACCGAGTCTTACTATATTGATAAAAAAACATTCATGTTTGTGACAGTGCTGGTGTTCATTAATATGTTTGATTTTGCCTATGTGAAAGGTGACTGGTTTAGAAGACTCTTGGATAGGGCAGGTAAATAATTTATAACCGAAGTCTACTAAATTTACATAACATTACATTTACATATAATAAATGTTACTTTTCTACCAAGGATCTAACATTGTCCTTCATACCTTGTAATACAATTTGAATTGTAAATCCTGCAGGTTAATTTAAACTGTATAGTTTTAAGGCAAAATCACCCCAAAATTTACTTTTGAAAATGAAAATTGAAGAAATTAGGATCTAAACACAGCTTTTAATGAAAACAAAAGATGAACAAGGTAACACGAATAAAATGAACACAAAACATAGGGAACCAGGCACAGAACATGACAACACATGTGAAGACTGAAAAAGAAACCAGGGGAAACAAGGGCTTAAATACAAAAGAGAAAACAAGGGAAAAAGGAACACCTGGGAAACAATCAGGGGAAAACCAATCATAAAAAGAAAAAAGAAATAAAAAAAGAAAAAAAAATTATAATAAATGAAAATAGGAAACAGGAACTAAACAAGAACTGCAACATAAGTCAAGACAAAAACAGGGAATACATGGCAGAGCCCTCCCTTTAAGGAGCTAATTTCAGACTCTCAAAAAAAAAATAAAAAATAAAATAAATAAATAAATTGTCCATGGGATGTGACTGAAGTGGGAAACATTCAGTTCAGGGGGCACAAGGGGCAAGGGGAGCAGAGGAACAATGTAAAGTCAGGCAGGCTTGAGACCAAGGCGGAGCCAGGAGGTGGACGGCCAGGAGATCAAGGAGACCAGAGCAGATCAGGCGGATGGCCAGGAGACCAAAGCAGATCAGGTGGATGGCCAGGAGACCAAGGAGACCAGAGCAGATGAGGCAGGCAGCCTGATCTGAGCAGATCAGATCAGACGGACGGCCAGGAAAGCAAGGAGACCACCTCAGGTTAGGGACTGGGTCAGGAGTCTCTGGTAAGGTGGATGGAACCGCTGAAGGAGTTGTCTCTGGAGAAGCGGGAGAGGCTACTGGATTAAGAATCTCTGGAGGAGCGGGCCGCACCGCTGGAGGAAGAGCCTATGGAGGAGCGGGCAGCACCATAGGCTTGAGGGGCGGAGCCATGAAAGGCAGAGCCATGGGAGGTTTGAGGGGTGAAACCATGAAAGATATGAGCTATGGGAGGCAGAGCAGAGAGAGGCTTGGGGGAAGAGTTCTGGATGACTGGGAAACGAACTCCGTGGTCGTGAACATGGGCAGAGACTCGGGAACGACCTCTGTGGTCCTGAACATGGGCAGAGACTTGGAAATTACATCCATGGTCATGCATACGGGAAGAAACTTGGGAACAGAAGCCTTTCTTCTTTTCTGGAGAAGCGGGAGAGGCCACTGGATTAAGAATCTCTGGAGGAGCAGGCGGCACCGCTGGGGGAAGAGTCTCTGGAGGAGCCATGGAAGACTCTGTGGGTGGAGCCAGGAGAGGCTTGAGGAGCGGAGCCATGAAAGGTAGAGCCATGGGAGGCATGAGGGGTGAAGCCATGAAAGACATGAGCCATGGGAGGCAGAGCAGTGAGAGGCTCGGGGGTAAGAGTCCTGGATGACTGGGAAACGACCTCCATGGTCGTGAGCACGGGCAGAGACTTGGGAACGACCTCCGTGGTCGTGGGCAGAGACTGAAAAGATGAACAAGGTAACTCAGAATAAAACAAAGACAAAACACAGGGAACCAGGCACAGAACACGAAAACACATGTGAAGACTAACAAAGAAACCAGGGGAAACAAGAGCTTAAATACACAAGAGAAAACAAGGGAACGAGGAACACCTGGGGAAACAATCAGGGGAAACCAATCATAACAAGAAGCTACAAATGGACTACAAAACAAACAGGAAACATGAACAGGGAACTAACCAAGAATTACAACATAAGTCAAGACAAAAACAGGGAATACATGACAATTGATACAGACCCTGACTGGGTCACTCTAATCTATAATCCTTTGATGCACTTTGAATTTTGGGGTGAATTTGCCTTGGGATTGGATACAGTAACAGTCAGGGTCACCCTAATATATAATTAACAAACCTCTAAAGGAAAGCTTTTTATGAGTGTTTGAATATGAGGACATTTTCCAAATGCAAGTATGCACTTTGAATTTTGGGGTGATTTTGCCTTTAATTTTTTCAAAAAAATATACAGTTTTAATTGACCTACAAGATTTACAATTCAAAGTTTATTACAAGGTATGAAGGACAATGAGAGATACTTGGTAGAAAATTAACATTTATTATATGCAATATGTAAATGTAATGTTAAGTTATTTAGGTACACTTTGGTTATAAATTATTTACCTGCTCTATCCAAGAGTCTTCTAAACCAGTCACCTTTCACATAGGCAAAATCAAACATATTAATAAACACCAGCATATCACAAACACTTAATAAAACGCCTTTTCGTCAATATAGTAAGACTCGCTATCTTCTGCACTCAACAGGAGTCAAGAAGCACATCTTTCTGTTCTTTTGCAAAGTACCGTTATTACTGCAATATGCCCACACTCAGATCTAAATCTTGATATGGCATGACCGTACAATTCTGAAACGTGGCTGGCTTGACCGCAGTATGACTGTGGGTAATTGTTTCTTCCTCTCTCCTCCAATCACGTTCCTTATCCACATCACAGTACAAAGCATCAAACATTCTTTCTCCTTACATCAGCCTGGCACACCTCAACTTCACCTCAAACCAGTCTCAAAGCTCTCTTGTCTCCGATAATGAACGTCTGCTCTCCTGTTCTTCACTGTTCCCTTTATTGTTGTCACCTGGCAATCTAACGAGCAGCCACTTTAGGTATTGGTGGTGTATCCTTAAAGAGGCAGTGCGCAGCTCTGCTCCGCCACAATAGCACGAGTCAATAGCATTCGACAGCTATCTATGAAGGAGCATATCATTGGTCATGTTGTTCGTGAATGAACTTCTGACTGGCTGAATGTGAGGAGGAGCTGCATGTCGTTCGTTCAGTTCATCAATCTCGTACAACAGGAAAAGGGGCCAGATTAATTATGAATAAAAGAGAGTGATGACCACAAAATAAAATTAAATATGGACATTATTGAAGTTCATAATCATTTTTTTAGGACAGTATTGTTGTCTTTTTTTTGGTATACCTTGATAAAAAAGTTGTGCTCAGCAATTCACAATATGATAGATATGCTTTGTTGTCATTTGTGGGGAAACGCTTATGATGCTTAAACACTTTTCAGTGTTGAAGTCTCTAGGTAGAATTGTACACCACTCAAACTTTAATATAGGATAACTAGACTCATTCTGGTCATGAATGAATCATGCTTTTGGTTCATTGCAATTACTGTAAAGACAATTTGGCACCATCTGCTGGCACAATGGCATAATTTTTTCTGATTATTGATTCATATAATTGACAAAGAAAATAAAAACATATTCACAGAATCAACATTTAACCCCCACTATTACCCCTCCCCCTCCCAATCCCCAACCTGACCCTCATCAAATATCCCTGTGTTCACACATGAATATACAGAAAAAAGAATTAAAGTAAAAAAGAAAAAAATATATATATAAAAAAATAAATAAATAATAATAATCACACACATTTAAAACTATACTTCTCACTTCACTGCCCCTCCCTGAGAGCCCTCCAAGAAGGTCAAATTGCTGCCCCATTCATCACATTAATCTAAGTTCCCCAGCATTCGACATGCCATTTCCTCGAATGCTGCCACCCTCCCCATCTCTGTGCACCACTCTTGAAATGAGGGTGCTTCAGCCGACTTCCATCCTCATAGAACAATCTGTCTACTGACCAGAACACTGGATAGAACCCAATTGTTTGTGTGTTTATCCCCTATATTAATACAATTTGAGCACCCAATACATCACACATTAAACTCTGAACCTTCAACCAAAATTCTTGGATCATAACACACAACCAAAAATCATTGGTTGTGTCTCCATCTTCTGATTGGCATAGCCAGCAGGTGTGTGTGTCTTTCAGACCAAGGCTATGGTACATAGTACAGAGCAGGTGGCACAACTGTAAATACCTTAAGAGCTGACATCTGGGAATCAAAGGATCTCAACACTCCACTCTCATATATGTCACCAAGCATATTAACCTCCCTCACAATCCACTCTGACCTGCAGAATGGGGACTTACAAATATGTAATTTTGTGTTCAGCCATATGTTTGAGGCAACATTTAAATAAATGTCAGTATTAAACACTCTGGACACTTTTGTCCATACCAAATGCAAATGCGAGATAACAGGGTGTAACTTAATTTCTCAGATTAGTTTGATAGAATGGCTTAGCAATGGCGAAACAGGGGCAAGAACTTCCTGTTCAATACAAAACCAGGGAGGGGCTCTCTCAGGTGGAAACGACCAATGAGCCAAATGTCTGAGACCGAATGCATATTAATAAAACAACATTTTGGGTAGGCCTAGACCACAATCGGCCTATGTAATTTACTGAAATGTAATCTGCGATGTTTACCATGCCAAATGAAGGACTTCGCTATGCTATGAAATTGCTTGAAATAAGGGGGGGGGGGGGGGGCATCTATGTTTAGGGAGAGATTTTAGCAGGTCATTGAATTTTGTAATATAATTCATTTTAATAACATTAACCTTCTCAATCATAGATAAATGTACAGAAGGCCATCATCCACATCACCCAAATACCCAAATACTTAATGTCCTACTTAATGAAAAAAGCCAAAATTATTTATACAGTATGTATAAGAGATGTCATAACTATACTAAATTGTTAGCCAAAATTTTTGACAATATTTTTCACGTCTCGCTAGATCGGGGAAATTGGACAGTAACTCTTACACTGGCTTGGATCCTTGTCCTTTTTAAGAATCAGACAGATCCAGGATTGCGTCATGGTTGGTGGAAGCTTTCCATTCTTTAATGATTCCATATAATCTTCCATATAAACTTCTAGCAAAAGTGGCGCCAGATCTGTAGCATAAGATCTAAAAAATTCAGCGGCACAGCCATCTGGCTCCAGAGCCTTGCCAGTAGGCAAGGCCTTAATTACCTCGCCAAGCTCCTCCAAGGTTAGAATTTGTTTGCTCCGTCGCCAGTTTAGGAAGTTCTAATGGTACTACAATGTTTCTAATATCAGTTTCTAATAACGAAGACATGGAACTATAGAGATCAAGATTCGGTAAAAGCAGTATTAATATTAATGGCCGAGGTATATATTTCACCACCAGCAGATTTCACTGAGGGAATGGTAGAAAAAGACTCTCTCTCTGCTTTATATATCTAGCCAGAGGTTTCCTGCTTTGTGCCCCGACTCAAAGTATTACTGTCTTGCCCTTGCCACGAGTTCTCGTGCCTTGGATTTTTTGGTGAATGTGGCATACGTTATGATCTTACCACTGAGAACAGCCTTAAGTGCCTCCCAAGCCACGGCCACAAATGATACTGAGGAAAAGTTGGTCTCCATATAAACATTGTTTTCTGTCTTTAACATTTGTTGGAATTTATGATTTTGCAAAAGGGATACATTAAAGCGCCAACTATATGATTTATTTTTCTCTGTATGTGGCAACACCTCTCCAACTCACCAGGGCGTGATCTGAGACTAAGAAGTTTCCAATTGAGAAAACAACAACAGATGAAATGAGGGACTTTGACATATATATATATATATATATATACATATATATATATATATATATATACATATATATATATATATATGTATATATATATATATATATATATATATATATATATATATATATATACACTACCGTTCAAAAGTTTGGGGTCACTTGTCTGAAATGTTTCTCATGATCTTAAAAATCTTTTGATCTGAAGGTGTATGCTTAAAAGTTTGAAATTAACTTTGTAGACAAAATATTATTCTGCCAAAACATATACATTTATTTAATTACAAATCTAAAATTTCCTAAAAAAAAAAAAAGTTTTTGAAATGGACGACTTGGATCAAAATATGAAGAAAAGAAGCCAATAAGTGCCCAACATAGATGGGAACTCCTTCAATACTGTTTAAAAAGCATCCCGGGGTGATTCCTCAAGAAGTTGGTTGAGAAAATGTCACGAGTACATGTCTGCAAAATCTAGGCAAAGGGTGACTACTTTGAAGATGCTAAAATATTACATAGTTTTGGATTTATTTTGGATTTTTTGGTCACAAAATAATTCCCATATTTCCATTTCTATTATTCCATAGTTTTGCTGACTACTATTATTCTAAAATGTGAAATAAATAAATAAAGAATGAGTAAGTGACCCCAAACTTTTGAACGGTAGTGTATATATATATATATATATATATATATATATATATATATATATATATATATATACACACACACACACCTAAAGGATTATTAGGAACACCTGTTCAATTTCTCATTAATGCAATTATCTAATCAACCAATCACATGGCAGTTGCTTCAATGCATTTAGGGGTGTGGTCCTGGTCAAGACAATCTCCTGAACTCCAAACTGAATGTCAGAATGGGAAAGAAAGGTGATTTAAGCAATTTTGAGCGTGGCATGGTTGTTGGTGCCAGACGGGCCGGTCTGAGTATTTCACAATCTGCTCAGTTACTGGGATTTTCACGCACAACCATTTCTAGGGTTTACAAAGAATGGTATGAAAAGGGAATAACATCCAGTATGCGGCAGTCCTGTGGGCGAAAATGCCTTGTTGATGCTAGAGGTCAGAGGAGAATGGGCCGACTGATTCAAGCTTATAGAAGAGCAACTTTGACTGAAATAACCACTCGTTACAACCGAGGTATGCAGCAAAGCATTTGTGAAGCCACAACACGCACAACCTTGAGGCGGATGGGCTACAACAGCAGAAGACCCCACCGGGTACCACTCATCTCCACTACAAATAGGAAAAAGAGGCTACAATTTGCAAGAGCTCACCAAAATTGGACAGTTGAAGACTGGAAAAATGTTGCCTGGTCTGATGAGTCTCGATTTCTGTTGAGACATTCAGATGGTAGAGTCAGAATTTGGCGTAAACAGAATGAGAACATGGATCCATCATGCCTTGTTACCACTGTGCAGGCTCATTTCAAATTGGTTTCTTGAACATGACAATGAGTTCACTGTACTAAAATGGCCCCCACAGTCACCAGATCTCAACCCAATAGAGCATCTTTGGGATATGGTGGAACGGGAGCTTCGTGCCCTGGATGTGCATCCCACAAATCTCCATCAACTGCAAGATGCTATCCTATCAATATGGGCCAACATTTCTAAAGAATGCTTTCAGCACCTTGTTGAATCAATGCCACGTAGAATTAAGGCAGTTCTGAAGGCGAAAGGGGGTCAAACACAGTATTAGTATGGTGTTCCTAATAATCCTTTAGGTGAGTGTATATATATATATATATATATATATATATATATATATATATATATATATATACACATACAGGTGCTGGTCATATAATTAGAATATCATCAAAAAGTTGATTTATTTCAGTAATTCCATTCAAAAAGTGAAACTTGTATAATGTATACATTCATTCCACACAGACTGATATATTTCAAGTGTTCATTCCTTTTAATTTTGATGATTATAACTGACAACTAATGAAAAACCCAAAATCAGTAACTCAGAATATTGTGAAAAGGTTCAATATTGAAGACACCTGGTGCCACACTATAATCAGCTAATTAACTCAAAACACCTGCAAAGGCCTTTAAATGGTCTCTCAGTCTAGTTCTGTAGGCTTCACAATCATGGGGAAGACTGCTGACTTGACAGCTGTCCAAAAGATGACCATTGACATCTTGCACAAGGAGGGCAAGACACAAAAGGTCATTGCTAAAGAGGCTGGCTGTTCACAGAACTCTGTGTCCAAGCACATTAATAGAGAGGTGAAGGGAAGAAAAAGATGTGGTAGAAAAAAGTGTACAAGTAATAGGGATAACCACACCCTGGAGAGGATTGTGAAACAAAACTCATTCAAAAATGTGGGGGAGATTCACAAAGAGTGGACTGCAGCTGGAGTCAGTGCTTCAAGAACCACCACGCACAGACATATGCAAGACATGGGTTTCAGCTGTCGCATTCCTTGTGTCAAGCCACTCTTGAACAAGAAACAGGATCTCGCCTGGGCTAAAGACAAAAAGGACTGGACTGCTGCTGAGTGCTCCAAAGTTATGTTCTCTGATGAAAGTAAATTTTGCATTTCCTTTGGAAATCAAGGTCCCAGAGTCTGGAGGAAGAGAGGAGAGGCACAGAATCCATGTTGCTTGAAGTCCAGTATAAAGTTTCCACAGTCAGTGATGGTTTGGGGTGCCATGTCATCTGCTGGTGTTGGTCTAATGTGTTTTCTGAGGTCCAAGGTCAAAGCAGCCGTCTACCAGGAAGTTTTAGAGCACATCATGCTTCCTGCTGCTGACCAATTTTATGGAGATGCAGATTTCATTTTCCAACAGGACTTGGCACCTGCACACAGGTCCAAAGCTACCAGTACCTGGTTTAAGGACCATGGTATCCCTGTTCTTAATTGGCCAGCAAACTCGCCTGACCTTAACCCTATAGAAAATCTATGGGGTATTGTGAAGAGGAAGATGCGATATGCCAGACCCAACAATGCAGAAGAGCTGAAGGCCACTATCAGAGCAACCTGGGCTCTCATAACACCTGAGCAGTGCCACAGACTGATCGACTCCATGCCACGCCGCATTGCTGAAGTAATTCAGGCAAAAGGAGCCCCAACTAAGTATTGAGTGCTGTACATGCTCATACTTTTCATGTTCATACTTTTCAGTTGGCCAACATTTCGAAAAATCCTTTTTTTGTATTGGTCTTAAGTAATATTCAAATTTTCGGAGATACTGAATTTGGGATTTTCATTAGTTGTCAGTTTTAATCATCACAATTAAATGAAATAAACATTTGAAATATATCAGTCTGTGTGTAATGAATGAATACAATATCCAAGTTTCACTTTTTGAATTGAATTACTGAAATAAATCAACTTTTTGATGATATTCTAATTATATGACCAGCACCTGTATATATATATATATATATATATATATATATATATATATATATATATATATATGATGACAACTCTGTGAATGTCCTTGAGCCCAGACTTGAACCCAATTGAACATCTCTGGAGAGATCTGAAAATGGCTATGCACCGACGCTATCCATCCAACCTGATGGAGCTTGAAAGGTCCTGCAAAGAAGAATGGGAGAAACTGCCCAAAAATAGGTGTGCCAAGCTTGTAGCATCATACTCAAAAAGACTTGAGGCTGTAATTGGTGCCAAAGGTGCTTCAACAAAGTATTGAGCAAAGGCTGTGAATACTTATGTACATGTGATTTTTTTTGTTTTTTATTTTTAATAAATTTGCAAAGATTTCAAACAAACTTATTTCACGTTGTCATTTATGGTGTATTGTTTGTAGAATTTTGAGGAAAATTATGAATTTAATCCATTATGGAATAAGGCTGTAACATAACAAAATGTGGAAAAAGTGAAGCGTTGTGAATACTTTCCAGATGCACTGTATATAGTGCTTTTTTAACCTTAGCAGTTTTCAAAGCGCTTTACACTGTAACTCATTCACCCATTCACACAAACTCACACACCAATGGCAGAGCTGCCATGCAAGGCGCTAACCTGCTATTGGGAGCAACTTGGGGTTCAGTGTCTTGCCCAAGGACACTTCGGCATGTGGAGTCAGGGCCAGGAATCGAACCACCAACCCTGCGATTAGTGGCCAACCCCACTCTACCACCTGAGCTACAGCCGCCCCATTATTTTTAATGGTCAAAAATTATAACTATTAAAAATCATAGCAATGACATGATATATGCAAGTAAAATAAATTTGAATGAAGAAAGTAGCTAGGCCTTTGTTGAACACAACTAATATTAATGGACAAGAGTACAATGGTTACATGTTGGTCTCCAGCATCATGTCGGTGGAAAAGGGGCAAGAGAGATGCTTTATACATTTTTTCCATTGCTTTTTGTTGGGTTAAAAAACTAGGCCGAAACCCACCTTGTTTGTCCCCCTGAGTCACCCCTGTGGCAGGCTGTCTGGCAGGTACAATCCTGTTCCTGGAGGGACTGACAGTGGATTCTAACTGGTGAAACTTGTGCACTCTGTCCCTCACAAGAACTGCATCCTCTTTCGTTTTGTAGCCTAACCGCAGCCAGCCCAGGTCTTTCTTTTGCATAATGCTATCAATTTCTGCCACCAGATGCGCCTGAGCATGGGCCGCGTCCTCTGGGTTATACTTATGCACATGGACAATGTCCTCTCTCTCCCCCAGCAGTTTAGAGAGGAGGGAATAGAAGTTACCTGCACAGGGATAAACACAGGGGAAAAAGTGGAAAGAGAGTAGAGGTTGGGTGGTGTGACCAGAAAAGAGAGAAAATCATTGGAGTGAAGGAACGGAGGACATACAAGTGGTGTTTTATTTTGTATATTGTACACTCAAAGGTACGAGGTTAATGAAACTGACACAGGAGTGATAAAATGAGAACAGATACCACCAACCCTGTCTCTGCAAAGTTAAATAGAATCTTCCAACTCATTTCATGACCAGCTTAATAATAAACTGGGTTACTTTTTCTTGGTATTCAGACAGAGACATGAATACATCTGTACAGCACTGTTTATGTAAAGCAAACACCACACAGAGAAATTTCGCAATGTTGAATGTTGAAATTAAGCTTCAAGAAATTTAGTATTATTGATGTAGTTTTGTGTGATCTAGTTTTGTTTTGCATCGTCTTGTGTTTTGAAAGTTGATGTTTTGAATACTAATGCAACACAAAGCAACGTACAGTACCTCAACGTAATGCAGCGTAACAATGTAAAATCTGAATAAAATAAATGTAGAAAGTCATTAATGCAACTAAATAATTAATGTTGAAAAAGCAATCAGCAACTTGAGGATGTGCATTACAGTGATTTTTTTAAAACCCCCATGGGGTTTGTAGCCTCTCTAAGCTTCACTCAAAAAAACAAAAACAAAACACTTTTAACAGAAGAAATATTGTGTTTTAACAATTGAATTGTTTAAGTACTTAAAAAAAAAAAAATCTATCTTCACATTTATGCTTTTAAAGCCCACATGCCTGGCAGGCTTCCATTTTAAGTACGTTACCTTAAACACCATTTATTCCAACAGAGGGATGAGTTGAAAATACCAGTGGTAATTGTCAGCAAACCACAGATATAGTAAAAAAAAAAAAAAAAAAAAAATGTTAAAAGCCTGGCATACTGCTTAAGCAAGCAAGGGAGACCTAATCAGCCATATATTTGCTAAAGGAGCATGTGAAAGTAATTCCAAAAAGAACATGATCATGTTACAGATGGGCTTTCTTTTACACAGTGAGGTATGTTTCTTGTTTTCACATGTCAAGGCATCTTGCTGTTCATTCAGCAGGAAAAGGACAGTCCCCATTATAGAACAAATCCTGCATCACCTACATGACTAATACAACCTTCAGCCCATATGTAGTGCATCTAACCAGCATCTCAATGTGTTCATTCAAATCCACGGTCAATTTTGGGAGATTTGGGTGATTTTAGGTGCACATTCGAATCCATTTGACGTGAGAGTTTGGTTCATGTGGTTGCTGTGAAAGCAGCTTTCCAAACTTGGGTGCACACCAGCAAACCACTCCTGAATCCACTTGAAAAGGTGGTCAGGTGTATGGTTAATGTGAAATATGTGTTAACCCTCTGGGGTCTGAGGGTATTTTGGGCCCTGGAGAAGTTTTGACGCCTTGACATTTGTGTTTTTTTCAGTTGCTTAAAAACATATTAATGGCTAAAGTCTGATAACACTGTATTCAGCACGAACAGGGCTACAATAATATGTGAGCAACATGTGTGTACATGTTTGTATTTTTGAGAAAAACTAAAATTTGAAGTCACTGAAATAAGGCCATATAACACATACTCAACATTTGTCCACAAGACTTTTGAGTGCTGGATCTTGTAGCCTAGAGTTTTTGCTACAAAATGATGTGAAAACCATCCTGATCACTCATTCATACAAAACAATATAGTAATTTAACTTTTGTAAGACAATTTTAGTGTTGAGAGGTAATATGCCAGGAGACGTGAATGATCATGAATATTTAGGTGATTCACACCTGAGAGACAATGACCCCACCCCTGGGCCTATCAGTGAGGAATGTGACAGAAAGAGAATGAATGTGAGGAGACTTAATGATCAAAATCAAGTTTTAAGGTACACTTTTATATATAAGGCAATTCTTGGTCTGCTGCCAAGCTATCTATGTGATCATATCATACAGAAAAGAAATGGGCGACACTCTTTGCGTTCTCAGGACTTCTTTATGCTTTCTGTGCCAAAGGCCCGTACGGAAACGGGAAAGAAGGCATTTCTGTATTCTGCACCTTCGTCATGGAATATGTTGCAAAAGGACTTGAAACTCAATGAATTAATCTCGCTAAATGCATTTAAATCCAAAATGAAAAATTTAGAGGCAGATGCCTTAATATGTAAATGCTCTTAGACTGTAAAATTATTTTAAATGATTATATGAAATGTTAGTTATTAATCTTTTGTGTTTTTTGTCTGTCTTGGCCAGGTCACCCTTGTAAAAGAGGTTTTTAATCTCAATGGGATTCTCCTGGTTAAATAAAGGTTAAATTAAATTAAAATTAAGTTAAACGAAGATATCTGACTATATATTTTCTTTCCATAAAGACTTTACTTAATTATATACCCACACTACCATTAAAAGAAGTCTCTTCTGCTCACCAAGACTGGATTTATTTGATCCAAAATACAGAAACAATATTGATATTCTGAACTCTTTTTACAATTTAAAAGAACAGTTTTCTATTTAAATATATTGTAAAATGCAATTTGTGATCAAAGCATAATTTTCAGCATCATTACTGCAGTCTTCAGTGTCACATAATCCTTCAGAAATCATTATAATATGCTGATTTTCTAATATGGACATATTTAAAGTGCATTTTACTCATTTAACCTGAACACATTTGCAAGCACAAGCTTTGTTGATGATAATGAGGCATTATAAACACTAGATAAAATATAATCTAAACATATTATTTTTATATCATATTACATATCATAGTTATATTATACAGCATACAATTTAAATGCCTGCTTTAGCCGAAACAGCATTTAAATGTAACTAAAACTTGCTTATTAGGACATATTTCAAATTTCAATACTCTGAATCCTGTCTGGCAAGTCTGGAAACAGTCCCACTAGTAAAATATGTTCAAGTTTATATAAAATAGCATGTCAACTAATGAAAACTAATTGACTTACTCGTCTGAAATTGTATCCTCGGCTGGGATCAAGTCTCTCTTCAAAATACAAACGTTCATCGGAGTCCTGCACTTCTTCTGAGGAAAATGTTAACTCTTCCGTACAATCCTGGAGCTTTCTCGCCTGTGTATCTTGCAAACACGCAGAAAACTGAATGAATTTTGTTTACATTATAACTCACAGTCGGGGGCGTACATTTGCATTGATCATCTCAGCACATTAGCGTATGAATGGCGCGCTCTGCTGGTGGGTGGGATCACATTACAGATAATTAGATGAACCGGTAAAAACTGAACATCGCTTTGTTTTAAACAGATTGCATTGCAGGAGAATATTTGTTTTAAATTTGAATTGTTGAATTGTAACATTATTTGAATTTGAATTATTAAAAAGTAGACATTTAAAGCTTTCTTTAGACATATGTTTCATGTTTGTGTGATAAGTATTCGGAGTTTCAGTTCATTTTTGTGACGTGTTTCTGAAATATGCTCGTGAACACAGAGACTACTGAAAGCTCACCCTTTTTATCTTCTTTATTTTACAAAAGCACAATGTTTCATTGTTATTATGAGTGTACACAAATAAAAGTACACCCTTTATAGTCTATAATGATGTCTTACACTTATCTGTATACCCAAAAATGACAGAGTATTTAAGTTGTTTCTGCTGTAATGACGAAAATATCCAGCAGGACGCGCCGGCGCATCAGTCGACCCCAGAGGGTTAATGCGGTATGGTTCGCAGTTGGTATGAATGCAATCAGACCTAAGCAGCGCAAGTAAACTGTTATTGATGATGTATCATTTGTATCTTTGCATACTCTGTTTTTTATAGTATATAATCAGTGTTAGGTAGATCACTTCTGAAATGTAATCTGGTACTCATCACAAATTAACAAAAATTGTGATCAGCAATGTCATTTTTAGATTACATTTAAGATTACACAATTTGATTACTTATTGCATGTTTTAATGAAAATAATTTATTTTAGTGTATTAGGTACCAATTTACAGTCAGTTTTATTAAAAATTCAACAGACTAAACAGTAATGTCAGTCCCTGAGTCCAAGCAATCAAACCAAGTATATAACAGCCTTAAAAAGATGTGATTGCTCAGCTAGTTTATTTATGTTATAAACATCTGATTTTCAAAGAAGGACAACAAGAGAACCTTGCAAATGCATCAGACTAGATCTGTGTCTTGACTACCTCAATAAAGGGAAGTTCTCATCTATCGGAATCTGCCAGGAAACTTAATAGCCACATGTACCTGGACAGGCATCCTAATAACAGCAAAGATAAATACAGCAAGTGATTTATCAAGCTGTCTGATTATGCTGGAGAGGATAGAGATAAATCAAGTTTAAGTTAATGCTGCTTGCTGAGAGACAGATATGCACATAGACTAAAATATGATCTAAACTGGTTCTAACTGCCATTATACACCAAACTCTATAGACAGTGACTGTATGCTTTTTCAGCAGCTGTATTTTTCCAGAAGAATATTTCCAGAAATGTTCTCCATAGGCATTTCAGTAAGCTCTTCAATAAGTATTGCAGCACACAACCAGCTCTGAGATTAATCACAACATTACAACATCAGATTTAAAGCAAAAAGGCATGTGGAAATCAGAAAAATGGGCAAAGGTACAAGCCTGTATAATTAACAAGAGAGAATACGTACTCCTCCCATTAAGTCTGCAAATTACGTAAGTATTCTTAAAAATGACTGTGGTGGGGTGAGCAAGGGACAGACACAGTAGGTGAGACGTTTATTGAAAATAATAATAAACAGAATATGTCCAAAAAGGGGCATAAAGTGTCCATGGGGGAATTAGTGTCAAAAATAAAGGGGAAACTGGCACACTCGCAGTGCATGGTATATGTGTAGGCAAGGGCAGTGTCTACAGGATGGTCCAGGATGTGGGCAGGTTCTCTGGCAGCCTGTCTTCCAAAGGGCCATGGTGTGTGAGAGGAAGGCATCCCTGCCTGTCAGCCGCAATGCGGGGGGCCAGGGAGTGGTTCTGGCAGTGCAAAAAGCTCAGTCGGTACCCTCAACACTCAGCTCCTGGACTTGCGAGGACGGTAGTGTATGCACATGAGGAGATAGAAGCTAGCTCCCTGAGGGGGAGATGTACCTCATCAGGTACACCTCGTCATCCGCTGCCCAAATGAAGCTTTTCAAATCCTCCCTCCAGCCCACTCCCATTGTGAGCCTGGCTGAAGAACGGCCCTAAGAGGCAGGACGATGATGACGAGAGGGAGGGGTGGGACATTCCGCCACATGTTGAGATGGAGGGGTGGGTCATTCGGCCACATGACAAATTAAGTATATAACAAAATATTAAATTATATAGAAATTATGCCTGACAAATGTAACATTAATTTCTGCAATAAATATTTTATTTGGTAAACGTGTTAAAAATCAAGTTTATTAATTTAGTATCTGTTTTTTTTTACAAAAAAAAAGGCTACTCAGCCTTACAGGTTCCGCTTAGGGTGGGGGCGGGGTTAGGGCATCTGCTGCCTGCCTGCCAGAACAAACCCAGGCACCTTTGTACAATGTACATTTGTGCTGGTCATTGATTACGCATGATGCATGTCCCAGGAATAATAAACACAGGAGGGGAAGTACTGCACGTACCTTGGCTGCATTACCTGATAACGATGGATCTTAGGGCCTCTTAAGAGCATTTTTTACGTGCAAAGTTACGAACGTTCGCTTATTATTTTTTGTGTGTGTGTTTCCCAAAAATGCTATTAGCATGAACGTGCATGGCTCGTCCTTTTGGCACTCTCATGCATTCACTTGTCCTGTTGGTTATTGGGACAAGTGCATGCTGCGAGATTGACATAATAGCAGTGCATTCTTGCCAATAACCAACAAGACAAGAAAATGCATAACAGTGCCAAAAGGACAAGCCATGCACTCTCAAGTACACTAAACAAGACACTAAATAAAATTGTCAGAGCTCATCCACAAAGACAACAAAACACAATCAACATAAGTGTCAATTGTTTTGGGTTTGTCTCTCGCGACCTAGTGCATGCTTCGCATTGCGCCCTTTGTGATGCGTGTCCTGGTCGTGAATTGTTGCTATGTTGTGCTGTGGTTCGGTCGCTTTGGTCTTGGTGCCTGCTTATTTGTGGCAGAGCCCTTGCACAAATGTCCCGTTTTGGCATTTGGCATGAGCGTATGTTTCCTTTGTCTCTGGTGATATGTTCTCTTGTCATTCGGGCATACTGTCTGTGAGAGCACGTGGCTTTGTTTAGTTTCTGTATTGCCACGTGTCTCTCAGTCTAGCATCACACCCGCCTACTTGTCCTTTCATTATTATGTTATTGGTTTCACTTGTCCCTCGTTAACCTGTTTGATTTCTCTCCCTTTATTAGCTCCTCGTGTTTGCTGTCCTGGGCTGGAATGTTTCATCTATTGGTTGGTTTCCTTTACTGTCAATTCAGTTCTTTGTGCATTTATTTCAGTTGGTTTTGTTTGTGTTCTTTTCTCCCTTGAGATAGTCTGTTATGTTTGTTTTCTATTTAAAATAAAAGCTCTTTGATGCCACCTGCACTTGTGTCCTTTATTAAAACACCCATTCCATGACAGAACATTCCAGCCACTACTGGACCCAGCAGAGGCACAATGGGCATCTTCCTTTTTCAATCTCTCCCATGGCATTTTCCATCCGTCTGCGCATGATCCAGCTCGTCCACCTCTGCAATATCCATCAGAGAGGAACTAATGTGAAGGATATTGCCTGTGATTTTTTGACATCTGTGGATGAGCTGTGATGTCTCTTATGATGAGATTGATCTTAAAGAGGTATTTAACATCTGCCTCAATTAGTCTCTCAGTCGGGGGGAGATGGAAAATCTGTGACATTTCTCTTTTGGGACTTCTTGAGTGCGGGGGAGTCTGCACTCCCATTCCCGGAGGAAATTCCCCAGGTATGCATTACCATCTTCCAACCCACAACAAGCCCAATCCCCAGTCCTCTTATGACCCGTAAACAAAGGAGGAGTAAGAACAGGTTGGCTGCAGCCCCCCTGCCCATTACCCTGGTGTCCTCGTGGTGATGTAAAGACTCGCCTCACTCCGGGTGGCGGAGGACGAATCTCAGTTGCCTCCATGTCTGAGACAGTCAACCCTTCTCATGTGGCTTATTGAGCACATTACCACAGAGACATAGCATGTGTGGAGGCTTCACGCCATCCACCGCAGCATCCAAGCACAATTCACAACGCGCCCCACCGAGAGCAAATCACATTATAGTGACCACGAGGAGGTTACCCAATGTGACTCTATCCTCCCTAGCAACCGGGCCAACTTGGTTCCTTAGGAGACTTGGCTCGAGTCACTCAGCACGCCCTGGTATTCGAACTCGAGAACTCCAGGAGTGGTAGTCAGCGTCAGTGTCATTCCCCAGAAAAGTAATTTTTTTAAAGTTTAGTTTTTTTTTCCACAACCAATTACCTTACACGGTCATTGCTTCATTCATCAGGTGTGCAATTGTAATATTTCCTTTTCACAAATTACTTTGTGGGTCGATATGAAAGCTTCCAAGATCAGTGAAGACAATGGAGGCCCTGTGTATGATCCTGCAAATGACAAGCATTCATTTAACATTTTGAGGTTCACATTATTGCGGAGCACAAAATAAGGAGACGTGGGGAAGCTGTGCTTTAGGGACATTCAAAGTCAACCGGAGGTCTGCTCTTTACTCCCAAAAGTGAAAACGGTGACAGAAATGCTGCATGTGTGGCAGGGGGCACAACAAGAGGAGTCAATAGTGCTAAAATACTACAACTTTGCTGTTACCAACTAGCCCACACAAATATCTTTATTTGTTTACTAATTAATCTATTAATCAGTTTTTATTTACCATTTTATAAACGTAGTTCTAATTACTATTAGCTTTGTCTGTTAAAAAAAAAATACAAATAAATATAGGTATCATGACATTAAAGACTCAGCATAAAGTGCAGCTACAGGCATTTAAATTGTTTTACTTGTAATTTTGCGCTTGTCCTGCATAAGTCTATATAAGTCTATGTCATTAATATGCTGGTAGTGCTGTACGATTACTCCAGACCACTTGTAAATCTACAAGCATTTTCAAGAACTACTTAAGTTACGATGGCTTTGGGAATTGGGCCGCAAAACTAAGATCAATCAATCTTAAGATGGTTTCTACAATCTACGTTTTAGAAAACAGCACTGGACGTTCAGGAAGCTGTAGCCAAGTATACTTGTAGAGACTAAACATAAGCCAGAGAAAATAATAATTTTAAGATTGTACTCTTCAACAAATTAAACTTTAGCATTTAATAAGTTTTACATCTGTATGTATAGCATCGAATAATGCATTGGCAATGTACACTTAAGGTTCTGTTGCCTAGAAATTTGATATGAACTGAATCTGTCCATTTGATCCTTTTACTCAAAAAAGTCCACTGGAAAACAGCAGAAGATACTTGTATCAAAGATTGTAAAAATTTGTCTAATTAACTATATCCACAAAAAATAAAAATAAACATTTATGTACTTCTTTAATTAATATAAATGATGACTAACCAATTTATTGCTAAATATAAAGTAAACATATTTATGTATCATGTACCATAATTTAATCATAATTAATCAACAACAGTGCAACACATTTTTAATTGATTCACAGCCATAATAGAAGTATATAGATTGCTTGACAGTTTAGGGAGGCTGATTCGATTACAATGGTCTGACTGGTCTCTATAAAGGATTTTGGGTAGTTTAGTTCTTCACCAGGTATCAAACTTTTTTTTATATTTAGTATAAAAAACTAAAAAAATTATTAAATCAGACATGAGTAATGACTTTTACTGAAGTGTACTGTATACCATTACTTAGGTCTGACTATACATTGTGCATTATTGTTTATACATTATTATTGCTGTCTTTAATATTTTCTTATCAAAGTGTTTTAAGTCGGATGCTCTGTATGAGCAGTGCAGAAAAGTAGATTAGGTGGAGGTGATCTTTGCAATTTGTCATAGACTGAACGGCTTATATTACAGCCTGTTCAAATCCAGCAGAGGGAATGCAGGGTGGCTTCTGTCCTGATTCACAATAAACAATAACGCAGCTGCTAAAATATACCTTCGGCTTAAATCACACCATATCTTAACCTGGTATGAGCTGAAAATTTCCAAAAGAGAATTAAACTCTCTGTCCACACTAAAAGCGAAAATGCTGCTTCAAAAGCCAAACAATCTCCGCCAATCAGAACATAATTGCTGATGTTTAATATATAGCTGTATTTAGCCCAAGCACACCATTCTGCATCAGATGCACAATTTGGAGCCTTTCTTATTTCCTACTTTTCTTACTTGGATAGTTTTGAGAGATTAGAGGTTATAGTTATTTAGCCTATTTATTTGTTGAATAACAGTTAGTTACCCTGTTAAAGGGCTGTGCTTAAGAAATGCATCTGATCAGGGACATATGTCACATGGAAGTCTAGTAATGGGTTCCTTAACACCAACTAATCAAATAGTTTGAATGTGTATGGCTGTAGTGGTGCTTTAATGGGGATAATTAAATATGCAAGTTTTCCAAGAGGGTTTTACTACACTGTCAGCATGCAGATCAAAGTACTGCTGCTAAAAATATTAATACAAGTGGAACCATGGTACCACACAGGGAAGAAGCGGTCACGGATAGAGGATGGCTATTTAAAATATACATTGTACCAGTAAACATTGAAACTTCTGCAGGCTCGCTCTCCACAATTACTATCTTTTTAGCAAGACAGAGAAAGATAAAAGATGACAGGGAATGAATAAACCGCATATAGGTTTGTCGGCCATGTTTTGCCAGCAAAATCTCTCCGAGATTACCATTGGTCAAAGGATGCCAATACCAGAGTGCCAATGTTTTCAACTTTTATAAACATGACGAAGTTTAATCTGTATCATTCGTTCTTTTCATATTCAATGATCCACAATCAGAAAAACAAAAAAGGACTTGCTATTTCATTAACAATTTACAAAACTAATATTAATAAACAAATAACGACTTGCTTTTTGTTGTTTTGGTTTTATGCTGAAGTTAAAAATAGTACAATGGTAAAATGGCCAAGAGACACTGTGTGTTTTGATAATTTGATTTTACATCTAAAAAGAAACTAAAAAAGGTGAGAAATTAATTAGAACATGTGGGTGGCCCTGAAACACCCCTTTATTCTCATTGATCAACCTGCACTGTTGTCGATTCTTCCTCAGAGCCATGAGACAGAATAAACAGTTCTCTGCTGTTAAATTGTTCAGATGAATTTGTATAATTTATTCTCCAAAATGTGTCATGTTTATTACAACTGTACTATCTCTCTCAATACAATGCAGAAAACACATCACAGTAAAATGTTCACTGAATTCAGTCACTGATGAAGGGGCTTCACCTTCATGCCAGCATGCTCAAGCTTGCAACTCAGCATTGGGACAATCACTGGCACATCAAGCGAGTGATAACCGCGCGAGAGATTAATCTTTAATATATATATTTATTTAGATATTTATAAATTAGTATCTCACTGTGTATGACAAATGTATATGCCAAATGTCTTACAGTTATCACATACTAATACACATAAAATTCGCATTTTATTTTCAGTAAGTTCACTATTTAATATTTGTAGTTTATTTTGTGAGTTGGCAACATAGCAGCTTTTGGGGGAAAATAACAGACACAGCTAATGTTGATGACATAAATTTGGAAAAATCAATCAAATGTACCAATTAATTCTAAAAAATTGGAGAGGAGACTTACCATTTTGACCAACCCCAATATATACAGTATATATATATATATATATATATATATATATATATACAGTATATATATATATATATATATATATATATATATATATATATATATATATATATATATATATATATATATATACACACACACACACACACACACACACACACACACTCACCGGTCATTTGATGAGGTACACCTGTATATCTACTTATTCAAGTGATTATAGAATCAGCCAATCGTGTGGCAACAGTGTAATGAATAAAATCAGGCAGATACATGTATGGGTCAGGAGCTTCAGTTAATGTTCACATCAACCATCAAAACAATTAAACAAATTTGGTCTCAGTGATTTAGATTGAGGCATGATTGTTGGTGCCGGACAGGCTGGTTTGAGTATTTCTGTAACTGCTGATCTCCTGGTATTTTGACGCACAACAGTCTCTAAAGTGTAAAGAGAATAGTGCGAAAAACAAAAAACATCCAGTGAGAGCAGTTCAGTGGGTGAAAATGGCTTGTTAATGATGGAACTAAGAGGAGAATAATCAGACTGGTCCAAGCTGACAGGAAGGTGACAGTAACCCAAATAACCACACGTTACAACAGTGCTATGCAGAAAAGCATTTCTGAACATACAACACATGGAACACTGAGGCGGATGGGCTACAGAAGTCCCCTCTAGGTACCACTTCTGTCAGCTTATGCTGACAAAAAAAAAAACTGAGGCTGCAGTGGGCACAGGCTCACCAAAACTGGACAGTAGACGATTGGAAAAATAACGCCTGGTCTGACAAATCTGGATTTCTGCTGAGGTACACAAATGGTAGGCCTACTGCAGCCTCAGTTTTCTGTTCTTGGCTGACAGGAGTGGAACCCAATGTGGTCTTCTGCTGTTGTAGCCCATCTGCCTTTCTCCATTGACTTCCCTTATGAACAAGGCATTTTTGTCCACAGAACTGCCACTCACTGGTTGTTGTTTTTTTTTTCCGCATCATTCGCTATACACTCAAGAGACTGTTGTGCATGAAAATCCCAGGAGATCAGCAGTTACAGAAATACTCAAACCAGCCTGTCAGGCACCAACAATCATGCCACGGTCAAAATCACTGAGATCAAATTTTTTAATATAATGTGAACATTAACTGAAGCTCCTGACACATATCTGCATGATTTTATACATTACACTGCTGCCACATGATTGGCCGATTAGATATTCACATAAATGTGAGGATGTATAGGTATAAGATGTACCTAATAAAGTGACTGGTGAGTGTGTGTATATATATATATATATATATAAACGGTTGGGAGGGTTACTTTTTAAATGTATTCCACTACAGATTACAGAATACATGCTGTAAAATATAATTTCTAACATATTCCGTTAGATTACTCAAGGTCAGTAACATATTCTAAATACTTTGTATTTCTTCTCACCACTGGTAGATTTTTTCACTTGTTTTTAATATAAAAACTCTTATTTGTTCAAATAAGACAAAATACATATGTTAAAAATACATATGTACAAATACATCTTATGCAGTGTTGTTTCTAAAACAAGATAAATACATTTTTATCTTGTTTTAAGGATTTTTACAGGAAAACAAGACAAAAATGATTATCAAGAATACGATTTTTGCCCTAATATCAAAGGTTTTAATAGAAAATAAGAAATTATGATCCGACATTAATTTTCTTGCTAAAGTATATTATTGTTTCTGGTAACGTGCATGTAAAATGGCTAGAAATAACATTTTATCTTAGTGTAAAGCTGATAATTTACACAAGGTTTATTTATGCTCCAAACCTCTCTGTCTGCTCCTATGAATGTAACACTTCATAAGAAAGTGTTTCACCGCTGTTCAAATGCACATTGGATTGCATCATTTATTACATGTTACATGTATTACATTTAGTCTGAAAGGACTAAATATTAAATTAAACAAATGACAATAAAATGCAAAGTAATCTCTTCAGTAATCAAAATACTAATAAATGTAACTGTATTCTAATTATATATATATATATATATATATATATATATATATATATAGCCATGGCCAAAAGTATTGGCAGTGATCAGATGCATTTTAAATAATTGCAAAAAGCTTCATTGGCCAAAATTTACTTTTTCACAAAAACCCAAATTTTACAGTTTTTTGGCCCTGGCACAAAATGACCAGCTAACATTATTTCACTAATCATATTAGCAGCACCTGGGAAAGTGTGAACGAGTACTGGACAGGTGAAATCACTCTATCATTCTAATTGGATTATAGAGCAGACTGATTGCTTGTGGCGTGGGGACGTGGTCGTGTGTCAGTCTGCGGGAGAGAGAGCGCTAAGGCTTGTCACCTGGTTTATAATCAACCCTAACACCTGAGTCTTGTTATAGTGATGCAGAGAGAGACATAAAAGGAACGCCAAGAGTCCAATTTTGCAGACTGATGCATCTGACAGGGGGCTGGGTGAAGTGCTCTCGGAGGAGGTCGGAGGGGAGGAACGGCCAATGCTCTTTATTAGTTAAAAGCTCTCCTTCAGGGAGACAAAATATAGCACCATCGAGAAGGAGTGTCTTGCGATTAAGTGGGCTGTTCTGACGCTCCGCTACTACCTGCTAGGGTGGGCCTTCACCCTCTGCAGTGGCTCCACCACTTGAAGGATACTAACGCACGGATCACCCGTTGGAATCTGGCTCTCCAGCCCTTTAAATTCAAGGTGGTCCACAGGCCGGGGGCGCAGATGGTTGTGGCTGACTTTCAAGAAATGGGGTGGGGGAGTAGGCAAGCCGGATGTTGCCCCGGCCTGAGTCAGCAGTGGGGGCATGTGGCATGGGGACGTGGTCGTGTGTCAGTCTGCGGGAGATAGAGAGAGCGGTAAGACTTGTCACCTAGTTTATAATCAACCCTAACTCCTGTGTCTTGTTATAGTGATGTGGAGAGAGACATAAAAGGAACGCCAAGAGTCCAGAGAGAGAGAGAGAAACCTGAAGGCAGACATTGCTAACGCCAATGTTTATGGTTAGTGTTTATATGTCCCTGTGTTGAGAGAGAATTAAAAAAACTGACCTCAAACCTGCTTCGCTGTCTCCTGACTCCTCCATTGCCAAACCAAAGAGCTTTACATTGTTATAAAAGGAAGAAGTGCTTCCAATCATTGTGTTCTTGTTAGCAATGGTTACCTCTAAAGAAAGACATGCAGCCATCGTCGCTTTGCATCAAAATGGCCTCAGATGCAAGGAAATTGCTGCAAAGAATATTGCACCTGAAAGAACCATTTATCGGATCATTAAGAACTTCAAGGAGAGAGGTTTAACTGCAGTGAAGAAGGCTTCAGGATGTCACAGAGTGTCCAGCAAGCGCCAGGACCATCTCCTCCTGAGGTGCCAGCTATGGAATTGTGTCACCACCAGTGCAAAGCTTGCTCAATATTGGCAGCAGGTTGGTGTGAGTGCATGCACAGTGAGGCAAAGAATTTTGGACAATAGCCTGGTGTCAAGAAGGACAGCAAATAAGCCACTTCTCCAAGAAAACCATCAAGGACAGACTGAAATTCTGAAGGAAGTACAAAGATTGGACAGCAGGAGACTGGTGCAAATTTATTTTCTCTGATGAAGCCCCATTCCAAATGTTTGGGACATCTGAAAAATCGATAGTCCGGAGAAGAAAAAGTGAACGCTACCATGAGTCCTGTGTCGTGCCAACAGTGAAGCATCCTCAGACCATCCATGTGTGGGGTTACTTTTCATCCAAGGGAGTGGGCTCTCTCACAATTCTGCCCAAAAACACTTCCATGAATAAAGAATGTTAGCAAAACGTCCTGCAAGAGCAACTTCTCCCAAAGATCCAGGAGCAATTTGGTGATGATCCGTGTATTTTCCAGCATGATGGAGCACCATGTCACAAGGCAAGAGTGATAATGAAGTGACTCAGAGTTCATAACATTGAAATTTTTGATCCATGGCCAGGCAACTCCCCGGATCTTAATCCCATAGGAACCTGTGGTCAATCCTCAAAAGGCGAGTAGACAAGCAGAAGCCCACAAATTGTGATCAACTCCAAGCACTAAGTCAAGAATGGATCGACATCAGTCAGGATTTGGCCCAGAAGCTGATATCCAGCATGCCAGAGTGAATTGCAGAGGTTATGAAGAACAAGGGTCAACAATGTAAATATTGACTCTTTGCATATATTTAATGTTTTTGCTAATAAAAGCCTTTAAAACTATGAAAATGCTTATCACTGTTTTCCAGTATACCATAGAAACTAATCTACAAATACTGAATCAGCAAAGTTTGCAAAACACAAAATTTATGTCACTGCCAATACTTTTGGCCACGGCTGTATCTATCTATCTATCTATCTATCTATCTATCTATCTATCTATGTATGTATATACACACACACTCATACATATAAACACACTGATCAGCCAGAACATTAAAACCACCTGTCTAATATTGTGTAATTATGCACCCTTTTATGAAGTGGTTATTTTTAATAAACATTATATTATTTTGTTACTGAAAAAAACATGTTGCTGTCTTAAAAATATTTTCATAATTTGACAAATTGTACCCTATAACTATTGCCCTGGTATTTAACCAACAATATCAATTTAACCACCCTGGGGGCCTTTTTACCCCAATTGAAGGACAAAAGACTCCCTTTTTTTATTCATAAACAATTTTCTGTTGAAATTTCTAAACTATGTTGCTTCATCAATTTTCAATAAAAATAAATATATTTCTAGAATCTTAATACACTTTGTGAACACAAATGTTAGGTGTGCCTTTAGCATTGATTAAAATGCTGTTGTCAGAATGGCAAAAATGAGAGAAAGAGGTTCTTTTATGAGAGCTTGCAGCAGGTGAGACACGATTCAAATAAACCAACACACAGACACATCAACGCACACAGCTACATCTCCACTGCCTCCAGAGTACATATATCATCTAAAGAGAGAAAGCTAGATGGTGGGGGAGCAGGCCATAGTTTTTTGTTCTGTTTCATATTTTCCTTGAAATTAGTCAGTTTTTCGATGAACCAAATAATGGAAAAAAATATATATGAAACTAGATTTTTACATTTTCTGAATAAATAAATAAATAAATAAAATAAGGGGTGTGGTACTTGACCAAGTAGAACTCACCACACAATGCTAGGGTGTTTTGGGTGGTTGCCAGGATATTGCTATATGGTTGATAAGGTTTTCAGAGTGTTTTTAGCATATTGCTATGTGGTTGCAAGTAATTACTAGGGTGTTCAGGGTGGTTGCTAACCAGGCCAAGTAAAAAAGCCAACCCAAGTCTAAAGAGTCTAAAGAAGACTCAAGGAATGTTCACACCAAGACTGAATTGTCGGTGTGAGTGTTTATTTCGAAAAAGCTTTTGAATAGGAACACTGTGTCCGACAAATCGTTTGTCTATTTTTCTTAATCTATTAATCTATTTTTGGGGGGGTTTCTTTATGGATAGCAGTAAAAAAAAATACTAATAATAATAAAAAAAAATCGGACTGAGATGAAAACTTACTGACCAACGAGATAAGAACTTTTTTAATTTTTCCCCAAAGTCGTTGCTGCACAAGTTAGTGGCTCTAATAAACTGGCAAACACAGGTGCTGTGCTTTTACTCATCTAACACAAAAACTCTGAATTCAATGCAAATAACCAGTAAATAAATAATATAGAAGATGTAAACACATACTTTCTTTTTTAGAATATTTAAATAATGTGTTGATATATCATAATAAACTGGTGTTTTTTTAATTGAATACATACTGTATATTAATGTGCCTGTTATATTATCCTGGCATTAAAAATGGCAGTGAGGTTCAGCAATTTGTTTGGACTAAGCACGTAGTAAAATATCACAGAAAAAGACTGTGTTTAAATGCAATAATTTTATACGAGAGTAGACAAATGAATAGCCGAACATCACTGATGTTTTTATTGCAAGGCTAAAATAATACAAAGTACTCCAAACAGAGTAACAGTTCACTTTTTCTCACCATGCAAAAGAAACCCTGAATTCAATACAAATATGGAATATTTCTATAAATTAAAGACCAAGAGGCTGTCATCTTTTATATTATTATTTTGTGTTATGCATCATATTTTAAGCTATACCTATTTTAGTTAAAGGGATAGTTCACCAAAAGATGAAAATTCCATTTAATTGCCTGTATTGTTCTAACCCCACATAACTTTCTTTCTTATTCTAAACACAATAGGAGAAATAAAAAAATAAAGAATAACATTTTCAGTGATGTCATACAATGGCAGTTTTTGGTCACCACATTTTCAAGCTTCAAAAGAATGCAAAAGTATAATTCCGAAGTCTAAGCGACTCTTGCCTTGATCTTAAGGCATGCAATAAGGTTTGGTGAGAAACAATCCAAAAACGAAAGTATTATTTAGTGAATATCCTCACTGACTGTTGCTTCCCTGTGCACATTCATGAGCATGCACAAGAACAATAGAATACAAATCCCCCACCCACGAGATGTGGTGTTCAAGCGAAAGTTCGTCTTGTGGATCTATCATTACAGTGATAGTAATAACAGAACACAACACAGCTGCACACAAACCAGAGAACAAGTCAAGTCATTTTTATTTGTATAGCGCCTTTCACAACACACATCGTCTCAAAGCAGTTTTACAGAAGATCAGGCATTAACAAATTTTTTTAATGTAATATCTATAATCTCTTAGAGTCATCATTGTGTAGTTTAATAAAATACGATTGTGAATTGTGTTTAAAAATAAGTAATTAAATAATAATTGTATTTATAACCCCAGAGAGCAAGCCGAAGGCGACTATGGCAAGGAAAACAAAACTTCATAAGGATGTTGGTTAATGGAGAAAAATAACCTTGGGAGAAACCAGACTCACTGTGGGGGTCAGCTCTCTTCTGGCTAACATCATGAATATAATGGCAATAATACTTATGTATAGTGCAAGTCATGAAGTCATAAACTAAGTAAGTGTTAAGGGCCAGTGTTTAAACAAAGATTTTGTATGAAATGTAAGATTAATGACTAATGTCTTTGAAGTCCATATTGGATTAACTGCAGAAGTTCACAAAGATGCAATTATCCTAGTTAGTTGGCTGATGAAGTGTTTTGTTGACAACAGGACTTAGAAAACATGTCTTAAGAGTATGAAGTTAAAGAAAAGAGGCATTTCTATGCCCAGAATTCTTGTTTGAACCAGACTACTCAGAAACAGTGAGATGGCAAACAACATGTGATAAAATTATCTGCTTTATGTTAATTAGATTTTTTGTCTGAACTTGCTGCGATGAGCAGCAGGACATTCTCTAGATAGTTTGGTTTCTATTTGCGACGTCGCGAAATGCAGCCCCATCCGCTATGAACAGCCACAGGACCAAAATCTTTCTCATACAGTAACAGTGTATCGAAGCCAGCATCTCACTAGCCGGTAAAAAATACTTTTGGCAGAGGGTGTCACACCATTGCTGAGGTCTTGCTCTCTTCAGGCGGAGGTCTGTCAAACACAAAACGGTTCAGAATGGAGAAGACAAGACACTTACCAGTGTCCTCTGCCTTTCTCTCCAGTACTTCCAGTTCAATTTCATTAAGCAAAACCTCCAAAACACTGTGGTGTCCTGTACTGTCTGTTTGACTGTATCTGAGTGTGTATGTGTGGCTCCATTAAGGCCTGTCAAAGGCTGCATTAAGGCCATTATACGTCTGTAAAAGATCTTCGTTCAGGGGTATATTGTTTGCAAATATTCAGACATCCGCCATACCACTGTGGGAGGCCTTTAGAGGTACATTTACACTGGTGGCCAAAAGTTTGTACAGATTTGTACAGAAATGCACAGATTTTGCTCTAATGGAAAGATATTGGTACTTTTATTCACCAAAGTGGCATTCAACTGATCACAATGTATAGTCAGGACATTAATCACATGAAAAATGACTATTACAATTTGAAAAAATTAAACTACTTCAAAGAGTTCTCATCAAAAATCCTCCACGTGCTGCAATGACAGCTTTGCAGATCCTTAGTATTCTAGCTGTCAGTTTGTCCAGATACTCAGGAGACATTTTACCCCACGATTCCAGTAGCACTTGCCATAGATGTGTCTGTCGTCATGCACTTCTCACGCACCTTATAGTCTAGCTGATCCCACAATGCTCAATGGGGTTAAGATCCATAACTCTCTTTTCCAATTATCTGTTGTTCAATGTCTGTTTCTTTGCCCACTCTAACATTTTCTTTTTGATTTTCTGTTTCAAAAGTGGCTTTTTCTTTGCAATTCTTCCCATAAGGCCTGCACCCCTGAGTCTTCTCTTTACTGTTGTACATGAAACTGGTGTTGAGCGGGTAGAATTCAATGATGCTGTCAGCTGAGGACATGTTAGGCATCTATTTCTCAAACTATAGACTCGGATGTATTTATCCTCTTTTTTAGTTGTACATCTGGTCTTCCACATCTCTTTCTGTTCTTGTCATTTGTCTTTGAAGACTATAATGTACACCTTTGTATGAAATCTTCAGTTTTTTGGCAATTTCAAGCATTGTATAGCCTTCATTCCTCAAAACAATGATTGATTTTTGAGTTTCTTGAGAAAGTGGTTTCTTCTTTTTCCATTTTTTAACTAATATTGACCTTAAGACATGCCAGTACTGTGTGCATACTGTGGCAACTCAAAAACAAACAAAAAAGACAATATTAAGATTCATTTAACAAACCAAATAGCTTTTAGCAGATTTTATAGATTTTCTAGTTCCAAATTAGCAATTTAGCATGATTACTCAAAGATAAGGTGTTGGAGAGATGGCTGCTGGAAATGGGGCCTGTATAGATTTGATCAAAAATGACTTTTTTCAAGTAGCGATGGTGCTGTTTTTTACATCAATATTGTCCTGACTCTATTTTGTGATCAGCTGAATCCCACTTTGGTGAATTAAATTACCAACTACCAAAATTTGAACATTATTCTAAATATGAAGACATGTAAAACATGAACTAATGTGATAATAAAAAGTGTTATCAATTACTTTGTGAGGTCAGGAAAAGAAGCTGTTTAAATCATCATCATCATCATCATCGGGTGGGCTTGTTAGGCATGACAATACTCTTCCACAACTTTTTATCCTCTGCCAATCTGGTGACCTCTTGCATTAGATGTTCTTTTTCCAATTCCAGGCTTAAGTGTTTAAGATCTTTGTACACTTATTCTCGATATGAAAAGCGCTGTCTACCACGTGGGTTCGATGTTACTTCTGACTTGTAAAGGCCGTAGATGTTCGCCGGTTCACACTCGTTCATTCGAAGACAGTGTCCAATAAACTGCAGCTGTCTCGATCTAATAGTTGAACTGATTGGAATTTGGCCAGTTTTCTTGTAAAGTTCTTGATTAGTCATATGAGCTTCAGCTTGACTGTTGCCCGGCATGATCCGATAACACTTTCTGGTGAAGATGTCAAGTTTGTGCTCCAGTACCTAAGACTCGCATCCATAAAGCAGCACAGATATGCAAGCTGCATTGAAAAACCGCAGCTTAATATTCACTTTCGGTCTGGGTGATCTCAGGATGGTTTTGAGTTTGGTCAAGGCAACCCAGGTGAGGGAGATTTGATTCTCAACATCTTTCTCAGTTTATTCAATATAAGACCCCAAATACTTGAAGTCATCGACAATAGCGATTTTTTTTTCCCCATCGATGACAAGTTGTGTTTGAGTTCGGGATTTGTCGTTAAGTTGAATTTGGACAGTCTTTTCTACATTTTTCTCAAGCCATCATCGATGATGATTTAAAGTAATATATATATATGCTGTAGAAATTTTTTTATTTGTCATGTTTACATTCTGAATTCATGGAGCTATTGAGCTAACAACACGTGGCCATAATATGCGCCAAATAGATCCCGTTATTGTAATTTATGATGATGCTACTACAAAGTGGGCATATAAATGAGTGTAAATGGGGAAAAACAGACAAAAGAATGATGATAAGAGAGGCATATGTTACTTTGGGCACATGAATGAATGGAAACTTGAGAGTGTTTGAGTTGATTTGATTCCCTTTGTAGACTAATTATACAATCAAAACCAAAAATTGCTTGACATTTCTTGTAAAATGTCTCTACGTGAATGATCATATAGATGTAGGTACATTTCCACCAGCTCTCTAATAACCCTACACGAAGTGTGTTCATATTGACTGACTGAAGAACGTAAACACAATTAGCTGTGGGCCTCATGGTAGGTGGAGCTCCAGGTCACACCTACCGATGATGTGGACCACTGACAGTAAAGAGGTGTTTAGCTGCTTTTCCTAAAAGCTTGTCCTAGGGAGCTGTTACGAACCACCAAAATGAACTTAAAAACAACTTTTTAAAGAATTTTTAAAAATTCCAGAATTTACATAATTTGCATCATAAATTACATCATACCTGTTTGTTCCTTGATTTTGTATAAAGTATACCGGGGCCTTTAGCTTCCTCCTTCACTCTGTTTGATTTCTCAGTACTCTGGTTCAAACATGTAAGGCTGGGCATAGAAAATGCATCTCCTCTTTGACTTCAAACTATTCAGACATGTTTTGTAAGTTCTGTTCTCTGATTTGTGTGCAGCTGTGTTGTGTTCTCGTGTTACTATTGTTGTGGTGATAGATAAACAAGATGAGTTTTCAGAACAAACCTTATGTATGCGTACAGAACAAGGCATATTTTGCACACAATAATTTATATATTTATATTTATAATAACTTATGAATTATATTATTGTGTCCTTTTGGTCACCATAAACTGCAGAGTTTGGGAGTTCGATTGGAATATACTAGTAGCAAAATCCTGTACATACATAAATATAAAGACAGAAGACTCGGGACATATGTAACAGTATTCTTTATTCACCTCGCACAAAGAAAACTATTCCTATATTCCTCATAACGCATCAAAAACATGGAAAGAATGTTTTTGCTTTCTTTTTGCTTGCTTTATAACAGGTTTAACTGGTGAAACAAGTGTTTATCAGATTGCTTATAAAAGTAATTGTATAACTCGCCTCAATAAGCCACAAGATTTGAGGTATCATTCTTGTCTGGAGAATAAAAAATGTAAGACAAGTTACGCGCCAAAAAGTAAGGCTTGTTTTTTTTTTTTTCAAAATATGAGCAATAGGATGGGCAATGGACTACTTGCACAACTGCTTCCGTGTTCTACTTAGAGCGGCCCAGGTCTGCGCTTTCCATAAGCATCGCAAGCTTAAGCTGATCATGGAGACCATATGCGACAATGGTTTCTACGATCTACTTACACTTACAGTGCTTTTGGGAAAAGGAGCCCTGAAAAAGACTGTTAAACAAACTGTTATTATTTCTAGTCTTTAGGGTTGTCAGTTGATTAAAACAATAAATATTTTTGGCATTAACTTGACTGAACTCAAATTTATAATTTGCCTCCAAGTATATTTTTTCCATTCCAAATGTAGCTAAACTCAGCTCCTGAAAAATAAATCAAACAGTTAACGTACAGCCGCCCACTGCTGGCTGTCTTACTAATGTCTGTTTCATTAATTGATTAAATTTTAAAGCTGCTGAGCTTTAATGAAAAATTCCATCATACAATAATTACAAATTACTTTACTTTGGTTAAATGTCCCAGATGGACTTAAATATAATTTTTTTTTTTGCCATTCTCTTACCAGGCTTCACTGCAGTTTTTAATCAATCTCAAATGTTTTAGCATAAATCATTATCTATACACATGAAGCAATAACACAAAATAGAGATTCAAACAAACCTTTAATAAAAATGGGGTAATACATTGTAGTGTTTGAAGTTTGTAATTGTTTATTTCAAAGCACTGGTGCTGACAGCCTTTACTAGTCTCCTTCATCCTGTGGTTAATGTCTACAGACCTCCACGTGAGCAGAAATGCTGAAATGCGCTTGGAGTGTTTCCCAGCCATAGAACATATTCACAGTAGTGCCATCTTTGATGTTTAATGGAAGTGAAAATGAGGCTGTGAAGGATAGTCTTACCATTTCTTTAATGGAATGAATGCTATAAAGTTGTCTAAAGCACCGATTCCATCTGATTTTTCACATTTCATATTTTCTGGGATTTTTGGTCTGCAGAATGTTCTAGGAAAAATATTTTTTCAATGTATTGTTGTCAACGGAATGATCCAAAAACATGGAGTCTGTCCCTCACAGCCTCATCATTGTCATTCCCATCAAAATCTTAAGATGGTAATGCTGTGAATAACTCCCCCAAGGAGTTATGTAGACTGCGTAGTCTGCTTATAGGGACCAGCAGTACTGACCACCACGCTTGCCTTGGCAAAACCACACGATAAATTGGTCATGTTTAATGGTTACTGCAAACATGTTTATTAATGTTCTAGCTTTGACAATTACGTAACCATGGCACCAAGTTTCACACATCAGCCTTTCACTGTATGACAAGATGATTCGTGCCTCTTAAAACTCCTTATACGTCAGTACATTTGTCATTTTCGCCAATATCTTTCCTGCAGTGCAACAGTTTTGTATGTGTACTACAAATCCATCATGCTTAGCAAGAATGTGTTTCATTCAGCCACTATGTCTGTCATTTGTGTGTGTGATGATGTGTTTCAGAACTTTCTCTCTGTCTCAATCAGCTCTGTAATGTTTACATTATTTAAAAAAAATCTTACCCTGGTCCAGAACCTCTTCCTCTTCTTTATTGGGCTGCTGCAGCTCCAAATCTTTCACAACATCTGTAGAATAAGATGAAGACACAATCAAATTATATTCATTGTACTTGGTGAAATAAGAGAAGGTAAGTTTTAAAGGGGGTTAGAGAAAGCAGCAATTCATTCAAGAGCAAAACTACATGCACTCCTGTAATTCTTCTAGTGATTTATGTGTATTTTATATGCTATGTGTAGGGCTGGACAGTATGACGGTACATAGATTGTGGTGGTAGAAATGTGTCAACCTGTAAATATATATTTGCACTGCAATTAGTGGGAAGGACTGCTTTTTGTTATTTACACTTGAGAATAATAAAAACATAAGAGGGACATGTCCCAGACAAGTCAAGACGAGGAAGAACTTGCTATAGAGGGGTGTAACAAAGTGGAATTTAGTTAAGTTTGCTGAGCACTACCACATCAGCATATCATTCAACTGAAGTGCTGTCACAGGTGTGTATTAAAGTAGTATTAAAGGGGTCACGGCATAGTTTTTTAAATGTATTTATATTAATTATTTATTTAGGTATTTTTATTTAGAATTTGGGAGAAATGTTGTCAGTAGTTTATAGAATAAAACAAAAAATGTTCATTTTACTCAAACACATACTTATAAATAGTAAATCCAGAGACACTATTCATTTTGCAGTGATCTCTTAATTTTTTCCAGAGCTGTATATTTAAAAAAACAATTGGAAGAGAATGAACCAGCTGCACAACAATAAAAACTGTACTTCAGTGTTTACACATAGCATACATCCAACACATTGCATCTGAATAGAATATATAGTTACGTTAACTCAAGCCCAGCAGCACAATGAACTATAAATATCAAACAGTTAAGCAGATAGAATAGTTCACATGAAAATGGAAATTCTCTCATCATTTACTCATCCTCATGACATCCCAGATGTGTATGACTTACTTCCTTCTGCAGAACACATATCAAGATTTTTAGAAGAATATCTCAGCTCAGTAGGTCCATACAATGCAGATGAATCATGATCAAAACTTTGAAGCTCCAAAAAGCATATAAAGTTAGCATAAAAGTAATGGTTAGTTTTTAATGACTACAGTGATTTCCATCACATTGGGTGCGAAACAAATCAATATTTACAAATACAAATACAACATTTTTCACAATAAATATTCACTTTTGAGTTTCCATGGCCTCTCATTTCACGTAAGCATTTTGGCATGTTTATGCGAGAACACGTGAACGATAGAACCAGAAGTGCCACTCTGTTTACAACAGAGGAATGAAATGTAAAAATTTTAAAGAGCGATATCCACCAACAACCCAAAAAAGAAGAGTAAGAACCATTTTATAGAAGAGGAGAAACAGTTTTGTCTGAACTGGAGTATCCAGACCAGGAACTCAGCACAGCCAGATGCATCAGGGAGACAAAGAGTACAGGAGACTTAAATATTCCAGGCTCAATGTAAGTTAAGCTCAATCGACAGCATTTTTTTGTGGCATAATGTTGATTACCAGTGGTGGTGGCGTAGTGGGCTAAAGCACATAACTGTTAGGTTGCTGGTTTGATCCCCACAGCCACCACCACTGTGGCCTTGAGCAAGGCACTTAACTCCAGGTTGCTCCGGGGGGATTGTCCCTGTAATAAGTGCACTGTAAGTCACTTTGGATAAAAGCATCTGCCAATTGCATAAATGTAAATTACCACAAAAATTTATTTTGACTCCCTCCTTTTCTTAAAAAATATTCGAGATTGCAGTGAAGCACTTACAATGGAAGTGAATGTGGCAAATTTTTGGAGGATTTAAAGGCAGAAATGTTGAGCTTATAATTTTATAAAAGCACTTGCATTAATTCTTCTGTTAAATCTTCTGCATTATTTGTGCTATAAAGTTGCTTAAATTGTCATTTGTACAATCGTTTTAGGGTTTGTTGACATTACATCGTTATGGCAATGAAGTAAAATTGGCTATATCTTTAAACAGAAAATGTTAGTATGTAATGTTATCACACTACAATCATGTTTACACACATATTATGTCTTGTGGCTACATTATTGAAAAAGAGAGTATTTTAACGTTCACAAATAGGCCCCCATTCACTTTTGTTGTAAGTGCCTCACTGTTTTTAAAGAAAAGGAGGGGACAAGTCAAAATTAATTATTGTGGTAATCAGTATTCTGCCACAAATGCTGTCAATTGAGTTTAACTTCTATTGAACCTGAAATATTCCTTTAAAGGGTTGGTTCACCCAAACATTTTAATTCAATCATTATTTACTTAGCCACGTCGTGACAAAATTTGTGTCATGCACACTGAGTGGGCAGCAATCCGCAACGTGGACAGCCCAAGTTTACTTTGGCCTTAAGTCATGTCCTTTTGATTGCTTATAATATTAATCCCATTCACACATGTAACCAGGTAAATTACAGGAAAATCATTGGGTTGCCTTTACTAGTAAAATTACCACATGTGCTGTTCACACATAACATCGATATGGAAATTTATAGGTATAGATACAACTTCCCATTAAGGGAAATTGCCAGAACAAAATTACAAAATGTTTTCAAAAAGGTTGTGTTCACACATGACCTCTAACCTGAAAAATTCTGGAAATTTTCTGGAAAAGGCTGCATGTGTGAAAGAGGCTATTGTCATTGGGATAGTAAGATTATGTATGTTTCCTCAACCCTCTACGGTCATATTGAAGAATCGCCATTGGCTAAAACAATTTAGTTTTAACTAAGCCAGTCTTTTGATGACATGTAAGCGTAATGCAACTGAAAAAGATATTAAGCAAACCGAGAAAGGTGTCTTCACACAATATAGTATAATGAACATTTTATTGTTGTATTTCACCTTATTTTAATCAGATTTTAGCTTTTTAAAAATGTACAAATTTCACATTTTATCAATTTATATGTCATGAAATTGCATTTTAAATAACGATACAAGCTGTTGTCACTGTTTGAAATTTCATAAATTTTTAACGATAATTTTTGTCTTAATACACATTTTTAACAAAAAACAAAAAACAAAAAAGAAAATCACAAGGTTGGAACTATAATGAAAATTAAGGCTGGCACGATTATGAAAATTGGTTGCCGATTAATTGTCAAACAAGTAATTGCGATTATGATGATTAATTGTCTGTTCTTTCACAAAAATGATTAATTGTCATACAAACTGTCACTATGTGTGCGGTTACAGACTCAATCCAGACAAGCCTTGTTGTAAAACCAGGTGCGAGAGAGTTTAATAAAACGAAACAGGTTATACACGGTGAGATGAAGACACAGATGGAATGACACAGGCAATCGGTACACTGGAGGATATACACAGGTCTGTAAGCAGGCAAGTTATGGTAAGTAGACTTCTCTGGGTTACGAGGGGACAACAAAGGTGAGTATCCAGGTAAATATGGTCCACAATACTTCAGAGGAAGAATCAGGCAGAGAAACTGGTAACAATAAAATATACAATAAGGTAAACCTTCAGGCTTTGATTAATTTGGAAGGAGGAGCGAAAACACTGCATGGGCAGCACAGCAAACAATAGTCCTAAGTATAACTTGACAGTGAACTGACATGAAAGTGCCATATTTAAGCAGTCCTTGATGAGTGAGCTGATTGTGTGCAGGTGTGGTGAATTAGAAGTCCGGAGAAGAGGGGAGAAGAGGAGCGGAACACTGAGGGAGGTGGAGAGCCCGAGGGAGGCGTGAAGTGCTTCATCCACACAACAAAGTAATTTTTTATTAAATTAATATGTTTATACCTAATTTATATTGTTGTGGGAGTTTGGCGCAAGCCTCTGTAGACGGCACACACATCAGAGCGCTTGAGAAGGGATTCAACTTCACATCTTCATAGCTATATATACTGTTGCGATCAAAACTATACAACCCCCCTGACCAGCAATATGTTCTGGTGATGTGAATAAAAACACATGAACTAAAACTTCACTAAACAGTCAAAGTAAGTTTTTAATACACATTTGAGTGATTTTGAGAACAAAGAGTTCAGTTTACCCAAATTTTACGATAAAAATATCAAATTCTCTCCACAAATGTCATATAAAACATATTCAACCCCTCATCTGCGGAGCATCCTTTACTCTTACTAACATCAAATAAATGTTTCAGGTAAGTGTTTTCAGGCTTCAGACACCACACTATGCGAATCTTTACACATTTCTCATGAGCAAAAGCTTACAGCTCATTAAATTCTTTAGCTTCTGTGCTGCCACTGCTTCCTTAAAATCGCAGCAAATATTTTCAATGGGATTTTAAGGATTGACTGAAAGGCCATTCAAGGACATTCCATGACACATCCCTGAACCAGATATTTGATAACTTGGATTTATCCTGGGTGTTACTGTCTTGCTGGAAAGTCCAGTGATCACTGAGCTTCAATTTACACACTAAAGGCATCAAATTTTTGCCAAAATTGCCTGATACCTGAAAGAATCCATGCCACATCGTCATTCAGTATAGTAATTTCCTGCTGCCGCAAAACACCCCCTAAAAGGACTGATCCATCTCCATTCTTGACCGTGGGTATCGTGTCGTTCTTGTCATCACCTTGCCTTTTTTACTCCAGACCCACGTACCATGGGTCTACAACTAATTTCCAGTTTAGTGTCATACATCCATAAAACCTTCTTCCAAGACTCCACAGGTCTTTCCTTCTTGAATATTCAAGTCAACAACTTGGTGAATTTTTGCTTTCTTCCACACCCAAGAATGTTGCTGTTGTACCATATTTTAAAAATGTATGGATGGTGCTGCCAACTTTGTCTATTGAAAATTGAAGTACCTTAGAAATGTACTTTTAGCCATGGCCACATTTTATTTTCAAACACTGAAACTCAAAATCAATTATAGTAAGGTGACATTGATTTTTTTTTTTTTTTTTGGGAAATAATTTTATAAAAAATAAAAAAATTAAATATCTTGCTTGCATAAATATTCAACCCCCACACGTTAATATTTGGTTGAGCCACCTTTTGCTGTGATAACTGCTTTAAGTCTTTTGGGGAACATATGTACCAGCTACGCACATAGTGACAAAGTGATTTTGGCCCATTCTTCTGCGCAAATTTGCTCTAGGTAGTTCAGGTTGGTTGGGTGACGCTTGTGGACTGCAATTTTCAAATAGTGCCACAGATTCTCAATAGGATTGAGATCAGGACTTTGACTGGGCCACTGTAGGACATTTATCTTTTTGTTCTAGAGCCACTCCATTGTTGCTTTGGTCTTCTGCTTGGGATCATTGTCATGCTGAAAGGTGAATTTTCTCCCAAGCTTCACTTTTTTAGTGGACTGAAGCAGGCTATAGGTATTTCCCTATATTCTTCCTTCAATTCTAACAAGATGCCCAGTTCCTGTTGATTACAAGCATCCCCACAGCATGATGCTGCCACCACCATACTTCACTGTAGGGATGGTGTGTCTTGAGGCATAGGAAGTGTTAGGTTTGCGCCACACATAGCGCTTTGAGTTTTGGCCAAAAAGTTCTATCTTGGTCTCATCTGACCACAAAACCTTCTCCCATATCACAGCTGAGTCACTCACATGCTTTCTGGCAAAGTCCACATGTGGTTGACTGGTGCACCATTACTCCACTCCCAGCAACAGAACTCTGGAGCTCCTTCAAAGTGATTGTTGGCTTCTCTGTGGCTTCCCTCACAAGTCTCCATTTTGTTAGAGTGCTGAGTTTTGAGAGACGGCCTTTTCTTGGAAGTGCCTGGATGGTGTGGTGCAGCTTCCAATTCATGATTATTGATCCAACAGAGCTCACTGGGATATCCAAACATTTGGATAATATTTTGTACACTTTTCCTAATATATACATTTTTACTAATTTATCTCTAATTTCTGTGGAATGCTCTTTGGTCTTCATTTTCCTTCAGATTCACAGCCTGACCAATGATTCTTCAACAATTGTTTTTTTATCCAGAAAATGTGATTGCAACTTTAATGATTCACAGGTGGATGCCAATGGTAAATTAATTATATCCACATAAGGGCAATTTCTTTCATCAGTGTAACCTGGCAGCTTCCACAGCGCAGGGGCTGAATACATATGCAAGCAAGATATTTCAGTTTTTTGTTATATTTCCCAACATTAAACCAATGTCACCTAACAATAATTGATATTGAGTTCTAGAGTTTTAAGATAAAATATCAAACTTTTTTTTTTTTTTTTTTTAACCACTCCACAGATTTCATATTCGCAAACTATAGTTTTGGCAAGTGTTTAGTTAAAATCTACTTTGTGCATGAAACCAGTAATATTTCCAACAATTGTTAACAGACAGATAGTTTCACTTTTAATTGACTATAAATCACAATTCCAGGGGGTCAGAAGTTAACTGAGCCTTTAAGCAGCTTGTAAAATTCCAGAAAACTATGTCAAATGATGTTAGCCAGATAGCTTCTGATAGGCTAACTGTCCAATTGAAGTCAATTGGAGATGCACCTGAGTATGTATTTTAAGGCCTGCCTTCAAACTCAGTGCCTCTTTGCTTGACATCATGGGAAATTCTAAAGAAATCAGCCAAGACTTCAGCAAAAAAATTGTGGACCTCCACAAGTCTGGTTCAACATTGGGAGCAATTTCCAAATGTCTGAAGGTACCACTTTCATCTATAAAAACAATAGTACGCAAGTATAAACACCATGGGACCACACAGCCATCATACTGCTCAGGCAGGAGATGGATTCTGTCTCCTATAGATGAACATAGTATGATGAGAAAAGTGCAAATCAATCCAAGAACAACAGCAAAGGACCTTGTGAAGTTGCTGGAGGAAACAGGTAGACAAGTATCTATATCCAAAGTAAAATTAGTCCTATATCAACATAACCTAAAGGCTGCTCAGTAAGGGAGAAGTCAATGCTCCAAAACTGCCTTAAAAAAGCCAAACTACAGTTTGCAAGTGTACATGGGGACAAAGATCGTACTTTTTGGAGAAATGTCCTTTGGTCTGATGAAACAAAAATGTTACTGTTTGGCAATAATGACCATCGTTATGTTTGGAGGAAAAAGGGGGAGGCTTGCAAGCTGAAGAACACCATCCCAGTCGTAAAGCATTGGGGTGGCAGGATCATGTTGTGGGGTGCTTTGTTGCAGGAGGGACTGGTGCACTTCACAAAATAGATGGCATCATGAGGAAGAAAAAATATGTGGATATATTGAAGCAACATCTCAAGACATCAGCCATGAAGTTAAAGCTCAGTCACAAATGGGTCTTCCAAATGGACAATGACCCCAAGCACATCTCCAAAGTTGAGGCAAAATGGCTTAAGGACAACAAAGTCAAGTTATTGGAGTGGCCATCACAAAGCCCTGACCTCAATCCAATAGAAAATGTGTGGACAGAACTGAAAAAGCGAGTGCGAGCAAGGAGGCCTACAAACCTGACTCAGTTACACCAGTTCTGTCTGGAGGAATGGTCCAAAATTCCAGAAACTTATTGTAAGAAGCTTGTGGAAAGCTACCCAAAACGTTGCCCGACTGGACTTGTGTGGGGGCCCACAGAAAGGCTGTTCCATATTGTAGATCGCATCCAACCGCAGTCAACGTGAGACAGTGCGCAACTGCAAAAGCACGGAGTAGCACGTTGATGGAATAACTGTTCGCATAAATAAATGAGATAGATTTACACCACCACTAGGACTTAGAGCACATTGGGAATTGGGCATTCCAAATTGGGAGAAAACATAAAATAAATATTATATATATATATATATATATATATATATATATATATATATACACACACACACAAACACACACACACATATACACAGTACAAATTCTGTATAACAAGTCGTGTTCAAACCTCCTTAACTTTTCTGAATATTTTGTCCTGGCACAGACTCAATAAAAATGTAAACAAACTGCCTCTACAGTAACATGCTTAAATGTGTAGCATAGACTGTTATGTAGAAGAATTTCACAGCTACTCCAAGACTTTACTATGTATCTATGTAAATTGTAATAAGAGAAAAGCTAACAGCATTTCAAATATGCATGCCCAATTTAGTGTACTATGACATGGAATGTATTCTGCAACAAATTATTTTATGAGAATGAGGTAGTTCTACAACTGAGGCAAATAACATTTCCTTATTTGAAAATTATCTTAGCTTGACAACTGTAAAATATCAGATGAATTTCTACATTTATATCTCCTCATATACCTTAGTTCATTGTAGAAACAGAATAGGCATAGCTGATGATATTGTTGTGTGTTTCCCCAGTTACTCTGAAATCAACTGGTGAAAACAGCAGCCATAGCTTCTTCAGTCACTCAAGATCGCTTCGTGGATTTAAACAATTGAGTCGCATGGATTACTTCTATGCTGGCTTTTTGTGCTTTCTGGAGCTTCAAAGTTTTGGTCACCAATATTTTGCATTGTATGGACCAACAGAGCTGATATTCTTCAAACAATCTTTGTGTTCTGCATTAGAAAGTAAGTCATAAAATTCTGGAATGGCATGAGTGTGAGTAAATGATAAGAGAATTTTCATTTTTGGGTGAACTATTATTTTAATTAATTAAACTAGATCCCCATCTTTTAATATCTGTTCCTTTGCAAAGCTTAAATCATATTGTGATTTCACAAACATTCCACGCTGATATGAGCCAAAAACACATACACGCTGAAATGAGCTGAAGACATAAAATCCATGCTTAAATGTGCATAACACACAATAAAAAATCCACAATGTCACACACACATAATCCTGCACTGACGCAATCAGGAACTGTTCAGCCCTCTTTCCTAATGTTGGGGTGCTTCAACAGAGGGTAAAGGAAAGATGCTGGTCTTTACAGCTGTGACAGCTCACATCTTCCATGTCTGTTTACACATAGGATGGGATGCAGTTTAATTACACCTTTAAGAAGCCTCCATCAACCAGTTGGTTCGGCAGTGAACAGAACCAACACACACACAAGCAGTTAACAGTAAAGGCCAAGGTGAAACAGCTATCACCTATAGCTTTTCAGGACTACAGGGCAAACAATGTCAGGTTAATGAAGGTTACTTTTAATACATGATTGCCTTGCTGATCATGTCAGTAATTATGTTATAATATACAACAGTTAGTTTCGGTCCTCGAATCTGATTGGGCGAGAGATGTTCCATGAGCACTAAAGTGTAAGAGCAGTGCATATGTGTTAAGAGCTAATGTAGGCTATGTGTCTCTTTTTACATATATTTTTTTTTTGCATTACATATGTTAGCCAGCAGGTGGTGGCAAAAGATAATTTTTGTGTGTAATATGAGCCAGTTGGTGACATGAAGTAAATTTGTTAGTCATAGTTTGCATAGAACTGCACTCTATGATCACTTGTATTACTACTACATAACTAAAGCTAGGAAATAGCTTTAAACAGCTTTAAACAAACAACTTCAGCATTACGACACATCACAGCTGAGAGACACAACAGACTAAAATTAGTTTTTATGACCGTACTCAGTATTTCCTAATTTACAAAATGTACTTGTTCATTGAACTGTTGTATATAAGCAATATCGCACTCGCAATCGTGCTATATGGCCCTAAATCAGCACTGCTGTGATTGAAAGCTTGGAAACCATCAATGTTTAAGTGTTGTGGCTGGAGTTTTTGTGTGTATATGAAAGACCATCAGAGTATTTTCAAGGCATAATTCTCCAGCTACAGCAAGCATTGTCTTGTTTTAGTCAAACGGTTTAACCTGTATGATATTGTTATATTCTTTAAACTAATTGTTCTAATGAAATCTTTGCAAAATTGTTGCCTTCAGAGAGTGCAGGTAGGAGAAACCAAATGTCAACGAATAACAAACCTACAGTGTATAACTCACTTCTGGAGATAAAGGTGAGTTTCAGCGTTAGTTTCACTTATTTGGACCTGACAGCTCCTGCTTTAGTTCTGCTTAATGTGTGCTGGTATTTGTTTTCTTCAAAATAAGAAAAAATGTTTAGATTCAATTTACTTTAAATGGCACAATTTCCCACGTTATCATCAAGAAACCTGGTCTGAATCTTCTAATTTTCTGGCCTATTCAATGCACCTGAGCCCAACTGGTTAAAGATCGATCTTATTTGGCATTTGTTGGGTTTTCATTTCTGATACAACACACAGTATTACAGAATAATGCTATAATAATAATATGTTAATTATTAATATTTATTTATTTATTTTCCAGCTGACTTGATCAGATTATGGGGTAGCTGACACAAAATACTTTTGGGAAGTTGGCATGTCCTGTGGTATGACATGCCATTCTCAATCTAAATCTTTTTGAAACAGTGTTTTCTGATTTTGTATAATTGCTATGCATGCATCTTTTTAATGGTGACCATATACAATACCTGCAAATGCTGACTTTACTGCTTAAATTCTAACCTAAAATCTTGAATTGCCATTCTTTTACTTAATAATTTGACCTCATTTGTCATTCTAAAGAACAGCCTGGCAACATGGCTTAAAGTTTGTGGGTAAAACAGGAATGTTAGGGTGTACAGACTCATTTTACAAGCCTTTCTGTTCATATATTTTCCAAATTTTTACTCAAATTTTGGTCTTCAAAAATGGCATTATGTCAGCAAATATTAAGCAGCAAATGTTGTTTTATACATGTAAAGGGGATTAAGGTATAATACATTTCCCCCCCCTACAAGCACACCCCAGCCTGCCCAACCTGAAAATATATCAGTACTATCATTTAATAATATTACTTTTACTGTTTTGAGTCTCTTATATTAAACTTAAGTTAAACTTCAGAAAAAAATAAAATACGATAGGTTATACTTTCTATTTGAAATATATTTCATTTAATGGTCTATTCAAAAATAGGCATCACTTAATGGTAGTCATATATAAACCTTTATTATTATTTTTATTTATTTTTTACTGAACTTTCAGCAAATTAACTATATTGTGATAGCACTACTGTGATACTAAATTACTTACACTAGGATACAAGATTTTAATCTGCCCACCCCTTTTTTGTTGGTACCTTCATGAGCAGCAGGCCTGTGCATCATAGACATGTGGTCTGGACTGATCGGGATGGGAATGTTGGCCTCAGGAGGGATGTTTTGGAACAGCTCACTACTGCCATGATCCATGCAGTCCATGTAAGGCACAGCATGTGTGCTGTCCATGTAGTACATGATGTAGAAGTTACACATCTCATCATCTGAGGTGCCTCTGTGAGGGAGGAAACAAATAATAAACAAATTATTTACACAAAATAAAGCTGTGACTGCTTGAACAACCAACTAAGAGCAGAACTAGTCTCAGCCTCAGACGGCACACCCACAGACCACCACACTGCACACAAAAATGGCAAGAGATTTTCAAATGGCAAACTTGGCTGGCTTTACACAATTTCAGAGAGTTAGGATTTTATATCAGTCAGCTGGGTTGATTTTAAGTTTATTTACAAAGTTTAATTTCCCAGGATGCTTTAATGAGGAACAACTACTTGCCGAATTTGTAATTTTTTTTTTAATTAAAAATGTCAAATGTTGTAAAGTTTGTGCCACTGAATCTTTGAAAGATATTCAGGGGGGAATTCACTGAGAATAAACTGATCCCACTGATAGCATCACTCCTAAACTGGCTCTTTAAAATATGAAAGTGGGCTTATTTGCATGATCAGAAAATGCAAATGCACATAAAAAATTACAATGACAATTCATTTCAAGCAACACTATGTAACTTTTGGCCCTCTAACAGTTTAAGCATAGACATCCAAGTTACTTGCAGAGGAACACTGTTATGGTAATTATGTCAGTCAGGCTTTGGCTCTGCACTCCAGCACAAATTAATCTGATGGTTTGAGGAGTACCGGTGCTACCATGGTTACAGGTGATCAATTTATCAGAGTGAATGTCGCTAATAATGACAAAACTCACCCCCTCTTCACAAAAAAATTATTTAATAAATAACGAAAGGAAGAAAAAGATGGATATCTGAAAAAAAAAATCTGTTTTATTAGAATCAGAAGAATCAGAATTAGCTTTTAAGTGTTCTCACATACGCAAGGAATTTTTTTAGTGATAGGAGAAACAAGTGCACACAGGACAATATAAAATAAGTTAAGAATATAAATAGACATACAAATAATAAGACATATAGCATAGAATGGCATATGTACATGTGCAAATGATAATGTATGTTCAAGGTAGGGGTATGTACAGTTATTGAATTAAATCTGAGTGGATTTACATCATTATTGCACTATGGGAAAGTTCTGAGGCAGTTTAATTGTTCATGTGGAAAATGGCTCAAGGGTAGAAACTGTTCTTGTGTCTGGATGTCCTGGCACTCAGTGCTCTGTAGCGCTAGTCAGAGGCCAACAGTTAAAAGCGGGAGTGGGCGAGGTTTGTAGAGTTCAGAGTGATACTACCTGCACAGGTCCTTTCCTCACAGGGAGGCACTAATAATCCTCTCAGCAGTCCTGTCTGTCCATTGTAGTTTCACTGTCTGATTTGGTGGCTGAACCAAACCAGATAGTTATAGATGTACACAGGACCATCTCAATGATGGCCGAGTAGAACTGTGTCAGTGAAGGAAGTACAACCTCTGCTGAGTCTTCTTCACAATGGAGTCTATGTGGATTCAGTGATGGCCGAGAAGAACTGTGTCAGCAGCTCCTGTGGTAGGTTGAACTTCCTCAGCTGCCGAAGGAAGTACAACCTCTGCTGAGCCTTCTTCACAATGGAGTCTATGTCACCGTCACGGATGACCGTTGTGTTATCTGCAAACTTCAGGAGCTTGACAATGGGGTCTTTTGCAATGCAGTCATTTGTGTACAGAAGAGCAGTGGAGAGAGAACACATCTCTGAGGAGTGCCAGTGCTAAAGAGTGAGGGTCTTCATGACCTCAGATGTGAGAGTGACAGGTCTGTAGTATTTTAGTCCTGTGATTTTGGCATTTTTGGGGACTGGAATGATGGTGGATAATTTAAAGAAGCAGGGAACTTCACACTGCTCCAGTGATCAATTGAAGATATGTGTGAAGTTGGGGGCCAGTTGGTCAGAGCAGACTTTCAGACAGGCAGGTGAAACACCATCTGGGCCAGAAGATTTCCTAGTCTTTTGTTTCTGAAAGACTCAGCACACATCCTTCTCACAGATCATAAGTGCAGATTGAGTAGCAGGAGGGGGTTCCAGGAGGTGTTGGTGTGTGTGTGAAGTGAAGTGAAGAGCAGGGGAAGGGTGTGAGACTGGGCTTTTCAAACCTGCAGTTAAACACATTCAGTTCATCAGCCATAAGTTGACTCTCTACAGAGCGAGGGGGAGGTATCATATACTTAGTAATGCTTTTTAGGCCTTTCCACACAGATGCAGGTCATTGGGTGAAAACAGTTTGTCAGCTTTTCAGAGTAGCTTCTTTTAGCCACTCTGATTTCCTTAGTCAATGTGTTCTTGGCCTGGTTGTACAATATTTTATCCCCACTTCTGTAAGCATCCTCTTTGACATAACAAGGCTGTCTGAGTTTTCCTGTAAACCATGGCTTATCATTATTGAATGATAAAAATGTCCAAGTAGGAATGCACATAACCTCACATGAAACTATGAGCTCGTCCATGTCCAAAAACACTCCAATATGGTGTGTGAAAGTGATTCAACTGACTAGTAAATTTTTTGAGTTTTGATTAGTATCAAACAAACACGTTTTGTTCTTAGAATAGCAACTTACATAATTACTTGCTCCTCAACATCGTGTATAAAATCAAACTGAGGTCGGTCAATTTACATGTCAGTCAGATGGTCTCTTGCTGTGCTGTTCTTGCTGAGGAAAGCAGCAAATGGACCAGACTTTATACCAATCTAACTCCAAAATACAAAGTAGCAAACTAATTAAAAAACACACTATGAGCTCTGTGGTGTTTTTTTTTCTCTCTCTCTCTCTCATCTTTCCCTTTTTTAAAAAACATTTTTTTTTGTCTATATGTCTCTGACTTTATTTCCAAAGCTGCATTCTAATATCACGTCTCTATCAAGTGTTTGTGTGGGAGAGGCCACTTCCTGGAAGATGTGTCAATGCATTATTGTGTGCTATCCCTATCACCATGGTAACAGAAATGACAAGGCAGGTGCACAAATATGCCCACGCAGTCAAGCTCAAATGGGATATGATGAAACACAGAGAAAGCGAAGAGCAGGCCAGTGCTGTGTATAATCAAAACATTTTCAAACATCACACAAACAGTCTCAAGGAGAGGTACAACAGCCATTTGTCACACACTTTGTGGTTGTGAATTTCAGAAGAGGACTACAACAGTGTGCAAAAAGAGCAAAAGAGAAATTCTGAAAAAACCAACAGCATGCATAAACCAGAATCACTTATACAACACACTTACTACCACAGTAACAAACAAGGGGGATGAATAAAACAAAAACAAAATGTTAATAAGCTGCATTATGAAACAATGTGTTAATAAGCTGCATTATGAAACAGTGGGAGTCTAACTAAATGGAAAATTTTGTAATTATTGGCAAGATTGTGAACTTACCCGATTCGAGTCTTAATGGTTCTTCCTTCTCCTGTGAACACACAACGAGCAGCCAGTATGTCTCCATTTTTAATGTCAATGGCGTTGGAAGCTGGATAAAAAGCCTGCAATCAAGGAAAGTAATTTAATTTACTGTCATTTCTAACCAGCATGGAAGAGACAAAAAATATGAAAATGGCTGCAGATTGGCCACTGGCAAGTATACATAACAACAAATACAAACACATTCATGAACTAATAATAAACGAGTAGATGATGCTTAACATGTACATGGATGTTTTTTTTAATCAACATAAAATTGTTTTGTTTTAAAGCATATACAAATGACAATGTGTATATCTTAGGTCCTATAACAGGTGAACATTTCTGAATCTGCGGCATGAGATTTAAAAAAAATAAGATACTTAAAAGTAGTCTCTCAATTAATATGAAGAGCCCTATTTTAAGAGCACTATGTCTTAAATGCAGCACTATGCAATATGTTATCACAAAGTTAGTGGGCGTGGCAATGAAGATTTTTTTCTATTGATTTTCTCCCCTTTTTCTCCCCAATTTAGAATGCCCAATTCCCAATGCGCTCCAAGTCCTCGTGGTGACTCGCCTCAACCAGGGTGGCGGAGGACGAATCTCAGTTGCCTCTGCATCTGAGACCATCAATACAAATTACGTGCGCAAACAGCTAAAGCACTGGGTGAGGTACAATTTAATTCTGAGGTTCTTCTCTGGTTATTGCACCATTTGCATCCTATAATATGCGCCATTCCCTGTCAAGCATTGTCGAAATAAATGAAGACAGCCTATTTCATAAGGATTTAGAAGTGTAAATGTGCTGTAAGCAATACAGTCTTGACAGTGTTCTGGGACACCACTCTTTGCTTTGCTGCTCTCCCATTGTTTATGGTTTGGTAATGTATTTTTTATATATACAGTCTCCTGTATATGTTTCTCTATTTATTGTTTAATGTTTAATTTCTCTACAGAATCCTTGCGCTTTGGAAAGGCGCTATACAAAATAAATGTATTACGTATTGTTATTAATCATATTGATCTACTGACACAAATTATGGCTAGTATTACAAGTGATTAATAGCTCTTTGATATCATCAGCTGGTGGAATCCCCAAACTGCAAATGCAGGAGTTTAGAATTTGCCCTGAGAATAGACATGATTAATATTTCTCAGGAAAATAGCAAATTGTGCCACTTCAATAACATACAATACACCCTTAGATAGTGCAAGCAATCCCACCAACCTGTGCGTTACGCTGGCAAGAAAATTCAAATTAGCATTCTTGCAAAAACTGTATTGGACACAGCGCATGATCATTGTGTGTAGCCAATTGTGGTCACGAAAACAGATCCCTATAGCTCTCTGTATCCGCAGCTCTATGAAAACATGGATGAGATTGAGTGTAACATGTAACACTTCAGAATGCCATATTGCTGCTGTGACAGGGCAGAGGGCGGGGCCGGGATTCTACACACCCAGTCCCTTATCAGGCTAATCAAGCCTCCGAAAAGGATAAAAAAAGAAATTGATCAATTGTCACACATTATACATACATTTCTGCATATATACAGTGAAATTATTTATTTTTCACATATCCCAGCTAAGCTGGGGTCAGAGTACAGGGTCAGCCATGATACGGCGCCCCTGGAGGGGATAGGATCAAGGGCCTTGCTCAAGGGCCCAACAGTGGTGTCTTGGCGGTGTTGGGGATTGAACCCCCGACATTCTGGTCAGTAACCCAGAGCCTTAACCGCTGAGCCACCACTACCCTGAAGTTATAATAAAGGCCGGATAAAGGCCGACTGCAGACGTTAGAGGGTGGAGGAGTGGCTGAAGAGCAAGCTACAGTGTATCGGAGAACCAGCGATTAAGTGTTTTTTTTTTCTCTTTCTCCTCTCTCTGGCTGGAGCTTGTTTTGTGGAGGAACACTCCATCAGGAAAGTTATGTGGATGTATCTACACAATCTTTGTGTTTATTCTGCCTATCGGCTGGAGTTTGTTTTACAGATTTGCTTCTGTTATGTAATTCTGTAGTTATTTAAAAATTGTTCTTGATTTTGAGATATCATTGGAGGAGCTTGGCGAGCTAATTAAGGCCTTGCCTACAGGCAAGGCTCCAGGGCCAGATGGCTTTGCCACTGAATTTTTTTGATCTTACAGAATTGGCTCCATTTTTGCTAAAAGTTTATATGGCATCATTAAAGAATGGAAAGCTTCGAGAGTCATATTGCGCCACGCAAGGGTCGGACGTGTGAATAGCTAGCTCTGTGCACTTTGCTAGTTTTCAATACTTTTTGTGTCATAAACCGGTGAGATTCGATACACCCTGATCCATAACTGTTCTATGAAGACAACATGTAAAATAATCCAAAATCCTCTGGCTCTGGATACATTAAAAGACACTAACGTGCTCAAGCTGATACCCCTGACAAGGCCGCAGACCGGGGATTCTGTTTAGACCGTGTGGTGGGAGAGATCCAGCATCAACTGTCGAGCATGTCGGCAATACTGGCGAAAGTCGTTGCTGACTTGAAGAATCTTGCTGTAATACGTCGATCAATCACTGCCATCGAAGTTCTCCGAGTTGGTTACAAGAATGGGGGACGTTGAGAAAATGATGGATTATCTGGAGTCATAGCTCATAACCCGCTAGCGACCAAAACAGACTTGAAGTGTGTTTGGGAAAAGTTGGAAGACCTTGAGAATCATAACCGGCAAAACAATGTCTGAATTGTTGGAATTCCTGAGAAAGAAGAAGGCCGGGATTTGGTGAAATTCCTAGACAAGCTCTTCCTGTGTCTGCAAGCCATAAGCTGGAAATCGAGCAAGCTCACAGAGTTCCACTTCGAGGTCCACGGAGTGAGACAGGCCCCGATCAATTCTGGCCAAATGTCTGAGATCATCCGATAAAGAATGTAAAGAAGTTCATGATCATGGGCAAGGAAGAGGCGAGAAACCGGCTTGACATACAAACTAAAGGTTTAATGTGAAACTCAAAAGACAAACACATAAGACGACGGACATGTCCGTGAACGATCTCTCTCTCACGCACATCCTCCGCAATCGATGCTCTCTCTCGGAGGCTTGATTAGCCTAATATGGGACCGGGCGTGTTGAGTCACGACCCCGCCCCGCCCTCCACCGCGTCACAAAGAACTTGTGTTATGCGAGGCGAGGAGTAAAGGAAGGATTTCTGGAAGAACTACAGCATTTTCTTGTTCCCAGACTTCGAGAATTCGACAAGAGAGAAACGTGATCAATTCAAGGAATGCAAGAAACTTTTACTTCAATGGAAGGTTTTTTGTTTTGTGGAATAAAAGTAATAAGACACTTCTGCATTGACAGAGGGTCGCTTTTGCACTGAAGTTCCCGGACAGGTTGAGAATAGATGCTAAAGATGGCCGCAAAGTATTTCCTTGTCCCCAACAAGCATTGTCCTTCATAAAATCAATGGAATGAGTAAGTTACTGTGTGGTGCTCACTTTGCAGCCAAGTGGACCTGACTCATTGAACATTCACTTAACCATCTGAGGAAACTGGGTACCTTTTTTGTTTCTTTTAGTGCTTGTTCCGCCTAGCTGCGGGAGTTTGTTTTTTGGAATAATACTAATTTGGGACAGTTTTTGGATGCATCTGCACATTCTTTGTGTTTATGCCTCTTATTGGCTGGAGTTTGTGTTGTGGAGTATATTTTGCAGGACATTGGAATGATTAAGTCATCTGCTGCACTCATTAAACAGCTGGCTAACTGAACATTCCTTTGACTGTCCAGGGAAAGTGAATGGCTTTTTTGTGTGAGTTAGTTCCTCTAGAGGCTGGAGTTTGTTTTGGGGAGGAACACAACTTCGGGACAGTTATGTGGATTAATCTACATGTTATTTGTGTTTATTCTCCCTATTGGCTGGAGTTTGTTTTATAGATTTTCTTCTGTCAAGTAATTCTGTCTCACAAAATTTGTATAGAAACACCGGACTTGAGCTATCCGACGGTGAAGTTGTTGCCGGGGCTCTCGTAGGAGTACATGGACTGTTTGAGTTAAGAGGGACTGACGCCGGTTGGTGCTGTCATGTGTGGGATTAATGTGCATGTTTTTCTTTTTTCTGTTTGTTTGGTTCAGGGAAGTTTGTGGTTTGATTGTTGCACTAATGTTGGAATGTGGTCTTTATCATTTTATTTTTGACACACAATATATTTTTTCTCATACGTCAAAATGTCAAATGTTAATGAGTTGATTGTCTCTCGCCACATGGAATGTGAATGACATAAAATGTTGATTCTGCGTATTTATGTTTTGCTTTTCTGTGTTCAATGTAGGAATCAATATAATGTTAATCATAAAAAAGAAAGACTTGTAAGAGAAAAGAAAGAAATCACACTGTAAGTGATTTTTGATGACCCTATGAAAAGGTTTTTTACAGAAAAGGTTTTTTAATTTTAATTTAATTTTAATTTAATTGCCCAATTGTCACACATTATACATACATTTCTGCATATATACAGTGAAATTATTTATTTTTCACATATCCCAGCTATGCTGGGGTCAGAGTGCAGGGTCAGCCATGATTCGGCGCCCCTGGAGCAGATAGGATCAAGGGCCTTGCTCAAGGGCCACACAGTGGTGTCTTGGCGGTGCTGGGGCTTGAACCCCCAACCTTCTGGTCAGTAATCCAGAGCCTTAACCGCTGAGCCACCACTGCCCTAACAATTTTTCATCTGTGTTGATGTACTTCCAGTTGGAACAGGAAGTTGTGACAAGACCAAGGAGGTCTATAATATCGGGAGAAAGCTATCTGTTAGCCTTCCCATTTAGCTCAATGGCAATTGGTCAGCTGGTACTAGAAGCTCCGTAAGTACACCAATTGAATTATTCTATCTTTCTCCCAAGCCCTTCACTCGCAACTATCCTTAGCTGTTACAGGAGACAAAAAAACTACATTTTAAATGCAAAAATCTGCTTAAAATTTTTAATGTCAGTACACTATTATACAGACGACCTCTACGTTATTCAACACATCCTGCCCCTTATCAGGCTAATCAAGCCTCCGAGAGGTATAAGGGCCGACTGCAGACGGTGGTGCGACAGAGCGAGCGTTCCGCCTGGAATGGGAGATCCACTGCCAGGGGCGGGGGAGACCCCTTCTGTTCCCTGAGAATGCTGCGGGGCGTTCCGCTAGGGGCCTGAGGACTGCCTCTGATCTGCCCGGGGTGGTGCAGCTGTTGTCCGTTAGAGGGTGGAGGAGTGGCCGAGGACCAAGCTACGGCGTACCAGAGAACAGGCGTGTAAGTGTTTTTTTTCTCTCTTTCTCCTCTCTCTCTCCCACTGCCGCTCCGCATAGGCCTTTTCCCCTCTCTTTAAAATTTTACAGTGTTTTTTGTTGGGGGTACTGCACTGTTACTGGGAGCACCCCCTATTTTAATCATTATTATTTCCCTCCCCCTGTCCCCTCCCAGATTCAAGAAGGTGGGGATGACCTCCCGGCACGCCCTCCCCCAGGGAAGGGGGGGGGGGTATACGTCATGCCGGGGGCTCCCTGGCCTGAGAGAACGAGGGAGGAATGTGACAGGGTGGAGGGCGGAGCCAGGTCATGATTCTACACACCCGGCCCCTTATCAGGCTAATCAAGCCTCCGAGAGGGATAAGAGCCGACTGCAGATGGTAGTGCAACAGAAAGAGAGAGCACGTTTATGGGCAGCTTCCCTGTATGTGTTTGTGTGTGTCTTTTTATTTAATTAAATATGATTTATATTGATAAGCCAGTTCTTGCTTCCTCCTTTCCCTTAATCCATTTACAAGGACATATGGATTAGTAATTCAGCAGCCTGGTCTCCAGCAGAACTCCTTAAATCTGCAACCAACAGTAAATCAGTAGTTTTTAATGTCCTTTATTATAAATAAGTAGCTCTATTTGTGGACTGTTCATAAATGTGAGTTCAGGGGAGGCTGTTACCTTCAATGGATGGGATTAAAGTGCATGTCAGATAAATCTGACAGGAGTTTCTGTCTGTAAAGAGTATTAACCAGCTGCATGACTTGATGGTAAAAATGTTTTGTAGACTGAAATACATAAAACAAAATGCATTTTAAAATGAGATGCTATTGGTAAGACAAATGAATGAAAAACAGCTTTACTGATCATGATAGGGCCAAGCAAAATGACTCTGTAGCTGAAAGCACAGTGCATAAATTTACCCTAAAGCAAACAGCTAATTACAAACCCAACATTTATCTGGAGAGTCTACAGTTGCTACAACAATGCCTGAGTCAGATCAAAATCATGGCAAACCAGCTGCACACTGCTGCAAACATTATAGGCTCTATTTTTGTGACCATGCTAGGTCCAAAAAAAAAAAAAAAAAAAAAAAAAAAAAAAAAAAAAAAAAAAAAGAGTCAAATCTGGAAACTCCCACTTCAAGTTTGCCAAATGTATTAGTGAAAAAAAATCGACCCGAGTAACATAAAACTGTTAATGACCACAAAAAAACAAGAGGGCCTTTTATATATTAATGTCTGGTAATTGCGAGTGAAAGGTGATTGCGAGTGAAAGGTGATTGCTGTGTTTTCAGAGCACATAGGGAAGGTAGGGAAGATATGGTCAGTGTAGTTAGTAAAACCAGCAGCTTTGAGAAGTTCTGTTTCAGGTGCTACAGAAGAGACTTGATGCAGACCCACACTATACTGGGAAATAATCCATTTTGTGTGATGGCAAGTGACAAAGAGTCATATGCTAGTTAAATTACCTAACTCTAATTGAAGCTTCACACTGTATTTCAGATGTATGTATATTTTATTATTGATATTTTTTGTATATTTCACCTTTTCCTTTTAATACATTCATTTAAACACAATTATTGTCTCAGCATTTACACTGTGTCAATATTGATTAAAGGCTTGTAATAAGATGCATAAGCTAAATGCTGATTGAGTTTTGGGCATGCAAAATGTTAAGTATAACCAATAAAATTAAAGCCAATGCATTCAGTGATTCAATAGCCATCAAGACTTAGGGGTAGGTTAAGTTTAAGGGCTGCCAATCCAGTTTGAGATAAATGACCAATAGGGGTGACCATTTTATCCAAAAGTTGAGAAATACAAATGTAACTCAGGTGTGAAAAAGTCCTCTGACAGACAACTTACTTAGCATGGCAACAAATGGCCAAGGAAGGAATCGTCAGTCACTAACATCCAAAATGGTACATAATCAGATGTATACATGCCTATGGAATTTCACACTCCGGGCCAGTCCTTTTCTTAATACAAAATTCAGTGGTTTCTACAGGAATCTACTGGTCTGGATACAGCTCTTTTCAAGCAGTGACATGCAATGATCGTGCACTACATCTCATCTAATTCTTCCATCTAAGGTTAATGAAGAGCCGCAAAGCAACATATGCTATATTCCTGAGAAATTGGTAATTGCTCTGAGATGTCTGAGAACCACGTCTACTTTCAGTGCAAAGTCTAAACTCAGTTCCTGCATTTGCAGTTTGGGGATTCCACCAGCAGATGATATCAAAGAGTTATTGATTATTTTTAATATTAGTTATGATTTGTGTGTCAGTAGATCCATATGATTAATAATAATAAATAAAAATAATTCAAAACTCAAGGATATTGATATAAAACATAAATAATTAAACAGAGAAACATAAAATAAATATACGTTACTAAACAATGAACATTGTGCGAGCAGCCAAGTATATTTCATGTGTCCCTTAACAACGTCAAATCTGCAGGATGAGAATGGAGAATTTGGTTATCCAACCAAATTCTATGAATGGGCAGTCTTAATTTCTAATTACATTGCTTAATATGGAATGAAATATATAATAGGATGCAGATGGCGCAATAATAGGAGAAGAACCTCTGAATTAAACTGCACTTGACCCAGTTAATTAGTGCTGTTCGTGCATGATTTTGCCAACCCACTTGAGCCTAGACTAAGCACATGCTTGCAAAACCATCATAGTAAGTGTTTCTACTATTGGACGCCCTAATGTTACTGGTGGTGCACAACTGCCCATAGCTTCTGAAAATCAGATCACAAACAGAATGTACTGGCAGTAAAAATAAAATGTCAAACTAATTTGAAAATTAGATTCTGGACAGTCAGTACAAATCAGTCACACTCGAAAACAGCATCACACACCATATATACAGTATTTATAAATAATCACATGAACTCCAATTACGAATGATTCATTAAAATTAATAGCAGTCCTTCTCTAGATGCCAAACATTCTCTCATCATGTTTGACATGAAGAGGAGATTTACCTGTGGCAGCTGTGGAGACTGTCGTCCAATCTGTGTCCACTGTCCATTTCGAACCCTGTACCCACTAACAACCTTACCTGAAGCACAGACAACATGATCAGATAATATTTTGTATAAACGCTATATCACTGTACAAAAGAATAAGAGAATTTTCCAAGAATAGCTCAATAGACATGCTCATTTAAAGCTGAAGTATGTAATTTCTGCACCACTAGCGCCACCAAATGGAATTGCAAAAATTAAATATGATTTATATTGATAAGTGGTGTTTCTTTTCAAAACACCTTTTTGAACATGACCCCATCTGGTGTTTGGCAAACAAAGACATAGCCCCACCCCCAAACCCATGCCATTGGTTTAGTCAAATGTTGTTGGTCTTAGCGGGTTGCTCAAAACAAACAGGATTTTCATTGCGCCACAGAGACAAAGTGCTTACTGTTTTCAAGAAAATGTACCTATGAATTGCATACTTAGAATTGTCTCTGCATATTAAGGTTGGATAAGATAAAGTATATTATCACAGAAGTTACATACTTCAGCTTTAACATAAGCAATTAATAAAGCATTTACTCACCAAGGCGATGTGTGTGTGTCCTAAAGGCAAAAGGATACATCGGGGATGATGAGTATATGCAAGCAATGTCTGCATTAGTAACTGTGAAGAAACCACAACAGCCACAATAACAAAAATATGAGGAACTATATCACAATATTTTTTTAATCACAGGTGCTGTTTCAACTGACAGACTGAATCTCATGATACATATTGCGAGCATACGTGCCAACCTCCAGAGCTGTACATTTTTTCTGTATTTAATTTATGTATAATACTCACGAATCTCTTAATATATTTATGAGTCTCAAATTTTATGGTTACTTTAAAATATGCTAATATGGTTATTGTCTCTTTAGGTTAAGCGCATCACATAAACAACACAGTGAAACAGATTTTCGTATTTGGGTCAAAAATGAGGATGCAGGACATGGCAATTTCAACTCAGGAATGTCACTTTTTATTAACAGATAAGAAACACATTCGCTTAAAGAGCAATGGTGTAGCTTCAATTCAAACACAAACAGCTTCTCAGCCAGGCTCTGGATCGTCTTGTATCTCCCCCGACTCTCACTGTGAACATGGAAATGGTAAGTAGTCACAATTCATCTCAGGTGGATGTCCTTACTGCTTTCCCTCTCCCCAGATGGGCGATTGACCACGCCCTCAACTCTGCATACCCCCCACCCCCCACTTTTCTGGAGAGGAAGTCCACAACAGTCATCTGTGCCCACGGTCTGGGGACCACCTCAAATTTAAATGATTGGAGTGCCAGATACCAATGTGTGATCCAGGCATTGACATCCTTCATGCGGTGGAGCCAATGGAGCGGGGCGTGGTCTGAACAGAGGGTGAATGCTCATCCCAACAAATAGTAGTGGAGAATAAGGAGCACCCACTTGATGGCCAGACACTCCTCTATGGTGCTGTACTTCGTCTCTCTCATAGAGAGCATCCGACTAATGTACAGTACCGGGTGCTCCTCCCCTCCACCACTTGGGACAGAACAGCACCCAGCCCTCTGTCTGATGCATCCGTCTGTAAAATAAAAGGAAGAGAGAATGGAAGGGTCACAAATTGGTGTAATCCAAACGGTGTGGAGAAGGCCGTTTTCTCATGGGGCATCAGCATTAAGGGGATCTGCCATATTCCTTTGTCAAAGCAAGTATCGAATAAAAGCGAGCTGAGCCCAACTGATCAAGCAGTTTGTCAATACGAGGAATTGGATAAGCATCAAATTTCGACACTGTGTTGACCTTTCTATAATCCACACAGAACCAGACTGAGCCATCGCTCTTAGGCACCAGAACCATGGGCTAGCCCAATCGCTGTGGGATTCTTCTATTATGCCCATATTGAGCATGGACTTTAATTCTTCCCGCACTACTTGATTCTTGTGTTCGGGAAAGTGGCAGGAACGACTATGTACCACTACCCATGGGGTTGTCTTGATGTGGAGTTTTATGAGATTACTGTGTCTGGGGAGTGGCGAGAACATGTCAGAGAAATTATTTTGCAACCTGGCAACCTCCGTACATTGTGATGGTGAAAGGTGGTCTCCGCAAGGGACCAGGGTGAACTGATTGGCTTTTAGACTCACCTCCGGGCCAAGTTACTCCCTCTACGGAACTACTGTTGACAAGGATATGGACCACCTCTCTCCATGGTTTTAGTAGGTTGAGGTGGTAAATTTGACAAGCCCGCCTCAATCTGACACACTACCTCATATTCAACTTCACCAACTTGCCGTGTGACTTCAAACTTTGCGAGTAATTTAGAGCTAAATGTGGGCAGTAATACAAAAATTGCATCTCCTTGTACAAATTCCCGTAGCCGAGCTCCCCTGTAATACAGCTGTGATAGACATTCTTGAGCCTGTTTTAAATTCTCCTGTGATAGTAACCCCAGTGTATGGAGATTTGCTCTCAGGTCAAGAACGTCAGACCCGGCTGTATAACAGGGTAGCTCAGCAACAGGGATTTGCACCAGGAGATAAAATACTTGTATTACTAGTTTTAATAATATTTGTGTCATAAACCAGTGAGACCTGCCGGCGGGTCATCCCCATCAACCTGGACGAGGGAGGGGGCAAGGGGAGGGAAACAACCATTAAAAATAAGGGGGGGGAGGGTTCCTGCACTGGGCAGTACCTCCCCCTCCCATAAACACCATAATTTAAAAAAAAAAGAGGGAAAAGGCCACCGCAGAGCAGTATCGAGAGAGAGGAGAGAGAGATTAAAGAAACGAAAGAAAAAAAAACGTACTCGCCGGTTCTCTGATACGCCGCAGCTCGTTCCTCAGCCACTTCTCCACCCTCTTCAGGACAGCAGCCGCGCCTCTCCGGGCAGATCGGAGGCAGTCCTCAGCCCCTGGCGGACGGAACGCCCCGCCGCGTTCCCAGGGTATCGAAGGGGCCTCCCCCCGCCCCTGGCAGCGGTTCTCCCGCTCCAGGCGGCGAGCCCCTCCCCGCACGCGGTCGGCAGTCTCCAACTCCGCCGCGTTCCAGCGGCTACTAGGGGACTCCCCCGCCCCTGGCAGCGGCCCTAACCGCTCCAGGCGGTCGGCCAGGAGCCCCTCCTCCCCTCGCGGTCGGCGGCCGTTCCTCCGCGTCCAGGTGGCTGGGCTCCTCCGTCTCCCGGCAGATAGCCGCGGCTGCTCCATTGAGAAGTGGCGAGAACTCCGCTACGGCGTATCCCTCTTCCTTCCCGGGCTTTCGGCACCAATGTAAAACAGATCACTTCCATGCGCAAGGAAGAGGCGAGAAACCGGCTCGTCAACATAAATAATAATTTAATGACGAACTTAAAACAAACATTTAGGACAGCAGACGTCTGCTGATTAAGCTCTCTCTCCCGATCGCCGTCTGCGAGTGGCCTTTTAACCCTCTTGCCGGCTCAATCAGCCAGATACGGGACCAGGCGTGCGCAATCACGCGCCGGTCCCGCCCTCCACCGTGCCACAGAGATGTTAAAAGACACTTACATGCTCAAGCTGATTCCCCTCAGCAACAGACCGAAAGCCCCGGACTCAATTCGGACGGTGAACTGAAAGAAATCTAGCATGAATTGATGAATGTTTCGGCAAGGCTGACGAAGTTTGTTGCAGACTTGAAGGATCTTGCTGTAATATGTAGATCAATCACTCCCATAGAGACTAAATTCTCTGAGTTGGTTACAAGACTGTCAGATGTCGAGAGACAGATCGATTATCTGGATTCATCGGAGAGGGAATTAGTTGCTGACCCGCAAGCGACCAAGGCAGTCTTGGAATGCATTTGGGAAAATTTAAAGACCTTGACGTAGCCGGCGAAACAACGTCCGAATTGTTGGAATTCCTGAGCATGAAGAAGGCAGAGATATGGTGAAATTCCTAGACGGGCTCCTCCAGAGTCTGCTTGACATAACAGGCCATAAGCTGGAAATCTAGAGAGCTCACAGGGTACCGGCTCAGAGCTCCGTGGAAGGAGACAGGCCCTGATCAATTATGGACAGATTCCTGAGATCATCCGATAAAGATTTCGTGTTACGCAAGGCGAGGAGTTCACTCTTAGAAAAACCACAGTATTTTCTTGTTCCCAGACTTTGTGAATTCAACAAGAGAGAAACGTAATCGAATCAAGGAATGCAAGAATCACTTGTATCAATGGAAGGTTGCTTTTGCACTAATGTTTCCATTCAAACTGAGAATAGATACTAAGGACGGCTGTAAAATATATACATGCCCACAGCAAGCATTGCCTTTTATAAAGACATTGGAGTAAGCCATTTTGTGATTTTCATCTTGCCGCCTAGTGGACCTGTCTCTCTGAAAATATACTTGACTGTCCAAGGAAACTGGGAGCCTATTTCGTTTAATTTTGTGCTGGTTCCACCAAGTGGCTGGAGTTTGTTTTGTTTAATATAAATTCTTTGGGACAGCTTGTGGATAAATCTGCTCATTTTGGGTGCTTATGCCTCCTGTTGGCTGAAGTTGGTTTTGTATATAATTTCTTGCAGGACAATGATCAATTTTGTCTGCCCGAAGAACTGAATGGCCCACTTTTTTTTCTTTGTGCTGGTTCTGCTTGCGGCTGGAGTTTTTTTTGTGGAGGCACACACATTTGAGACAATTAAGTGGATGAATCTACGCATTTTTTGAGTTTATTCCGCTTATGGGCTGGAGCTTGTTTTATAGATTATCTTCTATTGTGTAATTCTGTACTACAACTTTTTGAATAGGGCTTGACCAATCCGATGGCAAAGTTGTGGACTGTCTGAGTTTAGAGGGATGGACACAGTTGGCATTGCCTTTAATGTGCACATTTTTATTTTTTCTGTTTTTTCTGTTCTGAAGAAAGTTTAGGTTTTGAGGAATTTGGTCTTTACCATAATAGTTTTGACACATACAGTGGATCTGGAAAGTATTCACACCCTTATTCCAAAATGGATTTAATTCATTATTTTCCTCAAAATTCTACAAACAATACCCCATAATGACAACATGATAAAAGTTTGTTTGAAATCTTTGCAAATTTAGTAAAATAAAAAAAAAAAAAAAAAAAAAAAATCACATGCACATAAGTATTCACAGCCTTTGCTCAATACATTGTTGAAGCACCTTTGGCACCAATTACAGCCTCAGGTATTTTTGAGTATGATGCTACAAGCTTGGCACACCTATCTTTGGACAGTTTCTGCCATTCTTCTTTGCAGAGACCTCTCAATGACATTTTCAGATCTCTCCAGAGATGTTCAATTGGGTTCAAGTCTGGGCTCTGGCTGGCCACTCAAGGACATTCACAGAGTTATCCTGTAGCCACTCCTTTGTTATCTTGGCTGTGTGCTTAGGGTCGTTGTCCTGTTGGAAGATGAACCTTCGCCCCAGTCTGAGGTCCAGAGCGCTCTGGAGCAGGTTTTCATCAAGGATGTCTCTGTATATTGCTGCATTCATATTTCCTTGATCCTGACTAGTCTCCCAGTTCCTGCCGCTGAAAAAAATCCCCACAGCATGATGCTGCCAGCACTATGCCTCACTGTAGATATGTATTGGCCAGGTGATGAGCGGTGCCTGGTTTCCTCCAGACATGACACTTGCCATTCAGGCCAAAGAGTTCAAGCTTTGTTTCATCAGACCAGAGAATTTTGTTTCTCATGGTCTGAGAGTCCTTCAGGTGCCTTTTGGCACACTCCAGGCGGCTGTCATGTGCCTTTTACTGAGGAGTGGCTTCCGTCTGGCCACTCTACCATACAGGCCTGATTGGTGGCATGCTGCAGAGATGATTATTCTTCTGGAAGGTTCTCCTCTCTCCACAGAGAAATGCTGGAGCTCTGTCAGAGTGACCATCGGGTTATTGGTCACCTCCCTGACTAAGGCCTTCTCCTCTGATCGTTTGGCCGTGTGGCCAGCTCTAGGAAGAGTCCTGATGGTTCCAAACTTCTTCCATTTACGGATGATGGAGGCCACTGTGCTCATTGGGACCTTCAATAATGCAGACATTTTTCTGTACCCTTCCCCAGATCTGTGCCTCGATACAATCCTGTCTCGGAGGTCTACAGACAATTCCTTGGACATCATGGCTTGGTTTGTGCTCTGACATGAACTGTTAACTGTGGGACCTTATATATACAGGTGTGTGCATTTCCAAATCATGTCCAATCAACTGAATTTTCGACAGGTGGACTCCAATGAAGTTGAACATCTCAAGGATGATCAGTGGAAACAGGATGCACCTGAGCTCAATTTTGAGTGTCATGGCAAAGGCTGTGAATACTTATGTACATGTGATTTTTGTATTTTTAATAAATTTGCAAAAATTTCAAACAAACTACTTTCACGTTGTCATTATGGGGTATTGTTTGTAGAATTTTGAGGAAAATAATTAATTTAATCTATGTTAGTATAAGGCTGTAACATAAACAAATTTGGATAAAGTGAAGTGCTGTGAATACTTTCCGGATGCACTGTAAATAAATATTTTATATTATGTCAAAATGTCAAGTGAATAGGCTCTATCCACGTGGAATGTGAATAGGTTAGGGCACCCCAATAAAAGGTTATTTCTCTTCTTAAACGTAAGAAATATGATATAGTGTTTCTTCAAGAAACACATCCACAGGAAGCTGAGAAATTTGGGAAGATATGGAGTGGAGATATTTTCTTTAGTGCTGTCTCAAGAAAGAGCAGGGGAGTCATTACATTGAAAAGTAAACATCTACAATTCAAATGTCTCAAACAGATTAATGATAATTTAGGAAGAGTCATTATTGTTTTAGCAGAAATTCAGGGGCAAAGGTTGATTTTGGCTAATATTTACACACTTAACACTGATGATAAGGGCTTTTTTATAGATCTTGAAGCACTGACCATTCCCAGGATATGTAAAAATCTTGGTCTTACAGATATTTGGAGACTTTAAAACCCATCTGGTAGAGACTATACATTTTTTTTCATCAGTCCATAAGATTCATTCTAGAATATATTTTTTCCCTCATTTCATCTGTTGTTGATTGCTTAATTGGAAACATTTCAGTCTCAGATCATGCCCTCATGAGTTTAGAGGTGTTGCCACATACATTGAGAAAAAGAAATCATATAGTTGGTGCTTAAATGTATCCCTTTTGCAAAATCCTGATTTCCAACAAATGTTAAAGACTGAAATCAATGGTAAATGGACTGCACTTATATAGGTTACCAAAGCGCTTTACACTGTGTCCCAATCACCCATTCACACACACACCAATGGTGGCAGAGCTACAATGCAAGGCGTTAGCCTGCCATTGGGAGCAACTTGGGGTTCAGTGTCTTGCCCAAGGACACTTCGGCGTGTGGGCCCGGAATCGAACCACCAACCCTGCGATTAGCAGCCGACCCCCTCTACCACCTGAGCCCCCAATAACCGCCGCCAATGTTTATATGGAGACCAACTGGTCCTCAGTATCCTCTGTGGGCGTGGCTTGGGAGGCACTTAAGGCAGTTCTTAGGAGTCGGATCATACAGAATGCTTCATTCATCAACAAATCCAAAGCTTGAGAACTCGTGGAGTTGGAAGAGAATATTTAAAGTACAGAGACAGAGCTGAAGTGCCGAAGGTCGTCTGATGGCCTCAGAGAATTGACCCAATTGAAATACAGATATAATACTATTTTGTTGCGGAAAGTGGAGTTTTGGTTATTTAGGGCAAGACAGTCATATTTTGAGTCAGGGGACAAAGCAGGGAAGCTTTTGGATATATAAGCAGTGAGTGTCTTTTTCTACCATTCCCACAGTGAAATCTGCTGGTGGTGAAATTTTTACCTCAGCCATTGATATTAATAATTATTTTAAAGAGTTATTAAATCTCTATCAAGATAGATAAAAAAAAATAGATCTTGACCTCTATAGTTCCACATCTTCATCTACTGATGACGATATTAGAAACTTTGAGAAAATTTTTATATCTCCCTATACTGAAGACTGAGCAAAAAATATTTTTTTTTCTTATGCTACAGAACTGGCTCCACTTTTGTTATAAGTTATACGGAATCATTAAAGAATGGAAAGTTTCCGTCAACCATGACACAAGCCTGGATCAGTCTGATTCTTAAAAAGGACAAAGATTTAAGTGAGTGTAAGAGTTACCATCCAATATCCCTGATCCAGCTAGATGTTAAAATTGTGTCAAAATTTTTGGCTAACCGATTAAGTAAAGTTATGACAGCTCTTATACTTACAGATCAGGTGGGGTTCATTTGGGGCACAGTTCTGATAACATTAGGCATTTCATCAATATCATGTGGTCCGTGGTGAATGATCAGACTCCGGTCGCTGCCATCTCACTTAATGCCGAAAAGAAGTTTGATATGGTAGAATGGGATTATCTTTTTAAGGTTTCAGAAATAATTTTATTGAATGGATTAAGTTACTTTATAGACAACCGGTAGTGGTGGTACAAAAAAATGGATTAATTTCAGATTATTTTACTCTGAATAGGGGCACCCGGCCAGGTTGCCCTCTTTCCCCATAATCGTTCTGTCTTGCCCAGGAACCATTAGCAGCCGCGATAAGAAAGGAGGATAATTTTCCAGAGGTGATGGCGGGAGGTGTGGCGCATAAGCTTTTGCTTTACGCAGATGATATTTTATTATTTGTCTCTGACCCCATTAGATATATGCCTTGTCTCCACATGATTATTAATTCCTTCTCTAAATTCTCAGGTTACAGAGTCAATTGATCTAAATCTGAAGCTTTGACTCTGACAGCGTACTGCACAGTAACGGCTTTTCAGCCAGGCACCTTCCAGTGGACCAAACAGGGCATTAACCCTCTGGGTCGACAGACGTGCCGGCGCGTCATGCTGGATATTTTCGTCATTACAGCAGAAACAACATAAAATTCTCCAGAATTTTGGGGCATACAGATACAGTAAGTGTAAGACATCATTAGAGACTATAAAGGGTCTACTTTTATTTCTGTACACTGCTTTTGTAAAATAAAGAAAATAAAAAGGGTGAGCTGTTGGCAGTCTCTGGGTTCGCCAGCATATATCTGAAACATGTCACAAACATTTACTTGAAATCCGCGAATACTTATCACACAAACATGAAAGACATGTCTAAAGAAAGCTTAAAATGTCTACTTTTAAATAAAACAATTCAAATGTAAAACAAATATTCTCCTGCAGTGTAATTGGTATGAAAAACGCGATGTACAATTTCTCCTGACTCAGCTAATTATCCCTAATGTGATCACACCCACAGGCAGAGGGCGCTATTCATATGGTAATGTGCTGAGGTGATCAATGCAAATGGTAAACGCCCTCGACTGTGCCGTAAAACAAAGTTCATTCACTTTTCTGCACGTTTGAAAGACAGCACGATACTCCTAGATAGTGACGAAGAGTTAAAAATTTTCCTCAGAAGAAAAGTGGGACTCCGATGAACCTTTGTATTTTGAAGAGAGATTTGATCCAGCCGAGGATTCAATTTCAGACGAGTAAGTCATTTAGTTTTAATTAGTTGAAATGCTATTTTATATAAACATGTACATATTTTACTAGTGGGACTGTTTCCAGGCTTGCCAGCCAGGATTCAGAGTATTGAAATATGTCCTAATAAGCAAGTTTTAGTTACATTTAAATGCTGTTTCGGCTAATGTGACACTGAAGACTGCAGTAATGATGCTGAACATTCAGCTTTGATCACAAATTGCATTTTACAATATATTCAAATAGAAAACTGTTCTTTTAAATTGCAAAAATAGTTCACAATATCACTGTTTTTACTGTATTTTGGATCAAATAAATGCAGTCTTGGTGAGCAGAAGAGACTTCTTTAAAACGGTAGTGTAGGTCTAAAATTAAGTAAATTCTTTATGTAAGGAAAATGTATAGTCAGATTACTTCTTTTAACTTAAAACTTGATTTTGATCATTAAGTCTCCTCACATTCATTCTCTTTCTGTCACATTCCTCATTGATAGGCCCAGGGGAGGGGTCTTTGTCTCCTTAGGTGTGAATTACAATCAATATTCATGATAGTTCACGCCTCCTTGCATATGACCTTTCTAACACTAAAAGTGTCTTACAAAAGTTCAATTACTATATTGAGTGACCAGGATGGTTTTCACAAAATTTTGTAGCAAAAACTCTAGGCTAAAAGACCCAGTTCTCAAAATGCTTGTGGACAAATGTTTAGTATGTGTTATTTGGCTTTATTTCAATGACTTAAAAAAATGTGTTTTTAAAAAAACCATGCATAAACGTTATTTTCTCAAAAATACAAACATTTACACACATGTTGCTCAAATATTATTGTAGCCCAGTTTGTGCCGAAAACAGTGTTATCAAACTTTAGCCATTAATGTGTTTTTAAGCAACTGAAAAAAAGCACATGTCAAGGCATGTCAAAACTTCTCCAGGGCCCAAAACACCCTCAGACCCCAGATGGTTAATAACCAAAATGAGTCCCTGTCGGCCCAATTTCTAAACAGCCCAGAGAGAATTCTCCTGATCACCCACTTCGACCACAGGGTTAAAAAGAAGTTCAGTGTGCTAATTGTGCTAATTCTGCATTCGTTGGCCAGTATGGACAGTAATTTTTCTCTATTCACCCTTCCACAGGTTTAGCAAGAAGTTAAATTTGGATGCTGGTTGAAACTGTTGAGATGTAATAGTGATGGTTGTACCTTTCTTTCCTGGAGGGATGACAGTGTCCACAGACATCATCAGATACATGCCAGCAATGAAGGGCTGTCTGCAGAGAGGACACAATATCCAACTCTAAAGATTTAGTTAATTGTTTTAAATTAATAAAACACCATGCCTTAATTCATACTTCTTACACATTACATCACACATTCATAATTTTGATAGGACATTGTTTTCATAATATTGATAGAAGTATTTAAGCAATAAGGTACAAGAGACTGTGCTACCCTTTTCACATGTCCAAGTTTTGGAACGTTGAAGTAAACTATTGCAGGATGAACTTCTATAGCGGTGAATGAGAGATCATAGCTAATCAAACTTTTTTATATCCATTTGCTCCAGAAGCAAAATAAAATAAAATAAAATCTTTTTACATGACTTTCCACAAGAGGGAAAAATAATAAATAGTGGTGGATTACAGCAGTCAGAAGAGAGAAGATGCCAAATTTACTCATAAAAGGATGACAGTATAATTTATATGGTTAGAGAGAAAAAAAAATGCTCTCATAAAGGTAAAAATCCCCTTGAATATTATTTTCCCAACCCCTTAATAATGATCATTATTAATAATAAAACACATGTGTGGCACTGAAATGTGATTGCTGCAGTCTGTATCCTAATTCCTGGAGCTCTAGTGGTGTGTGAATCATTGAGCTGCTGAGTCATACAGTTTAAAGATACCTGCTCTGATTTGGCAGTCAGAGTTTATTTAACACAGCGCTCCAGTGGGAATGTTGCAGCACCAGCCCCCACTGGACTCTATCTGACAGCTCTAATCGACACTAATGCTCAACATTGCTCAGTTGATTGGAGAATGAAACAGCTGGCCAAATATAAATACAATTAAACTATTTGCTGACACATTCAAGTAGTTCACATGAATAGTAAAAAATATATATATTTTGTCATCACATTTTGTTTACTAACCCTCATGTCATTTTAAACCTGTGTAATTAACTGATAAGCAAAATGTCTGACCTCCTCTTTTCCAAATTTGAAATATAAGTTTTCCATATAAGCATAATCATAAAAGTAGTAAACGTGAACTGTGCACTTTGTGTGAGGAGCACACTGATATGTTACTCACAAAATTATTCAATAAAAATCTTCCTCAATTTCCTCAATATTTTTACAAGTAAGTAACAGACCATTTCAGATCAGAAGGGAAAAACTTACGGTTTGGAAGTCATTCTTAAAGAGAGTCCTGAGCAATCTCTATGATGATCTACAACAAACACAAGATAAACACATTAGTCAAGACACCAAATACTCATGAACATTCTTTTTACAGCCCAGACTGATCTCACAGTGAAATCAGAAATAGTAAGTTGACTATTATCAAAGTCTTTCTAGCAAGTCTGTCCACTGTTGGCCATCTTTGGAACGCTCCCGGGAGGCTATTTCCAGTCATGACAGTGCAGCTTCTACCTACTTGATTGGGAGAACACTGAAATCTCAAAAACTGCTTGCCAAGCTTACTATTAATGTACATATTTCAAATCAGCAGCAAAATCTGACAGCACTGGTATCATAAATGGTGCTTCTTTACCTCACATTAGGTTAATAAAGCACAATTTTCCCGGCTTGTATAGCTAATGTTCATGCCATTTTGGAGTTGACTGATGGGCAAAGCCTGTATCTAAAAGGTGATTGGCTCTTTTACCTGTAAGGCGGGACTACCTTTCTACATCCATTGACCGTTGGGCACTAGAGCTCCTTGGTTGGCTGTTCCAATTTCTCTCATTCATTTAAATAGAAGTGGCCCTTCTCTCATAAATAACTAGTCTTTGCTGTTATTTAGCTTTAATTGGTCTGTGCTTTCTGAAGTGCAAACTTTGCCCCCAGTGGCCAAAGCAGTAAGTGTCTTTGGGCGTACTGGCACAAGTGTGCTCCATTTACTGGGTGAATTGTCCACAAAGGGGTGCCAAAAGCGAGTTGTTTTCAGTTGTACAGGCTGTAATTCAGTGAAGAGGAATGCATATCTCATAAACTGTACCTCAAACTACAAACCAAAACCTAACCATCAGTGGAGTAAAATTGTATTATATTAAATTATATTACAGGGAAAAATGTAACCTCCGAATCACGCTTGTCACTGATTATGCGAAAGCGATTACTTCCTGGTTTCAGAGCAGTATCTGAACCCGGGTGTTTCTGGTTGCGACATAGGGGAAGGTAAACACTGGAGCAGATGCAAACCTGTCTGATAGGAGACGGTGCTTGTCAGTGAGTCGGCATAATGTGGCAAATCCTAGGGTACCGGAACTCTCGGTAACAACATACCAAATTTCTGTGTGATAATTTTGTCACAAAAAACAAGCTTGACAACCCCAAAAGGTGGTAAATAACATTTTAAAGGCACAAAACCTACTAAGAAAGATTGGGTAGGCCAATAATTAGTGAGTACACAGTTTTGCCCCAGAACGGCATTTAAGCAAGCATGGTAGACCCTGAGTAAATGGAAGGACTGATGATGGGAATATTACAACACTACACTTTGAGCTCACATCAATAGACTGATACAGCTTCAGGAATGCTAATTTACAGTAATTAACTCTTTATATGAGGCAGTCAAGTGTATTAATTCTACACAATAAAACATTATTGAAAAAAAATCAGCTGTTATCTAGAGATATCTGCAGCTATACTGTACCTCCATATGTCATATTTCAAAAGATTTCATATTTCATATCTCAAAATTCATAAGAAATATAGGGTTCCCACACAACATTCTCAGATATTTTCACTATAGAAATGTCCATGAGTTTTCCATAATTTTTTTAATTGCCTGATATTTTCAAATTTGACAATGGGAACCTCTGTAAATACAAAGACATTAAAATAAAAACCTTAAGAAATAATTTCTGTCAAAATTGTCAAATAAATTTTATACTTTGATAACTAGCCATGTATCTCTGATCAGCAGGTCAAGTTTGGCTCATGCCATTATAGCACTGTTACTTTAGTTCTGAATCTGCTGTCTTGTTGCGTATATCGGTGCTTACCTTTAAAATGACTGACATCACCATAGTGAATTTGGAGCACAAAGTAGGTAATTTTGGTGTCACCTCCAACTTTAAAGCCAACATCTGAAAAAGGGTTCAAAATAGTGTGTACCAGAAAACAGAGAGAACTGGAAAATTTTTGATACTCTTTTATTTTGCAGATGATGAGAGATTTATTCTTTACTGAATATAACATCACAGGTTAAACTCAAACATTTTTATAATATAGCTGTAAGATTTAAGCAAGTAAAGATAGACTGAATGAAAAAGTGAGAGTGCGATAAAAGAAAGAGAGAGAGAGAGAGAGAGAGAGAGAGAGAGAGAGAGAGAAAGAAAGATGATTTGGGGGAAGATATGCACCTTTGGGTAGTTTTGTAGGAGGAGCATTCCTGGCCCAGGCGTACATGATCTTGGCCTGATCATGACAGGTCCCCAGCTCTGTCCCACAATTCCTGAGATTCAACAAATAAACAAACAAACAAAACAAAATCAGAAATAAGTATCATAAGTAACACCTGTTTGAAATGGACTGCCTTTTCTTTTGACTTCAAAGCTCAAATCACTGATTTATAATATATAACTGGATCACTGATGATGTCAAAACAGCAAAGCCACTGCGCTGTCATATTGCTATTCACAAACATTCCATTGTGCCTATTGACTTAATAGAAAATCATCTAAATTCAGCGAGTAAACATTAGTCATTCAATCACCTATTTTATATCTGAAATTTATCTGTTTCTTAAAAGCTTGAGTGAGTTATTATGTGTATCTATACCATATACAGTATATATCAAACTAACTTCAGTGGCAAACAGATCAGCTGAATGTAAACAAGTGCACTGAAACTGAGGTAAGATACAAACAGACATTTTCAGACATATTTATTGCGAACATCCAAGTGTTTATTCAGAGTTAAGTTACTTATTTTATGTTTTCATCAAAAAGTGCCTTTTTCTCGTGATCACTTAAATAAGAGCGTGCCTTCTGTCCCTCAATCACGTGCAAGCAAATGCACGTGATAAGTGCAGGAAGACAAGCGAAGCTGGTTAAAATTAAACTGATATGCTAGGTTTAAATGGCAAATGAATATGTATGACATGTATCCATGTATGACTACAGAGAGTGCTTCAATATGAAAACAAGCAAATAACAGGCATTGCTGGTGAATTAAAAAATCCGGTTTTACTTTTTTAAGGACCCTCTTTAAGGCGAAAGGACGTTTTGTCACCCCAAAACAAGCAATTATTACAGCTTTTCCTACTTACATTAAAATTTGTGGACAGTTTTGCCACTTACTTTTATTGATTGTTGTGCTGCATTGATAAGCTGAACAGGTGAATGCTCTGACATCGATTTAAACATTTAAACAGCAAATTAAACATTAAACATGATTGTCAATAGAGGCCGAAATGCAACTGCCCTACTCGGAGGTCAGAACAAAATACAAAATAAATAAAAGTAGTTACCCTTTGCCTAGAATTTGCAGATGTGTACTCTTGACATTTTCTCAACCAACTTCTTGAGTTATCACCCTGGGATGCTTTTTAAATAGTATTGAAGGAGTTCCCATCTATGTTGGGCACTTATTGGCTGCTTTTCTTTATTATTTGGTCCAAGTCATCAATTTCAAAAACTTTTTTTTTAAATAAAATTTTAGTTTTATAATAAAATAGATTAATATGGTGGTACAATTATATTTTTGTCTACAAAATTAATTTCAAATATTTAAGCATAGGCCTTTATAAGATCATGAGAAACATTTCAGTCAAGTGTTTCAAGTGTTTCGGTAGTGTACATATATACAGTATATCAGTGGTTCAAACACTGAACATGTGATTATTTTGCAACAGTGCTGCTCTCTCATAGCCTAGTGGAAGTAGCTTAGTAGTGTGGAGTGGGACGTGGTCATGTGTCTGTCATTAGGGAGAGCGGAAGCGGTAAGGGCCATCACCTGGTTATTGTTAATACTAATTGTTAATGATGATGGAGACGGGCTATAAAAGGCCACCAGAGCAACAGAACAGGTGAGAGAGACCAGTGACTTTGAGGCTGAAAAGCCAATGCATTGTTGTGAAGCTGAAGACAACTGCATTAAAAGTTGACTCACATGGACTGTGAAACTGGCTCCCGTGTCCTTCTGGGCAGGTGAACGGTTAGCTGCTCCAGCACCATCAGCTTGATGACATCTTCAATGCCGGGGCCTGCCTTGGTCAGCACCCATCTTCGGCAGGCACACGAAGCTACTGGGCAAACGCAAATAGGTGGCTGCCATCCTTCACGGTGAGGGAGCAGAACAGCTGATGATGTTGTTCGGGGCTGTGGCCAACCCGCTACAGGACAGCAGTCTTCAGCTTGATTTGGTCCAGGCGGTCCTCAGCTGGAAGTTGCTATGCCGTGAGCTGGGCCTCCCCAGAAAGCAGCGGCAGCAGGTGGAGGGCCCATTTGGTTCGTGGCCAGCAGGCTGTGGCCAACTGCTCAAAGAAACTTAGGAATTCCTCCAGCTCGACCTGGGGGGCCCATCTTTGGGAGCAGCAGCTGTGGCTTCATCGCTGCTTCCGGGGCCGCGGTGGAGGAATCACCTGGATCTAACCATCTCCACAAGGCATGATCCTCGGCTTGGGCTTGGAGGAGCTCCTGGAGATGCCGTTCTTTCACGAGGAGAGCTTGGTGGTGGGTCTTCTGGATGCTGGCCAGGGCACGGATTACTTCGTCCAGCGGTAAGGTGTCCATGGCTACCAGTCTTCTTCCTTATACCGGGCTTCGGCACCAGTGTAGAAAGTTCAAGTAGGAAGGACACGGGAGCCGGTTTCACAGTCCACGCGAGTCAACATTTAATGTAGTAGTCTCCAGCTTTCATATGGCCCCCAATTGAGCTGTCTCGCTGTACATACAGTACATTTGCCTGTCGGAGGAAGCAGGGCACCATTTTTGTTTCTTTTTGTGTTGGTTCTGCCTAGCGGTTGGAGTTTGTTTTGTGTAGTTACACTCCTTCATGAGGCTTTTGCATTGATGAAGTGTCGCTTTTACACTGAAGTTCCCAGCCAAATTGAGAATAGATACTAAGGATGGCCGCAAAATATTAACATGCCCACAACAAGCGATGTCTTTCATAAAATCAATGGACTGAGGAAGTCATAGTGTGTTTCTCATGTGCCTCCATGTGATCAGTCTTGATGAACATACACTTGACCGTCCGAGGAAGCTTGGCGCCTTTTTTGTTTCTTTTTGTGCTAGTTCTGCCTAGATGCTGGAGTTTGTTTTGTGGAATAACACTCCTTCAAGACAGTTGTGGATGAATCTGCTTGTTCTTTATGCTTATGCCTCATATTGGATGGAGTTTGTTTCGTGGAGTATTTTTTTGCAGACACGAATTGTTAACATAATCTAATGCACTCATGAAACAGCCGGCTCACTGAAAATATAACAATTTATTTTCAACATAATATTGTTTTATTTTTGTATCAAATTAATTGCTTATATACAGAACCTCGCAGCACAATCCAAAATACAACTTTGGAGTTCTATTTTGTCAAATAAAGTGCTGCATAAAAGAGCATCACAGATGTAAGGTACTGCTTAAGTATATATTACAGTGTATATTACGTAACTTTACAGTAGTGATATATTTCTGTCATACTTTTTTCCTATAAGTTTGGCTTTTATTTGGACAGAGCTTTTATTTTGAAGTGTTTGTGTTGTTTTGACCAAGGAGCTCTGACGTCAGCAGCTTCCCATACTGGAAAAGCTGGTCACTATATGACTCAAAGTGATTATTAAACAGCAAAAAGCTGCTGTTTAATTAAATAAGTATATGCTCTGTATGTGCATCGTGCTACAACGTGAATTTGCACTCTGTTTATGGTCATCATGACATTTTTTCCCCCTGTATGAGACAAGCAGTTGCAGCATTAAAAGGTATGTTTATGTGCCGTTGTCAGCACAACACTGTCTCCTCACATTCACATACGCACACATTTGAATTACATGCAAACTACATATTTATCTCATTAAATTGCAGCTTCTCTGCTTTGGCCTGTTGAAGCACCAGGCATCACCATGGATTATATTATGTTTGTTTTTTCAGAACATTTCAGCATGGATTGTATGTTTTCGGCTCATAGCAGCAAGGATTGTTTGTGAACCAGTCACAATATGATCCAAGTTTTGCAAAGGAACTGTTATTGAAAGATGAGGCAGTTAAACACTACCAGACCCATGAGTAAAGAGTTTAATTCAAGAATGTTTCAAATGTCATGACTGTTTGAAAGTTGCTCTGCTTGAGTGATCATTTTGAAAAATTCAGATGAAATGTATTGGGTGTACGATGTTAACCCTGAAATGTAGTTTTATAAATTATAAATTGTGAAGATTGTTAATTTTCTTCCGATTGAGTTTCAAACATAGCTGTATTTGAGGGGCTGCATGATATTATCCAATCAGAACAGAGGGTGTTTACATTGAAGTCTTAAAGGGCCAGAAATCTTAAAAATGAGTGTGTCAGACAGAGAGCCAGAGACAGGGTGAGAAATGATTATATATTATTAAATTATGACTTTTTTATGTTTATGTGCAAAAACTGACATTTTAAGTGGACCTCAGGGAAGATAATGAAATTATAAATAAAAGAATATGTCATGACCTCTTAAATTCGACAATGCATATTAAATATATAACTTTTTAATAGAATTCAATGTGGTGGAGAGACAGCATGGCCGATATGAGAAAAACTAATATAGTTAAAATCCTCATAACATAAGGAATCCACAAACACTCATGATTTTAGGACATACAGTTCAAAAGTTAAAAGCAAAAAACAAAACAAATATAGAGTGCTATAGAGTGTGTCCAAGAGAACCCAAATTTGGTATGGGAGGCTATTTATGCCCACCCCTATCAGTGAGCCAAAGTTCAGCATTTTCCTATGTACGGTTCAAAGGGCTGTAATAGACTCCAATGGTGGAATAATAAGAAAAGCTTCAAAAGTAATAGGGGCCTTTGTGCCTTTTGGGCTTGGCCTTTAATATGAAAACTAAAGGACTAGTCATAATCCTAACCAACTGACTAGCTGTCACGATTCCCTGTTGTCTGCCCTGTGTTTCTCCCTTGCCACTCCTCGTCTGTCCTTCGTTACAGAACAACTGACTCAATAATGGATCTAGCAGTTCGCCTAGCAGCCTACAAGCTTCTCTTCCTCAGGCAAGAGGACCGTCCAGTGGAGGATCACGTTTGGGACTTTCTTGAGCTGTCAAATGTAGCGGACTACCCAGAATTTTCCTTGGTGGTGTTCTTCAGGGCAAGTCTCGATAGCTCGCTAAGGGAGCTGTTGCCACCGGCGACTCCTCGCTGGACGCTCCTTGACTTCATGGAAGAGACCCTGTGAGTTAGCGGCTCACCGTTCACTGTGGGTGTCGAGGAAGAGGGCTTTGCCTCTCCTTCCACAGTGGTCACCCCCCCAGCCTTCCATGGCTCGTCCCTCCACGCCTGCCACGGCCAACGAGCCAACACCCATGCCTGCCACGGCCAACGAGTTGAAAATTTCGTCCGTCCCAGAGCCAGCGTTGCCAGCCTCGTTCGTCCCAGAATCAGTGTGCTCAGCCTCGTCCGCCCGGAGGAGGAGGAGAAGAGGAAAGGCTTCTGCTCTCCAGTCTCCACCTTCCATGGCTCTGTCCTCAGAACCTTCCTTGCCTCCGCCTTCCACGTTCAGCGAACCAGAGGTCACGCATGCCACGGTCAGCAAACCAGCACCTGTAGCCTCGACCATCCCAGAGCCAGCACCTGTAGACTCGACCGTCCCAGAGCCAGCGCCTTTAGCTCCGCCTCCCGAGCCTTCCAGGGCTCCGCCTCCCAGAGCTCCGCCTCCCGAGCCTTCCACGGCTCCGCCTCCCGAGCCTTCCAGGGCTCCGCCTCCCGAGCCTTCCAGGGCTCCGCCTCCCGAGCCTTCCAGGGCTCCGTCTCCCGAGCTTTCCAGGGCTCCGCCTCCCGAGCCTTCCACGGCTCCGCCTCCAGAGCCTTCCACGGCTCCGCCTCCAGAGCCTTTCACGGCTCCGCCTCCAGAGCCTTCCACGGCTCCGCCTCCAGAGCCTTCCACGGCTCCGCCACCAGAGCCTTTCACGGCTTCGCCTTCCACAGCTCCACCTCCAGAGCCTTCTACTGCTCCGTCTCCTAAGCCTTCCACGGCTCCGCCTCCAGAGCCTTCCACTGCTCTGCCTCCTGAGCCTTTCACAGCCCCGTCTCCTGAGCCTTCCACGGCTTCACCTTCCATGGCTCCACCTCCTGAGCCTTCCATGGCTCCGTCTTCAGAACCTTCCACGGCTCCGCCCTTGGAGTTCTCCCTGGCTGTGGTCCTGTGGCCACCTCCCAGGCCTCCTGACCCAGTCCCTATCCTGTGGCCACCTCCCTGGCCTCCTGACCCAGTCCCCGTCCTGTGGCCGCCTCCCAGGCCTTCCGACCCAGTCCCCGTCCTGTGGTCGCCTCCCAGGCCTCCTGACCCGGCTCCCGTCCTGTGGCCACCTCCCAGGCCTCCAGACCTGGTCCCCACCTTGAGGTCATCCCCTTGGTTTCCTAGCCATCCGCCTGACCTGCTCTGGTCTCTCTGGTTCTCGGCTCCATCTTGCCCCTTGTGCCCCCCCTTGGACTGCCTGTTTGCCCCTTGTGCCCCCCCTTGGACTGCCTGTTTGCCCCTTGTGCCCCCCTTGGACTGCCTGTTTTCCCCTTGTGCCCTCCTTGGTCTGCCTGCCTGCCCGCCCCGAGCCCCCCCTTCACTCCTTGGACGATTTGTTTTTTGTTTTTGTGATTTTCTTTTAGGAGCGTCTAGAATCCGCTCCTTTGAGGGGGGTTATGTCACGATTCCCCGTTGTCTGCCCTGTGTTTCTCCCTTGCCATCTGTCCCGGACTACACTTCCCATAATTCCCTGCCCTCATCACTGCCAGCTGTTCCTTCACTGTCCTCACCTGTAGTTCATTTAGTCATCATCCCTTGTGTATTTAAAGCCCTGTTGTTTTATCATTCTTTGTCAGTTGTTAAATGTAATGTCTGGTTTTGAATGTGTTCCTGCCCGTGCACTTCGTGGATTTCTCTTGTTTATATTTTGGTTTTCCCATCGTGGTTGTTTCATTTGTTCCCTGTCTTTTAGTTATGCTGTTCATCTTTTGTTTTCCCATTAAAACTGCATTTAGATCCTCACTCCTCGTCTGTCCTTCGTTACACTAGCGACCCATCGGTCTGCACTAGCTTACGTTACAAAAGTCTGGACATGGAGGAGGACTGCAAGGGTGAAGAGTGCCATTTGGGACAGGGCGTTTGAAGCACGAGCCTGCCCCGGTTGCTTTTCTTGCCTTTAAATTCTGACTACAGCATGAGCCAACACTTTCGAGTGCCGACTTTGAAGAAACATATCATTGGTTTCACCTGCTGAACGAATACAGCCCTTCAGTAAACTAGTTAAGCAGGTCATTTTTGAGAGAAAAAGATGAGTTCTCGTTAATGAATGCACTGAATGTACTGGTATACTTGTTTGCAAATTAAATGAATTAATCACTCAGTCATCTCATTGGTGAACGAGGATCTCCTGACTGACTAAACGTGACGAGCAGTGGCATCTCTACATTAGGGGCAGGTGGGGCTGAGCCCCATCTGATGTAGCACTATTGTGCAAAATGAGTGGCATAATCATATAATTATTTTAAGAAATAATATAATTTCTGCATATTAAACTTGTCAATTATAAAAGACAACAGTTATATATCATTTTGATAAATTAATTAAAATCATTATTAAGGTCTACTTTATTTGTTAAAGCCATTTAATCATTCCCATTTGCTATACATTGGGGTAGCCCATCGTCCTTCATGTTAATCAAGAGAGATTTGGAGAATGTCATGCACATGTCCAATGAGTGTTCAATGATTGCCCAAGGGGCATGTTTGCCTTTACCCCTTAGCCAGTCAAAAGCTTTGATCGAATGCATTTAGGCTTACAAATAATCAGAGGTAATCAGAAATTACTGCTCGAGTGCAGACCTGCGTAGTGAACCTCACTGGTAAGTAAGACTGGTAAGACTAGAGGTGAGAAGGACCACACAAATTCTTCAAGACCTCTTGAAGCAGCATTAACTTGACATGTGGAAAAAGCTGAACAAACAAGTCACAAAAAAAAAACGAAATGTACAGGCTTTTACTACTAACATAGTCACCAGCTGCAACACATCCACTCCATGTTTGTTCACAGAACTGTTTATGTAAATTGCAATTATTTTATTAAAATAATAGTTCACAGAAATTGAACTATTAAAAGGTATGAATGCATGCATATTATTTAATCTTTCTTTATCATGTTTGGTCTATAACTTCAGAAAAATGCCAAGATGTTTGGAAAGGGAACAATGCATTGATAGAACTCTGTACTCTAACTATGTACTTTAAAATATGCAAATGTTCCACACAGAGAAGGAAGGATGGGCCACACTTTGTATTGTAGTGGGCTAAAGCACATAACTGTTAAGCAGAAGGTTGTAAGTTCGATCCCCACAGCCACCACCATTGTGTCCTTGAGCCAGGCACTTAACTTCAGGTTGAGGATTGTCACTGTAATAAGTGCGCTGTAAGTCGCTTTGGATAAAAGCGTCTGCCAAATGCATAAATGTAAGTGTAAATGTGAAACAGGAAGTTGCTAAACTGAAATCTCCCTCTCATCACAAAGGTATAAAGCATACTTGCGGGGCCAGGTTAGTAGTGGAGTTCTCACCGCTACCATCCACCCGAAAGGCGCAGCCGCAGCCACTAACTGCCTGGAGCGGTTACAGCTGCTCGTGGGGATGTACGTCATGCCGGGGGATTCCCAGCCTGAGAGAACGAGGGAGGAATGTGGGAGAGTGGAGGGCGTGGCCGGGGTGTGATTCCACACACCTGGCCCCTAATCAGGCTAATCAAGCCTCGGAGAGGGATAAAGGACGACTGGAGACTGCAGTGGGACAGAGAGAGAGATTTACAGACAGCTGTCCAACACCTGTGTGTGTGTTTGTCATTTTGTTTCAGTTTTATATTAAACTATTATTTATGTCAAGCCGGTTCTCGCCTCTTGCCTAATGTTATCAGAAGTGTTACAGCCCCGAATAAACCCCACCTGATCTATATGTACAAGAGATGTCATAACGTTATTTTATCATCTAGCAGGATCAGGGAAATTGGATGGTAACTCTTACACTCGCTTGGATCCGGGCTTGCGTCATGGTTGGCAGACGCTTTCCATTCTTTAATGATTCCGGATAAACTTCTAGCAAAAGCGTAGTCAGTTCTGTAGCATAAGATCTAAAAAAGTGGCCCCGGAGCCTTGCATGTAGGCAAGGCCTTAATTAATTACCTCGCCATGGTTATCTCAGAATCAAGATAATTTGATCAGTCGTCGGTTTAGGAAGTTCTAATGGTTCCATAAAGTTTATAATATCGTCTTTAGTAGACAAAGATGTGGAACGATAGAGATCAAGATATAATTCTATAAAAGCATTATTAATATCAATGGCTGAGGTAAATATTTCAACACCAGCAGATTTCACTGAGTGAATGGTAGAACAAAGACTCTCTCTGTTTTACAGTGCATCCGGAAAGTATTCACAGCGCTTCACTTTTTCCACATTTTGTTATGTCACAGCCTTATTACAAAATTGATTAAATTCATTATTTTCCTCAAAATTCTATGTATCTATGTATTCTATGTATGTATCTAGCCAGAAGATTCCCAGCTTTGTCCCCCAACTCAAAGTATGACCGTCTTGCCCTGAATAGTCAAAACTCCACCTTCCGCAACAAAATAGAATTACATCTGTATTTCTATCAGGTCATTTCCCGGAGGCCATTAGACAACATTTGGAGCTTAAGCTCTGCCTCTATACTTTTTTATATTCCCTTCCAATTCCACGAGTTCTTGTGCTTTGGATTTTTTGGTGAATGAAGCATACTGAGGCATAAGCCACACCCACAGAGGATACTGAGGGCCAGTTGGTCTCCATATAGACATTGATTTCAGTCTTAAGCATATGTTGGAATTCAGGATTTTGACAAAAGGGATACATTAAAATGTCAACTATATGATTTATTTATCTCTGTATGTGGCAACACCTCTAAACACACCAGGGTGTGATTGGAGACTAAAATGTTTCTATTTGAGCAATCAACAACTAATAAAATGAGGGACTTAATATTAAAAAAAAAAAAATCTATTCTAGAGTTAATCTTAAGGACTGATTCAAAAAAATTATAGTCCCTACCAGATGGGTTCAAAAGTCTCCAAATATCAGTAAGACCAATATTTTCACACATCCTGTGAAGCATCAATGTTGCTCTAGGGGGCTTGCACACTTTTGATTCACTATGATCAAGGACTGAGTCCATCAATAATAAAGCCCTGATCATCAACATTAGGTGCATAAATATTAGCCAAAATAAGACTTTGCCCCTGAATTTCAACTAAAACAATAATGCGCTTACTCGAGTGAGCACTATAAAAAAATGCCCACCCCATATCTTTCCAAAATATCCTGCTTCCTGCAGAGAAAGGTTTGTTTCTTGAAGAAACACTCTTCCATATTTACCTTGAAGGGCAGTTCAACACCACTGTCTCTAGAAGTATGTGGCAGGGAATTAACACCATCACGGACTACAAACGGAATAGAAACTCCGCCATGAACACCGCTGCCTCTCTCCCGGACGAGCTTAATACATTTTATGCTCGTTTCGAAGACAATAACACCGCCCTCGCGGAGAGAGTACTCGCGGCTGACACTACAGAGGTTGGTTCACTCTCGGTCACTGTTGCGAATGTAACCCGATCCTTTCGACAGGTGAATATCCGTAAAGCCGCGGGTCCAGATGGCATTCCGGGCCGCGTCGAACCAACTGGCTGGTGTTTTTACGGACATTTTCAACCTGTCCCTCTCCTTGTCTGTAGTCCCCACATGCTTCAAAACATCAACCATTGTGCCTGTACCGAAGCAATCAAAAATCACTTGCTTAAATGACTGGCGTCCTGTTGCTCTGACCCCCATCATCAGCAAATGCTTTGAGAGGTTTGTAGACTACAGCTCAGCATTCAACACCATAGTGCCCTCCAAGCTTGATGTGAAACTCCGGGCTCTGGGCTTAAACAGCTCGCTGTGCAGCTGGATCATGGATTTCCTGTCAGGCAGACGTCAGGTGGTTAGAATGGGCAGCAACATCTCCTCATCACTGACCCTCAACACTGGATCCCCGCAGGGCTGTGTACTCAGCCCACTCTTGTATTCCCTGTACACACATGACTGTGTGGCGACACATAGCTCCAATGCCATCATTAAGTTTGCTGATGATACGACGGTGGTAGGTCTGATCACTGACAATGATGAAACAGCCTACAGAGAGGAGGTGCACACTCTGACGCGCTGGTGTCAGGAGCACAACCTCTCCCTCAACGTCAGTAAAACCAAGGTGCTTGTAGTGGACTTCAGGAAGAAAGACAGAGAACACAGCCCCATCACCATTAATGGAGCACCGGTGGAGAGAGTCAGCAGTTTCAAGTTCCTCGGTGTCCACATCACTGAGGAACTCACATGGTCTGTCCACACTGAGGCCGTTGTGAAGAAGGCTCACCAGCACCTCTTCTTCCTGAGATGGCTGAGGAATTGCGGAATGAACCACCACATCCTCACACGGTTCTACACCAGTACTGTAGAGAGCATCCTGACTGACTGCATCACCGCCTGGTACGGCAATAGCACTGCCCACAACCGCAAAGACCTGCAAAGGGTGGTGCGAACTGCCAGAAACATCATCGGAGGTGAGCTTCCATCCCTCCAGGACATATATAACAGACGGTGTGTGAATAAAGCTCGGAGGATTACCAAAGACTCCAGCCACCCGAGTCATGGGCTGCTCTCACTGCTGCCATCAGGCAGGCGGTATCGCAGCATCAGGACCCGCACCACCCGACTACATGACAGCTTCTTCCCACAAGCAATCAGACTTTTGAACACATGATCTCTCACGATCTACAATCAGCACTGCACTTTATTAATCTTCATTCTGTCAAATATATCCTCGCTCCCAATTCAATTAGTGTATATATATATTTTTATATACCCTTATCTAGTGTATGTGTATTCTACATTGTGTGTATTGTGTACATTTGATATGTAAATTGTTGTGTAATTATGTGTAAATTTGTTATGTAAATTGTGTTGTGTAAATATGTTGTTTATTGTAAAGTGGTTTATGTCTCGTCACTGTCATTACTGCAATGTTGCTCGGAACTGCACACAAGACTTTCACCTGCTGTTGCACTCGTGTACACAGTAGTGTGACAATAAAGTGATTTGATTTTGATTTTGATATGGAACCTTCCTTCTTTTTATTGGCTGCCCCAACACATTCATATTCAATGTGGAGATAGATAATCCACTCATATTAACATTTGACATTTTGACATATAAGAAAAAATAGATTGTGTGTCAAAAACAAGATTATAAAGACCAAAATCCAACATTGGTGCGAACATTAAAACAAACAAACAGAAAAAAGAAAAGAATGTGCATTAACCCCGTGCACAATAGAGCCAACTGGCATCTATCCCTCCAAACTCAAACAGTCCATGTATGCCTAGGATGATCCCAGCGGCAACTTTGCCATCAGATTGCTCAAGTATGGTCCTTCTATAAAGAATTCTGTGAAGAGAATTACACAGCAAAAGATAATCTATTAAACAAACTCCAGCCAACAGGCAGAACAAACTGAAAGAGCATGTAGATTCATCCACAAAACTGTCCCGAAAGTGTGTAAATTTGCAAAATAAACTCCAGCCGCTAGGTGAAACCAGCACAAAAAATAATTTTCCAGTCACGTGAATGTTCAGTGAGCTGGTCCACTTGGCAGCAATGTGAGTACCACAAAATGACTTACTCCATTGACTTTATGAAGGACATATCTTGCTGTGGACATGTGAATGTTTTACGGCCATCCTTAGCATCTATACTCAATTAGGCCGGAAATATCAGTGCAAAATCGACATTCAGTTGATCGATCACTTTTCCCTCTTGTCGAATTCGCAACTCAAATTCTCTGACCAAATCGGCTCCCTGGCTTGCGGCCATCTCGGGTATGTCAGCTTGAGAACATACATGTCTTTTAATGTCTCTAGAGTCAGAGGATTTTAAATTCTTTGACATATTGTCCTCCTAGAACAGTTTTGGGACAGAGTGTATCGAATCTCACCGGATTATATAATTATAAGTGTTAAAACTAGCAAAGTGCGCAGAGATCGCTGTTCATACGTCTGATCCTTGCATGGCGTCACGTGACTCAGAGGACATGCTAATAATTTTAATAAAGGAAACTAGTTCTGGTTGTGAATGACTCATGAGCTTTTAGTTCAACGTGCTTGTTAAAAACATAAAAGATGGTTATGTCATCATCAACGGGTGCATAAGGCGTAGTTTGCAGAAATGGTCAATTAAAGATTCAATGAATGTATCTGAATTAATCTTTTTGGTGACCAAATTCAAAAATGTCAAAAAAAATAAATAAAAAAATGGAGTCATTAAATTAAAATTCCAACCACTAGTGTGTGATCACTGCTGCTTGAGGGTGCCTGACTGAGAGTAGAGAAGGAGAGAAGCAGCAAGATTCTCAGCTGCAAGCAAATAAACCAAAACAAATTACAGGCAAAATTATCAATACATTTTTTTTTTTTCGGTTCTCAGCCAATAATATTTTGGCTACCGATATTGTCCATCCCTAGACTCACCAGTATCCTTTGATGGCATAAGGGGTTGTGCAGCCATATAAGACCATGTGGTGGGCAGTGTCCATACTGGCATGGGGCACAAAGTCCACTGAGAAGAGAGAAAAAAGATTTAAACATTAGTATCCATTGTTAATACCAAAATTACACTGGTAAGTATAGTGAGACACATTTTCTCGACAATTCACTGTCACATCATTGCAGCACAGATAGAAAAGTGGAGCAGGTGGGCACTATGAACAACATTAAGGTATAAAACATTTTGTATCACAGTAACAGTACATTTTTGCTAGCAATTCTACCCCCCCAAGAAGGGTACAGAAGGGTACTTAATCTCATCAGATTATTTTCTTTTTGTATATGGAATTTAATGTAGCAAACCAAAAAATGTGTCTGACATCAGTGAAAAAAACAGCTGCTTCACATTTGGTATATAACAGCTAACATACACACACCTATTAATTACACATCAGTTAAATAGCACATTAGATTGATAATTCTATTTTATAACATTAAAACATTAAATGATAATTCGGCAATTGTCCTTCAACGGGGGTACGTACAGCAGGGGGTCTGCAAATCATTGACGCTCATAATAATCACTCACTTGCACGTGGTACATAAGGATAGAGAGGAGTATGTATTTTGCAGTGTTGGGTAGATTACTTCCAAATTGTAATCTAGTGCTGATTATTAGGGGTGTACAGCAAAGCTTTTATCTGCAATAGTATCTGTTCATATGACAAAATTATCAGTATCTGTCTCTGTATTTAGATAGAACCGGATGTTTATACATTTATAGTTTCTATTAATAAAATATGCCTTGTATATGCCTTTTCATAATAATAGCACAATAATAATCATTATTAGGGGTCGAAACGCCGAAGATGCAGGAACCCTATTGTAGTCATACTGATTTTATATTTATTAAACCCGAAGGGCTGAAAACCCTATTGTAATAGCAAGGAGTTTAGGGGTCCAAGGCACAGAAGGTACAAGAACCCTATTATATTTGTTCCGATTTTCTTATTATTTTATTATTAGGGGTTCAAGCCCGAAGGGCTGACCAAACCATAAATTGTAGATAGCTGAAACTTTGAGGGAAGGTAGTCCCCCAGAGTACTACAAAGTATCAAAGTTTGGGCCTCAAGGTGGCTCTTTAGCGATCATTTTTACGTTTTGGCCCATAACACCAAAACCTTTTGTCACACACTGAAGTGTCTTACATAGTTGGATTCCTTGGCTCAAGATGAACAAAACATATATCTCCGATTTCATTTCCATCATGAAAATTATTGTGCTAATTTGCATAAATTAAAAAAAAAATACTTTTTAAAACTCCTCCTAGGCCGTATGTCCAATTCACATGAAAATCTGTGTTTGTCCTCAATGGACCCTCCTGACAAAAAGTTATCAAAAGAATTTTGTTACGAAGTTAAAAAGTGTTACGAAGGTATAAGCCAACGAATTGGTCAGGCGTTTTGTACATTTTGGATGCAAAATGGCTGTATAAATGGAGTGTAAATTATTGTTTATTATTATGAACTACATCTAGGACTCCCTAGGTCAATAATTATCAAAGAAAAGCTGAACTTTATTTATTTAGGGATTGCATTTATCATGTGGGTTTGACCAAGTGTATCCAAAAGCCTATAATATGTCGTTTGATACATGGGATCACATTAAACTGTAATGATGGCACACGAGAGCAGCACTTCAGTTCGTGCAAGACTGAGGAGAGGAAGAATTACACAGCTCACAGTCCAGATGCACTCTAAACTTTCTAAACAGCTCCAAGTGATGTAGATCCCAAAGTATGAGGGAATTATACAAAAAATAAATAAGTAAATTCAGAAGCATACTTGTTGTGGAATAAGCGGAGCAGGAACTCTTTAAAGAAAATACACAGGCGTCTTAAATGCAGTTATATTTAATGCTTTATAGCTTTATTAAAGTTCAAATAATAGAGAAGCAGATCGTGTAAATAACTACAGACTCTGAAAATGGCATTTCTCTGTGCAGTCAGTGCCTCTTCTATGAGTTGCGCAAATGTCCTGATCTAGGGAGAGAGATTGAAACTGAACCCGGCTGAGGTGCACTCTGTCACGGGGACACTCGTCCCTCGAGCGCATGATGTACATTTTCTTTAGCAGTTATACTGCAGAAGAAAATATTTTTTTCTGAGAATGTTGAATATAATTAAAAAATGCTAATATTTTTAAATATCTAAAAATCCCTTAAAAAAAGATGCATTCACCTGAGAAGCAGCATATAAGATATTTATACTTGCTTTTAGAGACTAGATCTTGAATATGAGTACATTTTGTCTCTACTGCACTTGCAGAATTATAACCAAGTGAAAAAACACTTATACAAAATAAACTTATATTTAAGAGACATTCTCTTAAAGCAAGTCTAAATATCTTATTTGTTGATTCTCAAGTAAATGTATTTTGTTTTTAGACAATTGTAAATGGAAAACAAGAGAAAAAAACATTTTTTTGCAGTGAATTTCTTTACAGAATTAAACTTAATAAAAAGTATGTTTTTCCTGTTAATTCAGTGAATGTCTATTAGAGGTATTTTTAAAAGATGATTTTGTCCTCTTTATTGTTAGTAAGCACGTTTAATCCAACCTTTTAAATCAGTCCACAAGCTGAATAGTTGGTTAAGAGCTAATGATTCATCTCAAATCATCAAATCAAATCACTTTATTGTCACACTACTGTGTACACGAGTGCAACAGTAGGTGAAAGTCTTGTGTGCAGTTCCGAGCAACACTGCAGTCATGACAGTGACGAGACATATACCAATTTACAATAAACAACATTTACACAACACAATTTACATAACAAATTTACACATAATTACACAACAATTTACATATCAAATGTACACATAATTACACAACATAGTATTAATATACAATGTACAGTAAACAATACACACAATATAGAATACACATACACTAGATAAGGATATATAAAAATATATATACACTAGTTGAATTGGGGAGAATATATTTGACAGTCCAGTATGAGATAATAAGATGAAGATTAATAAAGTGCAGTGCTGATTGTTGATCGTGAGAGATCATGTGTTCAAAAGTCTGATTGCTTGGGGGAAGAAGCGGTCATGTAGTCGGGTGGTGCGGGTCCTGATGCTGCGATACCGCCTTCCTGATGGAAGCAGTGAGAGCAGCCCATGACTCAGGTGGCTGGAGTCTCTGATGATCCTCCGAGCTTTTTACACACACCGCCTGTTATATATGTCCTGGAGGGAGGGAAGCTCACCTCCGATGATGTTTCTGGCAGTTCGGACCACCCTTTGCAGGTCTTTGCGGTTGTGGGCAGTGCTATTGCCGTACCAGGCGGTGATGCAGTCAGTCAGGATGCTCTCTACAGTGCTGGTGTAGAACCGTGTGAGGATGTGGTGGTTCATTCCGAACTTCCTCAGCCGTCTCAGGAAGAAGAGACGCTGGTGAGACTTCTTCACAACGGCCTCAGTGTGGACGGACCATGTGAGTTCCTCAGTAACGTGGACACAGAGGAACTTGAAGCTGCTGACTCTCTCCACTGGTGCTCCATTAATAGTGATGGGGCTGTGTTCTCTGTCTTTCTTCCTGAAGTCCACCACAAGCTCCTTGGTTTTACTGACGTTGAGGGAGAGGTTGTGCTCCTGACACCAGCGTGTCAGAGTGTGCACCTCCTCTCTGTAGGCTGTTTCATCATTGTCAGTGATCAGACCTACCACCGTCGTATCGTCAGCAAACTTAATGATGGCACTGGAGCTATGTGTCGCCACACAGTCATGTGTGTACAGGGAATACAGGAGTGGGCTGAGAACACAGCCCTGCGGGTCTCCAGTGTTGAGGGTCGGTGATGAGGAGATGTTGCTGCCCATTCTAACCACCTGACATCTGCCTGACAGGAAGTCCAGGATCCAGCTGCACAGCGAGCTGTTTAAGCCCAGAGCCCGGAGTTTCTCAAACAGCATTCTCACATATGTGTTCCTTTTTTCCAGGTGGGAGAGAGCAGTGTGTATTGTAGATGCAATGGCATCATCAGTGGAGCGGTTGTTGCGGTAGGCAAACTGTAATGGGTCCAAAGAGGTGGGCAGAACAGAGCAGATGTAATCTCGGATTAGCCTCTCAAAGCATTTGCTGATGATGGGGGTTAGAGCAACAGGACGCCAGTCATTTAAGCAAGTGAAGTGGTACAGGCACAACGGTTGATGTTTTGAAGCATGTGGGGACTACAAACAGGGAGAGGGACAGGTTGAAAATGTCCGTAAAAACACCAGCCAGTTGGTTCGCGCACGCTCTGATGACGCGGCCCGGAATGCCGTCTGGACCAGCGTCTTTACAGATGTTCACCCGTCGAAAGGATCGTGTTACATCCGCAACAGAAACGGAGAGTGAACCAACCTCTGTAGTATCGGCCGCGAGTACTCTCTCCGCGAGGGCGGTGTTGTTGTCCTCGAAACGAGCATAAAATGTATTAAGCTCGTCCGGGAGAGAGGCAGCGCTGTTCATGGCAGAGTTTTTATTCCGTTTGTAGTCTGTGATGGTGTTAATTCCCTGCTACATACTTCTGGAGTCAGTGGTGTTGAACTGTCCTTCAATTTTGAGCCTGTACTGCCGTTTGGCTGCACTGATAGAGTTACGGAGGGCATAACTGGCTTGTTTACGCTCCTCCGCGTTCCCGGAATTAAAAGCGGAGGTCCGACCAGTAAGTTCAGCGCAAACATCGCCGTTAACCCATGGTTTCTGGTTGGGGTAGATCCGGAACAACGTCCTCTAGGCACTTCCTGATGAAACACGTTACGCTATCAGCATAAACCTTGATGTCGTCATCAGAGGCGGACCGGAACATCTCCCAGTCCGCGTGATCAAAACAGTCCTGTAGCATAGAGTCTGATTGGTCCGACCAGCACTGGATCGTTCTGAGGGTGGGTGCTTCCCGTTTCAGTTTCTGCCTGTAAGCGGGCAGAAGCAGAACGGAAGAGTGGTCGGATTTGCCAAATGGTGGGCGGGGGAGGGATTTGTAGCCATCCCGGAAAGGAGAATAGCAATGATACAAAACCCGGTCCCCTCGTGTGTTGAAGCTGATGTGTTGGTGGTATTTTGGTGCTATTGTTTTAAAATTGGCTTTGTTCAAGTCCCCGGCAACAATGAACGCGGCCTCAGGGTGCGTGGTTTCCTGCTCACTTATACTGCCATACAGTTCCCTAAGTGCCCGGTCTGTGTCGGCTTGTGGGGGGATGTACACAGCTGTGATAATGACCGCTGTGTATTCCCTCGGTAGCCAGAATGGTCGACACAGAAGCATGAGATATTCCAGATCAGGAGAGCAGAAAGACTTGATAAAATGTACGTTCCTCTGATCACACCATGATTTGCTGATCATAAAACATACACCACCACCTCTACTTTTACCTGAGAGGTCTTTCGCTCTGTCCGCTCGGTGCAGGGAGAACCCCGTGGGTTCGATGGCCGAGTCTGGAAACTCTGCAGACATCCAGGTTTCCGTAAGACAGATAACACAGCAATCTCTCATCTCTTGTTGGAAAGAGATCCGCGCTCTCAGCTCGCAGAGCTTGTTGTCCAGAGACTGAACATTTGCAAGTAGAATACTGGGAAGCGGGGGACGATTTGCGCCACGTCTTACTCTGATGAGAACGCCGGCTCTTTTCCCCCTTTTCCTTCTGCGTTTCTGCGGCCGGGCAGCCCAGACAAAGGGCTCCGCTGGCGTGTTTGTAAACCGCGGGTCAGCATTGGGGAATTTGAAGTCCGGTTTTCGGTGTGTGATTGCCGAACCAATGTCCAAAAGCGTTTGTCTGTCATACACAATAAGGCAGACAACATCCAAGACAAAAAAACACAAAACTGTAAACAAAACAAACAATAAACTGCAGAGTTTTGATGGAGCCCACGACGCAGCAGCCATACTCTGCGCCATCTTGAGCCATTTCCAATAATCGGCGAATAGTAGAATAATCATTCTAAAAATCGTTTGATTAATCGATTATAAAAATAATCTTTAGTAGCAGCCCTAATACAGAGCATTTTGGGGGAATACAATCTGCAGATAAAAAGAACAAAGCAATGAAGGTGTTTAAAACATCAAGATTGTGTTCATGGCTTTACTGTAATCATAATCCAAAAAGTGATGTTTAAAAACAACATTTTAACAACCAAAGAAAAATCTTTAACAAAAAGTAGTTTGATAATGTCTAAATGTATCCAACCTAATAAAAGTTAGCAAGGTTTGCACAAATCTGTTATTATTTATATAGAGCTTTCCAGGCATCTAGTGGCCACACCATAGTATTACATATAATTTTATCCATTTCTTTCCACCAGATGGCACTAATCTGCTTTCCTTCATTGGATTTTAAATGCCTTTGCTCTATTTTTAACTCAAGTACAGCATTGATTTAAAAAAATATATATTGAATGTATTAATATTTTTAAAATAAACATTAGGCAAAACAAATATAGTATATTAATTTCATAAAACAATACTGTCTGTTTTGAATGGCTAACAGTATGTAGGTGTGGCACAAACCCACTCATACATACACATACTTTGTCGAAGGTGCCATGAAGGTCTATGAGCACAGTTGCATATCTTTAAAAACATTGCCGGCAGCAGCCAATCAAATTTCAGCAGCTAATAACATCAAATCTGAATGCCCGGCCAGTACGAAACTTGAGATATTCATACACAGATATGTTTACATATGTCTGGAATTACATTGTGTTTATTTTTCCCAATATCCCCGTTTCTGTCTCGCGTCACTTCTTTATGGCTGCGTCCGAAAACTCATGAAAACAATTGTTTCCTACTTTGACAAGACAATTAATTTTGTGGGATCATATCTCCCAATCAGAATGTAAAAGAGACATAGGGGCAGGCTCATTTCACTCAGGCTACCAATCAGTCTTTAAGTATCATCTTGGAAATGGCGTAGCCACACCCTAGCAACCATTTACAAATCCCTAGCAACCACCCCTTAGACTTCCATTCAAAATGGCTCAGAAGGGTATCTACAGAACAGAAATTTGAAGACACTTGACAATTGGATCTTTTGAGTCAGGTTAGTAATCAGCCAATAAGAATCTCTCTGGTCACTAGCTAGCCACACACAAGCAACCATTCAGAGCACCCTAGCAACCAGCCCTATTGACTTCCATTAAAAATGGCTGAGAGGGATATCTATGGAACAGAATGAACTACAGACATGACAGTTGGATGAGCAATCAGTCTTCATGTATCCACTAGAAAAACTACTTCGCCATGCCCTAGTAACCACTTACCCTAGCAAGCAAACCCCCTTTACTTCAATTCAAACTGACTGAGAGTGATATCTTTGATATCTGGACTCAGGGTAGCAAGGAGCCTTTTGAGTATCACCATGGTAACTGCCTAGCAACCAGATGGGGTTACCTTAGCAACCAAGAAACAAATCAGATATCTCTGCACCAGAAAATCATAGTGACTTCCGGTTTCATTAATTTGTCTCAGGGTAGCAAGAAGCCTTTTGAGCATCACGTTGGTAACTGCCTAGCAACCAGATGAGGTTATCCAAGCAACCAAGTAAAAATTCACATATCTCTGAACAAGAACAACGTAGAGACTTCTGGTTTCATTCATTTGACTCAGGATAGCATGGAACCTTTTGAGTATCACCTTGAAACTGCCTAAAAACCAGATGGGGTTACCCTTGCAACAAGAACAAATCACATATCTCTGCACCAGAACATCGTAGAGACTTCCGGTTTCATTAATTTGACTCAGGATAGCAAGGACCATTTTGAGTATCACCTTTAAACTGCCTAGCAACCAGGTAACAAATTACATTTCTCTGCTCCAGAACATCAGAGACTTCCTCCTTCATTCATTTGACTCAGGATAGCAAGGACCATTTTGAGTATCACCTTGAAACTGCCTGGCAACCATGTAACAAATGACATTTCTCTGGTACAGAACATCATAGAGTCTTCCTCCTTCATTCATTTGACTGGGTAGCAAGGAGCCTTTTGAGTATCAGCTTGGTAACTGACAAGCAACCAGGTGGTGTTACCTTAGCAACAAAGTAACAAATTATTATTTAAATAAACCAATTATTATTTTATTTAATTATTTATATTCTTTTTTTCCAGATGAAGCTGATTTTGTAGGCTACATTAACTGTGGAATATTTTGTTAATTGTGGTTTGTCCTGGTATTTCGGATATTAATATCTGCATGAAATAGAATTGTCGTTTGTCTGTGCATGTATAACAACATTATTCTAGAGGCAGGTAGTGTCAAACTAAATGTCAAACACACATTTTGCAGTGAAGAATAAATACAAATTTAAACATTAAAAGAAATGAAAATAAATCAATATAGCCTACAAACAGACAAAAGTCTTGTAAGTCAATCAGGAATTTATACGATAGGACACCATTATTTATAATAACAATAATGTTACATTTATATAGCACCTTTCCAGAGCCCAAGAACACTTCTCAAATTCTCAAATGTAGCACATTTTATGAAGAAGATTTTTTTCGTTTTATATAAGCAGGAATATACTGAATAGATGAATACTCCATAGAACAACTTTTTTCAGAATTAAGTCTTAACCAGATAATTACCTTAATCGCTGATGTGGTTCTAAATGTGGTCAACTTTAAGAGACTGATAGATGGGCTCCAACGTAAAATCATCAATTCAGGTCAGGAATTTAACATTGCGCTCAGGTTTAGGCTATAAATGAATATATGGCAATCATGTGATACATTAATATAGACATTTCAAGAAGTGGAAAGTGTGTATGATGTTATATCTTAGTTAATGTTATACTTGATAAGCTCCAAACGTGCACAATTAACAGAGACCACAAACAGATTCAGAACCGTGCCCATCCGATTTGAAATCACACCGTGTGCATATTCATTCATAAGGTTTTACATTTTCAAAATATTGGCTGCACAGACTCAGAAATTCATTGTAATTTGGAATGTTTTTTAAAAATGTCACTTTATAATTGTGCTTCTTGGATAATCAAACACATTTTTTTTATACTATTCGGATAAAGTCCTTTTAGTTTTGAGTAGGATTATCTTGTACCATTTTGACAATGTTGTTAAATGCATTTAAGGAAACAAAATTAATTAAAGCTGCAAGCAGCGATGACGGGCCCAAGCCGGTGGCACCGCAACCCTGGTGCCTTTAGTTACCGGGCTCATTTCCACTTGGTGGCTTTCGGGAAACAAAGGATGGTGGACACAGCAACAACTCAAAAATATAGCTGCAAGCAGCAATGCGATTCCTCCTCAAAATGGCAAATCATTTAAAATTGATCAATAGAGGGTTGGGGTTAAACCCTCCCAATGAAAAAATCCAAAAAACATGTCTTTCTGTCTGAATCCTAAACTAAACATTTTCAGTGTACAGGAAAATCCATCATGCCGGACCTTATGGATCCTGTAGGGTTTTTTGTTTACAATGAGAAATGAGGTATGTTCACCAGGTTTCAGAAAAACTAAATAAATGGGGTGGAAATACAATCACTTTAAAAAAATGACATTTGGGCATGGCCTGTAGCGCCCCCTAAGGGCGAATGTGAGCCATTCTTGGTTTGTAGGTTCCTGTTGGCCTGTAGTATTAATGTACCAAATTAGAAAGTATTTGACAAAAAAATGTGCAATTTGGGAATGGCCTTTAGCGCCCCCTAAGGGCGAATGTGAGACATTCTTGGTTTGTGGATTTCTGTTGGCCTGTAGTGTCAATATACCAAATTAGAACATTTTTGACCATAAAATGGGAATTTTGGGCATAGCCTGTAGCGCCCCCTAATGGCGAATATGGGCAATTCTTTGTTTGTGGGTTCCTGTTGGCCTGTATTATCAATGTACCAAATTAGAACATGTTTGACCAGCAAATGGGAATTTAGGGCGTGGCCTGTAGCGCCCCCTAAGGGCGAATGTGGGCCATTCTTGGTTTGTGGGTTCCTGTTGGCCTGTAGTATCAATGTTTCAAATTAGAACATTTTTGACCAGCAAATGGGAATTTTGGGCATGGCCTGTAGCGCCCCCTAAGGGCGAATGTGGGATATTCTTTACGCAGTACTTCAGAGTGATGTCATCTTGAAGTATATATATATATAGGTCTGTTTCTAACCCACACCTATAATATCACTTCTGAAGGCATGGATTAAACCACTAGAGTGGTATGGATTACTTTTATGCTGCATTTATGTGATTTTTGTAGCTTCTGAGTTCTGATCACCATTCAAGTCATTGAAAGGTCCAACAGGGTTGAGATAATCTTCTAAAAAGCTTAATTTGTGTTCACTAGAAGAAAGAAAACAATACACATCTGGGATGGAATGAGGGTGAGTATACGATGAGAGAAATTTATTTTTGGGGTGAAAACCATTTGTAGGCCTACTTTTTATTTACTTGGAAAATTGTTACTGTCTCTTTAAGAGGATTTTAAACGCATTTCATTCAAGGCACAGTCTGTGCGGCTTGTTTTATTGAGTTTAATCTTTTGAGAACTGTGAAGTCTCATTATTTTCGTGCTGTTACATCTGTATTCATTTCAGAGATTACTTGATTGAGATTGTGAAACTACATACAACCGACAAACCTCCATGAAGATGCGAGTAAAAATGAGATGCCTCGCGCTGTCAGACACAACGCTGATAATCATTCTCGGAAGTGTTGATACTAGATTTAGATTCGCGATTTCTTCATCAACTGTTTATGTTCACTTGGGACAAAACAGACAATATATCATGTATTTTGACATTTTGTAGTATGAAATTGTCCGTTCAAACGCAAGAAGAAGCGAATGCGATCTCTCATCGGGGCTCGTGAGTTAGACGTGACGCTGCTAGACGTGAGCAGGGAAGCGCATTTCACTGAATTTACGATGTTACACGTATAAACCTTCATCAACCCGTTAATCCAAAACGCAAATGCCGTTATTTTGCGTCTCTCGCTCCTGCTTGTGATTGACAAAGCTGTCAAACGGGACAATTTGCAAGCGTGCAAGTTTGGATCGGTCTTTTCACGTTTTAATAATTTGCAGTGTTCGACATCTACGTTCAAATCGAGCGGTGCAATATGCAATTCATCCAAAATAATTACAAAGTTATTTTCGCTCTTGTTCTACATATTTTTTTCAAGCGTCAGGTGATGTTTCTACAGTATTAATTTTCCTGCGCCACCACGAACAGAGTTGGAAATTAAACACGCATCCGGGCATTCAGATGGGTTAAAAAAAACTGCTTAAAAAGACATCTGAACAGCGTCTGCTCTCGGTCTCACATTAATTCAGGTGGATTTTTCACAAGCGACAACATTGGCAAACAAAAGTGCTAGCTAATGTTTAATTAGCAAGTTTCACCGAAATGTATTAAAAATAGAGGCTAGCTGCCTGTCCGATGAACAAATAGAGTCACGTCATTTTTTTTCCAGAAATAACTAGCAATACTCCTGCAAATAAATGCTTCGTAACTAAAACGTTTTGACTTTCAATAGAAAATATAGACAACACATGTTCTTACCTTGCAAAAATCGCCTCAGTATTTAATTTGAAGCAGTAAATCCAACACTGGAGTAAATCTCTCGTGATATCACCTTCCCATTGAAATGAAGGAAGACGGTGATGACGATACAGTTATTATTCTTGCCCAGGAACCCTTAACCAATCACATGTGCCTTTAGCTTTTATTGTCATGAGTATCTGGGCAGATTTCAGAAATAAAATCCCCTTAACCAATCACATGTGCCTTTAGCTTGTATTGTCATGAGTATCTGGGCAGATTTCAGAAATGAAATCGGTGATTGGACGACGATGACACTGAGACAGGAACCATGGGAATAATTGTTCCCAAATTTGAACGCTCTGGCTGTAAATGGTTAAAGGTTGTTAAAAATTGCATCCGCCACTCAGTTGATGTATATATTGAGTGGGGACACATTGTTTGCTTTTTTTCTGGGATTCGACTGCAAAAGAGCTCAAGCAACTGTTGAACTCAGTCCCTGCCCATTCTGGACTCAGAACTGTTGTAAATCATTGAAGAATGAGGCTTGGATGCCATCTATTGGACATTTCTTGTAATTGCCACTCAGAGAATTAACAGCCAGTGGATTAGACATGGGTTTTCTTGTCCTTTTCCATTTCAGTTGATATTTTGACTGTATTTTATTGATCTAAAATGTACAAAATATTGAAGATATCAAGGATACCTTCGGAATTGAAAATGTGCAATGCCTTGACATTAGTCTGTATTTTTCGAGCATGTTCAGGGCGGTGCTTAAGGCGCTGGCGAAGTTTTGTCACTCTGCCAGCTAGATGCGTGACTGTTTCAACAAGGTCCGGTACCCAAACTGGGTGAGGCGGGGCTTTAGTTATTTGTTGTATTCACCTGCTACGGCGTGTGTAACATTTTTCTGTCAACTCTGCATACAGGTGAAACTCGAAAAATTAGAATATCGTGCAAAAGTTAATGTAACCCATACTATGTTGAACACAAGAGGGCAGTATAGCCCTATGTATTACATCACAAGACCCCCTCCCTTCCTACTCCTCACACACAGAGTCTGAGAGAGTGACTTGCAAAATTCTGACATTTTCTCCACATTCAAACCAAAATATCTGACTTTCTGTTGGTCGGAGCTAATGACTGTAAATTAGAAAGTTGTCCGGCTTGAGGAGAACTATATCAATACCAATTTTTGTACCTGTAGATGAAACTAACCCCCCACTTTTTTGTCAAAAGGTGGCGCTACTGAGCCCCTCACCACACCCATTTCTGAAACTTTGCACATGTCTACTGGCTAATAAATGTGACGTGTCTGTCGAGTTTCTTGCAATTTTAAGTATGTTAAGAGTCTCAAAAGCATCAATAAAGAAAAGTAAAGTTTGAAGCGTTGCCACGGCAACAGTATCTAAGATATCAATAAACCTTTCACAGGTCTAAATCTGCCGTGTGTTTACATTATACACGTAAAGTTTGAAGCAAATCGGGTAAAAACAAGAGGGTGATTTCAAAGCATTTTGAAAGTGACACACTTCCTGCTGCCAGTTGGTGGCGCTATAACTTTGACTCACAATAGTCACATCCATGTGATCGGCCTCTTACAACGAACACACTGCTGAAGTTTCATCAAGATCTGTTAATTTATGCAGAAGTTATAACACACTTCCTGTCTCACTTTTCTCGCCATAAATTTGTTTCCTCGCCACGGCCAAACCGTTCGAGATATCAAAAATCCGCTGGCAATTTTTCATCCTCAATGTCTTGACTTCATGCTGACTGAGATTCGTGGCGATTAAATGATTTCTCTAGGAGGAGCATTTCAAATTCCATTGCATACGTTTTCCAAACAACCCTAAATAGCCGACTTCCTGTTGGGCTGAGGTAAAAAGTAAGAGCATGAAGTATATATGAAACGATGAGATCTATATGTGTACCGACTTTCATATTATTACATGCAAGTGTGTTTGATTTATGGACCAAGGTTTCGGACCCCGTTCCAGGGGGCGCTGCTGAGCCCCCCTGCCACGCCCGGGTACCATCTTCAGCCCAGCCCTGATGGCCGCGGGTTCTGACCCGTGTGCAAAGTTTCAAGAGTTTTAGAGCACGTTAAGGCCCCCAAAAGTGCCCGAATAGTCGATAAAATAATAATAATAATAATAATAATTAAAGCTGCAAGCAGCGATGATGGGCCCAAGCCGGTGGCACCGCAACCCTGGTGCCTTTAGTTACCGGGCTCATTTCCACTTGGTGGCTTTCGGAAAACAAAGGATGATGGACACAGCAACAACTCAAAAATATAGCTGCAAGCAGCAATGCGATTCCTCCTCAAAATGGCAAATCATTTAAAATTGATCAATAGAGGGTTGGGGTTAAACCCTCCCAATGAAAAAATCCAAAAAACATGTCTTTCTGTCTGAATCCTAAACTAAACATTTTCAGTGTACAGGAAAATCCATCATGCCGGACCTTATGGATCCTGTAGGGTTTTTTGTTTACAATGAGAAATGAGGTATGTTCACCAGGTTTCAGAAAAACTAAATAAATGGGGTGGAAATACAATCACTTTGAAAAATTGACATTTGGGCATGGCCTGTACCGCCCCCTAAGGGCGAATGTGAGCCATTCTTGGTTTGTAGGTTCCTGTTGGCCTGTAGTATTAATGTACCAAATTAGAAAGTATTTGACAAAAAAATGTGCAATTTGGGAATGTCCTTTAGCACCCCCTAAGGGCAAATGTGAGACATTCTTGGTTTGTGGATTTCTGTTGGCCTGTAGTGTCAATATACCAAATTAGAAAATTTTTGACCATAAAATGGGAATTTTGGGCATAGCCTGTAGCGCCCCCTAATGGCGAATATGGGCAATTCTTTGTTTGTGGGTTCCTGTTGGCCTGTAGTATCAATGTACCAAATTAGAACATTTTTGACCAGCAAATGGGAATTTAGGGCGTGGCCTGTAGCGCCCCATAAGGGCGAATGTGGGCCACTCTTGGTTTGTGAATTCCTGTTGGCCTGTAGTATCAATATACAACATTAGAACATTTTTGACCAGAAAATGGGAATTTTGGGCATGGCCTGTAGCGCCCCCTAAGGGCGAATGTGGGATATTCTTTACGCAGTACTTCAGAGTGATGTCATCTTGAAGTATATATATATAGGTCTATTTCTAACCCACACCTATAATATCACTTCTGAAGGCATGGATTTAACCACTGGAGTGGTATGGATTACTTTTATGCTGCATTTATTTGATTTTTGTAGCTTCTGAGTTCTGATCACCATTCAAGTCATTGAAAGGTCCAACAGGGTTGAGATAATCTTCTAAAAAGCTTAATTTGTGTTCACTAGAAGAAAGAAAACAATACACATCTGGGATGCAATGAGGGTGAGTATACGATGAGAGAAATTTATTTTTGGGGTGAAAACCATTTGTAGGCCTACTTTTTATTTACTTGGAAAATTGTTACTGTCTCTTTAAGAGGATTTTAAACGCATTTCATTCAAGGCACAGTCTGTGCGGCTTGTTTTAGTGAGTTTAATCTTTTGAGAACTGTGAAGTCTCATTATTTTCGTGCTGTTACATCTGTATTCATTTCAGAGATTACTTGATTGAGATTGTGAAACTACATACAACCGACAAACCTCCATGAAGATGCGAGTAAAAATGAGATGCCTCGCGCTGTCAGACACAACGCTGATAATCATTCTCGGAAGTGTTGATACTAGATTTCGATTCGCGATTTCTTCATCAACTGTTTATGTTCACTTGGGACAAAACAGACAATATATCATGTAATTTGACATTTTGTAGTATGAAATTGTCCGTTCAAACGCAAGAAGAAGCGAATGCGATCTCTCATCGGGGCTCGTGCGTTAGACGCGACGCATCTCGCGGTTTCACACAAAACTGCTCACAAACATTTATTTGAGTTGTTTTGTCATTTTTTTCCAGAAATAACTAGCAATACTCCTACAAATAAATGCTTCGTAACTAAAACGTTTTGACTTTCTATAGAAAATATAGACAACACACGTTCTTACCTTGCAAAAATCGCCTCAGTATTTAATTTGAAGCAGTAAATCCAACACTGGAGTAAATCTCTCGTGATATCACCTTTCCATTGAAATGAAGGAAGACGGTGATGACGATACAGTTATTATTCTTGCCCAGTAACCCCTTAACCAATCACATGTGCCTTTAGCTTGTATTGTCATGAGTATCTGGGCAGACTTCAGAAATAAAATCGGTGATCGGACGACGATGACACTGAGACAGGAACCATGGGAATAATTGTTCCCAAATTTGAACGCTCTGGCTGTAAATGGTTAAAGGTTGTTAAAAATTGTATCCTCCACTCAGATGATGTATATATTGAGTGGGGACACATTGTTTGCCTTTTTTCTGGGATTCGACTGCAAAAGAGCTCAAGCAACTGTTGAACTCAGTCCCTGCCCATTCTGGACTCAGACCTGTTGTAAATCATTGAACAATGAGGCTTGGATGCCATCTATTGGACATTTCTTGTAATTGCCACTCAGAGAATGAACAGACAGTGGATTAAACTTTAGTTTTTTAGGCTTTAGTTCTTTGTTGTATTCACCTGCTACGGCGTGTGTAACATTTTTCTGTCAACTCTGCATACAGGTGAAACTCGAAAAATTAGAATATCGTGCAAAAGTTAATGTAACCCATACTATGTTGAACACAAGAGGGCAGTATAGCCCTATGTATTACATCACAAGACCCCCTCCCTTCCTACTCCTCACACACAAAGTCTTAGAGAGTGACTTGCAAAATTCTGACATTTTCTCCACATTCAAACCAAAATATCTGACTTTCTGTTGGTCGGAGCTAATGACTGTAAATTAGAAAGTTGTCCGGCTTGAGGAGAACTATATCAATACCAATTTTTGTACCTGTAGATGAAACTAACCCCCCACTTTTTTGTCAAAAGTTGGCGCTACTGAGCCCCTCACCACACCCATTTCTGAAACTTTGCACATGTCTACTGGCTAATAAATGTGACGTCTCTTTCGAGTTTCATGCAATTTCAAGTATGTTAAGAGTCTCAAAAGCATCAATAAAGAAAAGTAAAGTTTGAAGTGTTGCCACGGCAACAGTATCTAAGATATCAATAATCCTTTCACAGGTCTAAATCTGCCGTGTGTTTACATTATACACGTAAAGTTTGAAGCAAATCGGGTAAAAACAAGAGGGTGATTTCAAAGCATTTTGAAAGTGACACACTTCCTGCTGCCAGTTGGTGGCGCTATAACTTTGACTCACAATAGTCACATCCATGTGATCGGCCTCTTACAACGAACACACTGCTGAAGTTTCATCAAGATCTGTTAATTTATGCAGAAGTTATAACACACTTCCTGTCTCACTTTTCTCGCCATAAATTTGTTTCCTCGCCACGGCCAAACCGTTCGAGATATCAAAAATCCGCTGGCAATTTTTCATCCTCAATGTCTTGACTTCATGCTGACTGAGATTCGTGGCGATTAAATGATTTCTCTAGGAGGAGTATTTCAAATTCCATTGTATACGTTTTCCAAACAACCCTAAATAGCCGACTTCCTGTTGGGCTGAGGTAAAAAGTAAGAGCATGAAGTATATATGAAACGATGAGATCTATATGTGTACCGACTTTCATATTATTACATGCAAGTGTGTTTGATTTATGGACCAAGGTTTCGGACCCCGTTCCAGGGGGCGCTGCTGAGCCCCCCTGCCACGCCCGGGTACCATCTTCAGCCCAGCCCTGATGGCCGCAGGTTCTGACCCGTGTGCAAAGTTTCAAGAGTTTTAGAGCATGTTAAGGCCCCCAAAAGTGCCCGAATAGTCGATAAAATAATAATAATAATAATAATAATAATAATTAAAGCTGCAAGCAGCGATGACGGGCCCAAGCCGGTGGCACCGCAACCCTGGTGCCTTTAGTTACCGGGCTCATTTCCACTTGGTGGCTTTCGGAAAACAAAGGATGATGGACACGGCAACAACTCAAAAATATAGCTGCAAGCAGCAATGCGATTCCTCCTCAAAATGGCAAATCATTTAAAATTGATCAATAGAGGGTTGGGGTTAAACCCTCCCAATGAAAAAATCCAAAAAACATGTCTTTCTGTCTGAATCCTAAACTAAACATTTTCAGTGTACAGGAAAATCCATCATGCCGGACCTTATGGATCCTGGAGGGTTTTTTGTTTACAATGAGAAATGAGGTATGTTCACCAGGTTTCAGAAAAACTAAATAAATGGGGTGGAAATACAATCACTTTGAAAAAATGACATTTGGGCATGGCCTGTAGCGCCCCCTAAGGGCGAATGTGAGCCATTCTTGGTTTGTAGGTTCCTGTTGGCCTGTAGCATTAATGTACCAAATTAGAAAGTATTTGACAAAAAAATGTGCAATTTGGGAATGGCCTTTAGCGCCCCCTAAGGGCGAATGTGACACATTCTTGGTTTGTGGATTTCTGTTGGCCTGTAGTGTCAATATACCAAATTAGAACATTTTTGACCATAAAATGGGAATTTTGGGCATAGCCTGTAGCGCCCCCTAATGGCGAATATGGGCAATTCTTTGTTTGTGGGTTCCTGTTGGCCTTTAGTATCAATGTACCAAATTAGAACATTTTTGACCAGCAAATGGGAATTTAGGGCGTGGCCTGTAGCGCCCCCTAAGGGCGAATGTGGGCCATTCTTGGTTTGTGGGTTCCTGTTGGCCTGTAGTATCAATGTACCAAATTAGAACATTTTTGACCAGCAAATGGGAATTTTGGGCATTGCCTGTAGCGCCCCCTAAGGGCGAATGTGGGCAATTCTTTGTTTGTGGGTTCCTGTTGGCCTGTAGTATCAATGTACCAAATTAGAACATGTTTGACCAGCAAATGGGAATTTAGGGCGTGGCCTGTAGCGCCCCCTAAGGGCAAATATGGGCCATTCTTGGTTTGTGGGTTCCTGTTGGCCTGTAGTATCAATGTACCAAATTAGAACATTTTTGACCAGCAAATGGGAATTTAGGGCGTGGCCTGTAGCGCCACCTAAGGGCGAATGTGGGCCATTCTTGGTTTGTGGATTCCTGCCGGCCTGTAGTATCAATATACAAAATTAGAACATTTTTGACCAGAAAATGGGAATTTTGGGCATGGCCTGTAGCGCCCCCTAAGGGCGAATGTGGGATATTCTTTACTCAGTACTTCAGAGTGATGTCATCTTGAAGTATATATATATATAGGTCTATTTCTAACCCACACCTATAATATCACTTCTGAAGTCATGGATTTAACCACTGGAGTGGTATGGATTACTTTTATGCTGCATTTATGTGATTTTTGTAGCTACTGAGTTCTGATCACCATTCAAGTCATTGAAAGGTCCAACAGGGTTGAGATAATCTTCTAAAAAGCTTAATTTGTGTTCACTAGAAGAAAGAAAACAATACACATCTGGGATGGAATGAGGGTGAGTATACGATGAGAGAAATTTATTTTTGGGGTGAAAACCATTTGTAGGCCTACTTTTTAATTACTTGGAAAATTGTTACTGTCTCTTTAAGAGGATTTTAAACACATTTCATTCAAGGCACAGTCTGTGCGGCTTGTTTTATTGAGTTTAATCTTTTGAGAACTGTGAAGTCTCATTATTTTCGTGCTGTTACATCTGTATTCATTTCAGAGATTACTTGATTGAGATTGTGAAACTACATACAACCGACAAACCTCCATGAAGATGCGAGTAAAAATGAGATGCCTCGCGCTGTCAGACACAACGCTGATAATCATTCTCGGAAGTGTTGATACTAGATTTAGATTCGCGATAACTTCATCAACTGTTTATGTTCACTTTGAGACAAAACAGACAATATATCATGTAATTTGACATTTTGTTTATGAAATTGTCCGTTCAAACGCAAGAAGAAGCGAATGCGATCTCTCATCGGGGCTCGTGCGTTAGACGCGACGCATCTCGCGGTTTCACACAAAACTGCTCACAAACATTTATTTGAGTTGTTTCGTCATTTTTTTTCCAGAAATAACTAGCAATACTCCTACAAATAAATGCTTCGTAACTAAAACGTTTTGACTTTCTATAGAAAATATAGACAACACGTTCTTACCTTGCAAAAATCGCCTCAGTATTTAATTTGAAGCAGTAAATCCAACACTGGAGTAAATCTCTCGTGATATCACCTTCCCATTCAAATGAAGGAAGACGGTGATGACGATACAGTTCTTATTCTTGCCCAGTAACCCCTTAACCAATCACATGTGCCTTTAGCTTGTATTGTCATGAGTATCTGGGCAGATTTCAGAAATAAAATCGGTGATCGGACGACGATGACACTGAGACAGGAACCATGGGAATAATTGTTCCCAAATTTGAACGCTCTGGCTGTAAATGGTTAAAGGTTGTTAAAAATTGTATCCGCCACTCAGTTGATGTATATATTGAGTGGGGACACATTGTTTGCCTTTTTTCTGGGATTCGACTGCAAAAGAGCTCAAGCAACTGTTGAACTCAGTCCCTGCCCATTCTGGACTCAGACCTGTTGTAAATCATTGAACAATGAGGCTTGGATGCCATCTATTGGACATTTCTTGTAATTGCCACTCAGAGAATGAACAGACAGTGGATTAAACTTTAGTTTTTTAGGCTTTAGTTCTTGTATTCACCTGCTACAGCATGTTTAAAATTTTTCTGTCAACTCTGCATACAGGTGAAACTCGAAAAATTAGAATATCGTGCAAAAGTTAATGGAACCCATACTATGTTGAACACAAGAGGGCAGTATAGCCCTATGTATTACATCACAAGACCCCCTCCCTTCCTACTCCTCACACACAAAGTCTTAGAGAGTGACTTGCAAAATTCTGACATTTTCTCCACATTCAAACCAAAATATCTGACTTTCTGTTGGTCGGAGCTAATGACTGTAAATTAGAAAGTTGTCCGGCTTGAGGAGAACTATATCAATACCAATTTTTGTACCTGTAGATGAAACTAACCCCCCACTTTTTTGTCAAAAGGTGGCGCTACTGAGCCCCTCATCACACCCATTTCTGAAACTTTGCACATGTCTACTGGCTAATAAATGTGACGTCTCTGTCGAGTTTCATGCAATTTCAAGTATGTTAAGAGTCTCAAAAGCATCAATAAAGAAAAGTAAAGTTTGAAGCGTTGCCACGGCAACAGTATCTAAGATATCAATAATCCTTTCACAGGTCTAAATCGGCCGTGTGTTTACATTATACATGTAAAGTTTGAAGCAAATCGGGTAAAAACAAGAGGGTGATTTCAAAGCATTTTGAAAGTGACACACTTCCTGCTGCCAGTTGGTGGCGCTATAACTTTGACTCACAATAGTCACATCCATGTGATCGGCCTCTTACAACGAACACACTGCTGAAGTTTCATCAAGATCTGTTAATTTATGCAGAAGTTATAACACACTTCCTGTCTCACTTTTCTCGCCATAAATTTGTTTCCTCGCCACGGCCAAACCGTTCGAGATATCAAAAATCCGCTGGCAATTTTTCATCCTCAATGTCTTGACTTCATGCTGACTGAGATTCGTGGCGATTAAATGATTTCTCTAGGAGGAGTATTTCAAATTCCATTGTATACGTTTTCCAAACAACCCTAAATAGCCGACTTCCTGTTGGGCTGAGGTAAAAAGTAAGAGCATGAAGTATATATGAAACGATGAGATCTATATGTGTACCGACTTTCATATTATTACATGCAAGTGTGTTTGATTTATGGACCAAGGTTTCGGACCCCGTTCCAGGGGGCGCTGCTGAGCCCCCCTGCCACGCCCGGGTACCATCTTCAGCCCAGCCCTGATGGCCGCAGGTTCTGACCCGTGTGCAAAGTTTCAAGAGTTTTAGAGCATGTTAAGGCCCCCAAAAGTGCCCGAATAGTCGATAAAATAATAATAATAATAATAATAATAATAATAATAATAATAATAATCCTAAGGAAAACAATAGGGCCTTCGCCTTTTCAAGGCTTGGGCCCTAATAATAATAATCCTAAGGAAAACAATAGGGCCTTCGCCTTTTCAAGGCTTGGGCCCTAATAATAATAATAATAATAATCCTAAGGAAAACAATAGGGCCTTCGCCTTTTCAGGCTTGGGCCCTAATAATAATAATAATAATTAAAGCTGCAAGCAGCGATGACGGGCCCAAGCCGGTGGCACCGCAACCCTGGTGCCTTTAGTTACCGGGATCATTTCCACTTGGTGGCTTTCGGAAAACAAAGGATGATGGACACAGCAACAACTCAAAAATATAGCTGCACGCAGCAATGCGATTCCTCCTCAAAATGGCAAATCATTTAAAATTGATCAATAGAGGGTTGGGGTTAAACCCTCCCAATGAAAAAATCCAAAAAACATGTCTTTCTGTCTGAATCCTAAACTAAACATTTTCAGTGTACAGGAAAATCCATCATGCCGGACCTTATGGATCCTGTAGGGTTTTTTGTTTACAATGAGAAATGAGGTATGTTCACCAGGTTTCAGAAAAACTAAATAAATGGGGTGGAAATACAATCACTTTAAAAAAAAATGACATTTGGGCATGGCCTTTAGCGCCCCCTAAGGGCGAATGTGAGCCATTCTTGGTTTGTAGGTTTCTGTTGGCCTGTAGTATTAATGTACCAAATTAGAAAGTATTTGACAAAAAAATTTGCAATTTGGGAATGGCCTTTAGCGCCCCCTAAGGGCGAATGTGAGACATTCTTGGTTTGTGGATTTCTGTTGGCCTGTAGTGTCAATATACCAAATTAGAACATTTTTGACCATAAAATGGGAATTTTGGGCATAGCCTGTAGCGCCCCCTAATGGCGAATATGGGCAATTCTTTGTTTGTGGGTTCCTGTTGGCCTGTAGTATCAATGTACCAAATTAGAACATTTTTGACCAGCAAATGGGAATTTAGGGCGTGGCCTGTAGCGCCCCCTAAGGGCTAATGTGGGCCATTCTTGGTTTGTGGATTACTGTTGGCCTGTAGGATCAATATACAAAATTAGAACATTTTTGCCCAGAAAATGGGAATTTTGGGCATGGCCTGTAGCGCCCCCTAAGGGCGAATGTGGGATATTCTTTACGCAGTACTTCAGAGTGATGTCATCTTGAAGTATATATATATAGGTCTGTTTCTAACCCACACCTATAATATCACTTCTGAAGGCATGGATTAAACCAATGGAGTGGTATGGATTACTTTTATGCTGCATTTATGTGATTTTTGTAGCTTCTGAGTTCTGATCACCATTCAAGTCATTGAAAGGTCCAACAGGGTTGAGATAATCTTCTAAAAAGCTTAATTTGTGTTCACTAGAAGAAAGAAAATAATACACATCTGGGATGGAATGAGGGTGAGTATACGATGAGAGAAATTTATTTTGGGGGTGAAAACCATTTGTAGGCCTACTTTTTATTTACTTGGAAAATTGTTACTGTCTCTTTAAGAGGATTTTAAACGCATTTCATTCAAGGCACAGTCTGTGCGGCTTGTTTTATTGAGTTTAATCTTTTGAGAACTGTGAAGTCTCATTATTTTCGTGCTGTTACATCTTTATTCATTTCAGAGATTAACTGATTGAGATTGTGAAACTACATACAACCGACAAACCTCCGTGAAGATGCGAGTAAAAATGAGATGCCTCGCGCTGTCAGACACAACGCTGATAATCATTCTCGGAAGTGTTGATACTAGATTTAGATTCGCGATATCTTCATCAACAGTTTATGTTCACTTTGAGACAAAACAGACAATATATCATGTAATTTGACATTTTGTTTATGAAATTGTCCGTTCAAACGCAAGAAGAAGCGAATGCGATCTCTCATCGGGGCTCGTGCGTTAGACGCGACGCATCTCGCGGTTTCACACAAAACTGCTCACAAACATTTATTTGAGTTGTTTCGTCATTTTTTTTTCCAGAAATAACTAGCAATACTCCTACAAATAAATGCTTCATAACTAAAACGTTTTGACTTTCTATAGAAAATATAGACAACACGTTCTTACCTTGCAAAAATCGCCTCAGTATTTAATTTGAAGCAGTAAATCCAACACTGGAGTAAATCTCTCGTGATATCACCTTCCCATTCAAATGAAGGAAGACGGTGATGACGATACAGTTCTTATTCTTGCCCAGTAACCCCTTAACCAATCACATGTGCCTTTAGCTTGTATTGTCATGAGTATCTGGGCAGATTTCAGAAATAAAATCGGTGATCGGACGACGATGACACTGAGACAGGAACCATGGGAATAATTGTTCCCAAATTTGAACGCTCTGGCTGTAAATGGTTAAAGGTTGTTAAAAATTGTATCCTCCACTCAGATGATGTATATATTGAGTGGGGACACATTGTTTGCCTTTTTTCTGGGATTCGACTGCAAAAGAGCTCAAGCAACTGTTGAACTCAGTCCCTGCCCATTCTGGACTCAGACCTGTTGTAAATCATTGAACAATGAGGCTTGGATGCCATCTATTGGACATTTCTTGTAATTGCCACTCAGATAATGAACAGACAGTGGATTAAACTTTAGTTTTTTAGGCTTTAGTTCTTGTATTCACCTGCTACAGCGTGTTTAACATTTTTCTGTCAACTCTGCATACAGGTGAAACTCGAAAAATTAGAATATCGTGCAAAAGTTAATGTAACCCATACTATGTTGAACACAAGAGGGCAGTATAGCCCTATGTATTACTTCACAAGACCCCCTCCCTTCCTACTCCTCACACACAAAGTCTTAGAGAGTGACTTGCAAAATTCTGACATTTTCTCCACATTCAAACCAAAATATCTGACTTTCTGTTGGTCGGAGCTAATGACTGTAAATTAGAAAGTTGTCCGGCTTGAGGAGAACTATATCAATACCAATTTTTGTACCTGTAGATGAAACTAACCCCCCACTTTTTTGTCAAAAGATGGCGCTACTGAGCCCCTCACCACACCCACTTCTGAAACTTTGCACATGTCTACTGGCTAATAAATGTGACGTCTCTGTCGAGTTTCATGCAATTTCAAGTATGTTAAGAGTCTCAAAAGCATCAATAAAGAAAAGTAAAGTTTGAAGCGTTGCCACGGCAACAGTATCTAAGATATCAATAATCCTTTCACAGGTCTAAATCTGCCTTGTGTTTACATTATACATGTAAAGTTTGAAGCAAATCGGGTAAAAACAAGAGGGTGATTTCAAAGCATTTTGAAAGTGACACACTTCCTGCTGCCAGTTGGTGGCGCTATAACTGACTCACAATAGTCACATCCATGTGATCGGCCTCTTACAACGAACACACTGCTGAAGTTTCATCAAGATCTGTTAATTTATGCAGAAGTTATAACACACTTCCTGTCTCACTTTTCTCGCCATAAATTTGTTTCCTCGCCACGGCCAAACCGTTCGAGATATCAAAAATCCGCTGGCAATTTTTCATCCTCAATGTCTTGACTTCATGCTGACTGAGATTCGTGGCGATTAAATGATTTCTCTAGGAGGAGTATTTCAAATTCCATTGTATACGTTTTCCAAACAACCCTAAATAGCCGACTTCCTGTTGGGCTGAGGTAAAAAGTAAGAGCATGAAGTATATATGAAACGATGAGATCTATATGTGTACCGACTTTCATATTATTACATGCAAGTGTGTTTGATTTATGGACCAAGGTTTCGGACCCCGTTCCAGGGGGCGCTGCTGAGCCCCCCTGCCACGCCCGGGTACCATCTTCAGCCCAGCCCTGATGGCCGCAGGTTCTGACCCGTGTGCAAAGTTTCAAGAGTTTTAGAGCATGTTAAGGCCCCCAAAAGTGCCCGAATAGTCGATAAAATAATAATAATAATAATAATAATTAAAGCTGCAAGCAGCGATGACGGGCCCAAGCCGGTGGCACCGCAACCCTGGTGCCTTTAGTTACCGGGCTCATTTCCACTTGGTGGCTTTCGGAAAACAAAGGATGATGGACACAGCAACAACTCAAAAATATAGCTGCAAGCAGCAATGCGATTCCTCCTCAAAATGGCAAATCATTTAAAATTGATCAATAGAGGGTTGGGGTTAAACCCTCCCAATGAAAAAATCCAAAAAACATGTCTTTCTGTCTGAATCCTAAACTAAACATTTTCAGTGTACAGGAAAATCCATCATGCCGGACCTTATGGATCCTGTAGGGTTTTTTGTTTACAATGAGAAATGAGGTATGTTCACCAGGTTTCAGAAAACTAAATAAATGGGGTGGAAATACAATCACTTTAAAAAAATGACATTTGGGCATGGCATGTAGCGCCCCCTAAGGGCGAATGTGAGCCATTCTTGGTTTGTAGGTTCCTGTTGGCCTGTAGTATTAATGTACCAAATTAGAAAGTATTTGACAAAAAAATGTGCAATTTGGGAATGGCCTTTAGCGCCCCCTAAGGGCGAATGTGAGACATTCTTGGTTTGTGGATTTCTGTTGGCCTGTAGTGTCAATATACCAAATTAGAAAATTTTTGACCATAAAATGGGAATTTTGGGCATAGCCTGTAGCGCCCCCTAATGGCGAATATGGGCAATTCTTTGTTTGTGGGTTCCTGTTGGCCTGTAGTATCAATGTACCAAATTAGAACATTTTTGACCAGCAAATGGGAATTTAGGGCGTGGCCTGTAGCGCCCCATAAGGGCGAATGTGGGCCACTCTTGGTTTGTGAATTCCTGTTGGCCTGTAGTATCAATATACAACATTAGAACATTTTTGACCAGAAAATGGGAATTTTGGGCATGGCCTGTAGCGCCCCCTAAGGGCTAATGTGGGATATTCTTTACGCAGTACTTCAGAGTGATGTCATCTTTAAGTATATATATATAGGTCTATTTCTAACCCACACCTATAATATCACTTCTGAAGGCATGGATTTAACCACTGGAGTGGTATGGATTACTTTTATGCTGCATTTATTTGATTTTTGTAGCTTCTGAGTTCTGATCACCATTCAAGTCATTGAAAGGTCCAACAGGGTTGAGATAATCTTCTAAAAAGCTTAATTTGTGTTCACTAGAAGAAAGAAAACAATACACATCTGGGATGCAATGAGGGTGAGTATACGATGAGAGAAATTTATTTTTGGGGTGAAAACCATTTGTAGGCCTACTTTTTATTTACTTGGAAAATTGTTACTGTCTCTTTAAGAGGATTTTAAACGCATTTCATTCAAGGCACACTCTGTGCGGCTTGTTTTAGTGAGTTTAATCTTTTGAGAACTGTGAAGTCTCATTATTTTCGTGCTGTTACATCTGTATTCATTTCAGAGATTACTTGATTGAGATTGTGAAACTACATACAACCGACAAACCTCCATGAAGATGCGAGTAAAAATGAGATGCCTCGCGCTGTCAGACACAACGCTGATAATCATTCTCGGAAGTGTTGATACTAGATTTCGATTCGCGATTTCTTCATCAACTGTTTATGTTCACTTGGGACAAAACAGTCAATATATCATGTAATTTGACATTTTGTAGTATGAAATTGTCCGTTCAAACGCAAGAAGAAGCGAATGCGATCTCTCATCGGGGCTCGTGCGTTAGACGCGACGCATCTCGCGGTTTCACACAAAACTGCTCACAAACATTTATTTGAGTTGTTTTGTCATTTTTTTTCCAGAAATAACTAGCAATACTCCTACAAATAAATGCTTCGTAACTAAAACGTTTTGACTTTCTATAGAAAATATAGACAACACACGTTCTTACCTTGCAAAAATCGCCTCAGTATTTAATTTGAAGCAGTAAATCCAACACTGGAGTAAATCTCTCGTGATATCACCTTTCCATTGAAATGAAGGAAGACGGTGATGACGATACAGTTATTATTCTTGCCCAGTAACCCCTTAACCAATCACATGTGCCTTTAGCTTGTATTGTCATGAGTATCTGGGCAGACTTCAGAAATAAAATCGGTGATCGGACGACGATGACACTGAGACAGGAACCATGGGAATAATTGTTCCCAAATTTGAACGCTCTGGCTGTAAATGGTTAAAGGTTGTTAAAAATTGTATCCTCCACTCAGTTGATGTATATAGTGAGTGGGGACACATTGTTTGCCTTTTTTCTGGGATTCGACTGCAAAAGAGCTCAAGCAACTGTTGAACTCAGTCCCTGCCCATTCTGGACTCAGACCTGTTGTAAATCATTGAACAATGAGGCTTGGATGCCATCTATTGGACATTTCTTGTAATTGCCACTCAGAGAATGAACAGACAGTGGATTAAACTTTAGTTTTTTAGGCTTTAGTTCTTTGTTGTATTCACCTGCTACGGCGTGTGTAACATTTTTCTGTCAACTCTGCATACAGGTGAAACTCGAAAAATTAGAATATCGTGCAAAAGTTAATGTAACCCATACTATGTTGAACACAAGAGGGCAGTATAGCCCTATGTATTACTTCACAAGCCCCCCTCCCTTCCTACTCCTCACACACAAAGTCTTAGAGAGTGACTTGCAAAATTCTGACATTTTCTCCACATTCAAACCAAAATATCTGACTTTCTGTTGGTCGGAGCTAATGACTGTAAATTAGAAAGTTGTCCGGCTTGAGGAGAACTATATCAATACCAATTTTTGTACCTGTAGATGAAACTAACCCCCCACTTTTTTGTCAAAAGGTGGCGCTACTGAGCCCCTCACCACACCCATTTCTGAAACTTTGCACATGTCTACTGGCTAATAAATGTGACGTCTCTGTCGAGTTTCATGCAATTTCAAGTATGTTAAGAGTCTCAAAAGCATCAATAAAGAAAAGTAAAGTTTGAAGTGTTGCCACGGCAACAGTATCTAAGATATCAATAATCCTTTCACAGGTCTAAATCTGCCGTGTGTTTACATTATACACGTAAAGTTTGAAGCAAATCGGGTAAAAACAAGAGGGTGATTTCAAAGCATTTTGAAAGTGACACACTTCCTGCTGCCAGTTGGTGGCGCTATAACTTTGACTCACAATAGTCACATCCATGTGATCGGCCTCTTACAACGAACACACTGCTGAAGTTTCATCAAGATCTGTTAATTTATGCAGAAGTTATAACACACTTCCTGTCTCACTTTTCTCGCCATAAATTTGTTTCCTCGCCACGGCCAAACCGTTCGAGATATCAAAAATCCGCTGGCAATTTTTCATCCTCAATGTCTTGACTTCATGCTGACTGAGATTCGTGGCGATTAAATGATTTCTCTAGGAGGAGTATTTCAAATTCCATTGTATACGTTTTCCAAACAACCCTAAATAGCCGACTTCCTGTTGGGCTGAGGTAAAAAGTAAGAGCATGAAGTATATATGAAACGATGAGATCTATATGTGTACCGACTTTCATATTATTACATGCAAGTGTGTTTGATTTATGGACCAAGGTTTCGGACCCCGTTCCAGGGGGCGCTGCTGAGCCCCCCTGCCACGCCCGGGTACCATCTTCAGCCCAGCCCTGATGGCCGCAGGTTCTGACCCGTGTGCAAAGTTTCAAGAGTTTTAGAGCATGTTAAGGCCCCCAAAAGTGCCCGAATAGTCGATAAAATAATAATAATAATAATAATAATAATAATAATAATAATCCTAAGGAAAACAATAGGGCCTTCGCCTTTTCAGGCTTGGGCCCTAATAATAATAATAATAATAATAATAATAATAATAATCCTAAGGAAAACAATAGGGCCTTCGCCTTTTCAGGCTTGGGCCCTAATAATAATATTAAAGCTGCAAGCAGCGATGACGGGCCCAAGCCGGTGGCACCGCAACCCTGGTGCCTTTAGTTACCGGGCTCATTTCCACTTGGTGGCTTTCGGAAAACAAAGGATGGTGGACACAGCAACAACTCAAAAATATAGCTGCAAGCAGCAATGCGATTCCTCCTCAAAATGGCAAATCATTTAAAATTGATCAATAGAGGGTTGGGGTTAAACCCTCCCAATGAAAAAATCCAAAAAACATGTCTTTCTGTCTGAATCCTAAACTAAACATTTTCAGTGTACAGGAAAATCCATCATGCCGGACCTTATGGATCCTGGAGGGTTTTTTGTTTACAATGAGAAATGAGGTATGTTCACCAGGTTTCAGAAAAACTAAATAAATGGGGTGGAAATACAATCACTTTGAAAAATTGACATTTGGGCATGGCCTGTAGCGCCCCCTAAGGGCGAATGTGAGCCATTCTTGGTTTGTAGGTTCCTGTTGGCCTGTAGTATTAATGTACCAAATTAGAAAGTATTTGACAAAAAAATGTGCAATTTGGGAATGTCCTTTAGCGCCCCCTAAGGGCAAATGTGAGACATTCTTGGTTTGTGGATTTCTGTTGGCCTGTAGTGTCAATAGACCAAATTAGAACATTTTTGACCATAAAATGGGAATTTTGGGCATAGCCTGTAGCGCCCCCTAATGGCGAATATGGGCAATTCTTTGTTTGTGGGTTCCTGTTGGCCTGTAGTATCAATGTACCAAATTAGAACATTTTTGACCAGCAAATGGGAATTTAGGGCGTGGCCTGTAGCGCCCCCTAAGGGCGAATGTGGGCCATTCTTGGTTTGTGGATTACTGTTGGCCTGTAGGATCAATATACAAAATTAGAACATTTTTGCCCAGAAAATGGGAATTTTGGGCATGGCCTGTAGCGCCCCCTAAGGGCGAATGTGGGATATTCTTTACGCAGTACTTCAGAGTGATGTCATCTTGAAGTATATATATATAGGTCTGTTTCTAACCCACACCTATAATATCACTTCTGAAGGCATGGATTAAACCAATGGAGTGGTATGGATTACTTTTATGCTGCATTTATGTGATTTTTGTAGCTTCTGAGTTCTGATCACCATTCAAGTCATTGAAAGGTCCAACAGGGTTGAGATAATCTTCTAAAAAGCTTAATTTGTGTTCACTAGAAGAAAGAAAATAATACACATCTGGGATGGAATGAGGGTGAGTATACGATGAGAGAAATTTATTTTGGGGGTGAAAACCATTTGTAGGCTACTTTTTATTTACTTGGAAAATTGTTACTGTCTCTTTAAGAGGATTTTAAACGCATTTCATTCAAGGCACAGTCTTTGCGGCTTGTTTTATTGAGTTTAATCTTTTGAGAACTGTGAAGTCTCATTATTTTCGTGCTGTTACATCTGTATTCATTTCAGAGATTACTTGATTGAGATTGTGAAACTACATACAACCGACAAACCTCCATGAAGATGCGAGTAAAAATGAGATGCCTCGCGCTGTCAGACACAACGCTGATAATCATTCTCGGAAGTGTCGATACTAGATTTAGATTCGCGATTTCTTCATCAACTGTTTATGTTCACTTGGGACAAAACAGACAATATATCATGTAATTTGACATTTTGTTTATGAAATTGTCCGTTCAAACGCAAGATGAAGCGAATGCGATCTCTCATCGGGGCTCGTGCGTTAGACGCGACGCATCTCGCGGTTTCACACAAAACTGCTCACAAACATTTATTTGAGTTGTTTTGTCATTTTTTTCCAGAAATAACTAGCAATACTCCTACAAATAAATGCTTCGTAACTAAAACGTTTTGACTTTCTATAGAAAATATAGACAACACGTTCTTACCTTGCAAAAATCGCCTCAGTATTTAATTTGAAGCAGTAAATCCAACAATGGAGTAAATCTCTCGTGATATCACCTTTCCATTGAAATGAAGGAAGACGGTGATGACGATACAGTTATTATTCTTGCCCAGTAACCCCTTAACCAATCACATGTGCCTTTAGCTTGTATTGTCATGAGTATCTGGGCAGATTTCAGAAATAAAATCGGTGATCGGACGACGATGACACTGAGACAGGAACCATGGGAATAATTGTTCCCAAATTTGAACGCTCTGGCTGTAAATGGTTAAAGGTTGTTAAAAATTGTATCCTCCACTCAGTTGATGTATATATTGAGTGGGGACACATTGTTTGCCTTTTTTCTGGGATTCGACTGCAAAAGAGCTCAAGCAACTGTTGAACTCAGTCCCTGCCCATTCTGGACTCAGCCTGTTGTAAATAATAGAACAATGAGGCTTGGATGCCATCTATTGGACATTTCTTGTAATTGCCACTCAGAGAATGAACAGACAGTGGATTAAACTTTAGTTTTTTAGGCTTTAGTTCTTTGTTGTATTCACCTGCTACGGCGTGTGTAACATTTTTCTGTCAACTCTGCATACAGGTGAAACTCGAAAAATTAGAATATCGTGCAAAAGTTAATGTAACCCATACTATGTTGAACACAAGAGGGCAGTATAGCCCTATGTATTACTTCACAAGACCCCCTCCCTTCCTACTCCTCACACACAGAGGCTCACAGAGTGACTTGCAAAATTCTGACATTTTCTCCACATTCAAACCAAAATATCTGACTTTCTGTTGGTCGGAGCTAATGACTGTAAATTAGAAAGTTGTCCGGCTTGAGGAGAACTATATCAATACCAATTTTTGTACCTGTAGATGAAACTAACCCCCCACTTTTTTGTCAAAAGGTGGCGCTACTGAGCCCCTCACCACACCCATTTCTGAAACTTTGCACATGTCTACTGGCTAATAAATGTGACGTCTCTGTCGAGTTTCATGCAATTTCAAGTAGGTTAAGAGTCTCAAAAGCATCAATAAAGAAAAGTAAAGTTTGAAGCGTTGCCACGGCAACAGTATCTAAGATATCAATAATCCTTTCACAGGTCTAAATCTGCCGTGTGTTTACATTATACACGTAAAGTTTGAAGCAAATCGGGTAAAAACAAGAGGGTGATTTCAAAGCATTTTGAAAGTGACACACTTCCTGCTGCCAGTTGGTGGCGCTATAACTTTGACTCACAATAGTCACATCCATGTGATCGGCCTCTTACAACGAACACACTGCTGAAGTTTCATCAAGATCTGTTAATTTATGCAGAAGTTATAACACACTTCCTGTCTCACTTTTCTCGCCATAAATTTGTTTCCTCGCCACGGCCAAACCGTTCGAGATATCAAAAATCCGCTGGCAATTTTTCATCCTCAATGTCTTGACTTCATGCTGACTGAGATTCGTGGCGATTAAATGATTTCTCTAGGAGGAGTATTTCAAATTCCATTGTATACGTTTTCCAAACAACCCTAAATAGCCGACTTCCTGTTGGGCTGAGGTAAAAAGTAAGAGCATGAAGTATATATGAAACGATGAGATCTATATGTGTACCGACTTTCATATTATTACATGCAAGTGTGTTTGATTTATGGACCAAGGTTTCGGACCCCGTTCCAGGGGGCGCTGCTGAGCCCCCCTGCCACGCCCGGGTACCATCTTCAGCCCAGCCCTGATGGCCGCAGGTTCTGACCCGTGTGCAAAGTTTCAAGAGTTTTAGAGCATGTTAAGGCCCCCAAAAGTGCCCGAATAGTCGATAAAATAATAATAATAATAATAATAATAATAATAATAATAATAATAATAATAATAATAATCCTAAGGAAAACAATAGGGCCTTCGCCTTTTCAGGCTTGGGCCCTAATAATAATAATAATAATAATAATAATAATAATAATAATAATAATAATAATCCTAAGGAAAACAATAGGGCCTTCGCCTTTTCAGGCTTGGGCCCTAATAATAATCCTAAGGAAAACAATAGGGCCTTCGCCTTTTCAAGGCTTGGGCCCTAATAATAATAATCCTAAGGAAAACAATAGGGCCTTCGCCTTTTCAAGGCTTGGGCCCTAATGAATCAAAATATTAGAATAGATATGGTTTTCTTCGGGTGTACAGTCAAATTAACACACGTAAACACAATCGGTTAAGTCTTAAGTGAATGCAAACAGTTGGGAAAAATCAGATGTGTGTCAGTATATTGGATCTGTGCATTTGGTCTTAAAGTGTAAATGCAGCCTAATACTGTACCTGCTGCTGTGTCATTAACAACAAAAGTAAAATACAAAATTCTTCACTGCACATGACTGAATAACTTTTGTAGCTTTAATAAGGATCAATGTGTTTTATTTTGTTTTGTTTACTCTAATTTATGAATTTTCTGAATGCTTACTTAGTTTGAGAAACACTTCCAGCACTGTTTAAGTCATTTTTATCTTTGTTATATTGTGTTTATTTGCCCTATTGCTTGTCATTAGTTTCTTTGTTCTTATTTTATTACTGACTTTACTGGGGTTATAAATACAATTATTCTATAATTTCTAATTTTTAACACAATTCACAATCGTATTTTATCAAACTACACAATGATGACTCAAAGACATTATTGCAGTTTCATTTTCTGTTAATCCCTGATCATCTGTAATGCTGCTTTGAAAATATGTGTGTTGTGAAAGGTGCTATACAAATAAAAATGACTTGACTGATTGACTTTAATAATTGCTGGAGAAATTCTTACATAGGTTATGCTAATATTAGTTTTTACTGTGGTATCGAAATTGGTATAAAGCACTGTGAAATTTCACTGGTATCTAAAATTTTGGAATCATAAACAACTTTATTTCCTGCAAAAATAACTATATTTAGATATCATTATTGCGATATAAAATTACTCATATCATGAGATTTTGGCCATATTGCCCACTCCTATGCATCCATGACTGAAAACAAATCACAGACAGTTGAATTTAATAAATTAATGAATATTATGAATATTATGAATGAATGAATGAATGACCATTATTATACATAAAAATAATAATATTATATTTGATTAAAGGCTTAGTTGATGAGCTGGTGCTGGATGATTAGCTATAAACTTTAAAAAGGCTATATACAGTTAATGCAGGAGAGACATTTTCATTCATTAGGCCTATTTTGTACTTTATGCACATATAGGCTACAACACATTGTATACAAATTTATTAATTTGGTTAATTTAATTATTCCCTGGCCAAAGATCAAGCAAACTGTGCATCGGCCTTCCAAAAGACCATGCATGGAAGCATGGCTGTGGTGGGTTAGTTTTCAAATGCGCTTCCACCACCTGACATTGTTGCAAAAGATAATATTTATTAACTCCAGTGAAAATTATGAATGAAATATAGATTGAAATTAAACAAAATAATACAAAACTAAATCTACTTATAAGACCCACTCCATATCTCCCGACATTTGCCATACTCTAATCCCACACACAGTCTACTTCCATATAACAATAAACATAAAATAAACAACACATTTAGTTAAACTGAATATTAAAATAATAATAATTATAATGGCTACAACACAGTCTGATGGCTACGTAATAACAGACTTCTCCCATTATTAAACAATAAAATCATGGGTCTGACTATCAATCTGTTAACTTCAATTTAACTTATTAACTAAGTTTAAGTTTCTCTAAATGACGGCTGCCATTACAGATTTCAAACATCTGTGATTAATATTAAGTCAAGAACAGCTGCAGGAACCTTTTTCTTTTTTTATATATTTTATAAAACAACTACAAAGCCTAATTATGAGCTTTGAGATGACATGTAAGCCACTTTGCATCCGCTGTTTAGCAATTGACAGAGGTGTGTCTAACTGGTTGAGATGCCAGGCAGATAAATTTTCTCCTTTGGAATACAGAAAATAGCAAGAAAACAACATTTTAGTCTGTTCTGGGACTGAAAATAGTCATAAAACTGCAATCCAACTATTGTATTTTTATATGCTACACAAAAAAAGGAAGAAAAGGACAAAGAAATAAGGGGATCCTTAGCATGTTAAATAGTGGTAGCGTAGAGTCTATGAGTGGGTAGGCAACCCACCTAGGCTTACAGAAATGGTTTAACCCAAGTGCTCAGCAGCCAATGGGAACTTAAGACACACATGTGTTCAAACTGGACAAGTGGTCAAATGGCTCAGAAGTATGTGAAATTCACGTCTGAGAGCAAGCATTGTTAAAATGTTGTTTGTGCTTTTTCACACACTTGCTTGTGCATTGTCTACGTGTTCAAATTTGCGTATATTTGAACTGCCTGGTGTTCAGTAGTTTGCCTTCAGAAATGACTGTGTGCCTCTTTTTTTTCACTCACTCATCTAAATGAACATGACGTCTGTGTCTCATTAACGCATTGTCTGCGTGTGCCATTTCACTCGCTCGTCTGTGTGACGACAGGCAGCGAGAGAGGATCTAAGTGCAGCTTTTATTTAGCTAAAAAGGGAAAACAAGGAACAAGGAAAACCAGGCTCGGGAGGAAAACCACATAAAACATGAAATAACTAACACAGGAAACAGGGAAACCAAGGACTTAAATACATAAAGGGACTAACAAGGGAATAAGGAACACCTGGTAAAACAATCAGGGAAAGAGAACTAATCAGGGGAAAACCAATCGTAAAATAAAACTACAAGGGACTACAAAAACCAAAAGGGAAACAGGAACAAAACAGGAACTTCAAAATAAGAGTACAAAAACAAAAGACACCGGTGAACATGACAGAGCCCCCGCTTTAAAGAGCGGATTCCAGACGCTCCCAAAAAAAAAAAAAAACACCCAAAAAACACAGAAACTAAAAACAAATTGTTCAAGGGGGCACAGGGGGCAAACAGGCAGTCCGAGGGGGCACAAGGGGAGCAGAAGAGCAAGGTAGGGACAGAGAGTGGGTCAGGAGGCTTGGGAGGAGGCCACAGGACAGGGAGCGGGTCAGGAGGCCTGGGAGGAGGCCACAGGACAGAGAACGGGTCAGGGGGCCTGGAAGGAGGCCAAAGAACAGGGAACGGGTCAGGGGGCCGGGGGGGAGGCCTCAGGCCGGGATCAGGGGCAGTCTCAGGCTGCGGGGCCGTGGAAGGCGGAGTCATGGAGGACTCTGGGGGCAGAGCCGTGGAAGGCGGAGCAGGCAGGGCCGTGGAAGGCGGAGCAGGCAGGGCCGTGGAGGGCTCAGGAGGCGTGCAAGGCATTGGAGGAACGGAAGTCACTGGTGGCATGGAAGGCACTAGAGGCGCGGAAGGCACTGGAGGCGCGGAAGGCACTGGTGGCGAAGAAGGCACTGGAGGCGGAGCCCTGGGAGGTGGAGCCATGGAAGGCTCAGGAGACAGTGCTATGGGAGGTTTAGGAGACGTGGAAGGCTCGGGAAGCGGAGCCCTGGAAGGTGGAGCCGTGGAAGGCTCAGGAGGCAGAGCACTGGGAGGCTCGGGAGGCGGAGCCCTGGGAGGCGGAGCCCTGGAAGGCGGAGCACTGGGAAGCTCGAAAGGCAGAGCACTGGGAAGCTCGGGAGGTGGAGCCCTGGGAGGCGGAGCACTGGGAAGCTCGGGAGGCGGAGCACTGGGAAGCTCGGGAGGCGGAGCACTGGGAGGCGGTGCACTGGGAAGCTTGGGAGGTGGAGTACTGGGAAGCTTGGGAGGCGGAGCCCTGGAAGGCAGAGCACTGGGAAGCTCGGGAGGCGGAGCACTGGGAAGCTCGGGATGCGGAGCACTGAGAAGCTCGGGAGGCGGAGCACTGGAAGGCGGAGCACTGGGAAGCTCGGGAGGCGGAGCACTGGAAGGCGGAGCACTGGGAAGCTCGGGAGGCTGAGCCCTGGAAGGCGGAGCACAGGGAAGCTCGGGAGGCAGAGCACTGGGAAGCTCGGGAGGCGGAGCACTGGGAGGCAGAGCACTGGGAGGTGGAGGACTGGGAGGCAGAGCACTTGGTAGGCTCGAGGGGCGGAGCACTGGGTGGCTGAGGGGCAGAGCCCTGGGAGGCTCGGGAGGCGGAGCCCTTGAAAGCTCGAGAGATGGAGCTCTGGGAGGCAGAGCTCTGGGAGGCTCGGGAGGCGGAGCTCTGGGTGGCTCGAGAGGCGGAGCACTGGGTGGTTCGAGAGGCGGAGCTCTGGGAGGCTCAAGACGGAGCACTGGGTGGCTCGAGAGGCGGAGCACTGGGAGGCTCGAGAGGCGGAGCTCTGGGAGGCTCGAGAGGCGGAGCTCTGGGAGGCTCGAGAGGCGGAGCTCTGGGAAGCTAGGGAGGCGGAGCTCTGGGAAGCTCGGGAGGCGGAGGTCTGGGAAGCTCGAGGGGCGGAGCTCTGGGAAGCTCGAGGGGCGGAGCTCTGGGAAGCTCGAGGGGCGGAGCTCTTGGAAGCGGAGCCCTGGGAGGCTCGAGAGGCGGAGCCCTGGGAGACTTTCTTCCCCTCCTCCACCGGACGATCGAGGCTACAGGCGCTGGCACTGGCTCAGGGACGGTCGAGGCTACAGGCGCTGGCTCTGGCTCAGGGACGGTCGAGGCTACAGGCGCTGGCTCTGGGACAGTCGAGGCTACAGGCGCTGGCTCTGGCTCAGGGACGGTCGAGGCTACAGGCGCTGGCTCTGGCTCAGGGACGGTCGAGGCTACAGGCGCTGGCTCTGGCTCAGGGACGGTCGAGGCTACAGGCGCTGGCTCTGGCTCAGGGACGGTCGAGGCTACAGGCGCTGGCTCTGGCTCAGGGACGGTCGAGGCTACAGGCGCTGGCTCTGGGGATGGAGCCGTGGAAGGCGGAGACTGGGGAGCGGAGGCCCTTCTTCTCCTCCTCCTCCGGGCGGACGAGGCTGACAACGCTGGCTCTGGGACGGACGAGGCGGGCAACGCTGGCTCTGGGACGGACGAGGTGGGCAACGCTGGCTCTGGGACGGACGAGGCGGGCAGCTCGTGGGCCGTGGCAGGCGTGGGCGTTGGCTCGTTGGCCGTGGCAGGCTGAGACTGGAGAGCAGAAGCCTTTCCCCTTCTCCTCCTCCTCCGGACAGACGAGACTGGCAACATGTTGGATGTGGCAGGCGTGGGCATTGGCTCGCTGGCCGTGACAGGCGTGGAGGGACGAGTGATGGAAGGCTGGGGGGTGACCACTGTGGGAGGAGAGGTAGGGTCCTCCTCCGCAACGTCCACAGTGAATGGAGAGCCACAGATCATCAGGGTCTCTTCCACGAAATCGCGGAGCGTCCAGTGCGGGGGTCGCTGGTGGCAGCCGTTCCCTTAGCGAACTGCTAAGATTTCCCCTGAAGAAAGCCATCAAGGAAAATTCGGGGAAGTCGGAAGTGTATGCCAGCTCCAGAAAGTCTCGGACGTGGGCCTCTATTGGGCGGTCCTCTTGTCTGAGGCAGAGTAGCCGGTAGTTCGCCTGCTGAGCTGCTAAATCCATTATTTGGTTAGTTATTCTGTGACGACAGGCAGCGAGAGAGGATCTAAGTGCAGCTTTTATTTAACTAAAAAGGGAAAACAAGGAACAAGGAAAACCAGGCTCGGGAGGAAAACCACATAAAACATGAAATAACTAACACAGGAAACAGGGAAACTAAGGACTTAAATACATAAAGGGACTAACAAGGGAATAAGGAACACCTGGTAAAACAATCAGGGAAAGAGAACTAATCAGGGGAAAACCAATCGTAAAATAAAACTACAAGGGACTACAAAAACCAAAAGGGAAACAGGAACAAAACAGGAACTTCAAAATAAGAGTACAAAAACAAAAGACAATGGTGAACATGACAGTCTGAATGAACGGGTTTGTCTGAATCTACGGCAAGACAGAGGATTCAAAGCACCAATGTTGTTTCACAACTATTCCTTTGAAATATATTTTTCCTTTTCATTTATCTTACCAGGCAACTGAAGATCAACTATTGGGAAAAGCCAAGGATGTGTGTCACGCTCTTGGCCATTTTGTGTATGTGTTGTCTTTCTCTTGCTCTCCCTCTCTCCTATAATTGCTATCAGGAATGCTGTAGCCATGTGAGCTGATTGGTAATAGGACACACCGGCGCAGTAGCCGGATGACCTACTACATTGTGCTTAAATGGCACTTGTTTAACCGAACTTGAGTGGATTATTTTCACAGTTGTTGTTGTCACTTGACACATTATGGTCAAAGGACCATGTGTACGTTCCCGGATGTTAGTATGTCCGAATTGTATTCATACTGCCTCTCACATACCTAAAGAGAGTACTGTTTTACTGGCCGAGAAGACAGTAGATCCTGTGACCGTATGTGGTTTCGGACGCAGGGATTGACTCTTTTCCCAGTTCCCTGATGGAGATCGAGGTGATCACTGTCTGAAACTCCAGAGCTTACTGTTTTTTTTTTTTCTTTTTTTTTAAATATACAGTAATGTCAATAATTGTGTCTGTTTTAATTACTCTTGTCTCCTCTTTGTTAATTTTTTTTTTATGGGCACTACCACAGTAGGACTATTTATGCTAGTATATAGCATTTCTAAATGCGAAACAACTTATTTTCAAAGCTTGTGATTGTATGATATAAATTTTCGTTAACATAGCTGAGGAACAGGCTGCCATAATCTATTGTAGGATGACCTACTACTTCCGGCAGGAATCCGAAGAGTGGATTGGTTGAACACTTTCCTATCCCACAATGAATCGGGAGGTGAGGAGACAAAGAATACATAAAGAACATTGCTCATTGTGCTTAAATGGCACTTGTTTAACCGAACTTGAGTGGATTATTCATTGCACTGTATATTCTCCTTAATTGTCTAGTTGCGCCCCTATCAACCCCTGCCAAGCATCTTAAAATGTTTATTCCTTTATTGCATTTGTCTAATGTTCTCTTTATGTTTGAGGCAAAATTCAGTATCAAATCCATCCACACCCCAAAATATGGTTCCTATGGAAGCCCATAGAACCGTTCGCAGGAATGTTAGAGGATATTCTGAAGTACTATCATAGCAAATTTGGAGTCTTTATCTCAAACCCTCTAGCACCACCAACAGTTCACTCATGTTTATGCTAATAACATTTGAACAATATGTCCAAGAGACAAATTATTTTCCCCCTGAATCCTGAGATCATGCAGAGTCGAATGCGTATCATGGTTTAAATTTCTGCCTGACTAGATTTTCTGACATTTGGAATTTTCAGATTAACCGACTTTTTTTGAACTCGTCCTAGGCCATAAGGATTGAGAAGACCAAACCATTTTTGAATGGTGCTTCAACAAATTCAATAAAGAACATCTGAAATTTAATTTGAGGCACTATCTTTAAATTTCTGCCTGACTAGATTTTCTGGCATTTGGAATTTTCAGATTAACCTACTTTTTTTTAACTCATCCTAGGCCATATCGTCCTAGGCCATAAGGATTGAGAAGACCAAACCATTTTTGAATGGTGCTTCAACAAATTCAATAAAGAACATCTCAAATTTAATTTGAGGCACTATCTCCACAACGTTTTTTTCATGGATTGTGTCTAAAGTATGCATGTGTCATAGCCATCATTCCCTGAGGGGACCTGCAGCGTTTCGGTGCAGTGCCCTCTACAGTTCAGGAGCTAAGCATTTTTTGTGCTATTTTTGCTTATAACTTCTGAACGGTTTGTCCTAAAATCAGGAAACTGGACTCTTAAGATTCTGTGGGGCATACCGTGTCGAGTGATACCAATTTTGCCTTGGTCAACCATTTTGGGCAGTGTCATCGGCACAATGCCCTGAAGGTGCTCAACAAGTTTCAGGACAGCGCTAGCTTGTGGTCAAAAAATATAATGAAATATATACAAATGCTAATAACTTTTTATCATTTTATTCTATTGTTATGACACTGGTCTTGATATATTCATTGGGTCAAGCTGAGTTTAATGATACCACTTTTGTCATGGTCAGCCAAACTTCCTGTCAGCCATTATTAATATAATTGAAAACCTACTTTTTCTTATTTTATCCCCCTTTTCTCCCCAATATTGCATGCCCAATTCCTACTGCTTACTAGGTCCTTGTGGTGGCACGGTTACCTCAATCCAGGTGGTGGAGGACAAGTGTCAGTTGCCTCTGAGATAGTCAACCCATGCACCTTGTCATATGGCTTGCTGTGCATGACATCGCAGAGACTCATGGCATGTGGAGGCTTATGCTATTTCTCTGCGATCCAAAAATTAACCAATTGCCCCACTAAGAGCAAGAACCACTACTCATGACCACGAGGAGGTTACCCCATGTGACTCTACCCTCCCAAGCAACTGGGCCAATTTGGTTGCTTAGGAGACCTGGCTGTCACTCAGCACACCCTGGAATCTGACTATATATTTTCTTTACATAAAGACTTTACTTAATTTTAGACCTACACTACAATTAAAAGAAGTCTCTTCTGCTCACCAAGACTGGATTTATTTGATCTAAAATACAGAAAAAATATTGATATTCTGAACTCTTTTTACAATTTAAAAGAACAGTTTTCTATTTGAATATATTGTAAAATGCAATTTGTGATCACAATTCAATGCAATTTCAGCATCATTACTGCAGTCTTCAGTGTCACATGATCCTTCAGAAATCATAATATGCTGATTTTCCTATACGGGCATGTGTAAAGTGCATTTTACTCATTTAACCCGAACCCAAGCACAAGCTTTGTTGATGATAATGAGGCATTATAAACACTAGATAAAATATAATCTAAACATTCATATTATTTTTATATCATATTACATATCATATTTATATTATACAGCATACAATTTAAATGCCTGCTTTAGCCGAAACAGCATTTAAATGTAACTAAAACTTGCTTATTAGGACATATTTCAAATGTCAATACTCTGAATCCTGGCTGGCAAGTCTAGAAACAGTCCCACTAGTAAAATAAAAGTTAAAAAGTTTATATAAAATAGCATCTCAACTAATTAAAACTAAACTTACTCATCTGAAATTGTATCCTCGGCTGGATCAAGTCTCTCTTCAAAATACAAATGTTCATCGGAGTCCCGCTCTTCTTCTGAGGATGTTAAATCTTTCTTACAATCCTGGAGCTTTCTTGCCTGTGTATCATTACAAACGAGCAGAAAAATGAACAACATTTGTTTTACAGCAAATGGGGGGCGTGTACATTTGCACAGATCGTCTCAGCACATTAGCGTATGAATGGCGCGCTCTGCTGGTGGGTGTGATCACATTACAGATAATTAGATTAACCGGTAAAAACGGAACATCGCTTTGTTTCAAGCAGATTGCATTGCAGGAGAATATTCGTCTTAAATTTGAATTGTTTTATTTAAAAGTAGACATTTAAATCTTTCTTCAGACATATGTTTCATGTTTGTGTGATAAGTATTCGCAGAGTTTCAGTTAATTTTTGTGACGTGTTTCAGATATTTGCTTGTGAACACAGAGACTGCTGAAAGCTCACCCTTTTTATTTTCTTTATTTTTACAAAAGCACAATGTTTCATTGTATTATGAGTGTACACAAATAAAAGTAGACCCTTTATAATCTCTAATGATATCTTACACTTATCTGTATATCCAAAAATGACGGAGTATTTTAAGTTGTTTCTGCTGTAATGACGAAAAAATCCAGCAGGACGCGCTGGCGCGTCTGTCGACCCCAGAGGGTTAAAGGAGGACGCTCGGTATACTGCAGCCTTCAAAGGACGCATCCTACCTAGCATGCATCCTTCGAAACAAGACACGGCCAATAAAGCAATACACCCTTGATTTCAAACTTTGAACATAATTTTTTATTTATTTTAATTAAAAGTTCAAAAGAAACCGGAAAAAATAAGTGCATTTAAAATGTGTGTTGTTCAACTATTTGAAAGATGAAAAATTAAAAAATTTAATCAAATACATTTATAAATTCAAATTGCACTCCAAACTAAACGCCTTGCCAGCCAGGATTCAGAGTATTGAAATTTGAAAATGTCCTAATAAGCAAGTTTTTGTTACATTTAAATGCTGTTTCGGCTAAAGCAGGCATTTAAATTGTATGCTGTATGATATAAATATGATATGTAATATGATATAAAAATAATATAAATGTTTAGATTATATTTTAACTAGAGGTTATGCTGCCTCATTATCATAAACAAAGCTTGTGCTTGCAAATACTGTTAAGTACTGTTCAGGTTAAATGAGTAAAATGCACTTTAAATAAGTCCATAGTAGAAAATCACCATCTTATAATGATTTCTGAAGGATCACGTGACACTGAAGACTGCAGTAATGATGCTGAAAATTCAGCTTTGATCACAAATTGCATTTTACAAAATATTCAAATAGAAAACTGTTCTTTTAAATTGTAAAAAGTGTTTTTACTGTATTTTGGATCAAATAAATGCAGTCTTGGTGAGCAGAAGATACTTTTTTTGAATGTTAGTGTAGGTATAAAATTAAGTAAAGTCTTTATGTAAAGAAAATGTACAGTCATATTACTTCTTTTAACTTAAAATTTGATTTTGATCATTAAGTCTGTCACATTCCTCAGTGATAGGCCTAAGGGAGGGGTCTTTGTCTCCTCAGGTGTGAAATATATCCATATTCATGATAACTCTCGCCTCCTCGCATATGACCTTTTTAACACTAAAAGTGTCTTACAAAAGTTCAATTACTATATTGTTTTGTATGAATGAGTGATCAGGATGGTTTTCACATCATTTTGTAGCAAAAACTCTAGGCTACAAGATCCAATTCTCAAAAGTATTATTACAATGAATTAAAATTTAGTTTTTCATAAACTATGCATAAACTTTATTTTCTCAAAAATACAAACATGTACACAATCACATATCACATAAATGTACGTTGCTCACATATTATTGTAGGCCAGTTTGTGTTGAATACAGTGTTATCAGACTTTAGCCATTAATGTGTTTCTATGCAACTGAAAAAAGCACAAATGTCAAGGCATGTCAAAACTTCTCCAGGGCCCAAAACACCCTCAGACCCCAGAGGGTTAATCTTGCTGTTCCTTGAGTAGAAAGCAATTCAATACCACCACATTGTGGGCTACTGGCATAATGTCACTAAATGAACAGTCACATGAGTGAAACAATGCTGTTATACATTGTATTGATTGTAAAAATGCCCTAATTTTGAATTATTATAATTAATATTGAATGTTAATTATAATATTGAATGTTATTAAAAGTTGTTTGCTATAAAATTAAAATAAACTTTGTTAAAACGGGGCTTAAATTGTCCTGGACTACAAATGAAAACCAAAACTCTTGAAACAAAATTAAAAGTTTTGTTGACAAATATTCAAGAGCTATAAGTGCATACTAAACTTTTATATTGTTTTATACTGTGTATTAAATGGTGTGGCATGGGGGCGTGGTCATGTGTCTGTCTCTCCCCCAGACCACACATGACCACCCCCCCATGCCACAAATGGTTAAAAAAATAGATCTATCATATCACTAAATCTAGTTCTAGTTCAGATCAGACAGAATTAAAGAAGTGTGTTACTGATGGACTCTGATGGTTAATGAAAACTAAATTATGTAAAATAGTTCATGTACATTTTCTTATTTTTTTTCAGCCCCCTGAAATATGTATTACTTGAATTTCTGAATGGGTGGTATTGGGGGCTGAAATGTTAAAATAACATTTTAATCATGATGGGGAAAATATTGACAGAATTTCAAACAATGCTTAATTTATAAGATGAAAACACATTTATTAGTATTCTTGGTCTTTTTATAGGTGTAAATAAAGTCCCATTACCACCCATGATTCAAAATTTGTCACTTTTTTTTCCAACTTCAAAGATATATAACATAATTTAATCTTGCCATACAGTAGATAAACAAAAGTGTGTGATGCAATAAATGTATATTTTTTTCCTTCTAGTTCATAGCACAAGTTGGCCAAGAAAACACATACCATATAGGAGACAACAGTGCTAGTTGTGTAATTTTGTGCAATTTATACTGTGTGCAACATGCCCTGGTCTCTCCAACAAAGTATTTGAAAACATATTTACTGATTATACATTATTAAATTAATATATACGCTATATGTCGTATAATAAAACAAAACAAATAGCATCGTCATTTGGTTTCCATGCTTGTGGTTGTGACTTATTTTGACAGTTGAATTTTCATACACATCCAAAAAATAAACAAAAATAAATAGGCAGACGTCGGGTTCATTAAGACGAGTGAGTGTAGTAAAGTTATTTATTGGGCAGATGTGGATATGCTTCACTGAGCCGTGTTACATACCGTGTTGCTTGCAATGCGTGTTAGAGGAATTTAACATAAATCACTCCACTGCAACGCGTGAATGACGTGTGACTTTTGCCTAGACGCATCACTGACGCACGTGGTTTATGTGACGTTTGAGTCAGCATCTTTAATTAAATAAATGGTAGAACCTTTAAAAAATCAAAACGCTCACATTCAGTGAGACGAGTGAGTGATGAAAAGTCTTATATAAAGAACCAATCTGACGCCATACAGCACGCTCTTCCAGCAAGGAGTTGCTCTGGATGATGTCCGCAGTGCGGCTCAGTGACGCTTGGACTCGAGCAGTGTCCCAAACGACTAGGGTTGCCACCCGTCCCAAATTTAAAGATAAAATCAATCAAAGAGTCAATACGGGAATAATATTTTTTTGTATAACAATACAATACTCATCTTACAACAACTTGAGAGACTTCAGAAGACATGACAATGTTTCTGGTAAAGGAACATAGTGAGCAGCTATGCTACATGATTTTTATTGTGCATTGTGGGATTTTTTTAAGGAGCGAATGTTTCAGTGCACTGGAAGGATTTTGTGATTGAAACAGCCCTTAATATGTTAGGTTCGATATTCATTGAATATCCAGTTTCTATTATCCGTGCTCTCTGCAGGCAACAATTTGACAAAAGTATTGTTCGCACACTTTGCTTATATAACTATACCATACAAGCATAAAACATTGTACTTAGAACAGTCAAAGCTTGGTGTGGCTGCAGACTTGACGTACATTTCCACTGGCAAATTTTGAGTGAAGGTGAGCGAACGTTTTCAATTCTTTCCAAATCAAGGTGCACACTGGCAGCAGTGTGGAGAAAGCGTTGATGGTGGCCAAAAGCATCAAAAAGTTGCGATTTCTCAGCTTTTTTCAAATGAGAAACTAAAAACTGAGGGGCGGCAGCCAATCACTGATCTGAAAGATGTGACATTTGTCATAAGTGCTTAAAATATGCCTTTAAAAGGATAGTTCACTCAAAAATGAAAATTCTCATTTATTCACCTTATTGATATCCCAGATGTGTAGTGCTTTCTTTCTTCAGCAGAACACATTTGAAGACAAATAGAAAAATATCTCTGCTCATTAGGTCCTTAAAATGCAAGTAGATGGTGATCAGACATTTGAAGCTCCAAAAATCACAGTCAGCATAAACATCATCGATACGACTCCAGCAGTTAAATTAATGTCTTCCAAAAAGATATGATCGCTTTTGGTGCAGTAAAAGATTAACATTCAAATCATTTTTTATTTTTTTTTACTATAATCCATCGCTTCCAGTAAGCTTCACGAGAGGGTGTTCACATGGTCTCTCAATTGATGTATTCGTGTTGCTATGTTATAGACGTAATCTCACACTCTCCTCTTGGTTGAGACATCCAGAATAAGCACAAAAACACACCATCAAATTCCCCAATGCCGACTCGCTGTTTACAAACACGCCAGCGAAACCTTTGTCTTGGCTGCCTGGCAGCGGAAACGCAGAAGGAAAAAGGGAAAAAGAGCCGGTGTTCTCATCAGAGTAAGACGTCACGCAAATCGACCCCCGCTACCCAGTATTCTACTGGCAAACGTTCAATCTCTTGACAACAAGCTCTGCGAGCTGAGAGCACGGATCTCTTTCCAATGAGAGACGAGGGACTGATGCATTATCTGCCTTATAGAAACTTGGATGTCTGCGGAGATTCCAGACTCAGCCATTGAACCCGCGGGGTTCTCCGTGCACTGAGCGGACAGAGCGAAATACCTCTCCGGTAAAAGCAGAGGTGGTGGTGTATGTTTTATGATCAACAAACTTGGTGTGATCAGAGGAACATAGATTTTATCAAGTCTTTCTGCTCTCCTGATCAGGAATTTCTCATGCTTCTGTGTCAACCATTCTGTCAACAGAGGGAATTCACAGAGGTCATTATCACAGCTGTGTACATCCCCCCACAAGCCGACAAAGACCGGCCACACAAGGAACTGTATGGGAGCAGGAAACCGTGCAACCTGAGGTTCATTGTAACCGTGGACTTTAACAAAGCCAATTTGAAAACAATTGCAACAAAATACCACCAACATATCAGCTTCAACACACGAGGGGACCAGGTATTGGACCATTACTATTTTCATTTCCAGGATGGCTACAAATCCCTCCCCCGCCCACCATTTGGCAAATCAGACCACTCTTCCGTTCTGCTTCTGCCCACTTACAGGCAGAAACTGAAACAGGAAGCACCCACCCTCAGAATGATCCAATGCTGATCAGACCAATCAGACTCTACGCTACATTACTGTTTTGATCACGCTGACTGGGAGATGTTCAATGCATTCATAGACACTTACTAATACCCCGCCTTTCACCCAATGTTAACTGGGATAGGCTCCGGCCCCCCGCGCGCGCGACACTGCGGTTGACGATGGATACATCGTGATGTACATACACACAGACACACACCTTCATACACATACACATACGTAGTACAAATTTAATAAAAATCTGTTATATAAAGTACAAAAATACAGTCTTTTATGTACAGTGCAAAAACTTTTATTTTTTTTCCTTTGTGGCAGAAGAGGATATGATGGATAATAAAATAGACTAAACTGTGTATTGCAAATAATTATTGCTCAATGGGGCTGCTTTAACGTTTTATGAGATGGATAGCATGAGGGATAAAACTGTTCCTGTGCCTGACAGTTCTGGTGCTCAGAGCTCTGAAGTGTCGGCCAGAAGGCAACAGTTCAAAAAGGTAGTTGGCTGGGTAAGTGGGATCCAGAGTGATTTTTACAGCCCTTTTTCCTCACTCTGAAAGTGTATAGTCCTTGAGGGGGGAAGGGGACAACCAATAATCCTCTCAGCAGTCCAAACTGTCCTCTATAGTCTTCTGATGTCTGATTTCGTAGCTGCACCAAACCAGACAGTTATTGAGGTGCAGAGGACAGAACTATATCAACAGCGCCCGTGGCAGGTTGAACTTCAGCTGGTGAAGGAAGTACAACCTCTGCTGGGCCTTTTTCCACAATGGAATAAGTTACAGAATTAGCTATAAAAGCTAGGAAAATTGCTTTTTTGTGTGTGTAATCTGAGGCAAAGACACACCCTTTATGAAACCTGTGTTGTCAGATTTTACTGCTGATTTGAAATATGTTCTTTGATCGTAATCTTGACCAGCCGTTTTAGAGATTTTGGAGATTTTCTTTCTCCATTCTAGTAGATAGGAGCTGCACTTTCATGACTGGAAATAGTCTCCTGAGAGCGTTCCAAACATGGCCGACTGCCATGCTAGAAAGACTTTGGTCGCACTCACGCGCTGCTGCAGATCCAGCGTGAGCTTAATCTCTTGACAGTTTAAAGGCCTGGATTGCCAGCACGGCTTGTTGTGATTTGTACATGATTTGTGAAAAGGAACTTTAGATCCTGAAGTTTTAATTCTGGCTGATTGAATACATGCTTCAGAGCAGCGGTTCACAACCGGTGGGGCGCGCCCCCCCGGGGGGGCGCGGACACTCTCCCGGGGGGGCGCGAGTAGGCTACAGGATGGGAGGGGGAAAAAAGAAAAAAAATAGCAAAACATTTTTATCACTAAACTACTGTCATAAAAAGTTATAGTTTTGTATATACATAACTCCTGAATAAAAATTAAAATGTGTTTGGACTGATTTAAAAAAAAGTTTTGAACAAATTTGATTGGTTTGTCGATAGTGAGCGCAAATGCAGGTGATAAGCGGTTTTATTAAGCGAGTCATTGAGTTGTTCATTCAAACGATTCGTTCAAACGGCCGATTCATCAAGAATGAGACAGATGTTTGTGAATGGGTCATTGAATCTTTGACTCAACCGATTCTTTCAAAACACTGAATCATTCAAAACACGATTGAGTGTTGCTGTGAGATGCGCTATGGCTGTGATCTTTGTTTGGATTCATCGGATCTATTTTCGCTGCTAAAATAGACCAGAACAGTCATTATTTCGTCTAAAATGTAAGTGACTTAATATTATTAACTTGTTTGTTGAACTGTCATATGAAAACAGTGTCACATTTTCAATCGTGAGGAGATGGTAAATTAAGTGATGGTCAATTGTCAGCTCTCTTGGTCGTCAGGTCGTGTGATGTAGCCTATGTTGCTGAACTGTAGTCAAATGTTATAAATATAAAAACAACACATTTTGAAATTTAACTGCAGTAGGCCAATTTAGTTTATTTGTGTGTGTGCTGCGCTCAGATGTTTGATTTCTCCTCGAGAAGCTGCGCAAGCCTCAAAAGTTTAAGGTCCTTGCACCCTGACTGAGTCCGAAACTGTCGTATTCGTTTTTTCATATTCGTCATTTGATGGCTCTCAATTGTCAAAACCCCTCAAAATATTTGCTACGGATGCGAAAAATGCAGAAAATCGAACCATCCATCGGACGGAAGTTTCAGAGGCTGCAAACGTATAAACCGTGAGGTCGTATTTAGTTTGTATATATATATATATATATATATATATACGAATAAACTAGTCCTAATAGGCTACAGTTAAAGCTTTCCTTTAGTTTTTGTGAAATGCTCACACGCAGCCACGCACACACAAACATGTTTAAATACATTTATGTTGTTAATAAATAAATAACAATAAATTGTTGTAACAGCAATATCTCCAAGTTTTGTTTTTCACTGTAAAAATGTCATGATTTGCCAATGCAAAGAGAGTACTGCCACCTTTTTCCCCCACTTCAAGCACTGATTATAACACTGATTATAACAAATCATCCTTCTGGCGACTTTTTTTTTGTCAAAAGCGACAAATCCAGCGACTTTTACTGGTGTTTTTGGAGACTTTTGTGGTATTTGGAGACTCGAAAACACAAATCACTCTGCAGTTAGGCCTAATGTGCTCAACGAGCAGCGGGTGCTGCCGTGAGCCCCTCTCCCGTCCAAAAGCACTCACAAGTGGTCAGTCTCTCAGTAGCCTCACGCAGCAGTCCCAGCCTGCAGTCAGAGCAGAGTGGAAACGCACACCCCTCCGCTTCCAGGCTGCAAATGAATCGCGCATGCGCATGGCCGCCGCCGTTCCCGCCCTGGCTTACAGAGCGGGGTGTAAATGTAAATGTTCACTCACTCTCACACAAAAATAAATCACTGCATTTAAATTGACTCACGACATAGCTCTCCATTCACTCTAGTCTAGTCTCTTGCCAATTTCGCTTGTGCCAGCTCTCGCTAGTCTGTTATCAATCTCGATTTACATAAGCCTTTACTACAAAACCCCAACAGTCTTTTTAAAGACTAAACCCACAAACATTATTTTTTAAGATTAGATCAAATCTCAGCCCTAGCCAGTAATTTTTTTTAACTGCTAGCTACTTAGCTAAAACTATCCACACGACTAAGACACACACACACACAAACACACACACACACACTCTGACGAGGACTACAATCGTTAAGTATTAAAATAAAATCTGAATTGTCTGTAAAATAATTATTTTGTTTGTTTAATTAAAGATTGTGTCTAAGTCCCTGATTAGCCCCTGATACGTCTCTCAACATACACCACACACACGGTTACATATTGCCTAAACTTTATTAAAAACGAATTGGAGAATAAAAATGGAGAAATTTCTTGTGAGGACCAACAAGCCAACTGACGCACCACCAGCTGCAAAAAAGCTTAGAAGGTACGATGAAGCATACCTGCAGTTTGGGTTTACAGTCACGGCTGATCTGAGACCTCAGTGTGTCGTGTGTGCCGAGGTGCTGGCAAACGACAGTATGAAGCCCTGCAAATTAAAAAGGCACCTCGAAACAAAGCATGCTGGCATTAAAAATAAACCGGCTGAATATTTTAAAAGAAAGCTTGATGGCCTCCATCAGCAACAGGCAACGATTTCAGTGCACAGCACTGTGTCTAAACAGTGTTTGGAGGCATCGTATGTAGTGGCCAAAAGGATCGGTAAACTGGGTAAACCGCATACAATCGCTGAGACTCTCATTTTGCCGGCAGCACAAGACAAACTCCGTGCAGTACCACTGTCCAATGACACAGTCGCTAGGAGAATTGTAGACATGTCCAATGATATCAGAGAGCAACTGATAGAGTTCGTAAAAAAGAGTCCTTACTACGCGCTGCAGCTGGACGAATCCACTGATATTGCTGGGCAGGCACAGCTCCTCACCTATGTCAGGTATCTGCGGGACAAGGCGATTGAGGAGGATGTCCTGTTTTGCCGGCCTCTTCAGTCGCACACTACAGGAGAAGCCATTTTCAATGTCCTTGATATTTTTATCCGTGAAAATGCTTTGGCTTGGGACCGATGCGTTGGCCTATGCACGGATGGTGCTCAGGCAATGACGGGGCGTGAGCGTGGCCTAACTGCTTGCGTTCAGCAAGTAGCTCCACTTGTGAAATGGACACATTGCATGGTCCATCGCGAAGCACTAGCTGCTAAAAAAATGCCGGTTCTCTTTGACTCCGTGCTGAAACAATCCGTGAAAATAATAAATCTGATCAAATCACGGCCGCTAAACTCTAGCTTGTTTGGGGTCCTCTGCCAGGAGATGGGGTCAGGGCACGAACAGCTGCTTCTGCACACTGAAGTTCGCTGGCTCTCCAGGGGGCGGGTGTTACAGCGGTTGTATGAGCTGCGAGAGGAGGTGAAGTGGTTTTTGACAGAAATAAAATCAGATCTGGCGAAGCATCTGGACGACACTATGTGGCTTGCATCTCTGTCCTATTTGGTTCCCTGAACTCTGTGACGTCGCCTTGAAGATTCTCCTTCCTTTCGCGTCAACATATTTGTGTGAGGCAGGATTCTCAAAAATGACTGCACTCAAAAGGAAATACCGCAATCGTGCACAAATCGAGGATGATTTGAGGCTATGTTTATCAAACATTGAGCCAAGAATTGAGGATCTTTGCAAGGCAAAGCAGGCTCAGGTCTCACATTAACATCACCTATCTGCAAGCTTCTGTAAAAAATGCAGATGACGCCTACTATTAGGCCTAGTAATAATAACAATAATAAAGCATAAATTAATATCAGAGATCTGGTGCCAATTCCCAATTATAGCAATAGCCTAGTAATGATAATAGGCCTACTGAATAATAATAATAATAATAACAACAACAACAACAACAACAACAACAAAGCATGTAACCTCATATAATTATATAGCAATAGCCTAGTAATGATGATAGGCCTACTACTACTCATAATAATAATAATAATTATAATAATGCCTGCAAGCTCACATTAGAAGTCTGGTGCTACTGCCAATTATAACAATAGCCTAGTAATGATAATAGGCCTACCTACCGCTACTGATGATGATAATAATAATAATAATAATGTGGGCCTAAAAATAATAGCCTAGGGCTATCTATCTATCTATCTATCTATCTATGGTGGGGCGGGGGGCACTGGGGCCCCAACTGCAATGAACCAGCTTTGGGGGGGCCCAGCTTGCAAAAGGTTGAGAACCCCTGCTTCAGAGGAATATATTAGAGGAGAAACGCTGTTTTGTAGACAATTGCTGACCACTAGTCCATGAAACAATTATTACGCTCTTGTACGACACTGCGAATTAGGTACAATTGAGTTTTTCCCAAAGTCCATGGCTTTGTCTGGGTTGATGAATTGTCTTTCGTTTCCATTCAAAGTAATCCGTAGTTTGGCAGGATAAATTAAGCCAAAATGGACATCTGGACGGTTGTGAATCTGCTTTTTCACTTCTGTGAAAGCCACTCTTGCTTTTGCAACACTTGCTGTGAAGTCAGGGAAGATGGCTATCGGTTGGCTGTTGAACTGTATTGTGCCAGCAATTGCACTTTCTTCAGGATCTCCTCCCAATCTTGATAATAATGCATGCGGACAATGATAGCTCGCGGATTCCCCCCGGGTCATCTTGGTGCCAGACTTCGATGTGAACGATCAACTCACAGCTCTCTTTCAATTTTAAGCACCTCTCTGAGTAATTTAGAGACCGTTGTCGTACTACTCGAACCCGGTGTTTCAGCAACTCCCACAATCCGCACATTATTTCTCCTCATCCTTCCCTCCATATCCATACTATATACACTTCTCTTCCAAATATTTTACTTGACTTTCTAGTTTGGTCACCTTTGTTCGCATTGTTACAACTTCGTCTGACCATGTCGACAACCCTTCCTCCATGTCTCTTATATTGACCTTCACTTTGTCAAGTTCGGTGTGCATAGCATATTTCTGACCTCATTTTCTGTAACTAATTTTTAAGAAAGTCAAAGTCCAAAGTAACTTTGAGGGAGGACAGAGGGTTGAGCATTTCTGATTGCCTTAGAGCCTTTTCAGGGCTGAACCAACCCAAATGTATTAAAAGTCCATGCCAGACCACATAATTCATTTCTCGTGTTCCAGCAAACAAGTTCAAATGTTACCATCACAGTAATTCCTAAAGGAACTTCATGGAGGCCACAAGGCACCACGCGGGTGTCCTCGTTCCGTACGCAAAATATCTATAATGTAGTCGCAAGTTGCAAACTTTTGCAGCCTCCAGGCTCCACGGGTATTTCCATCATCAATACAGCATGCATAATTGACACTTCAATTCAAGATTATCGAACTAAACAATACTTCCACATGACAAGCCAAAAGACGTAAAGGACTTCAATGCCAAACAACGTAACGCAAGTGCAGACTTCCACTGAAAGTGCTAGTGTTTCTTTAATATAATTTGAGTGACCCAATCTCAAGTCATGGCATACTAAATTAAGTATTGAGGGTTCTGAATATATGGTGTAAGGATTCCATAAAGTTAAATTTCCTGTTACTGGCCATGAGAATATTATTACTCTAAAGCAGCAGTCACCAATTAACTTGGTTCCATCCGGATCACGAGACATCATGACATCGGCTGACCCATCTCACCGTTTCTGCACTTCAAATGATCAACGTGACAAAACAACGGAGCGGTGTACAGTGCAAGTGCTCGGGTGTACACTACCGTTCAAAAGTTTGGGGTCACTTGTCTGAAATGTTTCTCATGATCTTAAAAATCTTTTGATCTGAAGGTGTATGCTTAAAAGTTTGAAATTAACTTTGTAGACAAAATATTATTCTGCCAAAACATATACATTTATTTAATTACAAATCTAAAATTTCCTAAAAAAAAAAAAAGTTTTTGAAATGGATGACTTGGATCAAAATATGAAGAAAAGAAGCCAATAAGTGCCCAACATAGATGGGAACTCCTTCAATACTGTTTAAAAAGCATCCCGGGGTGATTCCTCAAGAAGTTGGTTGAGAAAATGTCACGAGTACATGTCTGCAAAATCTAGGCAAAGGGTGACTACTTTGAAGATGCTAAAATATTACATAGTTTTGGATTTATTTTGGATTTTTTGGTCACAAAATAATTCCCATATTTCCATTTCTATTATTCCATAGTTTTGCTGACTACTATTATTCTAAAATGTGAAATAAATAAATAAATAAAGAATGAGTAAGTGACCCCAAACTTTTGAACGGTAGTGTAGATAGATCTTTTAGAGCTGTATCCTTGTATCCCTGTATCCAAGAATATTTTTCCCTATTAAAGAACACATTTCATTTATACCCTTTAATACTTTCCTAGATGTGGCGATGCGTGCAGATTTGCAGACAGAGTTATTTTAACGGCAGTAGGATGTAGCAGAAAAACACAGTGAGCAGCACTATAGATACTGGCATCTTTCGCTAAAACACACTACAGAAAACAAGAATGAACAAAGTGAAGCAAAGTGAATTCAACATGTGTCTGAAATGAATCCAACCATTCAGCTAAACCAGGTTTGTGACTTCCAGAGTGCCTTTACATTATTGTTTTTTTTCCCCTGTTTAAAATTACCTTTATGATCCGCATGTTTTAAGAAATTCACAAACAGATTATTTTTGTGAAAATTAATCAAAGATGTCATAATTTATGGCATACATGGCAAGATAAAACAACTAAAAATTATAAATTACAACCAGTATAATAATTCCATTATTTGATATTTATAGTCCTACTTCACTTTAGCTAACAGTATATTAAGCTCTACTATTGTGATTGCACACTGTTTGTTGTTGGTAGATTTTCACTTTAAGAAAAATATAAAAACAGTCCATTCAGACTTGTACATTTTACACATTTTCTCTCGGGGGATACCCCTGAACCCCCATACAGTTTTCCTTAGTCACAAGGCCTCCTATGCCCCTTAGATTTCCAAAAATATTAAAACATATATACTGGACTGTTCAGCTTCAAAACAAAGTGATTTTATCTTTTAATATTCATATCAAAGTGCACTCGATTAATGAACTAATTTAAATATTTTTATCTTTTGGTAGGAAATTATACCCACTACTTTGGCTTTGTCTCTAAGGCCACAATGTCCTAATCCTTGCCTAATTTTGAAGAGACTGTTTTGACTTTATGATTTTTTTTTTCTTTTAAAGTACTATTGCTGCCAACTGGAAATTTATAACTATTTCATAATGATTTCCTTATGTCATTTCATAGCTACTGACACCATGCAAGTTATTGTCCAGACCTTTGCTGGGAAGAAAAAGACCGGCCCTCTTGAAACTTTAATTGAATACCCCTGCTCTAAAGGGTTAACAGATGTCCCAACTGTGCACAGGCCACAGGTTGATTACATGTAAACATTCATTCTTCCAATATTACCAGAATTAAGCATAATTCTCTGCATATAAATTATAAGACAACACAACAAGCCTGTTGTATTACATATTTAATGGTGGATAATATTTATCAGATTTTTAATCTGTTCATTTGTCATTTATCTTGCTTATATTTCCCTACGTTATTTTGGTGGTTGAACATGGCCAAGACTCTTAAACAAATTATTTAAATATAAAATCCTGTATATTATTGGTGAAGATACGCAGCCAGTTTAATCTAAATTGTGAGGATATTACAGTCTGTTATATTTTAATTGTGTTTATTTTAACTTTATTTACATTTTCTCTTACTGATGACATTGAAGCAATGAATAGCTAAGAGCTGAACTTCATTCACGTTTCAGAATGGATCTGAGGGTTACATTGGCCACTTTTACACAGCAGCAGAATACGGTTGTCAGTTCTGTATTTGAGTATCTAATATGGTTACTATTTACAAGAGTGACAACTGCATTCTGTAACCAAACTGACACCCGCAAATTTTCAGGAATTGCAACTGCATTTTTGACAAACTGTGCTATGAAAACAGAACCTCACTGGGAAACTAGTTGTCTGTAATGTCATATAATGGAAGCACAACGGTGCACTGTACATGTACGTCTCGTGATTTTCATGTGGAGTATCAACCTTATTCAGCCTCGCCCCTTTTCAGTGCTGTATTTTGTCTCTTACCTTATGGTTTGCATTGAAGCTACTGAGAAGTGATGATCAAATGGATTACGTGTGAGAACATAGAAAGTATTTTTCAGCAATAGTTAATGGTGTGAGTCTGTACTACACTTTTACCATGTGAAAATGTTTGTGAGATGTTTTTGCTGTCACTTTCCGACACTCAAGGAGGTAAATTGGACCTGGCACACATTCAGATCACATTCAGACAGCTATGACACACTGCACTTTAACACGATACAAGCGTTTAATTGTTATACACGTAATTCTGCTTATTTTTTAAGCCTCAACTTGTTAATAATATGTTAAAATGTGCAGTTGACATGAAAAACAGTGACAACTCAATTGCATTTCACATGCAATTTCATAAACATTAAAGGAAATAACATGTACGTTTTAAAATGTATTTGTCACCCATATTTTTAATGCTTAAATATTATTTAAATTATTGTAAATGGAATATAGAATACACATACATATTTGTGTGTATGTGTTTGTGTAAGAATATAGTGGAATCCTTTCCCTGTTTAAAATCTCCCCTGGTTTAAAATCTGCTCTCATTTTCCATAACACGATGGGTGAATGACTTGAGTAGATGGTCAGAGGTGTCGTACAGAGATATTTTGAATGATTTTGAGTTGTCTCTTACAGCTTCATGAGCACAGAGGCATATCAGTACGATCCACAGCGTGAAGGTAGGATCTGATGTATTTATAAATGAAGCGTTCTTGTTTTAAAATCTCCAATGTCTGCTTCCAGTTTTTATGACATCCCCTGAACTCTTTAAAATACTCATGATAACTTTTGGCAACTCTACATCCTGTAAATCCACTTCGCTAGCTAATTACACTTTGATTTCAACTTAATATAACTTTTGGCACCTCTACAACCTGTAAATCCACTTCACTAGTTAATTACACTTTGATTTCAACTTCATATAACTTTTGGCAACTCTACAACCTGTAAATCCACTTCACTAGTTAATTACACTTTGATATCAACACCATAAAGATCTATATAGCAACCGCTGGACCAGAAGTTCAAAGACAACATTTTCAAGATGGCTGTGTGCTACTTTTTACATGAGGTTAATACAGTTACAGGTAGCTTATTGCATCTTTTGTGGTGCATCTTACATTATATCATATCACAGTATCACATTTTAATTTAAAACCTTGTAAGAAAGGAATTAAAAATATTAAATATAGGATAAAATTTACACTGATGAAAAACAATGGATTGCAAAGGTGATTGGAAATGCCCTTATTAAAATTAGTCTCACTTTCAAAGTGTGTGCTTTACGCAGGGAGGCCCAAAGTTCCTTAAAAACTGTATTAGGCTATATTAAAATGGCATTATGTAGGGCAAATATATTGTTGTTTTGTATCCACACAATTCTGTCCTTGCTGTAAACATTCTCAAGAAGACCATTCACCATCAGGCCGTGGACACTTGGGTGATGCTTGAATGTTAAATGATCTGCACTTATATAGTGCCTTTTTAACAGTAGCGGTATTCAAAGCGCTTTACACTGCATCTCATTCACCCATTCACACACACCAATGACAGCAGAGCTGCCATGCAAGGCACTAGCCTGCCATTGGGAGCAACTTGGGGTTCAGTGTCTTGCCCAAGGACACTTCGGCATGTGGAGTCGTGCGGACCGGGAATCGAACCACCAACCCTGCGAATAGTGGACAACCCACTCTAACACCTGAGCCATAGCCGTGTATGTATGAATGTATAATAATAATAATAATAATTCCTTACATTTATATAGCTCTTTTCTAGGCACTCAAAGCGCGTCACATAGTATATGGGGAATCTCCTCAACCACATCAGTGTGCAGCATCCACCTGGATGATGCGACAGCAGCCATAGTGCGCCAGAACGCCCACCACACACCAGCCACTGGTGGAGAGGTGAATAGAGTGATGTAGCCAATTCAGGGATGGAGATTATTAGGGGGCCATTATAGATAAGGGCCAATGGGGAATTTTGGCCAGGACACCAGGGTTAGGGTAAGTGCCCTGGGATTTTTAATGACCACAGAGAGTCTGGTCCTTGGTTTAACATCTCATCCGAAAGACGGTGCCTTTTTACAGTATAGTGTCCCCGTCACTATACTGGGGCATTAGTACCAACACAGACCACAAAGTGAGTACCCCTTGCTGGCCTCCCTAATACCACTTCCAGCAGCAACCTTAGATTTTCCCCAGGAGGTCTCCCATCCAGGTACTGGCCAGGCTCAACCCTTCTTGGCTTTAGTGGGCAACCAGACGAGAGCTGCAGGGTGATTTGGCAATATGGAATATATGTGCTCCAATCTGCTCTCAACTGGCAGTCATTGGAGAGATTTACATTACATTTACAGACCCTTCATTAGCACATTAGTTCACAGAGATCTCAGAAAGATGGTCACTACTCACAAGCTGAGATTCTGATATTTGATTGATATAGCTCAGCAGTTGGTTCAAATATCTACATATCAAACATTCCCTTTTCTCTTCCACCTACCATTTCACAATCAAATCTGGTTAAAATCTAAGGATGATATTTATTAAACTCATGAAAACTGTCAAACTCAAGAACAGTAAACCGTTTATCAATTTGAACTTTAAAACATGGTGTTCAGAGATTTATAAAACTGTATTAAAGAAAAAGTACAAAACAAAAAAATGTTTTTTTATAGCGGTTGTCCACTGCAACAAATTGATTATTTAAATCTGAAATAGCATTTGTGGTGTAAAGAAATGTAGAGTGCCCCTTTCCTGAAAAAGGGTCTCTTTTTTTTTACTTTGCTGAGGTTTGCAACATTAGCTTCAAAGTGGCCCATTCATGATTCTTTTGTTTCATGCGTCTAACTCATCTCCCCTTTGTGAGATTAAATTTGGAATTGGGGGAAGTTTGGCCTATATTTTCTTAAGATAAACCAACATGTAATAAAGAAAGTGATCAGAATACTTTGTGTAAATCTTTGTAACTTTAAAGGGGTTATGACATGAGGGATCAAATTTTCCTCGATCTATTTTTACATATAGGAGGTCATTGTGCTATAAAAACCAGGGTTGGGAGGGTTATTTTGAAATGTATTCCACTACAGATTACATAATACATGATGTAAAATGTCATTTGTAATGTATTCCATTAGATGACTCAAGGAAAGCAATGTATTCTAAATACTTTGGATTACTTCTTCAGCACTGGTAGATTTTTTTCACTTGTTTTGACTATAAAAACTCTGTCAGTACAGTAAGACAAAATACACATATTAAAAATACATTCTTTGAAAACCTAAATATCTTGTGCAGTGTTGTTTCTACAACAAGATCAATCAAATTGATCTTGTTTTAAGGATTTTTAGATATTTTTACAAGAAAACAATGCAACATTTTTTATCAAGAATATGATTTTTGCCCTTATATCAAAGGCCTTAACAGAAAAAAAATGAATTATGATCCAACATGAATTTTCTTGATAAAATATGATCATGCTTTGTAACGTGCATGTAAAATGGCTAGAAATAGCATTTTAGCTTAGCGTAAAGCTGACAATTAACACAAGGTTTATTTCTATTTCTTCTGCTCCAAACTTAATTCTCTGTCTGCTCGTATGACTGTAACACATCATAAGAAAGAGTTTCACCACTGTTCAAATGCACTCTGGATCGCATCATTTATATGTACAAATGTTTTCCATCTGAAAGGACTAAATATTAAATTAAACAAATGACAATAAAATGCAAAGTAATCTCTTCAGTAATCAAAATACTTTTTGAATGTAACTGTTTTCTAATTACAATTATTTAAATTGTAATGGTTATGGAATACAGTTACTTATATTTTGTATTTTAAATACGTAATCCTGTTACTTCTATACCATTACTCCCCAAACCTGACAAAAACATACTTTACATTTTTTGAAAACATCCTCCTTAATTGAAAAATAGCATGTATTTAAATTAAGCAGCCAAAATGGCAAGTTTGGAATTTGTGGAACTTGTGACTTCACAAGGACTTAAAACATCTGCATATGACTGTCTCTACATCAAGACATGACAACGCTGATTTTTAGTCATTGCACACTTGGCCCTGCCCACTGGTAAAATAGGTGAAGAGGAGAGAGATAGGCCTGTCATGGGAGATCTAAATCAAAAAGAACTTACACAGGAAACATTCACGTCCCTATATGGATTTTAATATTTTTCTACGTAAACATGCACTAGATGAACTGCTTTGACTGTTATCATGCAACTCTCACTGCTTTTAAAGATGCAATGTCCAGTTATATCTCTAAAAAGGAGACCTTGATTCTGTTTCATTCAGCTGCACTGTGTCTTGATGTTTTGAAATCATCATGGCTTGTTTTTGCACACATTTGTGCTGTTTTTAATTGCTAGACTTTTGTAAACATGCCCTAGAAGCGGCAGAAGCGCAACCTTTAAAAACACCTCTCATTCTGCTACTGCCACTGACTGGGAGAAACGCATGCCGTTCTGTGTGTAATCAAATAAGGAAGATGTGGGATGTTGCATCTGTGAAGACCAGCGTCTCTGCTTTGGCCTGTTGAAGTCAGTTGAAGCACCCAACAATCACCATGCAACACGGATTGTATGTGTTTTCGGATCATATCAGCATTGATTGATTATAAACCATCACAATATGGTTCAAGCTTGGCAAAGCAACTGCTATTGAAGGATGGGGCTGTTAAAACACTAATAGACCAAACTGCAAAACCTTAAGTAAACAGTTTCATTCATGAATATTTCAAATGTCATAACTGATAGTTAAGGTGCTGCTGTGCTTGAGTGGACAGTTTGATACATTCAGAAATGTGTTTGGTGTATGTTATGTGTAAAACTTAATGTAGTTTTAGAATGTTGTGGAGCATGTTTATTTTATTCCAACTGGAGTTTCAAATATGGCTGTATTGGAGGGGCTACATAATGTTAGTCAATAACAGTGGGTGTTTACATTGAAGTCTTAAAGGGCTAGAGAGCTTAAAGAAGAAAATATAATAAAGAGAAGATATATATATATATATATATATATATATATATATATATACATACATACAGGTGCTGGTCATATAATTAGAATATCATCAAAAAGTTGATTTCAGTAATTACATTCAAAAAGTGAAACTTGGATATTATATTCATTCATTCCACACAGACTGATATATTTCAAATGTTTATTTCATTTAATTGTGATGATTAAAACTGACAACTAATGAAAATCCCAAATTCAGTATCTCCGAAAATTAGAATATTACTTAAGACCAATACAAAAAAAGGATTTTTAGAAATGTTGGCCAACTGAAAATTATGAACATGAAAAGTATGAGCATGTACAGCACTCAATACTTAGTTGGGGCTCCTTTTGCCTGAATTACTGCAGCAATGCGGCGTGGCATGGAGTCGATCAGTCTGTGGCACTGCTCAGGTGTTATGAGAGCCCAGGTTGCTCTGATAGTGGCCTTCAGCTCTTCTGCATTGTTGGGTCTGGTGTATCGCATCTTCCTCTACACAATACCCCATAGATTTTCTATAGGGTTAAGGTCAGGCGAGTTTGCTGGCCAATTAAGAACAGGGATACCATGGTCCTTAAACCAGGTACTGGTAGCTTTGGCACTGTGTGCAGGTGCCAAGTCCTGTTGGAAAATGAAATCTGCATCTCCATAAAATTGGTCAGCAGCAGGAAGCATGAAGTGCTCTAAAACTTCCTGGTAGACGGCTGCTTTGACCTTGGACCTCAGAAAACACAGTGGACCAACACCAGCAGATGACATGGCAACTCAAACCATCACTGACTGTGGAAACTTTACACTGGACTTCAAGCAACGTGGATTCTGTGCCTCTCTTCCTCCAGACTCTGGGACCTTGATTTCCAATGGAAATGCAAAAATTACTTTCATCAGAGAAAAAAAACTTTGGACCACTCAGCAGCAGTCCATTCCTTTTTGTCTTTAGCCCAGGCGAGACGCTTCTGACGCTGTGTCTTGTTCAAGAGTGGCTTGCACAAGGAATGCGACAGCTGAAACCCATATCTTGCATATGTCTGTGCGTGGTGGTTCTTGAAGCACTGACTCCAGCTGCAGTCCACTCTTTGTGAATCTCCCCCACATTTTTGAATGGGTTTTGTTTCACAATCCTCTCCAGGGTGCGGTTATCCCTATTGCTTGTACACTTTTTTCTACCACATCTTTTTCTTCCCTTCGCCTCTCTATTAATGTGCTTGGACACAGAGCTCTGTGAACAGCCAGCCTCTTTAGCAATGACCTTTTGTGTCTTGCCCTCCTTGTGCAAGATGTCAATGGTCATCATTTGGACAGCTGTCAAGTCAGCAGTCTTCCCCATGATTGTGTAGCCTACAGAACTAGACTGAGAGACCTTTTAAAGGTCTTTGCAGGTGTTTTGAGTTAATTAGCTGATTAGAGTGTGGCACCAGGTGTCTTCAATATTGAACCTTTTCACAATATTCTAATTTTCGGAGATACTGATTTTGGGGTTTTCATTAGTTGTCAGTTATAATCATCAAAATTAAAAGGAATGAACACTTGAAATATATCAGTCTGTGTGGAATGAATGTATACATTATACAAGTTTCACTTTTTGAATGGAATTACTGAAATAAATCAACTTTTTGATGATATTCTAATTATATGACCAGCACCTGTATATATATATATATATATATATATATATATATATATATATATATATAAATTTTATTTACATTTATGCATTTGGCAGACGCTTTTATCCAAAGCGACTTACAGTACACTTATTACAGGGACAATCTCAAGGACACAATGGTGGTGGCTGTGGGGATCGAACCAGTGACCTTCTGATTAACAGTTATGTGCCCAATTTGGAAAATGTTGTCCCCCTGTCCATAAATCGTGATGGCAGCCCTGTTTAAAGGTACATGCCACGCTCATGTTTTTTATTAGCTACACTAACATTTCAGTCACCAACAAAACCTTTAACAAATAGCTATAATTGACAGAAATATCTGGCTTTGTTTAAAGAAACTCTTGAGTGTAATGTTTACATGAGGCATGATCCATAGCTCAGAAGACTCTCGCTCTTTCAACTCAATTGGTGTGAATTTACCCCTCCTCCATTAAAGGAATCATTCACCTAAAAATGAATATTTGCTGATAATATACTCAAAATCAGGCCATCCAATATGTATATGACCTTCTTTCTTCATCAGAATAGGATTTAAGATTTGTTGGGGTGGGGTCACGTGACGCCATGAGAGGGTCGGACGTGTGAACAGCGAGCTCTGCGCACTTTGCTACTTTTAATTATATATACCGTGAGATTTGATACACCCTGATCCATCACTTTTCTAGGAAGACATGTCAAAGAATTCAAAATCCTCAGGCTCTGGAGACATTAAAAGACACTTATGTGCTCAGCCCCCGGAGGGCCCCAGGGAGTCAGTTTGGCCAGAGAGGAGAATGAGATTAGGTGTGAATTGTCAATGCTGATAAAGGTCATTGCTGACTTGGAAGATCTTGCTGCAATACGTCATTCGATCACAGCCATGGAGATTAAATTCACTGAGATGGTTACAAAACTGGCGGATGTTGAGAAATGGATCGATTATCTGGAATCATCGGAGAGGGAATTAGCTGCTAATCTGCTAGTAACCAAAACTGTCTTGAAGCATGCAAAAAAATCCAAAGCACTGGAAATCGTGGAGTTGGAAGGGAATATTAAAAGTGAAGCACCAACTGTCATCTGATGGCCTCAGAGAATTGAACCGATTGAAATACAGATATAATACTATTTTGTCGTGGAAGGTGGAGTTTTGGCTATTTAGGGCAAGACAGTCATACTTTGAGTCGGGGTACAAACAGGGATGCTTTGGCTTGATATATAAAGAGTCTTTTTCTACCATTCCCTCTGTGAAATCTGCTGTTGGTGAAATTTTTACCTGCCATCGATATTAAAAAAGGCTTTTAAAGAATTCTATCTTGATGTTTATAGTTCCACATCTTCGTCTACTGATGAGGATATTAGAAACTTTGTGGGACCATTAGAACTCCCTAAACTGATGACTGAGCAAAAAAATTCTCTTGATTCTGAGATAACATTGGAGGAGCCTAATTATGGTAATTATTGCCTTTTGTACAGACAAGGCTTTGGGGCTTTGCAGCAGAGTTTTTTTTAGAACTTATGCAACGGAACTGGCTTCACTTTTGTTAGGAGTTTATATGGAATCATTAAAGAATGGAAAGCTTTCGCTAACCATGACACAAGAATCAGTCTGATTCTTAAAAAGGACAAAGATCCGAGCGAGTGTAAGAGTTACCGTCCAATTTCCCTGATCCAGATGTAAAAATATTGTAAAAAAATTGGGCTAACCGTTTATGTAAATGTAACGGGGTAAAAGGGAAAGGAGGAGGCAAGAACCGGATGAAGCATCAAAGTAATATTTAATTAAACAAAAAGACACAAACATAACCACAAACACATACCGGGCAGCTGCCTGTAGCTCTCTCTCTCTCTCTCTCTCTCTCCCGAACTGCCGCCGCCTCCTTGCCACAGTAAAGTTATGACATCTCTTATACATATAGATCAGGTGAGGTTTATTTGGGGCCACAGCTCTTCTGATAACATTAGGCGTTTCATCAATATAATGTGGTCAGTGGCGAATGAATGTTTTATGTTTTATGATCAACAAATCTTGGTGTGATCAGAGGAATGTACATTTTATCAGGTCTTTCTGCTCTCCTGATCTGGAATATCTCATGCTTCTGTGTCGACCATTCTGGCTACCGAGGGGATTCACAGCGGTCATTATCACTGCTGTGTACATCCCCCCACAAGCCGACACAGACCGGGCACTTAGGGAACTGTATGGCAGTATAAGTGAGCAGGAAACCGCGCACCCTGAGGCTGCGTTCATTGTTACCGGGGACTTCAACAAAGCCAACTTTAAAACAATAGCACCAAAATACCACCAACATATCAGCTTCAACACACGAGGGGACCGGGTTTTGGATCATTGCTATTCTCCTTTCCGGGATGGCTACAAATCCCTCCCCCGCCCACCATTTGGCAGGCAGAAACTGAAACGAGAAGCACCCGCCCTCAGAACGATCCAGTGCTGGTCGGACCAATCAGACTCTATGCTACAGGACTGTTTTGATCACGCGGACTGGGAGATGTTCCGGTCTGCCTCCGATGACGACATCGAGGTTTACGCTGATAGCGTAACGTGTTTCATCAGGAAGTGTGTAGAGGACGTTGTTCCGACAAAAACTATACGGATCTACCCCAACCAGAAACCCTGGGTTAACGGCGATGTTGGCACGGCACTTACTGCGCGGACCACCGCTTTTAATTCCGGGAATGCGGAGGAGCGTAAACAAGCCAGTTATGCCCTCCGTAACTCCATCAGTACAGCCAAACGCCAGTACAGGCACAAAATTGAAGGACAGTTCAACACCACTGACTCCAGAAGTATGTGGCAGGGAATTAACACCATCACGGACTATAAACGGAATAAAAACTCCGCCATGAACACCGTTGCCTCTCTCCCGGACGAGCTTAATACTTTTTATGCTCGTTTCGAGGACAACAACAACACCGCCCTCGCGGAGAGAGCACTCGCGGCCGATACTACAGAGGTTGGTTCACTCTCCGTCTCTGTTGCGGATGTAACCCGATCCTTTCTACGGGTGAATATCCACAAAGCCGCGGGTCCAGACGGCATTCCGGGCCGCGTCATCAGAGCATGCGCGAACCAACTGGCTGGTGTTTTTACGGACATTTTCAACCTGTCCCTCTCCCTGTCTGTAGTCCCCACATGCTTCAAAACATCAACCATTGTGCCTGTACCGAAGCAATCAAAAATCACTTGCTTAAATGACTGGCGTCCTGTTGCTCTGACCCCCATCATCAGCAAATGCTTTGAGAGGTTGATCAGAGATCACATCTGCTCTGTTCTGCCCACCTCTTTGGACCCATTGCAGTTTGCCTACCGTAACACCCGCTCCACTGATGATGCCATTGCATCTACAATACACACTGCTCTATCTCACCTGGAAAAAAGGAACACGTATGTGAGAATGCTGTTTGTAGACTACAGCTCAGCATTCAACACCATAATGCCCTCCAAGCTTGATGTGAAACTCCGGGCTCTGGGCTCAAACAGCTCGCTGTGCAGCTGGATCCTGGATTTCCTGTCAGGCAGACGTCAGGTGGTTAGAATGGGCAGCAACATCTCCTCATCACTGACCCTCAACACTGGAGCCCCGCAGGGCTGTGTTCTCAGCCCACTCCTGTATTCCCTTTACACACATGACTGTGTGGCGACACATAGCTCCAATGCCATCATTAAGTTTGCTGACGATACGACGGTTGTAGGCCTGATCACTGACAATGATGAAACAGCCTACAGAGAGGAGGTGCACACTCTGACGCGCTGGTGTCAGGAGCACATCCTCTCCCTCAACGTCAGTAAAACCAAGGAGCTTGTGGTGGACTTCAGGAGGAAAGACAGAGAACACAGCCCCATCACCATTAATGGAGCACCGGTGGAGAGAGTCAGCAGCTTCAAGTTCCTCGGTGTCCACATTACTGAGGAACTCACATGGTCCGTCCACACTGAGGCCGTTGTGAAGAAGGCTCACCAGCGCCTCTTCTTCCTGAGACGGCTGAGGAAGTTTGGAATGAACCACCACATCCTCACACGGTTCTACACCAGTACTGTAGAGAGCATCCTGACTGGCTGCATCACCGCCTGGTACGGCAATAGCACCGCCCACAACCGCAAAGACCTGCAAAGGGTGGTGCGAACTGCCAGAAACATCATCGGAGGTGAGCTTCCCTCCCTCCAGGATATATATAACAGACGGTGTGTGAATAAAGCTCGGAGGATTATCAAAGACTCCAGCCACCCGAGTCATGGGCTGCTCTCACTGCTGCCATCAGGCAGGCGGTATCGCAGCATCAGGACCCGCACCACCCGACTACATGACAGCTTCTTCCCACAAGCAATAAGACTTTTGAACACATGATCTCTCACGATCTACAATCAGCACTGCACTTTATTAATCTTCATTCTGTCAAATATATTCTCACTCCCAATTCAGTTAGTGTATATATATATTTATACCCTTATCTAGTGTATGTGTATTCTACATTGTGTGTATTGTGTACATTTGTTATGTAAATTGTGTTGTGTAAATATGTTGTTATTGTAAAGTGGTTTATGTCTCGTCACTGTCATTACTGCAATGTTGCTCGGAACTGCACACTACTGTTGCACTCGTGTACACAGTAGTGTGACAATAAAGTGATTTGATTTGATTTGATCAGACTCCGATCGCTGCCATCTCACTTGACGCCGAAAAGGCATTTGATATGGTATTTTTTTTATTAACAATTTTATTGATTCCATATATCATATATTATAAAACTAATAAAAAATAACAGAATATTTGGAATCACATTATTTTATTTACAGCCCTTCCTACCGAACATTAACCCCACCCCACCACCCAACAAAAACAGATACCCCAGTGGTCAAATGCAATTGATAAAGACACACAAACAGACAATAAAACAGTAGAAAATATTTAAAAATACATTTAAAAAAAAAGTATACATACAAAAAAATGCTACAACACACACATTTAAAACAACACATCACCCTCCCCGAAAGCCCTCCAAAAAGGCTAAATAGCTGCCCCACCTCCTTGCTTCTATATGACAACTCTTCCAAAGCTGCTACCCTGCCCATCTCCTTGTACCACTCACAAAACGAGGGGGCTCCAGCTGATAACTGATAACCTGTCTACCTATCATAACACCGGCCAGGATCCAAATCATCATGTACTTATCCCCTACATCAATGACCGCCCCATCACATAAAATACAGGCTGAGGCAAAATGAGATTTGAGTACCTAATATGTTGCCCATATAACTCTGGACACTCAACCAGATTTATTGTATCTTAACAAAAAACCATGAGCTGTGTCTCCATCTTCTGATTTGCAATGCCAGCAGGTGGGTGTGTCTTTAAGACCCAACTTATACAATCTAGAGGGGGTCCAATAGAATCTATGTAAAATCTCTAATTGCATAAGGCGCCTCTGGATGTAGACTTGATTTAGAACTTGATTTAGGTTTTTTAGAATCCTCGCCTTTCTTGAGCGAAGATAACGCTCCATCTCCCAAACTCTGAAGTAGCAGGGAGTAAAACACTGATGCCTCATGTCCTTTTCCACCGTAATCACCATTTCCAGAGTATATGCCACTTTAGGGGGGGGGTGTATACTACCCCCACAAATAGTACAGAGCAGGTGGCGCAGCTGTAAATACCTATAGAACTGAGATCTGGGAATCCTAATATGTTGAACCATATTTTCAAAAGATCTCAACACTCCACTCTCATATAGGTCACTGAGTGTAGTAACCCCCTTCACAATCCACTCTGACCAGCAGAAAGGGGACTTATTAATACATAATTTTGGATTCTGCCATATGCTCGAGGCAAAATATAAAACAATTTCAGAATTAAACCGCCTGGACAATTTTGTCCATACCAAGTGCAAATGTGAGATAACAGGATATAATTTAATTTTAACTCTGATTCATTTGATAGAAAGGCTTTGCAATGGTGAAATAGGGGCAAGAACTTCCTGTTCTATACAGAACCATGGAAGGGCTCTCCTCAGGTGGAAGCAACGAATGAGTCAAATGTCTGAGATCGAATGTAAAATAATAAAACAAAATCTTGGGTAGGCGCATCCTATCAAATTGCTTGAAATAAGAGGACATCGACAGAGAGAGACTGTAGCCAGTAGTTGAATTTTGGAATACAATTAATTTTAATAACATTATCTTTCCCAATCATAGATAAATGTAGTGAAGCCCACCTGTCCACATCGCTCAAATACCACCCCATTAAGGGGTCAAAATGAACTCCAACCAAATAACACAATTTTGCTGGGAATAAAATGCCCAAACACTTAATGCCCTGTCTGGGTCACTGGAAAGTGCCTGACCGAAAAGCCATCACCGGGCAGCATACTGTCAGAGCCAAAGCCTTGGATCTAGACCAATTGACTCTATATCCTGAAATCTCAAAAAAGGAATGAATAATTCTGTGGAGGCAAGGCATATATCTAGTGGGGTCAAAGACAAATAATAAAATATAATCTGCATAAAGCAAAAGTTTATGCGCCATACCTCCCGCCACGCAATTGACCCTTCGCTTTGCCCCACCATAAAAGCGTTTCTGACCAACTGTTTATTGGCAACTGTTGCCCCGTCACCATTACTCTGACAAGCGTTTGCCTTTTTACAATGAGAGCCTATGAGAGTAATGTGTGTTTGAGTAGTTTTAAGCAGGATTTTATCTAAAGTAAAAAAAAAAAAAATTAAAAAAAAAGTTTCTGGGTCACTTGTAATAGTGACACGAGGTACCTAGAGAGGATACACGCACTGTTTTTCTTTCTTTTTAAGAAAATATTTCAATTAATGATGAGAAGAGCATGTTATGGATTAAATTGCATCCACTTAGCAAAGGGTAAATTGTTTAAATAGCTTCTAGAAAACCCATTTTGATAATTCCATTATGTTCAAAAATAGTACAAGATGTACATATAGGTTACAGGAAACATTGAACACTGATGGATATCAAACAGATTTCAATTGGTTTGCATGATTGTTCCAATATAGCTGAACACCATGCCTATATTATATTGGCAGTGAGTGTTGATGGAGGACTGTTGGCTGGGCAGTAAATCTACCACTGCTTAAGCCAGACAAAGTAGGTCTATAATCAATCAGTCACAGCTGCTGCTAGCATCTCAGTATTATAGTATTTAAATGGCCTGGGTGACTTGTGTAAAGATCTGCCAGACCAAGCAACAGGATGGAGAATAGAATAAAAAAAAAAGTCTACTCGAGTTTTACACAGATTACGGCATCATTCTCAAAGTCTTACAGCTCATGAACCACAACACCTATACAACAAACCACAGCAGTAAGTCATGACACCAACACATGTTATCCCTGCTTGCACTGCATGTCACATGTTTACTGTAGCTTCAACCACCAGCAATGAGGGATTTACATGTGATAAATATGAGGATTTAATATTGTGATAGAGATTCTGAGATTACAGGAAACACCTCTTTCAGTAGCCTAGCATACATGTAGTTGGATTTGATGCTTTTATAATTTTGTTAGATTTCTTGAACTATAATAGGGAAGGACTGAAGTTGTGCATAGGGAATACTATGAGACACCGTCTTCTGACTTGTTGCAGTCAGTTGCATAATTCCTCCACTTGCGTTCAGATGTGTGTCATTAATAACTAATTCCTTATATTATTTAGGACATGTACCCAGAACTTTCAAGCTTGCAGTTATTAAATCACTTATCAAGAAACTACAGCTTGATCCTCGAGAGTTAGCTAATTATAGACAAACCTAAAATCTCCCATTTACATCTAAAATACATCAGATATTGAAATAAATACTTTTTTGGTAGTGTCCTCCCACTTCTGTTCTTTTTAACAGAGAAATGGTATCTGTGAAGAATTTCAGTCAGGATTTAGGCCCCATTATATTACAGAGAATGCACTTATCAGAGTTGCTAATGACTTGTTCTTATCATCTGCTCCTGGCTGCATCTCTTCTAGAACTTTTAGATCTTAGTACTCGACATTCTCTTGGATAGGCTTGAGAATTATGTTGGCATTTGTGGACAGGCATTAGCATTGTTTAGATACTATTTATCTGACCACTTCCACTTTGTATAAATGAGTAGTTTTCAGATCAAGAAGTAGTCAAATATGGAGAGCCACATGGCTCAGTCTTAGGTCCCCTGCTTTTCTCCTGAGAGACTGTAACAAAGTTCAATGGAAAGGAGGAGGCGAGAACCGTCTTGACAATATAAATAATCTTTTAATAAAACAAAAAGGCTCAAACATAAAAGCATGCAGGGCAGCTGCCCGTATCACACACTCTCTCTATCTCTTTTAGATCTAGAGTAAAGATTCATCTCTTCAGCCAGGCATACACCTAATTTATCCATTAACTCATAGTTATGCTGCATTGATTATTCAGGTCTGCCTGAACCAGAAACAATTTTCACATTTATTAACATTTATTTATGAGACTCTCTATTGTTATATTTGGTATGTCTACTCACCTATATAGGCCTCATGTGATGTGGGGACAGGAACAGCCATACAGAAGTAGCTGTCAGACTGTTAAGAAACAAACACATATATTAGGCAGTTTTTCCCATACATTTTGCAACAACATTTATTGCTGCTCTGATAATGCAAACAAGCTCAAGAACTAAATATAGATACAGCACTTTGGGAAACTGTACTATGAATCAGCCTAGGGTTTGTTGTTTGTGGTTCTGGGCCAATGATAGACCAATTCAACTCACATCAATACCACAGCAATAAACAGTATGAAATCATAAAATAATATCTTGTTTTTTATGTTATTGGATGATTCTCATAAAACTAAGCTTGATTTCTATATAAAATCATTTTGAAATTCAATTTAAAACTTTTAAAAAAATGATACTAATTGTGCACAGAGATTACAACAGATTTCATGCTTTGTAAGATTATGGATAGAATTTTCAGGTTAACTTCTAATTACCGCAACACGTCCAAATTCAAAATTAGGACCATTAAATGTAGTATAAACTTAATATATATACAGTATAAATATTTTTCCACAGCAAAGTTTTTGTCATTCAATTAAGACCATGAGTTGGGAGGTTAAATAAATAAGTGTTCTTCACTTTTAACTGCTATTTACAATTAAAAACACAGACTGGGTTCATGCGCCACTTTATGCCTGTATCTTATTCCTACCCCTATTGCCTTGTGTAATACCGATGGGATGAGAGACCACCTGGGGAAAACTAAGGTTGCTGCTGGAAGAGGTATTAGAGAGGCCAGCAGGGGGTACTCGTCCTGTGGTCTTTGTGGGTCCTAATACCCTATTATAGTGATGGGGACACTGTACTGTAAAAAAGGCCACCGTCCTTTGGATAAGACATTAAACCGAGGTTCTGACTCTCTGTAGTCATTTAAAATCAACTAAGACAATTCTCGAAAAGAGTAGGGGTGTAACACCGGTGTCCTGGCAACATTCCCAAATTGGCTCTTATCAATCATGGCCTCCAAATAATCCCCTATCATGAATTGGCTCAATCACTCCACTAATCACATCTATTGTCCAATATCTGGTGTGTGGTGAGTGTACTGGCACACTATGTCTGCCGTTGCATCATCCAGGTGGATACTGCACACTGATGGTGGTTGAGGAGAGTCCCCTGTTCACTGTGCAAAGCACTGTGAGTGTAGTGTCAGAAAATCGCAATACAAATGTAACAATTCATTCATTCAAAATATATACATATATACAGGCTGTGTCAAAGGATGTTCAACTTTTGGAGTTATTTGCATTACATAATAAAGAGTTGCAATGTTAAAACAACTGATTGCTTGCATGTACGATAGTGCATGGTGTATTTATAGCCAAAAGAAGTCAAGCAAATTGTGCTTCACGAGGTGATAAATATCCCATTCAATTTTGTAATAAGCTTTCAATATCAATTTTGTATTCCCTACCACAAATGGTTTGTTTAAATCTCAAACAGCATATGTGGTATAAAGAAATGGAAGACTCTCTTTCTCTTAACACAACGGTAAAGAATCAACAAGTAATGGTAATAAAAATAATAATAACAATATCCACTACACAATATAAAAAAATAATAATTTGATACAACATTAATGAACATATATAAATGCCCTTTCACCCACGTATGTTCATGGGACAAGACATTTTTGCACTCATTGTATGGTGGATATAATCAGCAAAGCTCAAGCGTATGACATGCAAACATCAGCAACCTATTGCGATCAGCAGTATATAGTTTAAAGTTTTAAGAAACTTGAATGTCAGACACAAGTCAATAAGATTCTTGTGGTTGTGGATGAGTGAGATGGTGTCCCAGAAATGATAAAAAGTCTGTTTTTATCCAAACCTATTGAATGCAAATGTGTTGTGTGAAAGTTTGCAAAGAGAAGGGGAGAGCAGGTCACAAACTAATGTGGGGCTAGTTGTAGCACACATGGTTTAAACGTTTCCACACAAACTGGTTAGATGAAACTTAATTTGTTTACAAGTTGACATATCAACACTGTGTAGACAAAAAAATGCACCAAAATGTAATTTTACAGAAGCAAAAATCTAAATTCTCACAAAAAGTATATAATCTCTGTTTTCACTGTTTATTCAAAATCTGTTAGAACAAACTATTTAATTCCATGCAGTCAGATATGTAATTACATAATTTCCCTTTAACCCCTGGGGTCGATTTCTCCTGACTTAGCTAATTATCCCTAATGTGATCATACCCACAGGCAGAGGGCGCTATTCATACGGTAATGTGCTGAGGCGATCAATGCAAATGGTAAACGCCCCAACAGTGCCTTTAAAAACTTTAAGATCATTCACTTTTCTGCACATTTGGAAGATAGCACAATAAACAGGTGAGGAAGCTCCTGAATAGTGATGAAGAGATAACATTTTCCTCAGAAGAAGAGCGGGACTCGGATGAACGTTTGCATTTTGAAGAGTGACTTGATCCAGACGAGGATACAATTTCGGATTGTCATCATCAACAAATCTTGAGTTTGCAAATATCTGTTCAGGTGTAAATGAGTAAAATGCACTTTAAATATGCCCATATTGGAAAATCAGCATATTATAATGATTTCTGAAGGATCATGTGACACTGGAGACTTCATTAATAATGCTGAAAATTCAGCTTTGATCACAAATTGTATTTTACAATATATTCAAATAGAAAACTGTTCTTTTAAATTGTAAAAATAATTCACAATATCACTGTTTTTACTGTGTTTTGAATCAAATAAATGCAGCCTTGGTGAACAGAAAGAGACTTCTTCTAAAACTTGTAAAAGGCAGTGTAGGTCTAAAATTTAAGTTAAGTATTTATGTAAAGAAAATGTATAGTCAGATTACTTCTTTTAACTTAAAATTTGATTTTGATCATTAAGTGTCCTTAGATTCATTCTCTTTCTGTCACTGTGGCAGGGCGGAGGGCGGGGCCGGATGGTGATTCTACACACCCAGTCCCTTATCAGGCTAATCAAGCCTCCTAGACTCAGAAGATCCATCCCCAAGTGTCAATTATATTCTGTACTGAAGATATCCATCTGAGCCAATTTGAATGGAAGTCTATAGAGGTGGTTGCTAGGGTGCTGTAAATGGTTGCTAGGGCATGGCTACTCCATTTACAAGGTGAAACTTAAAGACTGATTGGTTGCCTGAGTGTAATGAGCCAACCCCTGTGTCCCTACGACATTTCGATTATTCGATTATTGATTGGGAGATATGATCCCACAAAATAAAGTGTCTTGTCATAGTAGGGAAAAAACTATTGTTTTCATGGGAGAGACCCTTGCCACAGTATGCCAATGGGGAATGCTAGGCTGCATCAAATGAGTCCACCCACATGTCTTTACGAAGTTCTGTTCCGGAGATATGATCCTTCAAAGTTCGTCGCAATGCAAAGTCAATGGGACGTTTTGGGGTGTTTTTTTGCCCCCCAGGGGTGTAACGTACCCCCCACCCCTTAGAAAAGTCATAGCACAGGTGTCCTCAATAGGCCGTTCGGTTTGACACCTCATTCGTGGGTCTACGCCAAATGGCGTGGGACGAGTTAGGTGCCGAAGTTTTGTACGGAAGAAGAAAAAGAAAAAATACGATTTTCTGGTGAAGACAAATGTGATTTGTTACATGGTTGCTAGGGTAACCCCATCTGGTTGCTAAACAGTTACCAAGGTGACAGCCAACAATGCTCCTTGCCATCCTGAATGAAATAAGTCAACCCAGAAGTCTCTACGAATTTCTGGTGCAGAGATATGTGATTTGTTACTTGGTTGCTAGGGTTACCCCATCTGGTTGCTAGGCAGTTATCAAGGTGACAGCCAGCAATGCTCCTTGCCATCCTGAGTGAAATAAGTCAACCTGGAAGTCTCTATGATTTTCTAGTGCAGAGATATGTGATTTGTTACTTGGTTGCTAGGGTAACCCCATCTGGTTGCTAGGCAGTTAACAGGGTGATACTTATCAAGGCTACTTTCCATCCTGAGTGAAATAAGTCAACCCGGAAGTCTCTATGATTTTCTGATGCAGATATACGTAATTTGTTACTTGGTTGCTAGGGTAACCCCATCTGGTTGCGATGCAGTTACGAGGTTTATACATTTTACGGCTACTTGTCATCCTGAGTGAAATAAGTCAACTCGGAATTCTCTACGATGTTCTGTTGCAGAGATATTTGATTTGTTACTTGGTTGCTAGGGTAACCCCATCTGGTAGTTATGCAGTTATGAGGGTGATACTTACCAATGCTACTTGCCATCCTTAGTGAAATAAGTCAACCCGAAAGTTTCTACGACATTCTGATTCTGAGATACCCATCTTTGTTATTTTGAATGGAAGTTAATGGTGTTTGGTTGCTAGGATGATCTAAATGGTTGCTAGGGCATAGCTAAGTATTTCTCATGATGATATTTGAAGACTGATTGCTCACACAATTAAAAAAACAACTCTCATGACTCTAGGACATTCTGATCAGAAGATATCACACTCTGATTGAAATCAACTGAGCTGGTTGCTAGGGTGCTCTAAATGGTTGCCAGGGCATGGCTAGCCAGTGAACAGAGTGATTCGTATTGGCTACATACTATCCTAAATCAAAAGAGCCATTCCCCAAGTGTCTATGATATTCTGTTCTGAAGATGTAGTTCTGAGACTTTTTGAATGGAAGTTAATGGGGTGTGGTTGCTAGCATCTCAAAAATGGTTGTTAGGGTGTAGCTATGCCATTTCCAAGGTGATATCTAAAGACTGATTGGCAGCCCGAGTGAAATGAGCCCACCCCCATGTCTCTAGAACATTTTGATTGGGAGATATGATCCCACAAAATAAAGTGTCTTGTCATTGTAGGGAAAAAACAATTGTTTCATGAGAGAGACCCTCGCCATAGTATAGTCAATGGGACATTTTGGGGTGTTTTTTTTTTTTTTTGCCAACCAGGGGTGTACCGTACCCCAACCCCTTAGAAAAGTCAGAGCACAGGTGTCGTCTATATGCCGGTCGATTTGACACCTCATTTATGTGTCTACGACAAATGGTGCAGGACGACATAGGTGCCAAAATTTGTACGGAATAAGAAGAAAAATAAGTATGTGAGATTACAATAGCCTGTAGTATCAATGTACCAAATGTAACCAAAAATTTTTTTACCAAAAAATGGGAATTTTGGCCATGACCTGTAGCGCCCCCTAAAGGCAAATGTGGGCCATTCTTTGCACAGTATTTCAGGGTGATGTCATCTTGAAGAATGTTAGGTTTGAAAAACAATCAGTCAAAACATTTGATTTATAGACATATTTACATAAATTTGCCCCTTTAAGCCATTTTGTGTTTTATTCATTTTTGCTAAGTAACAAATTGAAAGACATCAATTCTACACATGGGTACCAAATTTCAAGTCAATTGGAGCAACGATTTAGGATAAGAAGATCTTTGTAAGTTCTTTCCAAATTTTCACTGTACAGGAAAATCCATCATGGCCGAAGTTATGGGCCCCATGAGAAATGAGGCATGTACACCAGGTTTCAGAAGAATTGAATAAATGTGGTGGAAATGCCATCACTTTGAAAATAGGACATTTGGGCATGGCTTGTAGTGCCCCCTAAGGACGAATGTGGGCCATTCTTGGTGTGGGGCTTCCTGTTGGCCTGTAGTATCAATGTACAAAATTAGAAAATTTTTGACCCAAAAATGGGAAATTTGGGCATGGCCTGTAGTGCCCCCTAAAGGCAAATGTGTGCCATTCTTGGTGTGGGGTTTCCTGTTGACCTGTAGTATCAATGTACAAAATTAGAACATTTTTGACCCAAAAATGGGACATTTGGGTAGCGCCCCCTAAAGGCAAATGTGGGCCATTCTTTGCATAGTACTTCAGAGTGATGTCATCTTGAAGAATGTTAGGTTTGAAAAAAAATCAGTCAAAATGACAAGGGCAAATGCTGGCCATTATTGGTTTAGGGGTTACCGTTGGACTGTAAAAATAGTATTAATAATAATAATAATAATAATAATTTCTCAAGCCAACATAGTTATGTCATCTTGAAGCATGTTAGGTTTGAAAAACCATCAGTCAAAATTACATTTGGTTTATTGACACATATATATTGATCAAATGTGGACATTTACATAAACACGCCCCTATCAGCCATTTTATATCGTATTCATTTTTGCTAAGTAACGTTTTCAAAGACATCAACCAAATTTCAAGTGTTCAGGGGAAGAAGAGTTTTGTAGGTTTTTGCAAATTTTCACAGTACAGGAAAAACCATCATGGCCGAAGTTATGGGCCCCATGAGAAATGAGGCATGTACACCAGGTTTCAGAATAATTGGACAAATGGCGTGGAAATGCCATCACTTTGAAAACATTTTCTTTGGGCATGGCCTGTAGCGCCATCTATGGGCGAATGTGGGCCATTCTTGGTTTGGGGGTACTCGTTGGCATGGAGTATCAATGTGCCAATTTAGAAAATTTTTGATCAGTGACTTTCTGAGATATTGGGGCTCAAGTATAATAATAATAATAATAATAATAATAATAATAAAACTGTCAATAACAATAGATTCCCTCCTACCGGAGGAATCTAATATTAATAATAATAATACTATCAATAACAATAGATTCCCTCCTACCGGAGGAATCTAATAATAATAAAACTGTCAATAACAATAGATTCCCTCCTATCGGAGGAATCTAATAATGATAATAATAATAATAATAATAATAATATTGTCAATAACAACAGATTCCCTCCTACCGGAGGAATCTAATAATAATACTGTCAATAACAATAGATTCCCTCCTACTGGAGGAATCTAATAAAACTGTCAATAACAATAGATTCCCTCCTATTGGAGGAATCTAATAATAATAATAATAATAATAATAATAGTCAATAACAACAGATTCCCTCCTACCGGAGGAACCTAATAATAATACTGTCAATAACAATAGATTCCCTCCTACTAGAGGAATCTAATAATAATACTAATACTGTCAATAACAATAGATTCCCTCCTACCTGAGGAATCTAATAATACTGTCAATAAAAACAGATTCCCTCCTACCGGAGGAATCTAATAATAATAATACTGTCAATAACAATAGATTCCCTCCTACTGGAGGAATCTAATAATAATAATAATAATACTGTCAATAACAATAGATTCCCTCCTATCGGAGGAATCTAATAATAATAATAATACTGTCAATAACAATAGATTCCCTCCTACTGGAGGAATGTAATAATTATAATAATAATAATAATAATAATACTGTCAATAACAATAGATTCCCTCCTACTGGAGGAATCTAATAATAATAATAATAATAATAATAATATCAATAACAATAGATTCCCTCCTACCGGAGGAATCTAATAATAATAAAACTGTCAATAACAATAGATTCCCTCCTATCGGAGGAATCTAATAATGATAATAATAATAATAATATTGTCAATAACAACAGATTCCCTCCTACCGGAGGAATCTAATAATAATACTGTCAATAACAATAGATTCCCTCCTACTGGAGGAATCTAATAAAACTGTCAATAACAATAGATTCCCTCCTATTGGAGGAATCTAATAATAATAATAATAATAATAATAATAATATTGTCAATAACAATAGATTCCCTCCTACTGGAGGAATCTAATAATAATAATAATAATACTGTCAATAACAATAGATTCCCTCCTATCGGAGGAATCTAATAATAATAATAATACTGTCAATAACAATAGATTCCCTCCTACTGGAGGAATCTAATAATAATAATAATAATAATAATAATAATAATAATACTGTCAATAACAATAGATTCACTCCTACTGGAGGAATCTAATAATACCATCAATTACAATAGATTTCCTCCTACTGGAGGAATCTAATAATAATAATACCGTCAATTACAATAGATTTCCTCCTACAGGAGGAATCTAATAATAATAATACAGCAAATAACTATAGATTTCCTGCTACCAGAAGAATCTAATAATAATAATAATAATATAACTGTCAATAACAATAGATTTCCTCCTACAGGAGGAATCTAATAATAACAATAATACAGCAAATAACTATAGATTTCCTGCTACCGGAAGAATCTAATAATAATAGTAATATAACTGTCAATAACAATAGATTTCCTCCTACTAGAGTAATATAATAATAATAATAATAATAACACTGTCAATAACAATAGATTTCCTCCTACTGGAGGAATCTAATAAAAATAAAACCGTCAATAACAATAGATTTCCTCCTACCGGAGGAATCTAATAATTAGGGAAATTTCCTAAAGAAAATGTGAGTGGTGCTTGCCGTGGCAAAATTCTTCACAGAGCATGTTCTAGCATGTTGTTAAGCACTAATATTATGATCCTAGAATGTTGGTAGCATGTGTTTTCATGATACTAGCATGTAGGTAGTATGTTTTAGCACTTCACTCTAATGTTGCTAGCATGTGTTAGCATGAATTTTGCACATTTTATCATCTTTTAGCTCTTCACTAGGTGATTCTAGCATGCGATAGCATGAAGCAAACACTTTTTAGCATGTCTCAACACTTTGTTAGGTGATGCTATCATGTGCTAGCACATTTTTAGCATGTCTCATCACTTCGCTAGGCAATGCTATCATGTGCTAGCACATTTTTTGCATGTTTCAACACTTTGCTAGGCAATGCTAACATGTGCTAACATGATTCTAACACGTTTTAACATGTCTCAACACTTTGCTAGGCGATGCTTTCATGTGCTAACACATTTTTCGCATTTCTCATCACTTTGCTAGACAATGTTAGCATGTGCTAGCATGATGCTAGCACGTTTTTTGCATGCTCCAACACTTCGCTAGACAATGCTAGCATCTGCTAACAGTATGCTTGCACGTATTTAACATGTTTCAACACTTTGCTAGCTGATGCTAGCATGTGTTAACATGATGTTAGCATGTTTTTAACATCACAACACTTTGCTAAGCGATGCTAGCATGTGTTACTATGATGTTAGCATGTTTTTAGCACTTTGCTAGGCGTTGATAGCATGTGTTAGCATGATTTTTAGAACAGTCTAGAAACTTCCTGTTTGGCTCATTTGAATAAGTGAGATACTATCATTACCTAGCGAAATGCTAAAAACATGATAGCGACATGCTAAAACATGATAGAAACACATAGTGAAGTGCTAAAACATGCTAAAAATGCACTTGCATCATGCTAACACTTGTTAGCATCGCCTAGCGAAGTGCTAAAACCTGCTAAAAATTTGATAGCATCATGCTAACACTTGCTAGCGTTGCCTAGCGAAGTGTTAAAAAAACTTTAAAAATGTGCTAGGATCATACTAACACATGCTAGCATCATCTAATGAAGTGCTAAAACATGCTAAAAACATGCTAGCATCATGTTAACACATCTGGGAAAAAAAATTATCATATGGGTCTGGAACCACATGAAGGAGAGTTAATGATGACTATTTTCAATTATGGGTGACCTACTCCTTTAAATGAGCAGGTACCGTTTCATGTTGTCTTTAAACATCACAGCTTTCAATCTAATTTATATTACCCAAACACACATCAAACCAAACAGGAGACCAATTAAAAATTTGCTCAGTTACACACTCCAACATACATCTAATAAACCAAAATCCCCAAAACCTTCAAAGGGCCAAATAGGAATCTAAGACAGAAATGCTTTAAAAATAATATTGTTCGATCAATTATTTAAGTCTTCAGTGTTAAGTTTCTTCATTGAGGGGTCTATACAGTAGCCCCCTACATCAGTGCTCAACACCAGAGATGAATCACTTCAGTAACACTTTGCAATAAGGTTCCATTTGTTAACAATAGTTAACAGCATTAGTTAACAACATGAGATAACATGAACTAACAATAAACAATACTTAAGCATTTATTAACCCTAAATAATGTTAATTTCAACATGTACTAATACATTTTTTAAATCAAAAGTTTTATTTGTTAACATTAGTTAATACAATCTGGGGACTGTATCAAAGCTACAGTCAGCCATATAAACAATTAGAATTCATCTACAACAAGGAGTGACAGGGACAGTACGAGTGCAGTACAGCAGCTCAACTGTGAAAAAATGCAGTCTAGAACTTGGGCCTGAAGAAGCACCATGGCAGAATCAAGACATGAAAATAAAAAAAGCATCTGGTGGCGTTTAACGTCTGCTGTGATAATAAAAAAATAAACCATGAGAAATTTATTTTTACATATTATTTAATGCTCTTCCTCTTAGGAACGTGTCTTCTCTGCTTTTCAAGAAAGTGTCTTTTTTTATATATTTTTACTGTATATGTAAAGAGGTCTTACTTCTGTTGGAATCACTCCTGGCATGTGGATATCCAGGGAGAAATTAAAAGGATTAGACAAGTCAAATGGCTGTCTGATCCTGGAGCAGTCATTTGGGTCTGACCAGGCACTGTCCTGAAACCTGTAAACAGAAAAAACAAGCTTAAATAGATCTCATAAGATAATGATATGAGGAGTGGATGACAATACTGGTGTCTAGAGAGAAGGGTGGATGAGGGCAGATATAATGTCAGTATTTAATAATGATTAGGGCTAAGTATCGATACAAATTTCCTGATATGATTACTATTTGCGTGCTTTCGATTCCAATTTCAATTCTATATCAACTCAAATAGGCATATTTCAGTTATAATGTCCATTTTCTTATATATAAAAGAAATTCTCCACAAGACTGCAGGATAGTGAGTGACATGACTCTCCACAGAACTCACGCCAGGTGAGGTGATGGACGGAGGACTGAATTCAAAGTTCTTTGATAGTGGTTATAAAAGGGGCTGCCAGTGGGAGCTGAAGAGGGAGTTGCCTGGCATCATGTGAGGGTTGGACGTGTCAAGGGCGAGCTCTGCGAACTTTGCAAGATATTAATACTTTTTATGTAGCTGCAGACAGGGCACTCAGTTTGAAGAGTGCGGAGGGAGAGATTCAGCATCAACTGTCAAGCATGTCGGTAATGCTGGCAAAGGTCGTTGCTGATTTGGAGGATCTCCGAGCTGGAACCCTGTGAGCTCGCTCGATTTCCAGCTTATGGGCTGTTATGTCAGGCAGACTCGGGAAGAGCCTGTCTAGGAATTTCACAATATCTCTGCCTTCTTTGTTCCAACAATTCCAAAAATTTGGAGGAACAATAGTCTCCATGGCAGTGATCGATCAACATATTACAGCAAATCTTGGTGTAATATGTCGATCGATCACTGCCATGGAGACTAAATTCTCTGAGTTGGTTACAAGAATGGGAAACATCGAGAAACAGATAGATTATGGGAGGAGACTATAATTTATTGATGGACTCAGTCCTTGATTATAGTGAAGCAAAAGGGTGTAAGCCCCCTAGAGCAGCATTGAGCAGCATTCACAGGATGTGTGAAAACCTTGGCCATACAGATATTTGGAGACTTTTGAACCCATCTGGTAGGGACTTATAAAAAATTCATCAGTCCATAAGATTCTAATCCACTATTCTAGAATAGATTTTTTTTATATCCAAGTCCCTCATTTCATTTGTTATTGATTTCACAATTGGAAACATTTTAGTCTCAGATCACACTCTGGTGAGTTTTAGGTGTTGCCACATATGGAGAAAAATAAATCATATACAGTGCATCTGGAAAGTAGTCAGAGCGCTTCACTTTTTCCACATTTTGTTATGTTACAGCCTTATTCCAATATTGATTAAATTCATTATTTTCCTCAAAATTCTACAAACAATACCCCATAATGACAACATGATAAAAATCCCATGTACATAAGTATTCACAGACTTTGCTCAATACTTTGTAAAAGCACCGTTGGCACCAATTACAGCCTCAAGTCTTTTTGTGTATGATGCTACAAGCTTGGAACACCTATTTTTGGGCAGTTTCTCCCATTCTTCTTTGCAGGACCTCTCAAGCTCCATCAGGTTGGATGGGGAGCGTCGGTGCACAGCCATTTTCAGATCGCTCCAGAGATGTTCAATCGGGTTCAAGTCTGGGCTCTGGCTGGGCCACTCAAGGACATTCACAGAGTTGTCCCGTAGCCACTCCTTTGTTATCTTGGCGGTCTGCTTAGGGTCGTTGTCCTGTTGGAAGATGAACCTTCACCCCAGTCTTCATCAAGGACGTCTCTGTACATTGCTGCATTCATCTTTCCCTCGATCCTTACTAGTCTCCCAGTTCCAGCCGCTGAAAAACATTCCCAAAGCATGATGCTGCCACCACCTTGCTTCACTCTAGGGATGGTATTGACCAGGTGATGAGCGGTGCCTGGTTTCCTTCAGACATAACGCATGCCATTCAGGCCAAACAGTACAATATTTGTTTCATCAGACCAGAGAATTTTGTTTCTCATGGTCTGAGAGTCCTTCAGGTGCCTTTTGGCAAACTCCAGGCAGGCTGTCATGTGCCTTTTACTGAGGAGTGGCTTCCGTCTGGCCACTCTACCATACAGGCCTGATTGGTGGGGTGCTGCAGAGATGGTTGTTCTTCTGGAAGGTTCTCCTCTCTCCACAGAGAAATGCTGGAGCTCTGTCAGAGTGACCACCGGGTTCTTTGTCACCTCCCTGACTAAGGCCCTTCTCCCCCAATCACTCAGTTTGGCCAGGCGGACAGCTCTAGGAAGAGTCCTGATGGTTCCAAACTTCTTCCATTTACAGATGATGGAGGCCACTGTTCTCACGGGGGCCTTCAATGCTGCAGAAATGTTTCTGTACCCTTCCCCAGATCTGTGCCTCGATACAATCCTGTCTCAGAGGTCTACAGACAATTCGAAAATGGCTGTGCACTATAGACTTCATGGTTTGGTTTGTGCTCTGACATACACTGTTAACTGTGGGACCTTATATAGACAGGTGTGTGCCTTTCCAAATCATGTCCAATCAACTGAATTTACGACAGGTGGACTCCAATCAAGTAGTAGAAACATCTCAAGGATGATCAGTGGAAACAGGATGCACCTGAGCTCAATTTTGAGTGTCATGTCAAAGGCTGTGAATACTTCTGTACATGTGATTTATTTTTTTTATTTTTAATAAATTTGCAAAGATTTCAAACAAACTTCTATCACATTGTCATTATGGGGTATTGTTTGTAGAATTTTTAGGAAAAAAATTATGTGGGCAGGTGGGCTTTATTACATTTATCTATGATTGGGAAGGTTAATGATATTAAAATTAATTTTATTCCAAAATTCAACTACCTGCTACAATCACTCCCTGTAGATGTCCCCCTCTCTTATTTCAAGCAATTTGATAGCATAGCGAAGTCCTTCATTTGGAATGGTTAAGCGTCCTAAATTGCATTTTAATAAGTTACATAGACCGATTGACAAAGGTGGGCTAGGCCTACCCAAGATTTTGTTTTATTATCATGCATTCGGTTTCAGACATTTGGCTCATTGGACGTTTCCACCTGAAAAAGCCCCTCCCTGTTTTTTTAATTCTTGCCTCTATTTTGCCATTGCAAAGCCTTTATTTTAAACAAATCGGAGAAGTTAAGTTACATCCCGTTATCTCGTATTTGCACTTGGTATGGACAAAAGTGTCCAGAGTGTTTAATTCAAACATTTTTTTAAAGGTTAACTCAAGCATGTGGCTGAACCTTAAATTATGAATTAATAAATCACCTTTCTGCTGGTCAGAGTGGATTGTGAGGAGCGTTACTACACTCTGTGACCTGTATGAGAGTAAAGTGTTGAAATCTTTAAAAAATTTGGTTCAACATATTGTGATTCCCAGATCTAAGTTTAATACGTATTTACAGCTGCATCACCTGCTTTGTATTGTTTTTGGGAGTAGCGCACACACACCCCTAAAGCGGCAGATACTCTGGGAGAGGTGATTAATGCTTTTGGAAAAGGTCATGAAGCATCAGTGTATTACTACCTGATAATTCAGAGTCTGTGGGATGGATCTTCAACATCTCTCAAGTGATTATGGGAGAAAGATTTAAATTTGATATTGGAAGAAGGAGTGTGGGCTAGGGTTCTAAAAAATGTCAAGTCTGCATCTAGAGATGCAAGGGTGTACCTTATGCAATTCAAGATTTTACATTTGACCCCCTCTAGATTGTATAGGCTTGGTCTTAAAGACGCACCCACCTGCTGGTGATGGCAATCGGAGTATGGAGACACCACCCATGTTTTTTGTTGGTGTGTTGAGATACAGGAATTTTGGTTGAAGGTTAAGAGTTTTGTATGTGACGTGTTGGGCACTCAGGTTTAGTTTTGCCCTAGACTCTGTGTGCGATGGAGTGGTCATCGAAGTGGGGAATAAACACATAAAAAAAATTGGGTACTGACCAGTGTAATGATCATCAGGCAAATTATTTTAAGGGGATGGAGGTCGGCTTTGGCACCCTCATTTCAGGAGTGGCGCACGAAGATAGGAAGGGTGGTGGCTTTTGAGGAAGTGTCATTTAGAAGACTGCGTAAATTAGATTTGTTTGTTGGGTGATGGGGTTTTTGGTATGCTCATGTGTGACCACAGTGATGTTTGTAGAGGGTCGGGGTGGGAGCTTGGAAGGGGTAATTGTGGTTTATAAATGTTGATTCTGTGTATGTTTTGCTTTTCTTTGTTTACAGAATGAATCAATACAAAATTTGAATTACAAGAGGGAAAAAAAAACATCCCAGAAGATACATTTGGAACATTTTGTACACCCAGACATGTTAGTATGAATTTTATATAAAACATTTTTATCATTATCATGATTTTACCTTTGCATACTAACTGAATTTCCCTGTTGTCAGCTTTTACCCAAGCAGTTCATTGCAGCAAAAGTTAATGAGCAAATGGTGGCACAGAAGTGCAGCAGGAGTGCATTTGTTTAATTCTTGCTAATTTCCAACGATTTGTTGTGGAGACCATTAAATGCTTATATATTTTGTATTTATTTATTTATATTAGCCTGTATCACTGCTCTCTAGTTATCGTTAATGACATCAGCCATTGACCAAAGAAACCACTTCCATCCATCCATCCATCGTCAACCGCTTATCCTGCGTACAGGGTCGCGGGGGGCTGGAGCCTATCCCAGCTAACATTGGGCGAAAGGCAGGGTACAAAGAAACCACTTGAATTTCGCAAACTAATTTTCCTTTTTACATTTTTTTGCCGTGAGCGGCACAGAATTGCACTGTTTTGCCTCTGAATTTCTCCAAGTGAGTCCACTTGGTGTTGCTGTGGATCCGTGTTGTTTAGGTGTTGGATGAGAGAAGATATTTCATTGCGTCTGTGCTTCTAAACCAAACCAAGTTATATTACAAGGCAATAATTGTAATATTTTGGTTCTTATTTAATTCTGCTCTTTTTGTATTCGGTTCTTATTGGAGTCATGTAAACCAACACACAAGGATCTACTTTTATGATGAAAAAAATGCGTAGCGAACTCGGAAGCTGATTGGACCAGTATGTGTGAGAAAATCTCCGTACACAGGCAGAGCAAATTTGATAAAAAGCAAACTTTCACCACTTATTATTCTGAATAAGAACATGTGAAATTATCCCATCCCTATTATAAATTCACAGAGCTCTTAGCAGATTTTGGAATTGGCACACTGTTTATCATCCAATCAGACAATGTCCAATGTCTGCCAATGTCAATAATCTCAAAATGGCAATATAGGTCTATAACTAGACAATATCATTCTATGACTAGACAATCAAGTTATCACAATCAAAGCTATACTAATTGATTGAAAATATGATTTTTAAAACAGAATCTAAAAACTAGCCAGTACAAAATATTTAGATTAAAAGTACAAAGGGCAAGTAATTTGACCAATGCAACAGGACAGAGGAAGCCAATTTAAAACTCTTGCTCATTTGTTTTTTATTACAAAAGATAGTTATCACTAAATTATAATACACACAAAGAGACAGTCATGCATCTGTACAATGTTTTTAATTTCTGGAAGTTAAAATAAAAAAAGTTATAATGGTCCATTAGGGGTGGGTGAAATGACCAAAATCTTACATCACAACAAATTTTATATCATGATAACGATGTATATCACGATATTTTCAAAGTTTTCTGGAAAATCATTCAAATTGGTTTAGCATATACAGGTGCTGGTCATATAATTAGAATATCATCAAAAAGTTCATGTATTTCAGTAATTCCATTCAAAAAGTGAAACTTGTATAATGTATACATTCATTCCACACAGACTGATATATTTCAATTGTTCATTCCTTTTAATTTTGATGATTATATTTGACAACTAATGAAAACCCCAAAATCAGTATCTCAGAAAATTAGAATATTGTGAAAAGGTTCAATATTGAAGACACCTGGTGCCACAATCTAATCTGCTAATTTACTCAAAACACCTGCAAAGGCCTTTAAATGGTCTCTCAGTCTAGTTCTGTAGGCTACACAATCATGGGGAAGACTGCTGACTTGACAGCTGTCCAAAAGACGACCATTGACATCTTGCACAAGGAGGGAAAGACACAAAAGGTCATTGCTAAAGAGGCTGGCTGTTCACAGAGCTCTGTGTCCAAGCACATTAATAGAGAGGCGAAGGGTAGAAAAAGATGTGGTAGAAAAAAATGTACAAGCAATAGGCATAACCACAGCCTGGAGAGGATTATGAAATAAAACCCATTCAAAAATGTGGGGGAAATTCACAAAGAGTGGACTGCAGCTGGAGTCAGTGCTTCAAGAACCACCACGCACAGACGTATGCAAGACATGGGTTTCAGCTGTCTCATTCCTTGTGTCAAGCCACTCTTGAACAAGACACAGCGTCAGAAGCGTCTCGCCTGGGCTAAAGACAAAAAGGAATGGACAGCTGCTGAGTGGTCCAAAGTTTTTTTTCTCTGATGAAAGTAATTTTTGCATTTCCATTGGAAATCAAGGTCCCAGAGTCTGGAGGAAGAGAGGCACAGAATCCACGTTGCTTGAAGTCCAGTGTAAAGTTTCCACAGTCAGTGATGGTTTGGGGTGCCATGTCATCTGCTGGTGTTGGTCCACTGTGTTTTCTGAGGTCCAAGGTCAACACAGCCATCTACCAGGAAGTTTTAGAGCACTTCATGCTTTCTGCTGCTGACCAATTTTATGGAGATTCAGATTTCATTTTCCAACAGGACTTGGCACCTGCACACAGTGCCAAAGCTACCAGTACCTGGTTTAAGGACCATGGTATCCCTGTTCTTAATTGGCCAGCAAACTCGCCTTACCTTAACCCTATAGAAAATCTATGGGGTATTGTGAAGAGGAAGATGCGATATCCCAGACCCAACAATGCAGAAGAGCTGAAGGCCACTATCAGAGCAACCTGGGCTCTCATAACACCTGAGCAGTGCCACAGACTGATCGACTCCATCCCACGCCGCATTGCTGAAGTAATTCAGGCAAAAGGAGCCCCAACTAAGTATTGAGTGCTGTACATGCTCATACTTTTCATGTTCATACTTTTCAGTTGGCCAACATTTCTAAAAATCCTTTTTTTGTATTGGTCTTAAGTAATATTCTCATTTTCGGAGATACTGAATTTGGGATTTTCATTAGGTGTCAGTTTTAATCATCACAATTAAATGAAATAAACATTTGAAATATATCAGTCTGTGTGTAATGAATGAATATAATATCCAAGTTTCACTTTTTGAATGGAATTACTGAAATAAATCAACTTTTTGATTATATTCTAATTATATGACCAGCACCTGTATATAAAATGACCATATTGTAATGCCTATTTTTGGAATTCCAGCCAGTGAATTAAATACTTTATCATTTAAAATATCTTCCTCTTTATTTGGAACATGATAAACAATGTCTAATAAATAAATAAAACTCAACCTTACCAAAATGCTAAACACGTATAACCAAAATTATGCCACATTTCAGTTTAACATTTTGTTGACCAATATTATTATTATTATTATTGTTATTATTAATCATTATAAACTTTGCTCAAGAAACTCTTTGCTCAAGATCTTCTCAAAGCAATGTGACAAAGAAAATAAAACAAAAAAATAAAAACATTCAAAGAAAATAAAAATCTTGAAGAAAATAAATATCAAATAAACATCACTTCCTGCTAAATAAATAAATAAAATTACAGAATTAATGCGGAGTTCATCTTTTGGCTTTCTTAATATTCATTTGTGCGCTTCAATTTGAGGCAGTGAAACAGATTGCTTGTATTACGAGTGATTATCATTGTGCGAACCACAGATGTTGCACCTATTTTAATAACAAGCTCCTCTTCATTTTCTTGACCTGTTTGTGGGTCGTCCTTTTCTGTGGATATTTTGTTCTCCATTTGGGTTTTCCTGGGTCAAAAATGATTTAGTAGAGCACGTGATCCCGCTGTGAGCTCTCCTGTCTCCAGAGACAGCGTGTGTCACAGTTACGTGAAACATTTGCGTGTCAGATGAGAAGAATATTTAGCAGTTTTAGCGCCAAATGTGAGATAAGGTCATTAAATTTGCTTTGGTGGCTGCAGAAAAATGTTCAATGCTGGAAAAACCCTGACCATGTTTCAATTCTCTCAGTTTTATGTGAAGCCCTGCCCACTGATAGATAAGCCCACGCTGAGCACATGGATATTTACATAATGCGATATACACGATATAGCAAAATCTATATTGAATGACACTTTATATTGTCGCCACAATATATATCCTCATATCGCCCAGCCCTACTGTCCATTGAGAAAGTGGAAAGACTCACCTCTTAGACCTGTCTAGAGGTTTTGGAATACTGTGGCTATGGCTTTGACAGAAGAGTGCCAACACTAGCACACTGCTCCCCAGCACACCCATGTCCATGCCATACACCACTTTAACACTCAGTGACTGCAGTCTGCTCTAGTACTTCTGCTCCTCGATTCTCTCTTTCCTCCTAATCTCCCTCCTCCTCTCAAGTGCTCATTCACTCGATCTGTTCAAAAGCGCTTCCAAAAGTTTTCAAGTCACTGCAGTTGTCCTGCTGAATAAATCGAGGGATGTGGAGGAAGAGAAAAGCTTCTTGCACCTCTCGTCGACTGTCGCACATCACAAGTCAGGCTTCTGTCACAACCTGCAAAAGAGAGGTAAACAAAATGTGTATATATATATATATATATATATATATATATATATATATATATAATTAGACAGATGAAACAAAATTCCACTTCAACTGCCGTAAACCAGGGCCCACTTCCAGAATAATCTGTGTCAGCATGAGAGAGATCAATTCTTCTATCCTCTCCCAACATTCATCAAATATGCATGCACTGAGTCTCTGAAGAGAGAATGAATGTGAGGGGAGAGAGGAGGAGAAAGGACTTTGCAGGAGTATGGTAATCTAATCAAACAAGATTCCATTCACAACACTGGCTGCTTGCTGCCTAAAAGGCACAGGAAGTGCAGAGGCTTCTGCTTGGCTTAGTGGGGCAGCACTATACTGATTACCTCGGCAAGCCTTTTCCATTTAAATAAGCTGTCCTGTTAAAGAAATAGTTCACTCCAAAATTAAAATTCTGTCATTATTTTACCATGGGTCATTCCAAACCTTTATACTGTATATTCAAAGTTCATTTGTGTAAGGAACAAACCAACATTTAAGTCGTTATTTACTGAAAATGTTACCTTTCGGCATAGCTCTCACATCCAACATGACATGAGACGGGCAAAAGCCAAATGACTTTTGCAGAGGGGAAGATTATCAATGATTATGAATAATAACTTCAGTCTGTTCCTCACAAAGAACTATCATATGGCTTCAGAATACTTTAACCCTCTGGGGTCTGAGGGTGTTTTGGTTCCTGGAGAAGTTTTGACATGCCTTGACATTTGTGCTTTTTTTAGTTGCTTAAAAACATATTAATGCTAAAGTCTGATAACACTGTATTCAACACAAACTGGGCTACAATAATATGTGAGCAACATGTGTGTACATGTTTGTATTTTTGAGAAAATAACGTTTATGCATGTTTTTTGAAAAAAACAAACATTTTACATCATTGAAATAAGGCCACACTTTGTTTCACACCTGAGGTGACAAAGACCCCTCCCCTGGACCTATCAATGAGGAATGTGACAGAAAGACTTAATGATCAAAATCAAGTTTTAAGTTAAAAGATGTAATGACTATGCATTTTCTTTACATAAAGACTTTACTTAATTTTAGACCTACACTACCATTTAAAAGAAGTCTCTTCTGCTCACCAAGGCTGCATTTATTTGATCCAAAATACAGTAAAAACAGTGTCTGAAGAATAAATAGGATTTATATACAATTGGAAGAGTTTTTGGGAAAAACCTGACCTGCTAAAGAGAGATAGACTCCAAGGAAAGTGCCACTCTCCTCTCTAGTAATTTGGCTCATAGTCTTAATAATGACAGTATTTGACTAACTGGGGCCCAGGTCAGGAAGCAGACAAACTGGTTAATCCGAACGTCTGCTAGCTGCCATGAGCTGTCACACAGGTCACATAAACTACAACACATAGAGATAGTATCTCCATGATATCTCATAGAGACTTGTGTCTGTTCCCCAAAATACCAAACACAATACCCTCACTAAATCATTTAGAAAAAATTTGATGAAGGTCAAACTTGAACAAAACAAACAAATAAAAAATACACATCATATAAAAATAAGGCAACTAAACATTAGATCTCTTTCTATCAAAGCACTAATTGTTAATGAAATTATTACAGATCATAGATTGGATGCGCTCTGTTTGACTGAAACCTGGCTTAAACCTTTTGAACTAATAATGCTTAATGTGACACCGTCATATGTTACACACAGTTACTGTAGATAGAGCTTTAATTGTTGGTGACTTCAACATTCACATAGATAATGAAAATTATACAATGGGATTAGCATTTATCGATATTCTCAAATGTAATAGGACCAACTCATCACCATAATCATATGCTAGATTTAATTCTGTCATATGGAGTTGAAGTTGATAATATAGAAATTCTGCAGCAGAGTGTTGACATCTCGGATCATTACCTCGTCTCTTGTATGCTGCAATCAGCTAATAGTTACTCAATCTACACCACGCTATCGTTCAGGTAGAACTATTCTTTCGACCACTAAAGATAGCTTCACTAATAATCTTCCAGATCTATCTCATACACTCAATAAACCCCAAAGCCCAGAAGAACTTGATGAAATAACAAAAAATATAAATGCAGCCTTCTCTAGCACTCTTGATATTGTCGCCCCACTTCGATTAAAGAAAATGAAAAGAAATAAGCCTTGCACCATGGTACAATCTTCACACCCATGCTTTCAAGAGAGCAGCTCAGAAAATGGAGCGCATGTTTAAAAATACATAATTACAGACAGGCACTAAAAGCTGCCAGGTCTGCATATTTTAGTAAACTCGTAAAAAATAACCATAACAATCCTAGATGTTTATTCAGTACTGTGGCTAAATTGGTTATGAATAAAGCCTCAACAGAACCAGATATTACGTTGCAGCACAAGAGTAATGACTTCATGGAATTATTCAATCATCTGTCATAGCACTTCAGAAAACAGTGTCTAATAATTTTCCTCACGTGCAACTTCAATCCTTCTCTGTCATAGGTCATGAAAAGCTAACAAAACTTATCAAAACATCAAAAGCCACAACATGTTTGTTAGATCCTATACCAACTAAGCTCTTAAAAGATGTATCTCCTGTAATTTCAGAACCTCTGCTTAATATTATTAACTCCTCACTATGCTTAGGACATGTCACAAGAAACTTTAAAATGGCAGTTATCAAACTGCTTATTAAGAAAGCCACAACTTGATCCTGGAGAACAGGCTAATTATAGACCGATTTAAAATCTCCCGTTTATGTCAAAAATTCTAGAAAATGTAGTATCCTCCCAAATATGTTCATTTCTACAGAGAAATAGTATACGAAAAATTTCAATCAGGATTTAGGCCTCATCACAGTACAGAGACTGCACTTATCAGAGTTAAAAATGACTTGCTCTTATCATCTGATTCGCGGCTGCATTTCTCTTCTAGTTTTTTTAGATCTTAGTGCTGCACTCGACATGATAGATCACAACATTCTCTTGAATAGGCTAAAGAATTATGTTGGCATTTGTGGAGTTGCATTAGCATGATTTAGGTAATCTTTAGCAGACCGCTATGACTTTGTCTGTGTAAATGAGGAATTGTCAAACTAAACAAAGGTAAAAAATGGAGTGCCACAGGGATCAGTTTTAGGGCCTCTCTGCTTTTCTCCATGTATATGCTTCCCCTGGGAGATATTATCAGGAATCGTAGAATAAGTTTCCACTGCTATGCCGACGATACACAACTTTATATTTCTTCAAAACCTGATGAGATTTCACAATTCTCAAAATTAGCAGAGGGTATCAATGAAATAAAAGATTGGATGGCCAGAAATTCCCTTCTACTCAATTCTGACAAAACAGAGGTACTAATTATTGGACCAAAAAACTAAAAAAAAAAATAAGGCACTATAATATAATTTGACTCTCGATGGATGTACAGTTACATCATCTTCAACAGCGAAGAATTTAGGTGTTATATTTGATACAATCTGTCCTTTGAAAATCAAATTACCAATATTTGTAGAACAGCATTCTTCCACCTAAGAAATATTGCTAAATTAAGGCACATGCTCTCTGTTGCTGATGCCGAAAAACGAATTGATGCGTTCATGACTTCATGACTAGATTATTGTAATGCATTACTGGGAGGATGTCCAGCAAGATTGGCTTCAGCAAGACCTTCAATTGGCTAAAAATGCAGCAGCCAGAGTGCTAACGAGAACCAAGAATTATGATCATATTAGCCCCATTTTATCATCCTTACATTGGCTACCTGTTAAATTCCGTATTAATTTAAAAATTGTGTTAACTACGTACAAAGCTTTGAATGGTCTAGCTCCGCAGTCCTTAAGTGATCTTCTACCACGCTATATTCCATCACGTTCATTAAGATCACAAAATTCTGGCCTGTTAATAGTTCCTAGAATATCAAAATCCACAAAAGGAGGTAGATCCTTTTCATATTTGGCTCCTAAACTATGGAATAGTCTCCCTAACACTGTTCGAGATGCAGACACACTCACTCAGTTTAAGTCTAGACTAAAGACTCATATATTTAGCCAGGCATACACCTAATTTATCCCCCAACCCACAATTAGGCTGCTTTAGTTGGGTCTGCCGGAACCAGAAACATTGATCATGATTTATAACTCTGCAATAAATTGAATGGCATCTATGCTTATATTATTTTATTTGTTTCCCTGTCTCAACCTCGGGACTCCTATCCTGAAATCACCAGAACCGGCTGGATCCAGCACCATTTCTGCTTCGTGTTGGACTCCACTGCTACGTGTCGCTGAATGATGACTAAATGCACCTGGTGCCAGCCAAACATCACTTCAGTCTATTATGATGGACTTATGAGGATGAACTGATGCCAACTCCAACCATAAGACATGGGATACTTCTTAAACCATTGTCTGAACCTTTGATTTAGGATGGACCACACCGAACCTCACCGAAATTACCGGCCCGGTTGAACTGCTTTCACATCCCTGATCTCTGCCTGCATCACCTCTGTCTATTGATGGACTACGATCTTGAAATGGAATGCATAGACTAACAATTGCCAACAAAAGCCTTCATCAGCCAATTAACATGGACAATTGCATCTATGTGAACTTCTGCAGTTAATCCAGGATGGACTTCAAAGACATTGGTCATGTTTAAACACTGACCCTTAACACTTAGTTTAATATTTTGAAACCATGACTTTAACTATACATAAGTAATATTTACATTATATTTATGATGTTAGCCAGAGGGGAACTGGCCCCCACAGTGAGTCTGGTTTCTCCCAAGGTTATTTTTCTCCATTAATCAACATCTTATGGAGTTTTGTGTTCCTTGCCACAGTCGCTTTCAGCATACTCACTGGGGTTATTAATCCAATTATTATTTAATTACTTATTTTTAAACATGATTAACAATCAAATTTTATCTAATTACACAATGATGATTCATCGACATTATAGACATTACAGTTTTATCATCTGTTAATGCCTGATCTTCTGTAAAGCTGCTTTGAAACGATGTGTGTTGTGAAAGGCTCTATACAAATAAAATGGTCTTGACTTGATAATTGGAAAATCTTTTTACAATTTAAAAGAACAGTTTTCTATTTGAATATATTGTAAAATGCAATTTGTGATCAAAGCTGAATTTTCAGTATCATTACGCAGTCTTCAGTGTCACACGATCCTTCAGAAATCATTATAATATGCTGATTTTCTAATATGGGCATATTTAAAGTGCATTTTACTCATTTAACCTGAACACATATTTGCAAGCACAAGCTTTGTTGATGAAAATGAGTCAGCATAAACACTAGATCAAATATAATCTAAACATTCATATTATTTTTATATCATATTACATATCATATTTATATTATACAGCATAAAATTTAAATACCTGCTTTAGCCGAAACAGCATTTAAATGTAACTAAAACTTGCCTATTAGGACATATTTCAAATGTCAATACTTTGAATCCTGGCTGGCAAGTCTGGATACAGTCCCACTAGTAAAATATGTACATGTTTATATAAAATAGCATGTCAACTAATGAAAACTAAATGACTTACTCAAATCTCTCTTCAAAATACAAATGTTCATCGGAGTCCTGCTCTTCTTCTGAGGAAAATTTTAACTCTTCATCATTATACAGGAGTTTCCTCGCCTGTGTATCTTGCGATCTTTCAAAAGCGCAGAAAAGTGAATTAAATAGATGTTTTCAAGGCACAGTCGGGGGCGTATACCATTTGCACTGATTGTCTCAGCACATTACCATATGAATATCACCATATGACGTGGGTGTGATCACATTAGAGATAATTATCTGAGCCAGGAGAAACTGTACATCGCTTTGTTTCATACAGATTACATTGCAGGAGAATATTTGTTTTAAATTTGAATTGTTTTATTTAAAAGTAGATATTTTAAGCTTTCTTTAAACATGTTTTGTGTGCCAAGTATTCGCAGAGTTTCAGTTTATTTTTATGACGTGATTCAGAAATATGCTTGTGAACATAAGTGACTGCTGTAAGCTCACCCTTTTTATTTTCTTTATTTTACAAAAACCCAAGGTTTGTTATTATTGTGAGGGTACACAAATAAAAGTAGACCCTTTATAGTCTCTAATGATGTCTTTAACTTTTCAGTTTTCACAACAAGGACAGTTTTATATTTGTGTAAGCTTACATGCGTGATACATTTTATTAATGTTTAAATATTTGATAAAAATTTGGTCTGTATAATTTTGACACAATTGTCATTTTGCACATTATCATCAACTAAAATGTCCATCAGTCAGATACACATCAGGGGATTTAGACATATCAGAATGCTCAGTCGGGTTCTGCAAGCCGTCTCTACTGCTTCTCGTATCACTGCGCAATCTCTACAAGTAAGCTCATTCAGTAATTTCAACTCAAATCAATGTTTCATGTGCATTTATTTGGCAAGTAGTCTTGTAACAGGCTGAATAATGAGGAGGCAGATGGACATTTTTACAAAGTAAACACCAACAGAACTCCAGTGCAAACCGGAGGTGGATTTCAGCAGTTCAGCCATTTATTTCAGAATTACATAATTTCAATGCAAAACAATGTTTTATGTCCATGTATTTATTTGGTTAGTAGTCATGTAATAAACGGGATAATGTACAGTAAACCAGTTATCTAAAAATAAACCCCATCAGGGGGATACCCTGTCAGGGTTTATTGTGCGATAACAACTGGCTGACTGTACATCATAACTTAGTCAATTATATGCCAGGAAATAAAATTCATGAATATGATATGACAAAATATTAACAACATTTTAAAGATATATTTGTCAAAAGACTAACAAATAACTGTAAAACTAACTCTGCATACAGGTTTGGAATAGCATAAACAAATTTTCCATTTTGGAGGTATTATTCATTTAAACAAGCGCCTTCTCTTGGAGACGTCAATGGACTTGTATGGATGTGACTGATCAGGGGTGAAATACTGGGAATTCTGAGATATTGAGTGCATTTCAATGTGTTTAGCCTGACAGCATTTTCACAACATATCCACATTCAGTTCCAGTGGAAAGAAACATCAAAAAAATCAATGAGATGTACATGAAAGTGCACTATGATCAAAGGAAAGATAAACAAATGTCAGAGAAAAGAATCCAGACAGGGAGAAACTGGAAGTTTTCACTTTATATTAACAATAATATTAACAATAATCATCCACAATGTTTTAGAGGTAACCAAAGTTGTATTTCACTCAAACTGAAATAAGTTGATACTTTCTATACAAAGCTAAATTAAACTAAAATTGGATAAAATCTTTTGGTTTTCACAGATTTGCTGAATAATATAGTTACACTCCTTAATTATATATATTTATTAGGGCTGTCGATTTAACGCATTAATTCAGTGTGATTAACTTTATTAAACAAAGCGTTAAAAAAAAATTACGCAATTAATCATAATGCCACCGGACCATTATAAGGAAGATTCCTGAGAAATGCATGCTTGTAGTACCACCTATTTACTCCAGAGGGCAGTAATTGTAATTTCAGCTGTATGGGCAATGCACAGTTTATACAGTGAAGAAAACAACCATCCAGCAGACAGCACGATACAAACATGCATTACGTTCTAGCGTTCAAAACACTTGGAACGCAAATTCGAACTAAGGGATCTCAAGATGTGTTCCACGTATTAAACTATATTTAATTTGACACAGTGACCTAAACATTTTATGTTTATGACGCAACGCACCCAAGACACTACTCAAGCATGTCTGACGCTTGTTGAAATTGACGGGTCCTTAAACAAGCCCTCATAATAAATCTCGAAATGATTGACAAATTCACTTGTGAAATGTATTGCTCAGACCTTATGCCAATGATTGGCTTATGTTCAATAATATGGTATTAACGAACCATTGTATTCTAAAGCCGTTTTTTTGTATTGTCTTGTCAATTATTAACTCTTCTGCCACAAGAACATAATGCATTTTAATTATCTGAATATCTTTTATTTATATATACACTACCGTTCAAAAGTTTGGGGTCACTTGTCTGAAATGTTTCTCATGATCTTAAAAATCTTTTGATCTGAAGGTGTATGCTTAAAAGTTTGAAATTAACTTTGTAGACAAAATATTATTCTGCCAAAACATATACATTTATTTAATTACAAATCTAAAATTTCCTAAAAAAAAAAAAAGTTTTTGAAATGGATGACTTGGATCAAAATATGAAGAAAAGAAGCCAATAAGTGCCCAACATAGATGGGAACTCCTTCAATACTGTTTAAAAAGCATCCCGGGGTGATTCCTCAAGAAGTTGGTTGAGAAAATGTCACGAGTACATGTCTGCAAAATCTAGGCAAAGGGTGACTACTTTGAAGATGCTAAAATATTACATAGTTTTGGATTTATTTTGGATTTTTTGGTCACAAAATAATTCCCATATTTCCATTTCTATTATTCCATAGTTTTGCTGACTACTATTATTCTAAAATGTGAAATAAATAAATAAAGAATGAGTAAGTGACCCCAAACTTTTGAACGGTAGTGTATATATATATATATATATATATATATATATATATATATATATATATATATATACACACATTTTTAAATATTTAAAGATAACTATCTATAATTTAATCATTATATATTGAATTATTGTTATATGAGTAGCTTTCTCAGCAAATATTTGTATATGTGATTAAATGCGATAAATTAATCGGGTACCATGTTTTAAATTGGATTAAATTCATTATTTTCATCAAAATTCCACAAACAATACCCCATAATGACAATGTGAAAGCAGTTTGTTTGAAATCTTTGCAAATTTATTACAAATAAAAAAGGAAAAAACAAATCACATGTACATAAGTCACAGCCTTCGCTAAGACACAAAAAATTGAGCTCAGGTGCATCCTGTTTCCACTGATAATCCTTGAGATGTTTCTACAACTTGATTGGATTCCACCTGTGGTAAATTCAGTTGATTGGACATGATTTGGAAATGCACACACCTGTCTATATAAGGTCCCACAGTTAACAGTGCATGTCAGAGCACAAACCAAACCATGAAGTCCAAGGAATTGTCTGTAGGCCTTCGAGAAAGGATTGTATTGAGGCACAGATCTGGGGAAGGGTACAGAAAAATTTCTGCAGCATTGAAGGTCCCACAGTTCACAGTGCATGTCAGAGCACAAACCAAGCCATAAAGTCCAAGGAATTGTCTGTATACCTCCGAGACAGGATTGTATTGAGGCACAGATCTGGGGAAGGGTGCAGAAAAATGTCTGCAGCATCGAAGGTCCCAATGAGCACAGTGGCCTCCATCATCTGTAAATGGAAGTTTGGAACCACCGGGTCTCTTCCTAGAGCTGGCCGCCCAGCCAAACTGAGCGATTGGGGGAGAAGGGCCTTAGTCAGGGAGGTGACAAAGAACCTGATGGTCACTCTGACAGAGCTCCAGCATTTCTCTGTGGAGAGAGGAGAACCTTCCAGAAGAACAACCATCTCTGCAGCACTCCGCCAATCAGGCCTGTATGGTAGAGTGGCCAGACGGAAGCCACTCCTCAGTAAAAGGTAAATGACAGCCTGCCTGGAGTTTGCCAAAAGGCACCTGAAGGACTCTCAGACCATGAGAAACAAAATTCTTTGGTCAGATGAAACAAAGATTGAACTATTTGTTCTGAATGGCATGTATCATGTCTGAAGGAAACTCATCACTTGGCCAATACCATCCCTAAAGTGAAGCATGGTGGTGGTGGCAGCATCATGCTGTCGGGATGTTTTTCAGCGGCAGGAACTGGGAGACTAGTCAGGATCGAGGGAAAGATGAATGCAGCAATGTACAGAGACATCCTTGATGAAAACCTGCTCCAGAGCACTCTGGACCTCAGACTGGGGTGAAGGATCATCTTCCAACAGGACAAAGCACACAGCCAAGATAACAAAGGAGTGGCTAAGTGTGGCTAACTCTGTGAATGTCCTTGAGTGGCCCAGCCAGAGCCCAGACTTGAACCTGATTGAACATCTCTGGAGAGATCTGAAAATGGCTGTGCACCGACGCTCCCCATTCAACATGATGGAGCTTAAGAGGTCCTGCAAAGAAGAATGAGAGAAACTGCCCAAAAATAGGTGTGCCAAGCTTGTAGCATCATGCACAACAAAACTTGAGGCTGTAATTGGTGCCAAAGGTGCTTCAACAAAGTATTGAGCAAAGGCTGTGAATACTTATGTACTTGAGATTTTTTTCATTTTTTTATTTTTTAATAAATTTGCAAAGATTTCAAACAAACTTATTTACATTGTCATTATGGGGTATTGTGTGTAGAAATATGAGGAAAATAATGAATTTAATCCATTTTGGAATAAGGCTGTAACATAAAAAAAATGGGGAAAAAGTGAAGCGCTGTGAATACTTTCCGGATGCACTGCATTACTTCTTTTAACTTAAAACTTGATTTTGATCATTAAGTCTCCTCTCATTCATTCTCTTTCTGTTACATTCCTCATTGATAGGCCCAGGGGAGGGTTCTTTTTTCTACTCAGGTGTGAATTACAATTCATATTCATGATAGTTCACGCCTCCTCGCATATGACCTTTCTAACACTTAAAGTGTCTTACAAATTGTTTTGTATGAATGAGTGACCAGGATGGTTTTTATATAATTTTGCAGCAAAAACTCTAGGCTACAAGATCCAGTTCTCAAATGGCTTGTGCACAAATGTTTAGTATGTGTTATATGGCCTTATTTCAATGACTTAAAAATGTTTTTTCAAAAACCATCCATACACAATATTTTCTGAAAAATACAAACATGTAAACACATGTTGCTCATATATTATTGTAGCCCAGTTTGTGCTGAATACAGTGTTAACAGACCGATAAGTGCCGATATCACACAATTTAATATAGTAACAAACATAAAATTGCTAAAAAAAACAGTAATAAACTCTTTAGCACTATATTTATTACATTTCATACAAAACAAAAAAATAATATTTTATTTTAAATGGCGGAAAGCAGTTTCATCAGATTTCTGTTTAGTCATCACATTTTAGTCATTTATTGATAAAAAATAAAAAATAAATTGTTAATATATGAGGAAGAAGGAAATAGTTCAGCAACCATTAATGGCATGTCCACGTTAGCAGTCACATTTACTCATCAAATACAGAATCAAACCCAATGTACATATAGTGCACAGTGAATAAGACATTTACTTAGAGCACACATGAATCGCTTTTATCATGGACTGCAACGGAAAACGTAGGCAGCTGACTTGCTACCTTGCTGCCTAATCAGTTAATGGCTTAACTGTCATTTTTGAATGAATTGAACACTTAAGGAAACTGATCTCTGAACAGTTTGAAAAGAACCTTACAGGGAACTTTTGAGGAGAGACTGTTAGAATACGTGCTTCAGAGGAAAATTTATGAGCATTCCACAGGATGCTGGATACGCTGAAGTTGTGTAAGGTTGGTTTATTGGATGTGTGCATATTTGCAGACAGTATATAATAATAGTTTGATTGATAGTTGCCTTTTTGTCATTACACAAGATATTTAAAAGTTACAGGGAACTGTTAAGGAGAGAAAGGGAGAATGAAACAGGCAAGCACTTTAACATTATTAGCTCAAACGTGTCTGACATGCGGACCGTTTAAAGGGGAAAAACTACTTGGATTTTTATTAATGAATCCTATTGTTATCAAGTGTTTTTGTCTTGTTTTCCATTTAAAATTGTCTAAAAATCCTTAAACAAGATACATTTACTTGAGAAGCAACATATAAGATATTTAGACTTGCTTTAAGAGAATGTATCTTAAATTTAAGCGTATTTCGATGTTTATTTTTTCACTTTTTTTGCCAGAGCAGTAAATAAAAAATATACTCACATTCAAGATATTTGCTCTAAAAGCAAGTCTAAATGTCTTATAGACTTACCTGCTTCTCAGGTAAATGTATCTTGTTTTAAGGATTTTTTGGTATTTTAAAATATTTAAATATTAAAGTTAATTAAATATTATATTCAAAATTCCCAGCTAAATTTTTTTGTTCTGCAGTATATCTGCTAAAATAAATGTACATAAGGAGTTTTAGATCAGGTTTTTTTCCTGCATAGAGAATTACTAGGCGGCCACCTCCATCAAATTTCGTGCCGCCTCCGGCTGTCTACAAAACTCTGGTGGGTGTCTTTGTGGAAAACACTAACAAACGTTGCACTCGGTGGATTGTCCTTTGTAACTACAAATCTTGGCAATAATAATAAAATAACAATACACTAGTATTGACACGAGGCGATGCATAAAGCCTGAATAGGCTGTGTAGTTCCAGGCACTGCTATTTTAACAACAGCAGCGGAGACACGGCGAGCAACAATGTAGATGGAGACTGGCATTTTTCGCTAAAACATAATGTAGAAAATTTTAATAAAGCAAAGTGAAACTATCTTCATCTGTCTGATAAATGATGGTTTCGCTAAAGCAGGTTTGTGACAGGAAAGTTCACGTGTCACCTTTTTAGACTAATGTCTTTTCCCATCTAAATTTAGCTGTATTAATCAGCATGTTATGTGCCTTTCGTGACAAACATTTTTTGTTTTAATTTTGTGAGAATTGGCATTCCGGTTTCTATAGTGAAAAACTCTTATGCACCAGCTACCCTCAAATAGAGAGGAATGCCCATGCTTGGATGTCTATTTTTCCACTGAGAAAATAAATTACATTTCACCAAAATGACATTATCTTCAGAAAGCTGACTAACGGACAACAGCATCATCAACAGATTGCACACATCCGTCTCTCTCTCTCTCACACTCTCACACACACACACACACACACACACACACACACACACACACACACATCCTTGTTTCTCCAATAACATGTTAGAAACAGCCCAAAATGTGATAGTAGTAGTTCTGAAGTGATGTTTTTGAGAGGCTTGGATACACAATTTGGTTTGAACTAGCAATGGCAGATTCTGATCTGAAAGTAGTTCCATACACAAATGCGTTTTTGTGACTTTACTTATAATTTTTCAAAATGTACTTGTTCATTGAACTGTTGTATATATGCAATATCACACTCGCAATCATGATGTATGGCCCTAAATCAGCATTGCCGTGATTACCTGCAGCCACATGTGAAGTGTCTGAGACATGTAAACAAACAGTCACTGTTCGTTTTGTTACATACCATCGTGCTACTACAATAATAGAACGGTGTGCAACATAGTGTGATTTAATTCAGTGAATGTCATTTAGAAGTATTTTTAAAAGATGATTTTGTCCTCTTTATTGTTAGTAAGCATGATTAATACAACCTTTTAAGTCAGAGCACAAGCTGAATAGTCTGTTAAGAACAATGATTAATTATTGCAATAATCGCCCGCAGTCAAATAATCATCCTAATAATCGTTAGATTAGTAAATTATACAAATTATTGTTAGTTGCAGCCCTACTACAGATTACAGAATACATGCTGTAAAATTTAATTTGTAGCATATTCCGTTAGATTACTCAAGTTCAGTAACATATTCTAAATACTTTGGATTACTTATTCAGCACTGGTAGATTTTTTCACTTGTTTTGACTATAAAAATTCTGCCAGTACAGTAAGACAAAATACACGTTAAAAATACATTCTCTTAAAACCTAAATATCTTATGCAGTGTTGTTTCTAAAATAAGATAAGGCTTTTAAATATTTTTCATTATCATCAAGAATATGATTTTTGCCCTAATATCAAAGGTCTTTCAAGAAAAAAGAAATTATGATCTAAAGTGAATTTTCTTGATTAAAAAAAAATAAAAAAAAAATCACAATCGTGCCTGTGCATGTAAAATGGCTAGAAATAGCATTTTAGCTTAGCTTAAAGCTGATAATTTACACATGTTTATTTCTAATTCTTCTGCTCCAAACTTACTTCTCTGTAAACGGCTTTAAACGAACAACTTCAGCATTACGGCTCATCACAGCTGAGAGACACAAAAGACTGATTAATTACACAAACTGAAGGCAATTACCTCTTATCGAACTTTCCACATTGGAGTGGATATACTGTTTAAAATGGAGGACATTACGGTTTCTGTAGTGAATGACTCTTGCGCACCGGCTACCGCGAAATAGGTAGAATTACCCCTGCTGTTGTTCATTGAACTGTTGTATATAAGCAATATCACACTCACAATCGTGCTATATGGATGATCGTGCTTACCGAATGCCATAGGTAATCACAGCAGTGCTGATGTAGGGCCATATTGCTTAAATAAACTAATGAAAACCATAAAGTGTTACGTTTGTGCCCCGCTCTCCCTATTTTAAGATTTAAAAAAATTGGACCCTTGTAAGTGCCTCACTGTAACCCAGATTTTTGCTTTTTTAAAGAAAAGGAAGGACATGTCAAAATATATTTTTGTGGTAATTAATATTATGCCACAAATGCTGTAGATTGACCTTAACTTGTATTGATCCTGGAATATTCCTTTAATTATCAAAAGCACAATTAAATCACATCCGTTACGGCACTGCTAATTATTACCATGGCAAATTAGCTGAGTGGTGGTGCCCTGCTTGAGTTTATATTAGGAGGAGTTATCTCAAGAACTGCTCTGACCAATTAAGTCAGCGAGAAAATGTACTACTCATCTGGTGCAAAAGAGCAAAGTAAACAATGTGAATTATTGGTGAGTTCAAGCCATGAATGATTATGTTTATAAGATGAGCACAAATTAATGGCAAAATTAAGTCGTAAACACCAGTGGGATTTTCTTGGAGACCCAGTTCTCCAAGTTGGGTGTCAATTAAAAAAATCATGGAAAGAATCAACAAATATATAACACATATTCAAAACACAATTCTGTTTTACTTGTGGATTTTGACTGTATAGTTTAGTAGGCAATGATGAAGATGATGAAGATTAAAGCTTGCCAGAATATAAAATGCATTTAGCCGTTTTATCAGGCTTAGCAACAAAACGTCTCGGTTCCGTATGTAACCTCCATTCCCTGATGGAGGGAACGAGACGTCGTGTCGAAGAAGCGACAATATGGGTCTCTCTTGAGTGCCGAATATGCCTCTGGTCTATGAAAAAAGGCCAATGACAAGTTAGCAGACAGTATTTGTATACTCCTCCCCAGACATACGAGTATAAAAGCGGGGAAATACGTTGAATTCATTCAGGATTTTTCTGAGGAGCCGGAAATGGTCCGGCCACTGCAGTGGCTCAGCTCAGCGACATGGCCGGGAAGACACGACGTCTCGTTCCCTCCATCAGGGAATGGAGGTTACATAAGTAACCGAGATGTTCCCCGTCTGTCGCTCACATCGACATCGTGTCGAAGAAGCGACACTAGGGGTCCACTTCAAATCACGCCAAGCACTGAGCCATGTACGTGTACTGCTGACACAGAAGCGGGCAGGTATTTCACGTGCACAAGCGACCAACTGTGTCAGACTGCGTGTAAACTTCCCCAATGCCCCAAAAAAGTCGTCGGAATCCTTCTGGTTACCCTAGAGGGGAACAAGGCGATGCTTGCCAACATGGGAACGGGCCAAGCCTGGCTGGGCCTCTTTTCTCTCTATGTTTTTCCGCATAGAGCAAGAATAGCCGGGGCCGTTACATGCATCGAGGGAAGGGGGGTCTTACCCAGTTTTCTATTCTTTCAGGGGGAAAAGACCCTGTGGAGGCCACTCTTGCTCAAAAGGGGAGGAAAAGGTGGCGAATACATCACATGGGTTTTTTTAGGCAACATGTGGAACGTGGCGCAGTGGTAGATCCAACCTGCAGGAGGGGGGAGTTGCTACAGTATAGCGACTGGAGGACACGAAAATTGCGGGAAGAGAAACGCGGGTCAGTTCGTAAGGTGACCGTACCACGGAAAATACACACAGGAGGAGTCCGCGTAGGAGGCCTGATCTGTGGAGCACTTTTCCCAGTGCAGGGTAGATTTGAGATACCAGCAGTGGATTGGGTCGGCGAATTCCTCCGCTGAATTGCTAAGGAGGATCAACCAGGGTCTTCCGGGAAAGAAAGCGCACAGTTTTACCTCTGTCAAGGGAAAGGGCGCCAGGTGCAAGCGATTCACCTGGCCAGATCGTCAGCGTGTTACTGAGTTCTACCGGCTCGGACCTGAGAAAACACGGGACGAGACTGACTCAACCCTGATATTGTAAAATCTTGCTAAGGTATTAGGTGTTGCCCAACCCGCTGCTCTACATATGTCTGCTAGGGAGGTGCCTCTAGCCAGTGCCCACGAGGATGCAATACTCCTTGTAGAGTGCGCTTGGACCCACGGGGGGGGGGGGGGGGGGGGGGGGGGGGGCAATGAAATGGCATCCACCACCCAGTGGGAAAGCCTCTGTTTGGAGACAGCGTTCCCTTTCTGCTGTCCCCCAAAGCAGACAAAGAGCTGCTCAGAGCACATAAAGCTCTGTGTGCGGTCCAGATAGGTACACAAAGCATGTACCGGACACAGCAATGAAGAGGCTGGGTCTACCTCCTATACCTTCTCTCTGAAGGGAGTGGTAGGGACCTTTGGCACATAGCCCGGTCGTGGTCTTAGGATCACATATGTGTCTGCCGGACCAAACTCCAAACAAGTGTCGCTAACAGAGAATGCTTGCAGGTCCCTGACCCTCTTGATGGAAGCAAGCGTGATCAGCAGGGCCGTTTTCAGAGAGAGGGCCCTGAGTCCAACTGATTCTAGCGGATTCAAAGGGGGGCGGGGGTCTCTGGAGGCCCGTGAGGACCACTGAGAGATCCCAGCAGGGGAACAGGCTTGGCCGGGAGAGGTTCAATCTCTGGGTGCCTCTTAGGAACCTGATGATTAAGTCATGCTTACCCAAGGACTTGTCATCTACTGCATCGTGGTGGGCCGCAATAGCGGCGACATACACCTTCAGGGTGGAAGGGGACAGCCTTCCTTCCAGCCTCTCTTGCAGAAATAAGAGCACTGACCTAACTGCGCACCTCTGTGGGTCGTCAGCACGGGAAGAACACCAATTCACGAACAAGCGCCATTTCAGGGCGTAAATTTGCCTGGTAGAAGGGGCTCTGGCTTGGTTGATTGTGGCTACGACCGTGGTGGTAGACCAGATAAATCTTCCGCGTCCCGTCCAGGGGCCAGACGTGGAGGTTCCATAGGTCTGGGTGCGGATGCCAGAGCATGCCCCGTCCCTGAGAAAGAAGTTCTTTCCTCAGGGGAATTTTCCAGGGAGGGGCTGTCGCGAGGAGTACGAGATCTGAGAACCAGGCCCGGGTGGGCCAATAAGGAGCAACAAGGGTGACTTGTTCCTCGTCCTCCCTGACCTTGCACAGCACCTGTGCAAGAAGGCTCACTGGGGGAAATGCGTACTTGCATAGCCCCGCAGGCCAGCTGTGTGCCAGTGCGTCTGCCCCTTGGGAGCCTCTGTTCCCAAATTAGCTGGACCGACTGGGGGTGAAGCCTCCACTCTCCACCGGACAAGCGTTGTCGTGACAGTGCGTCCGCTACCACAGTGAGGTTGCCAGGGATGTGAGTGGCATGCAGCGACTTGAGTCCAAAGGAGGAGACGACGGGCGAGTCGTGACATGTGGCGGGAGCATATGCCGCCTTGGCGATTTATGTACGCTACCGCAGTGGTGCTGTCTGACCTGATCAGGACGTGTTTTTCCCAAACTAGCGGGAGAAACTTCCGCAGGGCAAAGAAAACAGTCAGCAACTCCAGGCAGTTGATATGCCAGCACAGCGGGGCCCCTTTCCAATGGCCTGCAGCTGCGTGCCTGTTGCACACGAGCAATCTCGGGACTCGAGTCTGAAGCCAGTGCTGAAGTGGTCTCATATGCATCAACCCCAGCGGCGCGACCACCACGAGGATGCCATATGCCCCAGGAGCTTCTGGAAAAGTTTTAAGGGGACCGTCGTGCCCGGGCTGAAAGCGGCGAGGCACCTCAACATTGACTGCGCATGCTCGTTGGTGAGACGTGCTAATATCGAGACCGAGTCTAACTCCATGCCAAGAAAAGAGATGCTCTGGACTGGGGTGAGCTTGCACTTTTCCCAGTTGACCTGAAGCCCTAAACGGCTGAGGTGCCTGAGCACCTGGTCTCTGTGAGCGCATAATAACTCTCGTGAGTGGGCCAGAATGAGCCAGTCGTTGAGGTAATTGAGTATGCGGATGCCGGCATCAGAGAGGGGCAAGGGCTGCCTCTGCGACTTTCGTAAAGACGCGAGGGGACAGAGAAATGCCGAAGGGGAGGACTTTATACTGATACGCCTGGCCGTCGAACACGAAGCATAAGGAGGGTCTGTGTCAAGGCAGAATTAAGACGTGGAAGTACGCGTACTTCAGGTCTACCGCTGCAAACCAATCTAGAGGTTAGAGTGTGTTTCTGCGTGAGCATTTTGAATGGGAGTTTGTGCAAAGCTTGGTTGAAAACTCGCAAGTCCAAGATCGGTCGTAAGCCGCCGCCTTTCTTGGGTACAATGAAGTAAGGGCTGTAGGGACCCTTCTTCATCTCGGTTGGAGGGACAGGCTCTATCGCATCTTTGAGTAAGAGAGTAGCGATTTCCATGCGCAGGGATTTGGCATGTTCGGCATGTACTGCGGAGAAGCGGATGCCCGTGAAGGGGGGCGGAGACCTGGCAAACTGAATTGCGTAACAGAGTCGGATGGTCCGGGCCAGCCAGAGAGACGGGTTGGGGAGTGAAAGCCACATGTCCAAACTCCGTGCTAGAGGCGATTATTAAGGGGGCGATTATTTTTGACATATTCGCAGCGGGGTGGAGCAGGTAAAATGGCGTCGGGAGGCGGAGACGCGTCCCGGGGCTCTGGTGCTGAGAAAAGATTCAAAGCACTTACCTTGCTAGCACACCCAGCAGGGGGCGGGTTAGCAACTGAGGAGGAGGTCCAACGTAGGCGTCCTCTAGACTCATCGGAACCGGCCGGCCGGGGAACAGTCGTGGGGCTGAAGGCAGGTGATCCGCGTCCAGCATACTGGGACTGTTGAGATCTGGCGGCAGAGTGCCGTGAGAACGGCAAAGGATTCTCCTCCCGGCCCTCCACCAGGGGACGGAGTGGTCTTACCATCTCCGGAGCTAACCTCTTGGTCCCTGGGTCGAGTGTCTCAGGAGCACCTGGGAACATTATGGGTCCTCGAGGGGGTCCGTGAGACGGGGGTGTCGGCTTCCTGCGGCGTGCTCGACGCTGGGGCTGAGAGCTGGGCCCGGGTTGAGGCGGAGCAAGGTGTTTCTTTGCCGCAGGAGGATGCCCTCGGCGGGCAGATGGGACATGGCCCACGGCGGCAGGCTTGCGTCGGGGCAGGATATGTGAGATGGCCTCCGTCTGCCTCTTCACCGCGGAGAACTGCTGGGCGAAGTCCTCGACGGTGTCGCCGAAGAGGCCGAACTGGGAGGGGGGGCGTTGAGGAAGCGAGCCTTGTCGGTGTCACGTATCTTGACCAGGTTCAGCCACAGATGACTTTCCTGGACCACAAGCGTGGCCATCGCCTGTCTGAGTGACTGCGCTGTGACCTTCGTGGCCCTGAGGGCGAGGTCGGTCGCTGAGCGCAGTTCATGCAACACATCGGGATCAGGGCTACCCTCGTGTAAATCTTTGAGCACCTTGGCCTGGTGGACTTGCAGGATGGCCATGGCGTGCAGGGTTTCCGGGGCATAGATGGAGCGCAATGAGCACATAGATCGAGCTCCAGAGGATAGGCAGAACAGCGGCGAGCCGCTGTTGCCTCGAGCACGGACGGGAGTCAACGAGCGTACAGGGGGGCGGGTGGTCCGAGGGGGCATACCCGGTGGAGCTGCACCCGCTGCCGTCCCCAGATCGCCTCCAGCGCCAGCTGCATCATCCTCAATCCCGTGGGAAGGAGGAGCGACACAGGGGGGCGGCTGGAGTGGCGTGCTTTCTATTGAAAGCAAGCCGCGACCGCAACGTTGCCATGCTAATGCCCTCGCAGTGAGAGCATGAACCATCCACAAACGCTGCCTCGGAGTGATCGCTGCCCAGACACACGAGACAACGCCTGTGGCCATCTGAAGCGGAGAGCACTCTACCACATCCAGGAACTACACAGGGGCGGAATGGCATCTTTAAAAAGACGCGTCCTGAAAAGAACGTTCAACGACGCTGTGTATTGCTATTTTAGAGGAAAATACTCATTTACAGAGAAAATCACTCTTTTAAATATAACTCTTTTAGCTCTATGCGCTGTCGAGGCACCCAGGGGCAAGCTGCACTGCCGTGCAGAGAAGGAGAAAGCTGCTGAAGTGTGCCGTAAATCCAACAGGAAGCAGAGCGTCAGAGGAACAGAAGCAGGAACTGGTGTGTAACTCGCAGCTGACTGCATACACGACCATCGGCTCCGAAGAAAATTTCTGAATGAATTCGACGTATTGCCCCGCTTTTATACCCGTATGTCTGGGGCCGGGGTATGCAAATACTGTCTGCCAACTTCTCATTGGCCTTTTTTCATAGACCAGAGGCATATTCGGCGCTCAAGAGAGACCCCTAGTGTCGCTTCTTCGACACGACGTCGAAGTGAGTGACAGACAGGGAACAACATTTACCATCAGTAGGCGTATATGTGATCAAATAAGACAGATAAAGCATTGTAAAACAGTTCATTTTCACAGGCAAGGAAGAGGCGAGAAACCGGCTTGACATACAACTAAAGGTTTAATGTAAAACTCAAAATACAAACACATGTCCGTGAACGATCTGTCTCTCACGCCCGTCTTCCGCAGTCGGCCTTTAACCCTCTCGGAGGCTTGATTAGCCTAATTCGGGACCGGGCGTGTTGAGTCACGACCCGGCCCCGCCCTCCACCTTGCCACAAGCATCAATTAAAAACATTAAACGGTGAATCATTTAAAAAAGAAAGTGAAAAAATTGGAAATTGCAAAATGGGGTTATTCTTTTCTACTAAAATCACTTGATGCACGTTACATTATAATAACGACTTCTGACCACCTAAGTACGAACTTCATTTCATTTGGGCCAGTAAGCAACCCCCCCACCCAAGCAACTGCATAGCAATGTGCTACAAACACAGAGAACAACATAACAACAGCATTGCAATAACCTGTCAACCACCCAGAACAGCCAAAAAACTGCATAGCAATTTGCAACAAACAGAGAGAACAACATAACAACAACCTGGCAACCACCCAAACACAAATAGCAATGCAATAAAACAGAGAGCAGAGCAACTTGAAACCACCCGTAACACCCTAGTATCCACTAGGGTTGTAACGGTTCAGATTTGTCACAGTTCGGTTTGTATCACGGTTTTGGTATGGTTTGGTATTTGCATTGTACAGAAAAAAAAAAAAAATAAAAAAATAAATAATATATATATATATATATATATTACTAGTAAGAATACTCTATTTGGTAATAAACACTTCAACAATTTTGGCCTGAATAAAAATTAATGTTTTACAGTATCCAGAGTTTAACTATAGTATTTGTAATAAAAACATAGTAACCACAAAATCAACATGGTTACTGCCATGCTTACAATATATTGTATAATCATGGTTACTATATGGAAACTACAGTATTAAGTTTGTAAAACCATGGTTAATTGTAACAAAACCATGCTTTCTGCTAAGAAAACAATGGTGACAACAATCATGGTTACTACAATATTACTATAGTAAAACCATTCATTTTCGCTGGGTCTTTAACAAAAACACCCTTTTCTCTAATTAATAAATCAACATTTTAACTCAGGGTTTCTACACACACATCTACACACACACACACACACACACACACACACACACATATATACAAACGATACATTTTTAAAAAGCCCATGTCCCAATTGAACCATTCAATTTGACAATGATGCAATGATGATAATCTTGGATATTTGAGACAATCTACATAATTTAAATAAACTGTATCACTCTGAACTGAATGAGAAATGGTTCAGGAGACAGCTTAAAATATTAAAATTTATTTGCAGATATGTCAAATTTAATTTAACATAGTACCAATCAACTAGATATTGAATGCTATAGGCATACTGAAAAATCATGACTGGAAAAAAGCCATTATGTTTCTGTTTGTATAACTTGTACCGCCATCGAATACACGTGACCTCCTTCAACTATAACCACAAATTCTATCAGTCTGGACAGTGAAGGAAAAACTCTGAACTTTTTAAGGCTGGAAATTAGGGGTGTCCATGGTTAACCGATTAACCGATTAACCGTTAAAAATTGCGTAACCGAGTGAAACATTTTGCTCGGTTAAGTTGCGTCAATGAATTTAGTTGTAATACATTTTTGCACCACCAGAGACTGCCAGAGCGCTCCCAGACATTTGTAATGTCCACAAGTAGTAGTCTTGACCAGTTTTCTAATATGAAATCAAATCCTTAACAAAAAAACAGGGCTATTCTGGTGGGTGCGGTGACGCGCTCATGTAAGGGTGGCGGCGTGGCGCTGCCAATAAAGCTCCTAAAATCTGTCACAAAGAACCGGCAAAAGTAATGATTATGAATATGTAAAATATAGCAAGGAGATATTTTAATTATTTATTAATAAACAAGTCTTTTCTTTGTCCGTGTCATTTGCAAAGATGAAGTTGACGATGCTGACTCGCGGTCTTCGCAGTAACGCACCAGAGAGAAATGCACATTTCTTACGGATTACATAAGCAGAGAGCAGTCTGTGTCTGTTTTCTTTAGTTTTGAATTATTTGTGAGGCAAGGCTACCTTATACACTGAGTTTCGGTTCATTTATGAGACGAGCTCCAGTTCACGCGCTGGCTTCGGCTTCGTGATTATATCGTCTGCTATATTTAATTCTTATTTATTAAATCCAGGCAATTGGTTGATGAAACATTGATTAAAATTAAGACACAATTAATACAAAACGAAATTCACTTTAAAGAAAGGTTTTGTGCTTTCTGTTTGATGTCTCTGTGGAAGTTTTAAAGCATCTTTCAGTGCCGCTTTCAGAGCGCTCACGTCCGTAACATTGCGTTTTCCTCGAATGCGAACTGAAATGAATATCAGTTCATGGATTGTGTGTGTAGGCTATAAGAGAGAAAGAGAAAATGCCAGTATTTCATTGAGACTTGAGATTAAATAAACGGCTTAAGTATTGTAGATCTTGTAGTATTAATTTTCACATGCAGTTACACATTGTCGGTTAAAAACAAGAAAGTGGCTGGTAAAAACATTGAGTGGCTGGTAGATTTTGAAATCCACAGTGGCCGGTGGACAAAAAAGTTAATTTCCATCCCTGGCGCACACTATGGTTAACCAAGTATTAACCGTTAAGGGCCTCGGTTAACGGTTAATGAAAAACTTGAAAACGTGCAGCCCTACTGGAAATTAATGTATGCAAAATTCAAGTGCTATGGTATTTACACAGTTTTAACTGTGTAAATAAGAGAATTAATCCATTGCATTAGTTTGCTCACTTTTAGTTCCAACTCTGACTCAACATATTTCAATTAATTGCATTTGACCTTGTATCTCCTCATAGTATTAGATTTTGTAATCATTTGAGCCATGAGTGTGTTAGAATTGTATATGGTCCTGGCTGAAGCTACAGAAGCCAGTAGTTCACAATTGTCCTGCATTATTATTCGCAGAAATCAGTTTATTTTTGAAGTATGGTGCAAGTCCACATTTTAAAATATAGCTGGTTTTGTCCTTTCCACATGTGAAACATTTGGCTATTTGCGAATCAGGAAACATTCCCAGCGTATGAAGGTGCTGCACGCTTTGGTGTCTGAAACGTCTGCCTGCAGCGCCGAGTTCGAACCAAACGCTGCTCAAAGGTCGATCAATTTTCCTTCGGTAGTGGCTCCGCAGGAAGCGGTGGTCACTACAGCAGCAGTTGTTGTGGTAGTAGTAGTTGCTGAAGATGTTACTTTGTCGGTCACGGCGAAGTAACCAGAGATAGTTAATTGCTGTCTGCCTTTTAAAGCCGATTTGTGGCAGTCGGACTGCATATGAGATTTAACGGCTCCATGTTGACAACCATGTCCTAAATTCTTAGTTTTCTAGCCACTTTTGCTGGAATTTGCACTTACCCATTTCTTAGCAACTTTACTAAATTTACGTTCTCTGTTCTAACTCCTCCAGGTCCCAGCCTGCCGCTGTCTAAACATCCAGCGTTACGTCAATTTTGCACCGGCCGGAGGCAAATACCAAACCGGATCCGCGTGTTTATCACACCAATGTACATATTTTGCAACAGCAAATCAAAGTTATTAATTGTGAAGGCTATATTCAAAATAAATTGGTAATATTATTTTTTCAAAACTATCTAAAATTTGTAATGCCTGTAGGAATAACATTTAATGCTTTTTAATGCTATTTAAGGCCTTAATTTTCACAAAATCCATTTAATGACTTTTAATGCTTTTTAATGCCCCGCGGAAACCCTGTAACTTAACACCTGCACTATTACACTACATGCATTAACATAAAATGCATTTCAAACTGCACATATATTCAATATTCGGAAGCTGTACTATACATCACTCTGCTATTAAAATGGATACGAGGGATGTTGTGAAGTGGCTCGAGTGTTTTAAACATATGTGGAAATCAGATATCTTCATCAGCAGAGTAGGGAAACATACCATTGGCAATGAACACCCCAATCTCTTTAGTTAATGTTTCATGTCTGTCCAAATCAGCACTGAGTGCTTGCTTAAAAACTAAAGGGTGTGTGAGCCATTTCAGCTCATCTGTGTCTTTCCCAGGTGATTTCGGCATAAATTACCATGTCAATGTATTACCAGTAGAGATGTAATGGTATGAAAATTTCATATCTCGATTATTGCGACCACGGTATCACGGTAATCAGTATTATCACGGTATTGATAAAATGTGCTGAAAATGGACAAAAAGTACTGATACACACACTGAAATCATTTAAACAGGTTTTATATTTGAAAATCAACAAACAAATAAAATTATTAAACAAGGGAATAGCAAATGCAGTATAATAATAATAATTATTATTATTATTATTATTGGTGTGGTTATATTATTATTATTAACTTACACATTTTAAATTATCAAAATATGTTGGTTGGGTGATGAAACTACACAAAATGTTATTACATACAGTGAGGAAAATAAGTATTTGAACACCCTGCTATTTTGCAAGTTCTCCCACTTAGAAATCATGGTAGGTGCATGTCCACTGTGAGAGACATAATCTAAAAAAAAAAAATCCAGAAATCACAATGTATGATTTTTTAACTATTTATTTGTATGATACAGCTGCAAATAAGTATTTGAACACCTGTCTATCAGCTAGAATTCTGACCCTCAAAGACCTGTTAGTCTGCCTTTAAAATGTCCACCTCCACTCCATTTATTATCCTAAATTAGATGCACCTGTTTGAGGTCGTTAGCTGCATAAAGACACCTGTCCACCCCATACAATCAGTAAGAATCCAACTACTAACATGGCCAAGACCAAAGAGCTGTCCAAAGACACTAGAGACAAAATTGTACACCTCCACAAGGCTGGAAAGGGCTACGGGGAAATTGCCAAGCAGCTTGGTGAAAAAAGGTCCACTGTTGGAGCAATCATTAGAAAATGGAAGAAGCTAAACATGACTGTCAATCTCCCTCGGACTGGGGCTCCATGCAAGATCTCACCTCGTGGGGTCTCAATGATCCTAAGAAAGGTGAGAAATCAGCCCAGAACTACACGGGAGGAGCTGGTCAATGACCTGAAAAGAGCTGGGACCACCGTTTCCAAGGTTACTGTTGGTAATACACTAAGACGTCATGGTTTCAAATCATGCATGGCACGGAAGTTTCCCCTGCTTAAACCAGCACATGTCAAGGCCCGTCTTAAGTTTGCCAATGACCATTTGGATGATCCAGAGGTGTTATGGGAGAAAGTCATGTGGTCAGATGAGACCAAAATAGAACTTTTTGGTCATAATTCCACTAACTGTGTTTGGAGGAAGAAGAATGATGAGTACCATCCCAAGAACACCATCCCTACTGTGAAGCATGGGGGTGGTAGCATCATGCTTTGGGGGTGTTTTTCTGCACATGGGACAGGGCGACTGCACTGTATTAAGGAGAGGATGACCGGGGCCATGTATTGCGAGATTTTGGGGAACAACCTCCTTCCCTCAGTTAGAGCATTGAAGATGGGTCGAGGCTGGGTCTTCCAACATGACAATGACCCGAAGCACACAGCCAGGATAACCAAGGAGTGGCTCTGTAAGAAGCATATCAAGGTTCTGGCGTTGCCTAGCCAGTCTCCAGACCTAAACCCAATAGAGAATCTTTGGAGGGAGCTCAAACTCCGTGTTTCTCAGTGACAGCCCAGAAACCTGACTGATCTAGAGAAGATCTGTGTGGAGGAGTGGGCCAAAATCCCTCGTGCAGTGTGTGCAAACCTGGTGAAAAACTACAGGAAACGTTTGACCTCTGTAATTGCAAACAAAGGCTACTGTACCAAATATTAACATTGATTTTCTCAGGTGTTCAAATACTTATTTGCAGCTGTATCATACAAATAAATAGTTAAAAAATCATACATTGTGATTTCTGGATTTTTTTTTTTAGATTATGTCTCTCACAGTGGACATGCACCTACGATGACAATTTCAGACCCCTCCATGATTTCTAAGTGGGAGAACTTGCAAAATAGCAGGGTGTTCAAATACTTATTTTCCTCACTGTAGATCTCGGAAATTCTTGATTCTGGTCGCTCATCCTGAAACTCCTGAAACAACTGGTGACACCGTGCATCTCTGTTATAGTTTTGATTGTACTGAAAATGAAATTGGAGTACTATTTGTATTGGACGATTGTTTTGTAGACCACAAACTATTATAAAAAATTTAAAGAACAGGTAAGATTTTAAAACATTCAACTAAACTCACAATTGCATGTCCCCGTAATTAATTGAAAAGCTGTGTATTAGTGCTATGAATGTACATCACTTAAATGTTGCACGTTTTTTGTTATTTGATACTGTCTTGTTTTCTTGTTCGTTTGTCTTGGCTCAAAGCGATGCACTTGCTAGAAAATATTTCAACCCAATTAAATATTGTGTCCAACTATTTAATTTATAATAATTCATTTACCGCGAGTTATACAAATCATGAATTGTTTTAATGATAATTAAATGTGACACGGTAATACTAACCATCAGGGAATTTGATCATGGTTTACTGTGAAAACGGTAACCGTGTCATCCTTAATTACCAGTAAAGAGCACTCGTGTCAAGTGATGTCTGCAACAGTGTCTGTTTTGGTAAAGTTTTTTGACCATCGCTGTTGTAATTGATTGCAAAAAAGAAAATGTTTCCAAACAGAAGACCTAAATAATGCAGGGGGGCTTCCCTACCAGTGGCTCATTTTCTCACTTCTTCTCGTTTTTCACTTGCCATTTTCAACTACACAACACTTCCAAAACAGAGCTGTCATCCAGTTGACCCACGTGAAACACAGGCGGAGCACATCCATTTACAGATCCATTCAGGTGAAGTTGTAACTGTGCATATCTATTTGATGCTTTATTTTCTTCACAAAACCTAGTGCTCCAGATTCGTCATTAAATTTGTGGTGAACCGCAGTGCCAATGCTTCCAGAATTGTGGGTGGCAAACCGTACAGTTTACCGTTACATCCCTAGTAACAACGCAATAGCAAAAAGCACTGAGAACACATTGGCAACCACCCAGAACACCCTAGATTTGCTTACTCAAATAGATTGACGGTCTCAGACGCGGAGGCAACTAAGTCGTACTCCACCACCCGATTGAGGTGAGTCACTATGCCACCACAAGGACCTAGAGCGAATTGGAAATTCCAAATTGGGGAGAAAAAGGGACAAAAAAAAAAATAGATACAAATAAATAAAATTATCCTGTTACTATCAGTTTCAGTTTAAAAGAATTTTGCAAATATTATTGTTAGATATTTTCATGAGCACATGGCCATTATATACACAGCATACCTTGGTTAAATGTAAAAAGTAACTGCATTGATTCGCTTGAAACATAAAATGAAGAGGTCTCCTGGAAAGGCAGGAGACTGATTGCATATAACTTCACAATAATTTCACAACGTTCGTAATGTTTCGAATCCAAAACACTTAATTCATTCAAAACACAGATTAAAATTTACAAGAGCATTTTTTTCTCTTCCTCAGTGGAGACGATGCAACACACGATGTTTGACAAGCATCGTTGTGATTTTGATTCAGATTTCTGATTTGTTAAATTAATCATTCAGACCACTTTTTGATCTTTTGAAATATTCAAAGGAATCAAATTTAAAAGATTCAACTCAAATTATTCTTTCACATATCAGACATCACTATCACCGATCCACATGCAATTTCCACATACAGCTATGTACTTTTGTTGTTGTTGTTTTTTTTTTTTGCGTGTTCAGTAGAAAAAGCAGCGAAAGGGTCATGAGAAATTTATCGGAGTAAAAGTATTAATTTTCTCTTTAAAATGTAGTGAAGTAAAAGTGAAAGTCAACAGAAATATTTATATACAAATATTAGTAAGTACAAATATTCAAAACTATACTTAATACAGTAATGAAGTATTTGTAATCGTTACTATGAACCCCTGCTTACAGAATATCCATAAATAGAATAAGTAAGTGATAATGGAATAAAGTATGTCTTAAATTATTTTAATTCACAAAGTGGAGGACAAGAACCACCCAATGTGAAGAGAAATGCATTCAAACCATTTAACGCATACCTAGCCATTGATCATCTCACTTCTATCATGGTCACTTTTCAGATCTTGCGTAGCCACAGGTGATTGTAATTTATGTAAATTATTAATCCCAACGATTGTATTTTGCCCCTATTCCACCAACAGCCAAAAGCTTGCTGGCCTCGAAACACAAACCACTAATATCAGATGTTGTTGGTGTCATGGTCCTGTCTGGACAACCCTAACTTCTCGGTTGGTTTTGGTTATGTTGTCTGTAATGTGTTTGAGCACATGGCTTTGTCTTTGTTTGTATTTGCCATGTGTTCTACCAACTATGCCTGATTGTTTCCTCTTACCACACCCACTCGTTTAATCCTTGTAATATTAGTTGGTGACACCTGTTCCTCATTTGTTTTCCTCCCTTTATATTTTGTGGCCTTCTTGTCTCTTCCAGATTGATTTCTTGAGTCTCATGTGATAAGTCGGTTGGTGTTAGTTTTGGTCTCTCTTGTAATTTATATTTCTGCTGTTTTTGAGAGTTTTGTTTCTTTTTGCTGAGTTTTTGTTGTTGTTAATAAAAGCCCATTTTGTCATCCTGCATTTAGGTTCTATCTTCCAGATCGTGACAGTTGGGCTGAATAATGTCAGCATCGTCATGTGATGATCGACAGGCAGATTATTTTGAAGGGTTGGAGGAGAGCTAGTGCACCCCCATTTCGGGAGTGGTGCACGGAGATGGGGAGGGTGGCGGCTTTTGAAGAGGTGTTATTTGGAAGATGGGGTAACTTAGATTTGCTTTTTTGGGAAATGGGGCAATTATTTCAAGTTTTTAGACAGCTCTCATGGTGGGGCATGGAGATAGTATAGTTTTAATCGAGTATGATTATATATATATATATATATATATATATATATATATATATATATATATATATATATATATATATATATATATATATATATATATATATTTATTTTTTTATTTTTTTTGTTTGTTTGCTTTTTTCTATATTTTTACTCATGTGTGACCACGGGGATGTTTGTTATGTGGTGGGGTTTAAATGTTGATTGTGTATATATATATATATATATATATATATATATATATATATACACACATGTCTAGATTAGTAGTTTTTGTGGTTTTATATTCAATTGATGAATTATACACAAAAGTACTTTATTTTAGTATTATTTGTAATAGATTTTTAGGCAGTCATTTGAGTCATTTTTTTTTCTAATATTTAAAAGACACAATGGTTTGTTTAATCTTAGTACAATTTCATGAGAAAAATACAAAAAATTAATTTAGAGCATGTAATTTCACTTTGGTAATGATGCTATTATTATGCATTCATTATTTATTTATAAATAATGAATGCAAAAAGCACTTGACATAGGCAGCATGTTAATTCTGACCCTGTAGTAAGAGCGGAGCACCTTGCTAGGAGGATAGAAAGGTATGTTACAAAATGTTAAAACTGAAAATAATAAATAAAGAAACATGAAGTACATATTACACTTGTGTTTTTTTTTTTCAATACCTGGGGGAAATACATTCTATCGTTAAACATGTTCATCTCCAGTCATCTATTATTAGTCCAAAATAAAATAGACTATACACTGTAGATTTATGTCATGATGCTTTATTACATTACTGTTTCAGCTACCAGAGAAGAAAATGTTAGGGACAGATTCCATATGTGAAGTCAAGTGAGCTTCCAGAGAGAGAGAATAAGAAACAGAGAGAGAAATGGAGGGCTGCATCCAGTGCTTACAGGGAAAGGAACAAGATGGCAAATGCTGCGTTAGACCTTACGCCACCATCTATGGAGATAATTCCCATATTGAAAGAGCTTCGGGCAACCTGCCCACACATTACAGTTCTACATATAATCAGTGATGGACCCATTACACAGTACAGGAACAAACAAACTTTTTCCTCCTTAGTACAGTAACTTTCCTTTGTGGGTTCAAGCATGTTACTATTCAGAAAAGTCCCATGGAAAGGGTGCCCAGATGGCATTGGTGGTGCCGTAAAGAGAGATGCAGATCTCTAGGTTCGACGAGGCGGTGAGCTGCAGACTCCAATGGACTTGTATGAGATGCTGGCCAAATATCTGTGTCGAACTATTACTCACCATTGGGCAAGCAAAGAGAGCATTCAGAAGTATGATGAGCTGATTCCACGCAAATAAACGGCTTTGAGGGGCACTTAAAAGATACACCAGGATTTGTTTTCACAAGCTGCACAAATTAGTCATAGGGAAGTGTCATGCTTCTGCAAGCATGCAGAAATGAAGACATGCCTATGTTACCAGCCAGTGAAAGTAGACCTGAGGGACACCATGTGCCACACTGAGGATCCCTCAAGCACTCCTGAGCAACCAAGGGAACAAGCTAGTCTTCAAGACTTGAGCGGCAAGTTTGTGTTTGTAACCTATGATGAGCTTCCATATGTAGGCCAGGTCCTTGAGATTGTACGAGAGGAAGTCCAGGTTAGCTCCATGCAGCAGTCGGGTGAAAAGAACTTATTCATGTTGCCACAATCTCCAGATGTTATTTTCTACTGTAAGAAAGATGTTCATGCTGTCATCTCAGAACCTGCGCCAGCAACCTCACGCTACTCTAAGTGGAGGAGTCAAGATTGGGTAAAGTTCAGAAATAACTGGGGTTAAAGAAATGCCTGCAGTTAACACCACATACCCCACTTTCACATGGACATTCCAAATACCCATCATCAACATGATGATTGACAAGTTAAATTAAATGTTTGTTAAAAAAAATTCTGAGACATTTTAATAAAATCTGGTTTAAATACATTTTTTGTAAGTCCATCTGGTTGTCAGGAAGTTGTCAGGGTGATCCTAAAAGGTCTGCTTGCTCATGTAAAATATATAATATAATGGATATAATGAGTAAAACCTGATGACATTCTGATCAGGAGATATCCATTTAAGCCATTTTGAATGGCAGTGAATGGGTTTTGATTGCTGGGGTGCACTAAATGGTTGCTAGGTTGTATGCCGTTGCTAGGGTGTTAAAGTGATAGATTGAAAGAATAAAAAGAGTGATGTAAAGCTGTGAGAGTCAGAAGTGGACCATGGAGCAATGGAAGAAGGTAGCCTGGTCTGATGAATCACGTTTCTTTTAGACCATGTGGACGGCCGGGTGCGTGTGCATCGTTTACAGAGATGGCAGCAGGATGCGCTATAGGAAGAAGGCAGGCCGGTGGATGCAGTGTGATGCTCTGGCCAATGTTCTGCTGAGGGTCATGGCATTCATGTGGATGTTAATTTGACATGTTTTAAAACCATATTGTCACTGATTACATGTTTTTAAAGTATTCTTTTCAAAAATACATTTTAAGGGTAGTGCATGCTTAGTAAAATAATATATGCCATAGTATAAATCTACTGGTGAAAACAGATTTGGCACTATCAGGACTATCAAATATCAGGACCCTTGGCATTATTATACATTAAATTCATTATTATATACAGTTTAACATAGAACAATCATCATCATCTTTAAATGCAGTGCAGATTCACTCTTGTGCTGAAAAGTTGCCTCATTGCATTACATGCGGTTACTAGGGTTACTATAGGGTTTCACGGTATACCACAGTATGAAAATTGACAGTTATCATACCATGTACATTTGCTTATCTACTGTATTGAGAAAAAAATGCAACCGGACAGAGAATCTCACCTGCGCATCTCCTTTCCTCCTCGACTACCTGTCAGACTCGTCAACTTGTTATTATTATTATTATTACTATTATTTAAGACTAGCCTTTCCTCCTGTGTAATATGTATGTTCTGTTTGAATGATATTTGAAATTATGAAAAAAATGGGATAATAATATAAATAAAGTAAATATGCTCTTCGATTTTTAAAAGGGGGAGAGAAAACCTCCAGTCGCTTTTGTTGTTGACGTCAACAACAAAAATAATGTCACTTGATGAATGTCTGTGTACTTCAAAACCATGAACAAACTATGCAACATAAAAGGAAATGCGACCCAGCATACATTAAATACAGGTTACCTTTTTTACTATGGTGGGTTGCCACTTGATTTCTAATGTAAAATCTGGGTCCTGAAGCAAAACCAGTTGAGAACCACTGAGTTAAAGGTACAGACAGGAGCAGTCTGGTTGTGCTGCCATGCACCTACAGTATATGTTAATTGTTAATCATCATAGGGCATTACTTTAAAAGCTTACACAGCTTTTTTTTTTATTTTTAACCTGACAACTTCCTGACAACCAGATGGACTTACCCTAGAAACCGTATAGCAAAACACATATCTCTATACCACAACATCATATTGACTTTGGCTTATTTGACTCAGACCAGCAATGTGCCTTTAAATATCATGCTGGACAATACTTGGCCACACCCTAGCAACTCCTTTAAGGGTCATTGTAACTGAAAATAATAATTGTGTAATACCATATACCGTATACCGTGATACTGCTATATTAGAGATGTTATCGACCCGTGAAAATATCATACCATTGCAACCCTAGCGGTTACATGATGAGAAACTATCTAAAACACTTAATAAACTGGCACACATGACCATGACATCCATGACAGCTGCACAATTGATTATATTGAAACTGAAAGCGCTGTATGATGTTTTATCAAAGTGATTGTGCCCCATTTCTCCATTGCTATAGGTTTCATTGAATGGACTCGTTTGCGGTAAAAACAAACATTTTTGAGAAACACATGGAAGTCGTGTGCTGGAGACACACAATGCTTAAGTGCATCAAACAGCACACACACTCTTCCAACACACCCGATGCAGCAACAGCTCCACATTAAACTGTATGCTTTTTATGATTTTCTTTTAAGTGTTTATAAAGTGCTCTTGTGCGCTGACATCTGGTTCAATATGTCTCCATTTTTCAAATGAGTTTCATCATGCAACACATTTTCACTGGGCTGTAAATTAACATCAATGGCGGAGCTTCTCAGTGCTGGCTGCATATCCAACTAGGGCTGCAACTAATGATTATTTTATAATCGACTAATCTAACATTTATTAGAATGATTATTCGACTATTCGGTTGATTATTGCAATAATTAATCTTTAGCTCTTAACCGACTATTCAGCTTGTGACACGACTTAAAAGGTTGTAATAAACATGCTTACTAACAATAAAGAGGACAAAATCATTTTTTAAAAATACCTCTAAATGACATTCACTGAATTAAAGGGAAAAAAATATTTTTATTAAGTTTAATTCAGTAAAGAAATTCACTGCAAAAAATCCTATGGTAATCAGGTTTTTTTCCTCTTGTTTTCCATTTCTAAAAAAATTTCTAAAGTGGCCCAGCCATTTTCTAAAAAACAAGATACATTTAATTGAGAAGCAACATATAAGATATTTAGACTTGCTTTAAGAGAATGTATCTTAAATATAAGTGTATTTTTTTCACTTGTTCATACTTCTGCCAGTGCAGTAAAGAAAAAAATATACTCCTATTCAACATAGATGCTCTAAAAGCAACTCTAATTAACTTATATGTTGCTTCTCAGGTAAATGTCTTTTTTTTTTTTTTAAGGATTTTTCAATATTAAAATTAATTAAATATTATATTCAAAATTCTCAGATAACAGTTTTTCCTTCTGCAGTATAGCTGCTAAAGTAAATGTACAAAAGGAGTTTTAAATATTTACATTAGAAAACAAACCAAAAAATATTGTTTTTGCATTGTATAATGGGCTAGGACTACACGCTCTCACCTTTTTGTTCACTTGATTTCGATCCATCTTTAACTCACAAAAAACAAACTCTTTCTTCTTTATAGAGCTGAGTATCGCCGATTTTTTCACCATAAGATACAGACCGTGACACTCATATTATAATTCACTATGTCGTGAGCAATCACTATATACAAAATCTAGCAGCAGCAAGAATGTGCCAGTGATGAGCGTCTCCGCGCAAGACAGTGTATCATCCAGGAGAAGTTTGAAACTCTCTCACGCTGTTTTTCATGCGACTCTGACTGCACAGACAAATGCCAGTTTCGGAGTTTGTGCTTATTTATGCAGCCCCCTTCCTTATTATTTTAAATTTAATAAAGGATGCATTAAGTACAGTATATAACGGCGCAGTGTTTCCTTTTTAGATGCTCTGACAGGAAAGTTTTGCTCAAGTGGAACACCAGGTACTTCATTTCACGAAGACACTGCTTCTGTATTTACTTATTTTGCATTTTTGTATTATAATACTCCATGATCTACATCACTTTAATCTGTTTGGAAAGTTTGGAGTGCGTCTGAACCACGATCTGTTCTTTCTTTCTCTCCTCAATCAAGTGCGAGCTGAAGTGCTGCTCTCCCGCATCATCATTAGCATTTCAAAAGATCTCATGTTGTGTTGAATGAAATCAGACTATTCGACAACGGAAAATTTTTGTCGCCAATTTTTTTATTGTCAACATTGTCGATAATGTCAACTATTCGTTTCAGATCTATATACAACTAGTCGATAATTAAATTTGTTGTAGATGATTTTCATTATCGATAATTATCAATTTGATCAGTTAGTTGTTGCAGCCCTAGTACTTTTACTTGAGTACAGTTTTTGGCAACTCCCATCTCTGTTTATAACAGAAATATATTGATTATCTTTGATTGGGTGGACCAGCAGTCAATCGGAGTGGACCAGTTCCGCTCTGGCCCTCATGTGGCCTCGGCCTTGCCTCCCGCTGCACTCCTTCTGCAGCTCCTGAGGGACCACGCGAGGGAGGTGAGTGAGTTTGGGACATAAAGCAATAAAAAATAAACAATTTGAGGAGCATTTGTCACTGGCCCAGCCTTGCACATATCCTCTCCTACAGCCTGGGCTAAACCCACACTGACACTGTACTCACTGAGAATGATTGCTTGAAGAGTGCATGAAAACTCTGCTTGCTTTCATTTTCAATTTGAAGAAACAATCACAAACTACCGTGTCCACTGTATCACGCCGTTCACTCATCTGCCATGACGTCACCTCAATGTGTTAGAGCACTTGCTCATTAGCTGACTGAGCAACGCAAATAGAAGCACTAACGTAGGAACACATTCATTTTAAAAATGCATTCTACTTGCATTAATGTTAGGGATGCACTGATACCACTTTTTCTTTTCTGATCCGATTCCAGAAATCTTCTGAAAAGTTTTATTTTTGCCTCTTTTTTTTTTTCAAAAATGTTTCAACTTACATCTGCAACAAAATGTGTGTGTGTGTGTGTGTGTGTGTGTGTGTGTGTGTGTGTGTGTAAACAGAGCAGCGGCATTCAGTAATGCACTGGCGCTGCACATACTATACATTTACTTATTAAACACAGCCTTTTGTGATTCGCAGAGCTATCACACGTCTTCAAGTGGCTTTGAATAAAATGCATGAGTCATATGAGCTGCTTTAATGGTTATTTTTGGAGCTTGAAATTAACAAACATGACTAACGCACAATATCAGATTTGGATCGGGCTCGTCAGACCGATAACCGATCCGTCTAAAAGCTTCAGTATCGGGATTGGTGCATCGCTAATTATTGTATTAGCAATAAATATAATGTGACGTGTTAAATGTAATGTGACTTCATTCATGTCAGTAACTGTAATCCAATAATATACATGTTAAACCTAATGTGTGACATTACTTCTTTACCACAAAATGTAAATACATTACATGTGATGTGTTACTCCCAACACTCAGCAGAAGAAAAAGTAAATGATGAAAGAATTTTCATTTTTGGGTGAACTATTCCTTTAAACTACTGATTTATAATTAATGATCAGCAATTTAAAAACAATCTGTCCCAGTTTGCACACGCTCTGCTTGAACACCCACATGCACTGCCTGAAAAGGAGAGAAACAAAAACTGGGACTGCTTTCATCATGAGAGGTACATTTCTCATTTTCTGAACATGGAAAGTCTCAAACACAAGTCAAGAAATTTGTCAAATTTTGCAAATGCAGTGCAATACATATTTCATGTTTCAGTCCAACGGGTAGGAAAATGGTCTCATTGACGATGAGAACTGGCCACTTTCCTTTATACACACTCCAGCGTCAGATAGTCCATCTAACAATTACTAATGCATGTAACTCTGCAGTATATATAGGCTGCAATATATATGACATAGGTGTCTCATAATCATAGTATGGGATGTTTTGCTTTGCTTTCTTCAAAACAACATAATATGTAAGACAATTTATATGAGGCCCACAGAGGACAACTACTGTGTTACAGAAATTATGTTAAGTTAACAACAGGTAAGAAGGCTGAAATCAAATATAAAATATCCACTGTATGAGTATAAACCAATGTCTCTGTATATCAAACCTGAAAGTGTACTGGGGCAGAAACTGTATCTATTGTGCGTTCTCCAGATGAGCATGTCATCAGCATGAATATTCTCATATGCACGACATAATGTAAAACTTGCATCTCAAATCACAATTTTTAATCCAGAGTAACATCTCACTTTCCAGCAGTTTTAAAGAAACCCATCTCAAACATCCATTATCTTTGCATGCACTAACGCTTTCGCAGATGGTGGGAGACACACATACGAGAGACCATTCAGGGAATAATAACAAAATAAATACGTATTGATAAACCACACTCTGCAAAACATACAAAATTGCTAATTTGAATAATATCATATCTGAAATAGCTGTAAATAAATAATATCTGCAAATATTATTCAGCTTCTGGTCATCTCTCAAAACACAATTGCACTGAATCTGCTCAAACAAGCAAGCAATATAGCACCATGACTGTTTATTTAACACGGTTTTATATGAAAATTTTAACAACCACACAGCTGCTCTGTTCACAAAGCCCACTCTAAAGACAGCTTTAGTGAAAATACCTAAATTGACTGCATTGAACTGCCTCTGGTAAAAATAGAACAACGGAATCAGAAAGAAGAAAACCTAGAAATTCACAAAAGCAGAGATTCCTGGGATTGATAAATGATTCCGTACCTGATGCTCATCACACTGAGATCTGGAGAAAAGCAGAAAGCAAGAGACAATGCCAAGAAAACAGAAAGACTGCTGCTTTACTGCAGCCTGTGACTCACTGAGAGAGAAAAACCATGAGAGAGGCAGAGGGGGAGTGAGGGGCAGCCCAGCATTACACACAGGACCTGAGGAGATGGTAACTATGGTAACTGCTGCACACACCCACAGGCAGTCATCAGCAGTTACCATAGTAACCATTCTCATTTCTCTCCACCAGCACATTGATGCATCAGTATGGTTAAGCAGCTGAAATGTGCTTTTGGTGCATCCGGAAAGTATTCACAGCGCTTCACTTTTTCCACATTTTGTTATGTCACACCCTTATTCCAAAATGGATTCAATTAATTATTTTCCTCAAAATTCTACAAACAATACCCCATAATGACAATGTGAAAGAAGTTTTTTGAAATCTTTGCAAATCTATTAAAAATTAAAAGTAAAAAATTAAGTATTCACAGCCTTTGCTCAATACTTTGTTGAAGCACCTTTGGCACCAATTACAGCCTCAAGTCTTTTTGTGTATGATGTACATGTGGTTTATTTTTTTCATTTATTAATTTTTTTATAATTTTGCAAAGATTTTAAACAAACTTCTTTCACGGTGTCATTATGGGGTATTGTTTGAAAAATGTGTATATACATTTATTGGAATAATGAACAGATTTTGCTCTTATGGAAAGTAATTGGTGCTTTTATTCACCAAAGTGGCATTCAACTGATAACAATGTATATTCAGAACATTAATAAAGTGAAAAATGACAATTACAATTTGATTTTTTTTTTTTTCAGAATTTCTTAATCTAATTCAAAGATTTCTCATCAAAAAATCCTCCAGGTGCAGCAATGACAGCTTTGTAGATCCTTGGCATTCTAGCTCTCAGTTTGTCCAGATACTCAGGTGACATTACACCCCACACTTCCTATAGCACTTGCCATAGATGTGGCAAGTCTTGTCGGGCAATTCTCACGCACCTTACATTCTAGCTATTCCTATAAAAGCTCAATTGGGTTAAGATCCAACAGCAAAGAGAAGACTCGTGAGTGCAGTCCTTATGGGAAGAATTGCAAAGAAAAAGCCGCATTTGAATAGGGTTGGGTATAGAGAACCGGTTCCATTTTAGAACCTGTTTCAAATTTCCAAGAACCGTGGATTTGATAAGATACGTGCATTTCGATTCCTCACTTTGGTACCTAACTTTATTAATCATGCTCACGAGGTGAACGGCAGTGAGCATTTTACAGTCATATTGATCTGCCAGGACCTGTTACAAGGACCTAATTTCATTATGCACAAGTGCAGTTCATTACATTCGGCTCCAAAAATTTTGGTTAAGCTACGCTAAAATTGATAACAACAACGCAAAATGCAACACCTGCAGTAAAAGGATTTTGTGCAAGGGAGGAAGCACCTCCAATATGATGAAGCATTTACTTCATTATGGCATGAATCTAAAGGAATGTACCATGTTTGCCACACCAGATACAGCTAATATTAGCAGTAGCATCTCACCCTCCAGTACAAAACACAGAGGAGCAGACATTCGCATGTGAATCATTGTTTAAAATTTTGTTTTTGTTGAGATTTTTTATTTTATTTTTTTTAAATAGAGAACAATAGAGTAATGACATAATCGATACAATCTTTATTTGAAGAGCCAGAAACTCCATTCACTTTCAAATGTAAAATGAGCAAGGAGAAAGTGGATGAATGTCACCGGGCGGTGACGAGATTTGTGGTGAAGGGGTTACATCCTTTTGCTATGGTTGAGTCAACTTCGTCTAGATATGCAAAATGCATTCTTGATTAGGTTCTCAGTTTTTCACAGCAATATCAATGAACTTTAGCCTTGTTTGATATTCTATTGTGTCTCATAGCACATCAGAATCTGAGCTAGCAAACAGAACATTATATTCCATGTAACTGTCTGTTACATATTTTGTTATGTTCTATTTTTTTCTGTTATATTTACTTAAAAAGTTTTGGTTTGTAATTGTTTTTGTTTATCACTCCTTATAATAAAGTTAAATACTTATTTTTATAAATGAAGGAGAACTGTCACAATTGGCAGTTTACTCGTTATAGCCTAAATGTGGCGAGAATAAAAGGTAGGCAAATTTTTGTTCTTGAAGAATTTGCTCTTTTTTTTCTCTCCATAAAAATGACTGGAATCATAACCAAGATTCGACAAGAACCAGATTCGATAACCAGAATCTGAATCTATAAAATTGAAATGATACACAACCCTACATTTGAAACAGAAAAATAAAAAGAAAAGGTTGGAGTGGACAAAGAAACAGAGATTTGACAACAGATAATTGGAAAAGAGTTTTATGGATCCTTAACACCATTGAGCTTTTGTGGGATCAGCGTGAGAAGTGCCCGACAAGACATCTGTGGCAAGTACTACAGGAAGCATGGGGTGAAATGTCACCTGAAAAAGTAGGGCTGGGCGATAAAATGATATCAATATTTATTGTGATAAAAAAACTGTGATATCGACGATAAGATTTTGAGTAATTGTCAATATTTTGCCTGTGTTCTACATCTAGACATGCCTGTTGCTAAAAACGCTAGCAGTTTGGCTTTCTTATCGTATATTTCCACTGGCGCATAGTGAGCAAATGTGCTTTCAATTCCTTCCTATAGAAGCTGAGCGTCAAGCTCGCAAGGTGGATTGTAAAATTGACAGCAGTGGTTCCCTAGCGTCGGGAGTGGATTTGTGCGGATTTCTTCCACGTCAGTGGAAACGCAGCCTCAGACTGTATGAAGTTACTATTGCCCCCGTAGGTCAACGTATGATGTAGGTCACCGTGTTCCGGATCCTCACCCCAGATTGATTCCATCTGGACTGCAACACATCATGACAACGGTTACACCCTCTCATCGTCTCTAGTGAGCAGCGCGACAAAACAACAGTGCCGGTTACATCATATCTGATCTTTCTGCGCTGTATTCTTGAATATTTTTCTCTAGCACTGAAACACGCTTCACTGATGCCCTGTCCTGGTCCGCACCCACTTCCTCTTTTCCCCACATGTGAGTAAACATGAGGTGCGTGTTTCCAGTGCGCCTTTAGACCATAATGTTAGATCATAAAGTTTTTTTCTTTCTAAATGTAGTTTTATTAATCAGCATGTTCCAAGCCTTTAATAATAAACAAATAGATTTCTGTTCTAATTTTGTGAAATTATTCAGATGTCATCATCATGACAAGGATGAAAGACAAAACAATTATTAGTTTGTAGCCTAGTCTTTCTCACTTTAATGAAAATAGAAAAATGGTCCATTCAGACTTTTACATTTTCAAAAGTTTCTCTCTGGAGATACCCCTGAACCCCCATACAGTATCATTTCTCTGTCACAAGGGCTTCTATGCCCCCATACTTGGATATCTGTATGTAAAGAAATATGAAAATAATTTTAATGTGAAAAATATTTTATGTGTGTGTATATATATATATATATATATATATATATATATATATATATATACACCTTCATTATGATTCAAAATGAATAGATCATTTTATATCATTCATATCCATCTGCACTCAATTGATAAACTCAAAATGAACTAAACTATAAAGTATTGTAATATTTTCATAGAAGATCCTTCAGACACCACGGCATTGGCTGTGTCTGGGCCCTCAGCACAGTTTTGGAAAGACTATTAAGACTGTTTAGGATTTTGTATTCCCTTCTTTTTTAGGAAATTCAAAAAAAATGTGCAATGTGCAAATGTTATTGAATATCGTTATAAATATTGATATCGAATGATATGAAAATGAATATTGTGATAAAAAATATTGCCATATCACCCAGCCCTATTAAAATGTAATGATTTATTATGAATACTGCGAACAAAAGAAAATAAACGATTAAAGATAAGTAAGAGACACTAATAAAATTAACATTTCCAAAATTGGTAATCTAGAAGTTCAATTAATTTGAAAATTGTACACAGACAGATGTGATAAACACCTTGTGATTAACTATATACGGTTGGAATAAAATAATTATAAAAAGCTGCCGTCCCAAGAATGATAATTCAAACTTTATGATCTACAAACAAAACTGTACTTACATTCATAATACCAATAGCCTAATCATTACGTAATTATAAACGGCTTTAAATAAAGAAACAGCCAAGGCCCTAAATGCCGTTTCAACGTCAAAGTCGTCGTGCAAAAACACAGATTATATTTGCATTATTCACTATAAATTACTCAAATTTCTCACATTTAAAAACGTATTTGAAGCCTCAACCTTAAACAACAGCAACAGCTGTCAGTTAGCTTAGCCGCAGCTACGCGTTAAATACCATTAAACTCTCTTTAGATTTTTTTGAAATTTTGCTTTAGAATTAAACTAGTTTTCATATTTTTTTCATATAAAATAAGCATTCATAACTGTTTACATGAATACGCTTTTAATATTACATATCCAGTATGTTTACAAAGCCTGCTGCGCTAACTCATGACGTCAAGCGTAAAGTTGAGTGAACTTTACTGACACAGTTAAAAATCTGAAAATATCTGGAGTTAAAACACTCTTACACTCCACCGACAGTGTTCAGTTAGACTGAACAGCGATACTCCTATACTACGTTCAGAAAATTAAGGTTATTTACCTTAAATTGCAGCGCTTGTTTTGTTCACGTTGAGTGTTCAGTCAGGCCAGTGTAATCGATACATGAGCTCATGGGTTAAACTGCAATGTGACTGCAGGCACGTCCTAGTCTATTCTAGAAACTGTAATGAGATTGACTGAATAAGACGGTTTTAACTATAAATAATTTGCATAAACATTACTCAATAACACGATACACTGATAAACAATGGGGCAAGCTAGATAAACAGATCTTTCTCTGGGAAAGTGTCCGACATGAAAAATAAAATAAAAAACTGTTCTATTCAATACAGAATTATAACACCCAATAAAAGTCAATAGCAAGACACGTCAGTTATACTCTCAGGAACATTCATGAGATGCAGAGAGTCTCATGAGGATAAAGGTGAGTTTTCATAAAAGACGTCTAAGCAATCGTTTGTTAATTAAACTCACTTACCTATAAGCCCGAAGCACAGACAGTAAACATCCAGCTAAATATTGCATTATAGAGCTAATTATGTTTTATATATATATATATATATATATATATATATATATATATATATATATATATATAAGTGTGAACAATTTAAGCTAATATCTGCTGCTGAAAAAATAATTTTCTAATCATGCGCTGTGCTAAAATAACAAAAGATTAATACATGTGATACTTGCAACAGAAATGAGTGAAAGTATCATACCGCACCACTAGTAAACCTCCAAAGTGTGTTTCCTGCGAAATCAAGAAAAGTGCTCCATCTAGTAGCATTCACAGGCTGAAGAAAAAGGCTGTATGGAAAGATGTACATTTACAATTATGCCATATTTAGCTGGAGAGTAAATCAAAGTCAAGCCAAGGTATAAAATATCTATTGATTTTTTTTAAATAACTGTAGCATAATTACTTTTTTAAAGTGTTTGTAATGTTTAACAATTAATGTGTTGTTTTTGATGTCAGTAAAGGCTTACTATTGCCAAAAACCCAGCTTTTCTCAAAAGTTGCCATTTCTCAACCATATTAGTGGGCTATCTTTTTTCACAAACTCTATAAACTTTTTATATTTAAATTTTTTTATTATTATTTTGCAGTGGTTCTCAACCTTTTGAACTCCAAGGCCACATTTGTCGGAGGAAATATTCAAAGGCCCCCAATGTAGGCTATCAGATATTTATATTATAAGATATATCTATAATGAGATATTTCCTTACAATTTGTGATTCGAAGAGTCTTGTGACACCATGCAAGGAGCGGACGTGTGATCGGTGAGCTCTGCGCATTTTGATAGTTTTAATACTATTTGTGTCATAAGCCTGTGAGATTCGATACACCCTGATTCTTAACTGTTATAAGCAGACAATATGTCAAAGAATTAAAAATCCTCGGCTCTGGAGATATTAAAAGACACTTACGTGCTCAAGCTGACGCCCCTGAGAAAGTCCTGGACTCGATTCAGACTGTGAACTGAACGAAATACGGCCTGAACTGATGAATGTGTCTGCAATGCTGACGAAGGTCCTAGCAGATTTGCAGGATCTTGCTGTAATATGTCGATCGATTGCGTTCATGGAGATGAAATTCTCTGAGTTGGTTACAAGATTGTCGGACGTCGAGAGATGGCTCAATTATCTGGAGCCAAATCAGAATTCAGAGGGAATTAGCTGCTAATCCGCTAGCAACCAAGGGAGATTTGGAACACGTTTGGGAAAAACTGGAGGATTTGGAGAATTGTAATTGACGAAACAACATCTGAATTGTTGGAATTCATGAGCATGAGGAAGGCTGTGATATGGTGAAATTCCTAGACGAGCTCTTCCCGAGTCAGCTCGACATAACAGACCATTAGCCGGAAATCAAGTGAGCTCACAGAGTGCCGGATCGGAGATCCACAGAGGGAGACTGGCCAAATTTCTGCGATCAACCGATAAAGATCTCATGTTACGCAAGGCAAGGAGTAAAGGAAAGCGTTCTTGGAAGAACCACAGCATTTTTTTGTTCCCAGACTTTGCGAATTCGACAAGAGAGAAATTTGATCGATTCAGGTAATTCAAGGATCTCTTTCATCAATGGAATATCACATTTGCATTGTTGTTTCCGGCCAAGATTAGAATAGATACTAAGGATGGGTGTAGAGAATTTACATGCCCACAGCAAGTATTGTCATATATAAAAACATTGGAGTGAGTAAGCCATTTGGTTATTTTCATGTTGCCGCTTAGTGGACCTGTCTCACTGAGTATATGTCCGAGGAAACTGGGCACCTTGAAAATATGTATTGAAGCACCGGACATGAGCAATCCAATGCAAAGTTGTCACGGGGGCTCTCGTAGATGTTCATGGACTGTTTGAGTTTAGAAGAATGGGCACTAATTGGCGCTGTCATTCGTGGGGTTAATGCGCACGTATTTCTTTTTTCTTTTTTTTGGTTCAGGGAAAGTTCGGGAGTTGATTGTTGCACCAGTGTGGAATGTGGTCTTTATAATTTTATTTTGACACACAATGTCATATTTATTATATGACAAAATGTAAAATGTTAATATGAATGGAAATGTGGAATGTGAATGGGATGGGGCACCCCATAAAAAGAAGGAAGGTTATTTATTTTATTAAATGTAAGAAATATGATATAGAGTTTCTTCAAGAAACACATCTTTCCCCACAGGAAGCTGAAAAATTTGTGAAGATATGGGGTGACATATTTTATTTAGTGCTGGCCCAAGTAAGAGCAGGAGAGTCATTACATTGATAAGGAAGCATCTACAATTCAAATGTCTCAAACAGAGCAAAGATAAGATTTCATTTTATTAATATGCATTCAGTCTCAGAGATTTGACGCATTGGTTGCTTCCACCTGAGAGAGCCCCTCCCTGGTTTTGTTTTGAATAGGAAGTTCTTGTCCCTATTTTGCCATTGCAAAGCCATTGCAAATACTAATCAGAGAAGTTAAGTTACACCTCGTTATCTCACATTTGCACTGCAAATATTGGTATGGGCGAGTATTTAATTCTGATATTTATTTAAATATTGCCTCAAGCATATGGCTGAACCCGAAATTAAGTATAAATAAATCCCCTTTCTGTTGGTCAGATTTGATTGTGAGGGGGGGGTTTCTACACTCAGTGACCTATATGAGAGTGTTGAGATCCTTTGGAAATTTGGTTCAACATTTTGATGTTCCCAGATCTCAGTTTTTTAGGTATTTACAGCTGCGCCACCTGCACTGTATTATTTTTGGGAGTAGCATACACTCCCCTAAAGCACTCTGGGAGTGGTGATTACTGCTTTTGGTAAAGGTTGTGAGGCATCAGTGTATTACTCCCTGCTAATTCAATTCATCTATCAAGAAAGAGATTATGGGAAAAAGATTTGAATTTGGTATTGGAGGAAGAAGTGTGGACTAGGAATCTAAAAAATGTCAAGTCTTCATCTAGAGATGCAAGGATTCGCCTTATGCAATTTAAGATTTTACATAGATTTTATTGGACCCCCCTCTAGATTATATATACTTGGTCTTAAAGACACACCCAACTGCTGTCGTTCCCAATCAGAAGTTGGAGACACAACTCATGCCTTTTGGGGGGAGGATTTTAAGATTCAAGACTTTTGGATGAAGGTACAGTGCTATTTGTTTGACGTTTTGGGAACTCAAATTTTGCTTTGCCCCAGACTTTGTATTTTAGGCAACTGTGTGGTCATAAATTTGAGGACAAATTTATAAAAAATTGGGTTTTGACAGGTGTCATGATTGGCAGACAAGTCGTTTTAAGGGGTTGGAAGTCCAACGGCGTGCCATTGCTTCCGGAGTGGTGTACAGAGATGGGGAGGGTGGCAGCATTTGAAAAAGGGGTATCTAGAGGACTGGGTAATTTGGTGGGGCAGATTTGGGAAAGTGGGGCAGATATTTGGAATTTTGGAGGCCTCTCGTGGAGGGAAAGTGGAGAGTGAGATGTTGAGATTGTGTGTGTGATTAGTATATTTCATTTACTTAATTATCTTTTTTATTTTTATTTTTTTTGTGTCTATAAATATGCAAGACCACTGGGCCGTTCTTATGGGCGGGGTTGGGGATTGTAGGGGGTGGCGGGTGGGGTAGTAATAGAGGGGGTTAAGTATTGATTCTGTCTGTATATGCTTTTATGTGTTAATATAGGAATCAATAAAAAAATTGAATCTGAAGTCTGCATCTAGTGATGCAAGGGTTTGCCTTTTACAATTTAAGATTTTACATAGATTCTATTGGACCCTTTCTAGATTTTATAGGCTTGGACTTAAAAACGAACCCACCTGCTGGCGATGTCAATCAGAAGATGGGGACACAACCCATGTTTTTTGGTGGTGTGTTAAGATCTAACAATTTTGGTTGAAGTTTCAGAGTTGTGTGATGTATTGGACACTCAAATTTTATTCTGACCCAGACTCTGTATTTTTGGGCGAGGTCATCAATGTGGAGACTAAGCATATAAAAAAGTGGGTCCTAACCAACATCATGACTGCCAGACAATCAGTTTTAAGGGGATGCAAGTCGGCTGGAGCACCCCATTTCAGGAATGTTGCTCGGAGATGTGGAGGGTGGCGGCTTTTGAAGAAGGGTTTTGTAGAAGACTGGGAAATGTTTTACTTGTTTGTGGCAAAGTGGTGCAAACATTTGGTGTTTTTGAAAGGCTCTTGCCCCCATGGGGGGGGGGTGGGGGGGTGGGGGGGGGGCAGTGGAGAGAGAGGTGGTGTTGTTGTGTGTGTGTGATTATTATATATATTTCTTTTCTTTTTCTATTTTGTGTGTCTATAATCATGTGGGACCACTGGGGTGTTCTTGGGGATTTGGAGGGGGGAGTTAATAGAGGGGGTTAAGTATTGATTCTGTTTTTATATGTTTTGCTTTTATTTGTTTAATATATAAATCAACAAAAAATGTTAATCACAAAAAAAAAATCTATAAAACTTTGACTAAAAAAAGAAAAAATGAAGAAGCTATTTGGACCAGCAACCTCTAGTTTTAGTTAAAATAAAACTGAAAATGTAGATTGATTTAATCTAACTAGATAGGAAAGTTTGAAGACAAACTTTATGTTGGCTTGACAAAACCTTGTCTGAAAGTTTAAAATAGTTTGAAGGTCTTACAGTCAGACAGACAGAATAGATAGCAGACAGCCAGTTGCAAGAAGTCCTATGCAACACTACCAAGGTACCATTCATAACATAACGTTTTAATGAATGGTAAATTGGCTGCTAGGGTAACCCCATCTAGAGTCAAATGAAATAAACCAGAAGTCTCTATGATGTTCTGATGCAGAGATATCTGATTTGTTACTTGTTTGCTAGGGTAATCCCATCTGGTTTCTAGACAGTTTCCAATTTGATATTCAAATGGCTTCTTGCTTCCCTGAGTTAAATGAATGAAACCGGATGTCTCTACTATGTTCTGATGCAGAGAAATGTGATCTGTTACTGGTTGCTAGGGTAACCTCATGTGGTTGCTAGCCAGTTACCAAGGTGGCAATCAAAAGGCTCCTTGTTAGCCTGAGTCAAATTAACTAAATGTTCTGAAGTATTTACAATGTTCTGGTACAGAGATTTGTGATTTTTTACTTGGTGGCTAGGGTAAACCCATGTAGTTGCTAGGCAGTTATCAAGGTCAAAGTTATCAAAGGCTCCTTGATACCCTCTATGATGTTCTGGTGCAGAGATTCGTGATTTGCTATTTGGTTGCTAGGTTTACACCATATGGTTACTAGGCAGTTTCCAGAGTGATACTTAACACTGGTCAATGCTGAACCGATTCCGGACAGGACAGGGTCAATGTGCAGTCAACCCTGTTCGGTGGGGGCAAGCCACCAACCCGAACTGCAGGTGTGGGGAACCAGAAACCATGCAAGCACATTGTTGATGAGTGTCTGCAAACTTATTTCAACGACTCGAGGCTCTACACCTGGCTGAGCAAGATGCTGTGATTTGTAACTTGGTTGCTAGGGTAACACAATCTGGTCTCCAAGCAGTCACCAGGGTGATACTTATCAAGGCTCCTTGCCAACATGAGTGAAATAAGTCAACCATGAAGTCTCTATGATATTCTTGTGCAGAGATATGGGATTTGTTACTTGGTTGATAGGGTAACCCCATCCTGTTGTTAAACAGTTACCACGGTGATACTTATCAAGCTTCCTTTCCATCCTGGGTGAAATAAGTCAACCCAGAAAGCTCTACAATGTACTGGTGCAAGGATATATGATTTGCTATTTGATTGCTAGGGTAACTCCATCTGTTGCTATGCAAGTAACAGAGTGATACTTATCAAGCCTTCTTTCCATCCTGAGTGACAAAGTCAAATTGGAACTTTCAAAAAAGTCAACCTGGATGTCTCTACAATGTTCTGGTGCAGAGACATGTGATTTGTTACTTGGTTGTTAGAGTAACCCCATCTGGTTGCTAAGCAGTTACCAGGTTATATTTATCAAGCCTCCTTTCCATCCTGAGTGAAGTAAGTCAACCCGGAAGTCTCTACAATGTTCTGGTGCAAAGATATGTGATTTGTTACTTGGTTGTTAGAGTAACACAATCTGGTTGCAAAGCAGTTACCAGGGTGTTACTTATCAAGGCTCCTTGTCAACCTGAGTGAAATAAGTCAAACCAAAAGTCACTACAATGTACTGGTGGAGAGATACGTGATTTGCTACTTGGTTGCTAGGGTAACCCCATCTGGTTGCTAGGTAGTTACAAAGGTGATGCTTAATATAGCTCCATGCCATCCTGAATGAAATAAGCCAACCCTGAAGTCTCTATGATATTCTGGTGCAGAGATATGTGATTTGTTATTTGGTTGCTAGGGTAACAACATCTAGTTGCTAAGCAGTAACCAAGGATATACTTATAAAGCCTCCTTTCCATCCTGAGTGAAATAAGTCAACCCGGAAGTCTCTACGATGTTCTGGTACAGAGATATGTGTAAAGGGATTTAGACGAGCAAGGAAGAGGCGAGAACCGGCTTGACAATATAAATAATAGTTTAATGTGAAACTTTAACAAAAGACACAAACACACACATGACGGACATGTCCGTAAACGATCTCTCTCTCTCTCGCACCATCTTCCGCAGTCACACTTTATCCCTCCCGGAGGCTTGATTATCCTGATAAGGGACCGGGTGAGTAGAATCACCACCCGGCCCCGCCCTCCGCCCTGCCACAATATGTGTTTTGTTACGTGGTTGCTAGGGTAACACCATATTGTTTCTAAGCAGTTAAGAGGGTGATACTTATAAAGCCTCCTTTCCATCCTGAGTGAAATATGACAACCCAGAAGTCTCTATGATGTTCTGGTGTAGATATATGTGATTTGTCACTTGGTTGCTAGGGTAACCCAATCTGGTTGTTGCTAGGGTAGTTACCAAGGTGATATTCAAAAGACCCCTTGCCATCCTGAGTGAAATAAGTCAACCCGGAAGTCTCTACGTTGTTCTGGTGCAGAGATATGTGATTGATTACTTGGTTGCTAGGGTAACCCCATCTGGTTGCTAGGCAGTTACCAATGTGATACACAAAAGGCTCCTTGCCATCCTGAGTGAAATAAAACAACCAGGAAGTCACTACAATGTTCTGGTGCAGAGATATGTGATTTGTTACATGGTTGCTAGGGTAATCACATCTGGTTGCTATGCAGGTAACAGAGTGATACTTATCAAGCCTTCTTTCCATCCTGAGTGACAAAGTCAACTTGGAACTTTAAAAAAAATTCAACCCGGATGTCTCTACAATGTTCTGGAGCAGAGAAATGTGATTTGTTACTTTGTTGTTAGAGTAACCCCATATGGTTGCTAAGCAGTTACCAGGGTTATATTTATCAAGCCTCCTTTCCATCTTGAGTGAAGTAAGTCAACCCGGAAGTCTCTACGATGTTCTGGTAAAGAGATATGTAATTTTTTTACTTGGTTGCTAGGGTAACACAATCTGGTTGCCAAGCAATTACCAGGGTGATACTTATCAAGGCTCCTTGCCAACCTGAGTAAAATAAGTCAAACTGAAAGTCACTACAATGTTCTGGTGCAGAGATATGTGATTTGCTACTTGGTTGCTAGTCTAACCCCATCTGGTTGCTAGGCAGTTACCAAGGTGACAGCCAACAAGGCTCCTTGCCAACCAGAGTGAAACAAGTCAACCCAGAAGTCTCTACGGTATTCTGGTGCAAAGATATGCAGTTACCAAGGTAGTGGAAGGGAGTGAAATAAGTCAGCCATGAAGTCTTTACGATGTTCTGGTGATGAGCTATTTGATTTGTTACTTGGTTGCTAGGGTAACCCCCTCTGATTGCTAGGCAGATACCAAGGTGATATTCAAAAGACTCCTTGACATCCTGAGTGAAATAAGTCTATCAAGGCTCCTTGCCATCCTGAATGAAATAAGCCAACCCTGAAGTCTCTATGATATTCTGGTACAGAGATATGTGATTTGTTACTTGGTTGATAGGTTAACCCCATCTGGTTGCTAGGCAGTTACCAGGATGAAACTTATCAAGGCTACTTTCCATCCTGAGTGAAATAAATCAACCCATTAGTCTCTACGTTTTTCTGGTGCAGAGATATGTGATTTCAAGTCAAGTCAAGTGGTTTTTATTGTTGTTTCAACCATATACTGTTAGTACAGTACACAGCGACACGAGACAACGTTCCTCCAGGACCATGGTGCTACATAAAACAACATAGGACAAACACAGAACCACATGAGACTACACAGACTAAATAACATACCTATATAAAGTGCACGTGCAAACGTGTGCCAAAAATATGGGGCAGTACAATAAATTACTGACAATGAACAGGACAATAGACACAGTAAGAGACAGTGCAGCGCCGACCAGTATACAGTAGTGCAAAAAGATGACAGTTTCTAAAAATGCCAAATGTAAACATTAAATATATTATGAGATAGTGTTCTATGGACATAGCAGTTATTGAGGTAGCAGCCAGTAATAAAGTGACAATAATTAAAGTGCAACTCAAGGACACGCGTGTGTGTGTGTGTGTGTGTGTGTGTGTGTGTGTGTGTGTGTGTGTGTGTGTGTGTGTGTAAACAGTCTCTGAGTATTGAGGAGTCTGATGGCTTGGGGGAAGAAGCTGTTACACAGTCTGGCCGTGAGGGCCCGAATGCTTCGGTACCTCTTGCCAGATGGCAGGAGGGTGAAGAGTTTGTGTGAGGGGTGCGTAGGGTCATCCACAATGCTGGTGGCTTTGTGGATGCAGTGTTTTTTGTAAATGTCATTGATGGAGGGAAGAGAAACCCTGATGATCTTCTCAGCTGTCCTCATTATCCTCTGCAGGGCTTTGCGGTCTGAAACGGTGCAAGTCCCAAACCAGGCAGTGATGTAGCTGCTCAAGATGCTCTCAATAGTCCCTCTATAGAATGTAGTGAGGATGGGGGGTGGGAGATGTGCTTACCTCAGCCTTCGAAGAAAGTAGAGACACTGCAGGGCTTTCTTGGTAATAGAGCCAGTGTTGAGGGAGCAGGTGAGGTTCTCTGCCAGTTGAACACCAAGGAATTTGGTGCTCTTGACGATCTCCACAGAGGAGCTGTCGATGTTCAGTGGAGAGCGGTCACTCTGTGCTCTCTTAAAGTCAACAACCATCTCTTTTGTTTTGTCCACTTTCAGAGACAGGTTGTTGGTTCTACACCAGTCCGTTAGCCACTGCACCTCCTCTCTGTATGCTGACTCGTTGTTCTTGCTGATGAGACCCACCATGGTCGTGTCATCGGTGAACTTGATGTGATTCGAGCTGTGCATTGCTGCACAGTCGTTAGTCAGCAGAGTGAACAGCAGTGGACTGAGCACAGAGCCCTGGGGGGCCCCAGTGCTCAGTGTGGTGGTGGTGGTGGAAATGCTATTCCCGATCCGGACTGACTGAGGTCTCCCAGTCAGGAAGTCCAGTATCCAGTTGCAGAGGGAGGTGTCCAGGCCCAGCAGGTTCAGCTTTCCAATCAGGTGCTGGGGAATGATTGTGTTGAATGCTGAGCTGAAGTCTATGAACAGCATTCGAACGTATGAGTCCTTTTTATCTAGGTGATTTGTTACTTGGTTGCTAGGGTAACCCCATTTGGTTGCTAAGCAATAATCAGGGTGATACTTATCAAGGCTCCTTGCCATCCTGAGTGAAATAAGTCAATCTGGAAGTGTCTACGTTTTTCTGGTGCAGAGATATGTGATTTGTTACGAGGTTGCTAGGGTAAACCCATCTGGTTGCTAGGCAGTTACCAGGGTGATACTGAAAAGACTCCCAACCCACAAGTGTCTACAATTTTCTGGTGCAGAAATATATGATTTGTTACTTGGTTGCTAGCGTAACCCTATCTGGTTGTTGCTAGCGTAACTCCATCTGGTTTATATGCAGGTACCGGAGTGATACTTATCAAGCCTCTTTTCGATCCAGAGTGACAAAGTCCACCCGGAAGTCTCTACAATGTTCTGGTACAGTGATTTGTGATTTGTTACTTGGTTGCTAGGTTAACACCATCTGGTTACAAAGCAGTTACCAGGGTGATACTTATTAAGGCTCCTTGCCATACTGAGTGAAATAGGACAACCCACAAGTCTCTATGATGTTCTGGTGCAGAAATATGTGATTTGTCACTTGGTTGCTAGGGTAACCCTATCTGGTTGTTGCTTGGGTAATTCCATCTGGTTGCTATACAGGTACCGGAGTAATACTTATCAAGGCTCCTTGCCATCCTGAGTGAAATAATTCAACCCGTACCTGCCTAGAAACCAGATGGGGATACTTTTGAACATGTAACAAATCCCATACCTCTGCACCAGAACAACGTAGACATTTTCGTTTTCTTACATTGATTTAGGGTAGCGAGGAGCCTTTTCAGTATCACCCTGGTAACTGCCTAGCAACCAGATGGGGTTACTCTAGCGACCAAGTAACAAATCACATATCTCTGCACCAAAACAATGTAGAGACTTCAGATTTTGTTCATTTGACTCAGGATAGCAAGGAGTCTTTTGAGTATCACCTTGGTAACTGCCTAGAAGCCAGGTGGGGTTACCCTAGCATAAAAGTAAAAACATATATCTCTGCACCAGAACAATGTAAAGATTTCGGGCTTCATTCATTTGACTCAGGATAGCAAGGAGCCTTTTGAGTACCACCTTGGTAACTGCCTAGCAACCAGATGGGGTTACCCTAGCAACCAAGTAAAAAATAACATATCTCTGCACCAGAACAACATCCAGGAAACATCCAGATTCGCTAATTTGACTCAGAATAGCTAGGAGCCTTTTGAGAATCACTGGCAACCAGATGGGGTTACCCTAGCAACCATGTAACCTATCACATATCTCTGCACTGAACATCGTAGACACTTCCGGTTTCTTTCATTGATTTAGGATAGCAAGGAGCCTTTGCAGTATCACCTTGGTAACTGCCTAGCAACCAGATGGTAATAACCTTGAAACCATGTAACAAATCACATATCTCTGCACCAGAACATCGTAGACACTTCCGGGTTCTTTCATTTGACTCAGGGTAGGAAGGAGCCTTTTGAGTATCACCTTAGTAACTGCCTAGAAACCAGATGGGCTTGCCCTAGCAACCAAGTAAAAAACATATATCTCTTCACCAGAACAATAGAGACTTCATTCATTTGACTCAGGTTAGCAAGGAGCCATTTGGTATCACCTTGGTAAATGCCTAGCAACCAGATGAGCTTACGTTAGCAATAATGTATCAAGTCACATATCTCTGCACCTGAGCAACCAAAGTGCTGTACAATTCTTTGCAAACATTAATAACAGAAATTAAATAGACTTGTAAAATGTTAAAAAAGAACAAATTAATAAAACATTATAAAACCTACACAAAAAAACTGTTATAATACTTAAACAATATTATAGGCTAGAGAGAAAAAATGTGTCTTCAATCTAGATTTAAATATAGGCAATGAGGAAGAAGACCTAACGACAAATGGGAGTGCATTCCACATCCTGGGGGCCGCAACCATAAATGCCCGATCAGCTTTGGTTTTCAAATGGGATCGGGGAACAGAGAGGAGTAACTGATTTGATGATCGAAGAAACCTAGGTGCCGAAGGTAGATGAAGTAAATCTGCAATGTACTGAGGGGCTAAACCATGCAAAGCCTTATAAACATACAGCACGACCTTGAAATTAACTCTGTAGCTAACTGGAAGCCAATGTAGGGAAGCAAGAACTGGGGTAATATGCTCTCTTTTCTTGGTACCCGTTAGAAGTCTAGCTGCTGCATTTTGGACTACTTGCAGTCGTGAGAAAGAAGATTGAGACAGACCCACATATAAGACATTGCAGTAATCTAGCCGTGAAGTAATAAGAGCATGAATCACTATTTCCAAGTCCTTCTGTGAGAGTTTTAATTTAGCAATGGACCTAAGATGATAAATGTTAAAAGTTCTTTAACAACAGCATTTATCTGCATATCAAATTATAAGTCAGAATCAAAGATGACAACCAAGTTCTTAACTCTATTGTGCATGGTTAAAGACAAAGTACCCAACTGATTTTCAATGTCAGCGATATGTAATGAAGAGCCAAAAGCAATAACCTTGGTTTTATCCTCATTAAGAATGAGGATGTTTTCAGAAATCCATAATTTAACTTCCTCAAGACAAGAGATGAGATTACTGATGGAATAACAATCGTTAGGCCTGACAGGAAGGTAAAATTGTGTGTCATCAGCATAACAATGATAGGCTACACTGTACTTCTGAAAGATAGAGCCTAAAGGAAGCATATAAAGAGAAAAAAGCAGAGTACCCAACATGGAGCCCTGTGGGACACCACATGTGAGCAGTGTTGGGAAGAGAAGTGATTATCAATACTGATAGAAAAAGTTCTTTCCTCCAGATATGAGGAAAACCAGCCCAATGCAACTCCCTGGATGCCAACCACCTTCTCAAGACGATTTAAAAAAATGGAGTGATCAATCATGTCAAATGCTGCACTGAGGTCTAGAAGAATTAAAATGGCCCCATTGCCAGAATCCAGGGAGACCAAAATGTCATTGGTCACCCTTATTAGTGCAGTCTCAGTACTAATTTGTCAAATGTGTTGAAGGTGGTTAGATAAGAATAGAGCTGCAAATAAACCACCTTTTCCAAGATTTTGGACAGAAAAGTCTTAAAAACTGTAGGGTCAAGGTTAGGTTTTTTCAGCAGAGGCTGAACCACAGCATGTTTAAAGCTGGCAGGGACTACTCCATTTCTCAAAGAACTGTTGATTATGGCCAGCATAATGGGGGCAACAGAAATAAAAACATATTTGAGAAGCCGTGATGGTATGACATCAATGGGAGAGTTAGTAGGTTTTATTATCGAAATTATTTCCGACAGTTGGGCAAATGAAACAGGGTCAAAGTGACTAAAAGAACTGGAAAGCAGCGTGGGTTCCAAGTGTATCACAACTGGGACAAGACATGTGTTCTAATGTCTTGAATTTTGTCAATAAAAAATTCAAGAAACTTTTCACATGTCTCAGGGGTTGCACCTGGATAGCCCACAGGGGCAGGGTTCAAAACGGAATCAATTGTATTAAAAATTATTTTAGGCTTATGAGCATTTTTAGCAATTAATTCAGAGAAGTAGTTCGATTTTGCAGTCTTGACAGAGACTTGATACTGCTTTAAGGAATCACAAAACATTTCAAATGAAACCTTAAGTTTATGTTTCTTCCACTTAAGCTCTGCCTTCCTACATTCCTGCCTAACCGAGCGAGTATGCTCATTAAGCCAAGGCTGGATGCCTGACTTATTTTTACATCTACGTGACTTTAAAGGAGCAACCTGATCTAAAATGGCAGTGCAAGTTGTGTCAAAGACTTCAACCAACTGTGAGGTGTCTGAAGTACAAGTAATGACATCAGAGATATGAGACAGATAAGCAGAAGCATACACCTCTGAAAACTGCATAACTGTGGAAGAATGAAACGCACAAGTGAGGTGCCGGCGCACAGGGGGTAGAGGTACAGAATGTGGCTGCACAGAATATTAAAATCTCACAGAATTAACAACTTGTAAAAAGTCTGGAATGATGATGATTCCTGAACATAGTAGCTAGACCACCACCGTGGCCAATAGACCTTGGAGAATTATAATAGGTACAGTTAGCAGGAGTCAGTTCACCCAAAGGGATGACATCGACATTATTAAGCCATGTCTCTGTCAGGAATAAAAAGTAAAAATCCTTAGAACTTAAAAAGTCATTCAAAACAAAGGATTTGTTAGAAAGAGACCTGGCATTAATTAATGCCATTTTAACAGGAGAGGAGACTGCAGTTGAAGGTTCCGTTGTGGTTGACACAGTTTTCACAGGAGAGTATTCTAAAACGCGAATATGATCAAAGTTGATACCTTCGCTCGCAGCAACCGGTCTATTGGCGAGACGACGGGTAGTTGACCATAATGAAGGAATACAATTGTTAGAGGTGAGGCAGGTATAAGATTTCTCATAAGTGCGACGAGACCCCCGATGATTATAACGATGGTGACGTACAATCCCCAGATTAGCGCAGACTTTGTAGGTTTCCGCTGGCAGACGAGAAAGTGAGTTTAGACTCAGCAGATCCGAAGTAGTGTAGAAATACATCCTGTTTGTGCCGATGCAAAGCAGAGCAGATGTGGAAGAGTGTGAGTTTTGCCCTATGAAATGCCAGTCCACTAAAACTGCAGTAAAACCATAAAGGAGAAGCCAGAACCAATCTATCCACCTGGTTAAGACACAGCAAAGCCTGCACCGCAGGTAGCGAAGGCTCGTGAGCAAGTTCGCAGCAAAGTTGCAGCCAGAGAGACGTCAACAAAAGAAAAACACTGAGTAATCCATGGCCAACAGCAAAGAGTCTTTTCCTCCAGTACAAAATATCAGACAGCAAAGTTCACAGATCTGAAGGTGGTCCCGTGTCAATTCAACGCTTCTGCCGCAACTGAACCAACAGATGATTAGCTGTAGAGCGAGTTCGTTCCAAAGGTGAGTAGCGCCATAACTAACACCATGGCATTCATAAAAATCCTAATCACAGATCGATGAGATACGAATTGAATCTAAGCAAAGTAGCGGCAGCAGTCGAATAGAAACAAAACAAAACAAAACACGCACAACAATACACCGGAGAGTAGCGGCAGACAGACACGCCAGCATTCACTTCCTTTTCCCTTCGCGTTCACTTTATAGTGGGACTATATAAGTGCTGAAGGGGGGAATAAACATTTACTCAGTTTGATAATGAAGGTGCAGAACAATGGAAAAATACTGCTTAGAGATTCACAGTATCTCACTGTGTATCCTTGTAAGGCCCTTTCTGTGAATGCTTTTAATAGAATAGAATCAGGCAATGAATTGATGCAGACATTATCTGGAATAGGGAGTCAATTTGGAATGCATCAAGAGGAATAGGGAGTCTCAAGGATAAAAAAAGAATACCTGTGGCAGCACACACACTTCTCAATTTCACAGGGATGTGTTGTGTGTGACCAATAAAATGAAATAAGGCAAATAATTTCAAATACTAATAAAATTAATGCATATAATAATGATTGTTAGCTAACTTAATATATGTAAACATATGAAGTGATTACAGTGTGTTTTATGCATATAAAATGAAATGAAGTTACCGGTATGTTTTTGCTACCACAATTATTGTAGGGGCGAGACATGTAGTTTACAGCATCCAACAGTTCGATTAGCCTATGTAAAAGGGGGTTAAAATGGAAAAGGAGGAGGTGGGAAACAACTGAACAGTCAAAGTAATATTTAATGAAAAATTAAAACATGAAGACAAAAACATAAAAACACACAGCATAATTGCATGTATCTCTCTCCTAAACTGCCGCATCTGGCTGCCTTTATCCCTCTCCTCGGCTGATTAGCCCGATTGGGGGCCGGGCGTGTGTAGTCATGGCTCCTCATCACAGACTTTTTACAGCTAAACTATTAAGTAGTGTTAAGCTAGTAGGTCGTAAGCTCTCCATAAAGTAATGCCTAATCACATAATATGACATTTACCTGTATTGATCCAATAAACTGTTAAAAAGACATTAATTTTAATTTGATCTTGTTTTGGTTGATGTTCAAACCTTGTTTTCTCACTAAACTGTCAGCTGTAATAAATTAAATCCCCATTAAAATACGACATGTAATAAAATTAGATAAATAGTATATTTATATGTAAATAACAATATATAGGAACTGTATCTAAAATAAATAAGGGTTGATAAATAATTACTATTTCAACAGGCTGGAAAAATAGACATTTATTCATTTTAATATCCTATATATATTTTGAATGTGTTGAAACTTGACATCGGGCGACGCACCCTGAAAACTGCACTGTTAGAATGGTTTCATGCTGAAGAGCCACTTAATAGTATGTTTGTTTCTCTCTCGTAAATGTAAACAGCTAAACTATTTAATAAAGTAATTTCAGACATAATCTGCATAATGACTTTTGACAAATACTCTCCACAACACCTCTCAAATAAACTTTTGGATTATGCAAAATAGGTGATAATCCATTGATGGCTGTATCAGCTGAGCATTAAATGTAAAGAATTAAAGAGACAAAACTTCTCAGAGAGAAAACCTGTTAGTGTGGAACTCTGCACAAATACAGCATCCTATATTTATCTGTTAAACAATGTAGAATTAAGATAAACATGTATTTTTTTATTAAATAAAAAAATATTTTTCATCAGGGAGACTATTTTAAAACTTGGCTCAAGAATCACGATTTGTAACAGAATCGATTTTTTTCCCCAGGCCTATTGATTAACCCTCTGGGGTCGATGGACACGCCAGCCTTTTTAGTCATTACAGCGGAAACAACTAATATTACAGCGGAAACAAATACTCCGTCATTTTGGGGCATACAGATAAGTGTAAGACATCATTAGAGACTATAAAAGGTCTACTTTTATTTGTGTACACTCACAATAATAACAAAACCTTGTGCTTTTGTAAAATAAATAAAATAAAAAGGTGCGCTTTCAGACGCCTCTGTCTCGTTGAGCATATTTCTGAAACACGTCACAAAAATGAACTGAAACTCTGCAAATACTTATCACACAAACATAAAACTGTTCTGTATTGATGTCATGACGTGAAGAGGGAGGAAAAAAGATGGATGACAACTTCAATCTGGCATCAGTGTGGTTTGATCTGAAATAAAGAGTGGGGTTACAACAATGGCGACAAGGATATAATAAAGACTCATCTGTTAGTTAAATCTGAAAGTGAGTTAGGAGTGCGTCACTGTGATGAGTTTATTTCAGCTAATTGGAAAGTTTAGCCTCGAGAAAGACAGCATGAAAAAAAAATTAAAAAATAAATGGACGGTGTCGTTCCCAAGTTTGACTGCTACAGCGACTCAGCCATGTTAGGTCCATGATGGACAAGATGGCTAAATGCTTTTGAACTGTTTGCCGATGGAAAAGGTTTGATCCTGACTGACAATACATCCATCTCTATAAAACAAAGACAGAGAGCCTTGCTTTTACATCATGCAGGGACAGATGTGCAGGATATTTTCTCCACACTCGCTGATAAAGGAGGGCCAACGGATTATGCGCAGGCAGTAACAGCACTGAATGCATACTTTGTGCCTCAGGTAAACACGGCATTTGCAAGACAGTCATTTTATCAGCTAAAGCAGAAAAAGGGACAGACCGTGCAACAGTTTGTCACATGTTTAAGGCAAGCGGCCAAGTATTGTGAGTTTGGAGCTGATAAAGACAATCAAATAAGGGATGCTGTTTTGAGTCGATGTAACTCTGAATACATGCGCAGAAAATGGAGGGAGAGAACAGATAAAACGAATGCAATATAGCAAAGGAAGAGCAGATTCGGATATAACTTGTTACAGATGCAGACAGACAGGTTAATGCAAAATATTATAAATGCCCGCATGTGGAAATTCATGCAGAAAGTGCAATGGAAGAGATAATTTCGCAGAAATGTGTAAAACAAAAGAAAGGTCAAAACAGACAATAAAAAGAATCAAGAGTTTGCATTTGTTGTAAGAGAAGAGGGCAACATGGACAAAATAACATTCTTAGTAGGGGCGTCAGACTACCAATGTTAGTTGACTCAGGAGCAATAAGCAACATAGTGGATGAAAGAACATGGGAAATACTGAAAGTATTTCCAAATTGTTCTGCGGAATAGGCAAATTAAACACAAAACAAATCAGCCTGCATATAGACAGCACGGTGATGCCAGTTGCACAGCTTCTTAGGTGCGTTCAGTTTCACCTCAGAGAGGCTGTTGAAAATAAAATAAATGAACTGCTCAACATGAACATTATCAAGAACAACTCCTTGGATAAATCCAGTTATCATTGTGCCCAAAGTGAATGTGAAAATAAGGATGTTCATAGACATGAGACAAGCGAACATTACAATTATTCGTGGGAGGTTTCCAATTCCCACAGTGGATGAACTGTTGCAAGGAATGAATGGATTAGACTCTTACAAAGAGTCCCATGATAAAAGAATGCACGGAGCACTAAAGAGACTGGAAAGCGGCGGCTTGACTCTGAATGTTGAGAAATGCCATTTTAACATGGACAAATTGGTGTTTATGGGCATGCTGTTATCAGAAAAAGGCATAGGCCCAACAGCAGACAGGGTGAGAGCAGTCGTGGAGGCAAGAGAGCCTGAGAGTGCTTCAGAGGGGAGAAGTTTTCTCAGTTTGGCAGGCTATAATAGCCGTTTCATACCTCAATTCGCAAGTATCTCAGAACCTTTGCGCAGACTAACAAAAAAGGACACCATATTTCTTTTTGGGACTGAGCAAAAGAAAGCTTTAAAAATTCTCATAGATAAGTTGGCTGAAGCCACAACGCTGGCTTATTTTGACAGACGCACCAACTAAAGTCATTGCTGATGCTGGACCGAAGGGCATCGGAGCAGTACTAGTGCAGGACCAAAGAGGTGGAATGGTTCCTGTCTGCTATGTGAGCAGGAGATTGACAGAGTGTGAACAGAGATATTCGCAAACAGAGTGTGAATCACTTGCACTGGTGTGGGCATGTGAACAATTGCACCAATATGTTTATGGTTCGGAAGTTTGATCTGGTTACAGACCACAAAGCATGGGAGGCAATTTATAGCCCTCATTAAAGACCATGTGCATGAATCGAAAGGTGGGTCCTGAGATTACAGCCCTATGATTTTCTAGTGATTAAAATACCCATAACGCATAACATTGCAGATCCTCTATCATGCCTGCTGGGGCCATCAGTCAAAGGTGAGGTGCATACACATGAAACAGAGGATTATGTGAGGTTTATAGCTGTTTGTGCGACACCAAATGCCCTGACTACCAAAGAAATTGAACAGATCTCTGCAAATGATGTGGAATTACAGAGACTGAGAACTGCCATTCAAACAGGTTGTTTCGATGACTGCCCTGCATACAGACATATTGCAGGTGAGTTATGTGTCATTGGCCAAATAATACTCAGAGGTACAAGAATTGTAGTGCCACAGTTGCTGCGAGGAAGAGCATTACAGTTGGCTCATGAGGGTAGTAGGAACAAAACAACACCTTAGAACAAAGGTTTGGTGGCCTGGAATGGACAAGGCCGCAGAAAAGTTTGTCTGAATGGCCATAGCAAAACTTAGCCACAGACCTGCTTGGTCCATTACCTGATGGACATTTGATTCTAGTTGTTGTTGACTATTACAGTAAGTACTATGAATATGCAATCCTCAAATCCACAACTGCAGAAAAAGTGATTGATAGTTTGGAGGACATTTTCAGTCGGCATGGACTTCCCTTAACAATCAGGTCAGATTGTGGACCGCAATTCAAGTACAGTCAATTTAAGAAGTTTTGTCAGGCGAACGGAATCCACCACATCAAAACAACTCCAAAGTGGGTGCAAGCAAATGGAGAAGTGAAAAGACAAAACGCATTATTGATGAAACGTGTATGGATTGCCCATGCTGAAGGCCAAGTGTGGAAAAGAGAGCTACTCAAATATGTGACTGTCTACAGGTCCATACAACACGCCACAATGGGCGCTATGCGGAACTTCTTTTTCAGAGGAAGATAAGAGGAAAGTTACCAGACATCACAACACCAAGCAGTGATCTTGAAGCTCGAGACAGAGATGCAGAGCAAAAAGGAAAAGCCAAGATATACACTGACCATAGATGAACCGCTAAGACATCAGACATAGAGGTCAGATATCAAGTGCTTGAGAAGCAGGATAAAACAGACAAATTCACAACAACATTTCACAGCATGCCTCACAAAGTCGTACACAGAGAAGGTAATAGTGTTATTGTTCAATCACCCACTGGAGAAAAATATGCCCAGAACACGACATTTGTCAAGAAGTTTCATGAGGTGAAAACACCAACAGTGAATGGTGATATGAAATGTCCTTAAGAGCCAAGTTGTGATAGGGAACAAAAAGGGAATTGCAGAGGAATGCAAAATAAACTGTGAAACATTTCAGAGAGAGGAACAAACTCCTAAAACATACAGGCCTCAGAGACAAATCAAATTGCCTGAAAGGTTTAGAGATTATGTTATTGAATGACTAATGTAATTCAAAAGGATTGCTGGAGGAGAAATGAGATGGAGTTGATAAGTTTTAGGTTCAATAAGTTCCATAGACATTAAAGGTTATGTGTGTTTAAAAAAAAAGAAAAAAAGTGTGTTATGTCATGGTTCAATTCATCTGTGTTGAAAGTATTGGGGATGTTCTATGAAAGTGTAAAAGCTTATGGAAAAAAAATCCTGGATGTTCTGAACTGTGTAAGTTGTAAGAAAATGTGAATTGCTAGATGGGGTGAGTTCACACATCATGACGTGAAGAGGGAGGAAAAAAGATGGATGACGATTTCAATCTGGCATCCGTGTGGTTCGATATGAAATAAAGAGTAGGGTTACAACAGAAACATATGTCTAAAGAAAGCTTAAAATGTCTACTTTTAAATAAAACAATTCAAATTTAAAACAAATTTGTAATCTGTATGAAACAAAGCGATGTACAATTTCTCCTGGCTCGGCTAATTATCCCTAGTGTGATCACACCCACGGGCAGAGGGTGCTATCATACGGTAATGTGCTGAGACGAACAATGCAAATGTTAAACACCCCAAGACTGTGTCATAAAAACATCAAGTTCATTCACTTTTCTGAGCGTTTGGAAGATGCCACGATACATAGGTGAGGAATCTTCTGGGTAGTAATGAAGAGTTAACATTTTCCTCAGAAGAAGAGCGGGACTACAATGAACGCTTGCATTTTGAAGAGTGACTTGATCCAGCCGAGTATTCGATTTCAGATAAGTCATTTAGTTTTACTTACATTAGTTGACATGCTATTTTATATAAACATGTACATATTTTGCTAGTGGGACTGTTTTCAGACTTACCAGCCAGGATTCAGAGTATTGAAATTTGAAATATGACTTCTAATAAGCAAGTTTTTGTTACATTTAAATGCTGTTTCGGCTAAAGCAGGCATTAAATTGTACGCTGTATGATATAAATATGATATGTAATATGGTATAAAAATAATATGAATGTTTAGATTATATTTTAACTAGTGTTTATGCTAAATATCTTTTCAGGTGTAAATTAGTAAAATGCACTTTAAATATGCCCATATTAGAAAATCAGCATTTAATAATGATTTCTGAAGGAGCATGTGACACTGAAGACAGCAGTAATGATGCTGAATATTCAGCTTTGATCACAAATTGCATTTTACAATATATTCAAATAGAAAACTATTTTAATTTGTAAAAAGAGTTGACAATATCACTGTCTTTACTGTATTTTGGATCAAATAAATGCAGTCATGGTGAGCAGACTTTAGACTTCTTCTAAAACCTTTAAACGGTACACTGTAAAAATAAGTTTGCCCCTGGGCGCTTCGACAGCACAGAGTATTTAAAAGAGTTTATTTAAAAGAGTAATTTTCTCTACAAAAGAGTTTATTTCTCTAAAAGAGCAATACACAGCGGCGATGAACGTCCTTTTCCGCCCCTGTGTAGTTTCTGGATGCGGTAGAGTGCTCTCTGCTTCAGACGGCCACAGGTGTTGTCTCGTGTGTCTGGGCAGCGATCACACTGAGGCAGCGTTTGTGGATGGTTCATGCTCTCACTGCGAGGGCATGACCATGGCAACGTTGCGGTCGCGGCTTGCTTTCAACAGAAAGCATGCTACTGCAGCCGCCCCCCTTGTTGCTCCTTCTTCCCACAGGATTGAGGACGATGCGGCTGGCCATGGAGGCGATTTGGGGAGGGCACGCCCCTCGGACCACCCGCCCCCCGGCACGCTCGTTGACTCGCGTCCGTGCTTGAGGTAACAACGGCTCGCCTCACGGCCAGTCTGCCTATCCTCTGGAGCTTGAGGTAGATGAGCTTGCCGCTGCATCGGAGAGCGCGGCGTCTGACACTGATACCTCCCCTGGGCTGCCACCTTCGGGCCAGCACGCCCAGATTGAGGCTGACGCGCAGATGTCCGGCATGCTTTCCCGGGCCGCCGTCAGTGTGGGGATTGATTGGAACCCTCCGTCCTCCCCACACCCGTCGCGTTTGGATGACTGGTTCATGGGGTCTGGGCGCCGTTCACAACCACAACATACGACGATTCTCCAGGTGGATAGGGCTGTTGTGCTCCATCTATGCCCCGGAAACCCTACCACCTGGCAGGGTCGTCCTATACTCCCTTCCAAGGCCTGTAGTATTGATACCAGCTGTGAATATGTGTGTAAAACGTAGATGTAGTCATTAGATGCACCTGTGGCCAGGCTATAAATGGATGCGTCACCAGAGTGTAGTCAGATCGTTTTTTTTTCAGAGCCATTCTGTGTATGTCTGTTTCACAAACCTGTTACAAGCTTTCTTTCCTCTGCTAGGAGTTAGAACTTGGTTAGGAACCTTTTCTCCTTTCTATTTCCTCTGAAAAGGAAAAAAAAAAAGAAAAAGAATAATTGATAAACAAAACAAGTGGTGTGTGTTCCTATGTTTACGCTCTACGGCTGAAACGGACACACACCAGTTTTTGTTTTGTGTGTTTGGGGAAGAGCATGCTGCTCTTGCATTGGGGCGGGGCAGGTGCGAGCTTTGCGTCTGTTTACAGTCGTAATGCTTAGCACTTATCTTGCTTACTTCCAAGAGCAAGCGCCCACTCTTTGAACGTGGGGCTCTCGCATCTGGCTGAGGAGCGAGAGACGGGTCCCTATCGCTCGCTCTCTCTCCCCAGATCCAGCTGATCCTTCTCGTAAGCCTGAAGCGCACCTCAGCGTCTCTTCGTTTCACGAGGGGGCCGCTGAACCTCTGTACATTCTGCGCACAATAATAAAGCGGTTGAGAAATTACTTGAGGTGGTTACATGGACTGGCCATGCGAACAAGAGACCCCCCCCCCCAAACGCTCCAAACTATAAGACTTCTGTCTGGTGGCTAAAAAAAATAAATAAAAAAAAAAGAGGAAGGGAACGCTAATATTAGTCCCTTCCTTTCTTTGATGACCTCCATGACGAGCTTTCTCGTTCATGAAGGAATCTTTTTACTTCCGGTGTCTTCGTGCCCTCGATGTTGACATATTCGACTATCGTAGGTGCTGAGACATGAGGCTATTCATTGATGCCGCCGGTAGAAGTGACACCTGCGGGCTATCTCTCGCCGGACTCGGCATCGTCATTTAAAAAAGCCCTCTCTCCCCTCAAAGCCTTGCAGGATGACCTCCACTTTAGTGGGAGGGGCTTATCAAGCAGCTGCTCAGGCTGGTGCTGCTCTGCACACAATGGCTGTATCACAGGCTTACCAGGCTGACCTGCTGGACGACCTGAGTGTGGGTGCTGCGCTCGACAAGCAAGCTTTTTCTGAGCTTTGTCGAGCCACAGATCTTTCTCTCCGCGCGACCAAGCAAACAGCCCGTGCTATTGGCTGGTCTAGGTCTGCCTTGGTCAGCGCAAAGAGGCACCTTTGGCTCAACCTTTTGGGCATCAAGGACAAGGATAAAATTATCCTCCTTGATGCCCTGGTTTCGCCCACTGGCCTATTCGGAGACACCATGAGCAGGTTATCTCCAGGTTCCAGGAGGCGAAAAGCCACGAGGAAGCCTTCGGGCAGTTCCTCCCTCACCGCACTCAGGGGGCGGGTCCTTTGGCCACCCAAACCAGCCTTAGTCCTGTTAGAAGGGAGGCTCAAAGCAAAGCGTGGTGAGTCGTGGTCCTCCTCCCAGGGTTTGGGGACAGTCTCGGCAGCCCCTAAAGCAAGACCTCGGGACCCTAATTTCTAAAAGAAGATGGAAAAGACCTGATGGTCTTGCGCCTAGTTTTGTGGGGTAGCTCCCCTCAGAAAAGGCCGTGTGCTCTACTTTGCCCCTCTCGGTACCCCTGCGAAGCCTCTCCATTCCCGCCGCCTTCAGTGTTTCGGGTGGTAGAGGCTCCCATCAAATAGTTGGGTGTTTCGCTGCTCCCTGCATTTTTCCAGGACGCGAAACACTCGACACCCCCTCAACAGGAAGTGTTAAAAGATTAATACCCATCTCAGAGAACCTGGCAGCGTAGAAAGTTCTGCCAGATATATATATATTTTTTGTGGGTCCTTGGAACAGTAGGAAAGGGCTACAGAATTGAATTCACTTGCCTCCTTCCGTGTTTCAATGGCGTGGTTCCCACTGCCGTAAACCGGATCAGTCATGTCTACTGTGAGAAAGAAAAAACCGCCTGCAAAATCTCCTGGTTAAAGGGGCCATAGAACGTGTTCCCCTTCCAGAGAGAGAGTCAAGTTATTACACCGAGTACTTCCTGGTTCCCATGGAGGGTGAGGGGTTGCGTCTGGTCTTAGATCTCAAAGCTCGAACTGCCCTGTCTGGGTGTTCAAGTCCAAGATCTGCCTATCAAGACAATCGTGTCACAAGCCCAACATCACGTTTGGCTGTTAACCATCGATCTTATGACGCACTTCTTTAATTCTTTGTTTAGAAGTTTTGCCACAACACAGGAAATTCCTGAGGTTCGCTTTCGGGGGCGAAGCTTTCCAGTATCGGGTTCTTCCATTCGGCCTAGCCCTCTTAACCCGCACATTCATAAATGCAGGCTGCAGCGCCTTTGTGACTCCGAGGCATCTGCATTTTGAATTATATAGATGACTGGCTGATCATAGCGCAGTTCCAGTGACTGGCAGTTCAGCACAGGGATACTGTCTTAGCTCATCTAGTTTCTCTGGTGTTGAGGCTCAATGCCAAGAATAGTGTCCCCCACTCAGAACGCTGTCTATCGGGTATGGAGTTCGATCACAATGCGGGCACAACTGTCTCCCGCTGGAATCGAGTCCATTCAAAATACCCTGAGCAAAATCAGGCTAGGTCAAGTTTGTACTAGGTACTCCCTCTGGACCGTCTGCACATGAGACCATTTTTGTTGTGGCTCAAAGCCAGGGGATTTCTTCCAAGGGCCAAATCCCCTAGGCTTATAAGGGTTATGCGCCGCAGGCTTCGTTCCCTTTTTATGTGGTTCAGACCCCGATTTCTTACCTTGGGTCCCACTCTAGGTGCGTCTTGTTGTCGCAGGCTGCTAATGACAGATACCTCCCTGACGGGCTGGGTAGCAGCCTTAAGTGGTCGTCCAGCTTAAGGGGATAGGAGGGTCGTCTGTTCAGTTGTCACAGTAACTGTCTCGAGCTGATGGCTGTATTTCTGGCCCTGAAATACTTCCTCCTGAGGCTGCCATATCTTGGTGTGGGTGGGCAATACAGCGGTAGCCTCTTACATAAACCATCAGGGAGATCCACGTTCATGTCAGCTGAATTTCTGGCACGTTGGATCCTCCTTGGGGCCCAGGTCAGCTCCTGTCACTCAGGACAGTTTCATCCCTGGATGCCCATGTGTGTGGAAGCAGATTTACTGTCTTGACAGGAAATACTGACGGGGGAGTGGTAACTCCACCCTGAGGTAGTGAACAAATCTGGGTGAGATTTCACAGGGCAGAAGAGGACCTCTTCGCCTCTATGACAGCGCAATGTCTCCTCTACTTCTCCCTGAGTCACCCAGCCCCCTTGGGTCTGGACTTAAAGGCATATGCATGACCCTGAATGCGTCTGTATGCATTTTTTTCCCCGGTTTCTCTGCTCCCGGGGGTCTTGGCAAGGTTCGCCACCAAGGGTCTTGCCTCCTTCTGATAGTGCCGCGCTGGCTGAACAGAGTATGGTTCTCGGAGTTAAATTCTCCCCTCGACGGCTCGCCTCGGAACTTCTTTTTCAGGCACAGGGGACTGTATTTCTTCCCCGGCCTGAATTGTGGGACCTTTTCATGCTTGGCCCCTGTTGGGTACCAACTGAGGTGCACAGGGCTTTCTCCTGAGGTTATCAAGGACATTTTAAGTGCTAGGGCTCCCTCCACTTGTAGAAGATCTGGGTAGATTTTAAAGGGCAGAAGAGGACCTCTTCGCCTCTATGACAGCGCAATGTCTCCTCTACTTCTCCCTGAGTCACCCAGCCCCTGGGGGCATACATGGCCCAGAATGCGCCTGTATGCGTTTCCCTCTACTAAGTTCATATTGCAGAACCAGCTAACTGCCAGTTCGCTTCAGTTCTGGATTTTCTGTAGGAAGAACTGTCAGCAGGCACATGCCCCTCCACTTCCAGGTTCTATGTGGCCTCCACTTCGGCGCTCTCAGCGCAGCATCTTGTTCTGCTTTTTTCAGGGAACAAGGGTTACATACGTAACCCGAGACGTTGCTCTGTAAAACCTTTAATGAAAATTTCTGTAAATGTATTGTTTTTGCATTTTATTTGAATAAGGATATTTTACTTTAATTTTACGTTTTTTGTTTGGCAGCCATAGCTGCAAGTCATTTGACCATTTTTTTAAAATGTTTTTTTAATGTTTTTTTTTACAGTGTAGTGTAGGTCTAAAATTTGTAAGTCTTTATGTAAAGAAAATGTATAGTCAGATTACTTCTTTTAACTTAAAACTTTTTGTTTTTGATTTTGATCATTAAGTCTCCTTACATTCATTCTCTTTCTGTCACATTCCTCAGTGATAGGCCCAGGGGAGGGGTCTTTGTCTCCTCAGGTGTGAATTACATTAATATTCATGATAAATCATGCCTCCTCACATATGACATTTCTAACACTAAAAGTGTCTTACAAAAGTTAAATGACAAAATTGTTTTGTATGAATAAGTGATCAGGATGGTTTTCACATAATTTTGTAGCAAAAACTCTAGGCTACAAGATCCACAAGAATCTTGTGGACAAATGTTTAGTATGTGTTATATGGCCTTATTTCAATGACTTAACATTTTTGTTTTTTCAAAAACCACGCATAAACGTTATTTTCTCAAAAATACAAACATGTACATACATGTCATATATTATTGTAGCCCAGTTTGTGCTGAATACAGTGTTATCAGACATTAGCCATTCATCTGTTTTGAAGCAACTGAAAAGGCACAAATGTCAAGGCATGCCAAAACTTCTCCAGGGCCCAAAACACTCTCAGACCCCAGAGGGTTAAGTGGTGAAATGTATGTTTCTGGTGTATCTTTCTGCACAGCAGAAAGTATAACAAATATAACATACTAGAAATATGTTTATGACTGTAATATAATATTGTATTTTATCAAAGTATGATGATGATCCGGTCGCAACAGTTCTCGAATCAACAATGCACTCACTGATCCAGAGACAGCAGCACTTGAGTCAATAGTACATTGAGTCACTCGCAGCTGTTTGCAACTCAACAGAACACTGATCCGGGGACAGTAAAGCAGCTCTTGAGGCGCTTGCAGCAGTTTTCAAGTCAGTACAGTGAACTTAGAATCGCCTCAGCATACTGAGAATCGATGAGATGATGACATTGAATGATGATGCCAGTCAGAATATTTCTTCGGAGCCGAATGGTTGTACCGCAAGCAGCTGAAACACACTCCTGTTTCACTCACCTTTATCAGCGAGAAGCATTGCTGTTGGATCCGCACGGCGCATTTCCAGCTGGCGTCTCTCTCTCTCTGCATGCTGTGCAGTTTACGTCCCTGGGCGCTTCGACAGCGTTTCTTTCTGTTTGAAAGAGTGTTCTCCTCCTAAAAGAGTATATTTTCTCTAAAAGAGTTTGAGTCCCCACTCATAAAAGAGCAATACAAAGCAGGCGTTGAACGTCCTTTTCAGGACGTGTCTTTTTAAAGATGATCTTCCGCCTCAGTGTAGTTCCTGGATGCGGTTGATATCTCTCCACTTCTGACGGTCATAAAAGCTGCCTTGTGTGCCTCCCCCACGTTGTTCCTTTTTCCCACGGGATTGAGGTCGACCCGGCTGGCGACAAAAGGCGATTTGGGGATGACCACGGGCTCGGTTTCGCCGGATAAATCCCCACGAACCACCCACCCCCCGGCATGCTTGTTTGCTTCCGTCTGATCTCGGGAGGAGTGCGGCTCGCTTCGCGGCCAGCCGGCATTTTCCCTTGAGCCCTCGGAATTGGATTACGACATCGTCGCTGCATCGGAGAGCGTCACAGCGGCGTCTGATGTTGATGACTCACCTGGGCTGCCACCTTCGGGTCTGCTCACCCAGTCTGAGGCTGATTCACAGATATCCGCTATGCTTTCCCGGGCCGCTGCGAGCGCGAGGCTGGACTGGAGATCACTAATGGAGAGCTACGAAGGTCACGGCGCAGGCACTTGGGTGGACGATGGCCACACTCGTGGTCCAGGAGCGCCACCTCTGGCTGAACACGGTTGAGATGCATGGCATTGACAAATCACGATTTCTCAACGCCCCCGCCTCCCAACTCGGCCCTTCGGCGACACCATCGACGACTTTGCCCAGCAGTTCTCGGTGGTGAGGAAGCAGAGGGGGGCAGTTTCTCACATCGTGCCGCGATGCCACCCGTCGGCGCACCCGCGCCCTGCCTGCTCGCCGAGGGTGTCCCCCCTGCAACCAGAAAGCAACAACAGGTAGCTCTGCAACCCGGGCCCAGCTCTCAGCCCCAGCATCGAGCACCTCTCAGGCGGCATACGCCCCCGTCTCACGGACCCCCTCGAGGACCCGGAAGGCTCCCAGGCGCTCCGTAGATGCTCGACCCAGGGACCAAGACGTTAGCTCCAGAGATGTTAAGACTGCTCCGTCCCCGGTGGAGGGCCAGGAGGAGAATTCTTTTGTTGAATTAGTTTTCACACTGTCATATTCTCAGTAACAGAGCTATTTCCTTTTGTCTCTGGGTCACCTGGCCCGCAAATGCCGTTCTCACGGCACTCTGCTGCCAGATCTCAACAGTCCTGGCATCCTGGACACGGACCACCTGCCTCCAGCCCCCACGACTGTTCCCCGGCCGGCCGGTTCTGACGAGTCTAGAGGACGCCTACCCTGGACCTCCTCCTGCTCAGTCGCTAACCCGCCCCCTGCCGGGTGTGCGGAGCAAGGTAAATGCTTGAGTCTTTTCTCAGCACCAGAGCCTCGGGACACGTTATCGCCTCCTGATGGCGCTTTACCTGCTCCGCCCCACCGCTCCGCCCCGCCCAGTACGTCAAATGTGATCGTCCCCTTAAAGTCCCCCTCGTGCTGGTTGGCCAGGACCATCCGATCGGCTCCGCGATTCAGTTCGCCCGGCTCCCGCCTTATTTCAGTGGTATTCGCTCCACTCCAGTGCGCGGCCAACAAGCCAGTGCCTTACGAGCAGAGATATTTACACTGCTCCTCAAGGAAGCGATAGAGCCCGTCCCTCCAGCCGAGATGAAGAAGGGTCTCTACAGCCCTTACTTCATCGTACCCAGAAAAAGTGGCAAGTTGCGACCAATCTTGGACTTGCGAGTTCTCAACCGGGCTTTGCACAGACTCCCGTTCAAAATGCTCACACAGAAGCAGATTCTCACCTGTGTTCGGCAGCTAGATTGGTTCGCGGCGGTTATACTCAATTACCTCAATGACTGGCTTATCCAAAATAACTCACTCTCGATAATTGCTATGCGCTCACAGCAACCAGGTGCTCCGGCACCTCAGCCGTTTAGGGCTTCAGGTCAACTGGGAAAAGAGCACGCTCGCCCCGGTTCAGAGGATCTCTTTTCTCGGTGTAGAGTTAGACTTGGTCTCAATGAAAGCGCGTCTCACCAATGAGCTCAGCTGCCTCGCTTTCTTCAAGCCCGACACAGCGGTCCCTTTAAAACAATTCCAGAGGCTCCTGGGGCATATGGCATCCTCAGCCACGGTCGCGCCACTCGGATTGATGCATTTGAGACCCCTACAGCACTGGCTACAGACCCCCGAGTCCCGAGTTGGGCATGGCGCCACGGCACGCATCGTGTCAAGTCAAGTCAAGTTTATTTATAGAGCACAAGTTTAACACAACCGAAGTTGATCCAAAGTGCTTTCCAGTACAATAAAATAAATCAAACAAATGAGGACAAAGAGAAAGATAGTGGGAAAAATTGCATAGAGTTGATGGCCGTTATCCTTGCCCTACGGAGGTTTATTCCACTAATCCAAGGCAAGCACATTCTGATCCATTCAGACAGCACTGCTACGGTAGCGTACATAAATCGCCAAGGCAGCGTGCGCTCTCGTCATATGCCTCAACTCGCCCGCCATCTCCTCTTCTGGAGTCGGCAGGTCTCGCTCAGCGGAGAGTGGAGGCTCCACCCCCAGGTGGTCCAGCTCATTTGGGACCGATTCGGCAAGGCACATGTGGATCTCTTTGCCTCCCAAGAAAATTCCCATTGCCCGCTCTGGTATTCCCTGACGGATGCTCCCCTCGGGACAGATGCGCTGGCACACAGCTGGCCCCGGGGCTGCGCAATTATGCATTTCCCCCAGTGAGCCTACTTGCACGGGTGCTGTTCAAGGTCAGGGAGGATGAGGAACAAGTCACTCTAGTGGCCCCCTATTAACCCACACGGACTTGGTTCTCAGATCTCACACTCCTCACGACAGCCCCTCCCTGGAAAATTCCCCTGAGGAAGGACCTTCTTTCTCAGGGATGGGGCACCCTCTGGCATCTGCGCCCAGACCTCTGGACCCTCCACTGGACGTGATGCTAAGTGGCCTCCCACCTGCTGTCGTAGACATGATCAACCAAGCCCTCTCCTTGAAGATGGCCCTCCTGATCACACTCGCTTCCATCAAGGGGGTTGGGGACCTGCAAGCATTCTCTGTCAGTGACACTTGCCTGGAGTTTGGTCCGGCTGACACACGTTGTCCTAAGACTGCGACCGGGCTATGTGCCCAAGGTTCTGCAAGCGCTGCCCCGGAAGGAGGCAGAGCTAGCCTTTTGGTTGCTGTGTGTGGAGTGTGCTTTGTGTACCTATGTGGACCGCGTGCAGAGCTTTAGATGTTCTGAGCAGCTCTTTGTCTGCTTTGATGGACAGCGGAAAGGGAGATCCCCTTGCGGGTTCGAGCACACTCAACGAGAAGTGTGGCATCCTCGTGGCTACTGGCCAACGGGACCTCCCTACCAGACCTTTGCAGAGCAGTGGGCTGAGCAACACCCAATACCTTTACGAGATTTTACAATCTCAGGGTTGAATCGGTCTCGTCCCATGTTCTCTCAAGTCCGAGCACGTAGAACTCGGGAATGCAGAATGTCTGACCGGGTGTTTGCTTGCACATAGCGCCTTTACCCTCCACTGAGGTGATCACATGCACTCTTTTCGCCCAGGAGAGTCCACTAAACTCACGCTCCCTGGATGTTCTTCCTCCCTAGCCCTCTGGTCCGCGAATTCAGTGGAGGAATTCCCCGACCAGACCCACTATGGGTACTAAAATTACTATGTACTTTAATAGGTGCTCCACAAGATGGGCCTTTTTGGATTAATCCCCCTGTGCGTATTTTCTGTTGTACTGTCCCCCTACTGGTAGACCCGCATCTCCCTTGGGCAGTCCCCGCTGCGGCACACACATGCATGCCTGCACCTGCGTCAGCAGCTGAAGTACATGGTTCAGCGCATGGTGTGATTGAATAGGGACCCCAAGTGTCGCTTCATTTGACACAACGTCAAGCATTGGAATTGGTTGACAATGTATAATAATAATGTCAAATATTCTTTGATAAAAATATTTGTTTAAGAAAGCAGCCTTCTGAGTATCTTTGCATAGTCATATCGGTGCACAATTCACATAGAAAAGGTCTGTTTTCATTCCAGCTCAAAAATTAACTATATTGGCCACCACAGGGGCGTAGCTACGTGGTGGCCATGGTGGCATTCGACCACCCCTGATTGAAGCTTGGCCACCTCTCTGGCCACCCCTGATGTGCAAAGCACTTTTGACAACACTGACAGACAGGTGACTTTTTTCGCCGCTCTTTGATGTTAACAGTCTGCACTATTAAACAGCTGCAAACCGCCCACATGGCACAAACCTCTGTGTGTAGAGGTGTGACGTCATATAACGACCATTGCAGTGTATGGGTTCAAAATCCTGCCAAATATATTGTAGTCACCGATCCAAAAATAATAAGCATGAATCAAAATAATAAGCCTGAATCAAAAAATAATAAACACAGATCAAAAATAATAAGTGCAAAAATAAATAAAAAGCACAGATCAAAATAATAAACTAAGATAAAAAAATAATAAACATGAATCAAAAATATATAAACATTTAAAATATGCTGCAAAATAAAATTAAAGCAGTCATCAGAATTGCAAACAAAATCATATTTTCCTTGGTTATATTACTGTTTTTTGAGCTCACTAACAACTTTGCTCATATTTAAAAAAAATTGTATGCTTACGCTGTGTAGGGGGTTATATATATATAATTTAGAGATGCGGACGGGGTCAGTTAAAATGGGTATTTTGCAAGCATTTTACCACTATTATATGTAGGGTAATTTGCACTCATGCTAAATTTAAGAGGGAATTTAGGGTTTTGAAATATGTAAGCAATTAACTAAATTAAACTGTCCTTATTAGGTAAGGAAATGTATAACGGAATTAGTCGCATTCGTTAATTTACAACCATTGTAAATTAGATAAATAACAAATAACTATATTATTTGTCTTAATAGATTCTCCACCATTGAAATCGTAATACAACATCTAGTGGTATTAGCTCACTGGCAGCGGCCCTGACCGCTCCAGGCAGTCGGTTAGGAGCCCCTTCTCCCCTCGCTGTCGGCGGCCGTTCCTCTGCTTTTAGGCGGCTGGGCTCCTCGTCTCACGGCAGACGGCCACGGCTGCTCCGTTGGTGTGGACGGTAGTGGCGAGAACTCTACTTCTATCCCTCCTCCTTCCCGTGTTTCGGCACCAGTGTAACGTAGTTCAATGGAAAGGAGGCGGCGAGAACTGGCTTGTCAATATAAATAATATTTTAATGAGAATCATAAAAGCCAAAAACAATCTCTCTCTCGTTGCACCACCGTCTGCCAACGGCCTTTATCCCTCTCGGAGGCTTAATCAGCCCAATAAGGTTAATTATGTCTTTTAAGTTTCTGGTGTGTATAATCATGACCCGGCCCTGCCCTCCGCCCTGCCACATCATGGTTATATTATCTAACTGTGGTTATTTGAGACAACTGCGATTATTGGGCATTCAAATTTAAATCACATTTTAATGTCCAAATATGGGAATTTTAAGCGAAAATTGCGTCACTGAGCTGCAGAGGAGGTCAACCAGCTCCTGTACAGATGAGCCTCTGAAGCGCTCTGATGTGCGTGCTGCTGCCAAACTCCCACAAAAATATAAACGAACAAGTATAACTTTGATAGTGAATGCAAAGCGCTCCGGTTGAACTTTAATCTATCGTGTAATGGCAAATGTTCCTGGTTCATATGTGATGTGTTAATGACATGCTGTGATAAAGAGTAGATGCATGCTTTATTTCTGTGGAGTGATAAAATTATGAAATTAAACCTCAAAGGTTTGCTTCATGACATATAAGAGCTTTTGGGTTTAATCAGAGCATTAAATTAATGTGTGAAAGTGAAAGAAATTAGGAAAGAAATGTTTTACTATTTCATAACACAATAAAATATCTTTAAAATTATTTTATTTTTATTAAAGAAATTCTAAACATTTTAGTTCAAAAAACAATTTTAAATTAACTGACCAAATGACAAAAACTAAAGTTGACCAAAAAGAGAAACATATTTAATAAGTAATAATATTTAATAATATTCAGAAGTTTTTAAAGCCTTCAAAGGAATCTTAGTTTATTCCTCTTTTATTATTTGATTTATATATTTGAAATTACATATGTAAACATTACTTAAGGTGAATGAAGCACACAGGCAGAATAAAGCAAACCCTAAAAAAATATAACAATTTACATGACAATTAATTCATCACAGTCCTAAAACAGATAATCCATCCATCCATCCATCCATCCATCCATCCATCGTCAACCGCTTATCCTGTACAGGGTCGCGGGGGCTGGAGCCTATCCCAGCTAACATTGGGCAGAAGGCGGGGTACACCCTGGACAGGTCGCCAGTCCATCGCAGGGCCACACATATACAGACAACCACTCACACTCACATCCACACCTAGGGCAATTTTTTGGAGACATCAATTAACCTAGCCTGCATGTCTTTGGATGGTGGGAGGAAGCCGGAGCACCCGGAGAGAACCCACGCAGACACGGGGAGAACATGCAAACTCCACACAGAAAGGCCAGGGCATAAAACAGATAATTAATCATCAAAATCACCATTTTTGCAATTAATCGTCAGCCAAATTTCATATTCGTGACAGCCCTATCTGAAATCTATCTGCAAATGTCTATAATCATTCATTGAAATGGTTTGATATATACTGGTCATGGGTACTTGATATATATTACATTTTATGTTTTCACTGCAAATGCTGGAATTGCTATTGTAGCTCTGTGACAGGCCAAAATGCTCCATTCGACTTCCCTAGAACCCTCTACTTTTCCATTTGGAACCCGGATGCTCGAACTCTTGCCTAACTTTCTGTAAGATCTGAATTTTTGTGTTTTGAATTTTACAATATTGAATTTCTTCTTCAGCTGTAATATTATAGTCTGGTTATTTAGTTTTATTAGAGTTTATTTCACCTCTAAAAAATTTCAGAACACAAAATCTGCCTTTTAAAAATACCAATCTATAGAATATGCCACTAAAACTATTAAATTTTGTTAAATTCCACATGTCTAAAATTCAAATTCACAAAATTCTAATTCAAATCTTTTTATATTTTATTTAGCTCCATAGTGACGAAGAAATGATACACTTCACCTTTAAATTCTTAACTAAAACTTTTCTCTTTTTTTTTTTTTTACTTGATCTTAATAAATACAGTTGTTAATTTTTCTTTTTACATTTCTGGATCATTGTAATGATGTCTTCTTTTATTCATTGCAAGTTTACTGATGTAACCTGCTTACAAAAACAAAGTCTTATGAGGAATTTCATGCATGTTTATTTGAACACATTACTGGAACATTATTTTGTCCATGTACACGTGGAAAGTTCTTCTCTTAAACTCCACATCCTGCAGTGTATGGGCTCACATCATGGTTCTTACAGTGATTTAGCCAACCGTACCTAAACAAAAAGTAGGTGGAATATTTATATAAGATAAAACATTTTAACCTTCTTTTTAAAAAATAGGTTATGCTTTTAGAGACCCATGAGCACATATGAATAAAAAAGTTAGTACTAAAGCAATCTTACCATGCAGTAATGTCTTGCATCTTTGCTATGATCTTGGCACAATTAATAGACAAAGAAATGTCATTGCTCAGAAGCTTTGTTAGGAAGACAAAGTTCAGATAATCAATTAAAGGTTGTTTTAATACCCCAACTGGGTTTTTTCCACATTGTATTATGGTACTTCAGCATCATCAACATGGGAACCACTGTGAGTAGGGACAACTTTTCTATTAATATTTTTGCCCATTATTTTTACTACAGAAAATCAGCATGCACAGAATTGCACTTGTCAATGTCTGTCCCTGATGCATTGCTAGATGTATGATTAATGCAAGCAGCTTACCAAAGGCAATTTCAGCGGAAATGAGCAGCAAGGAGAAATGTAAAATAATAATTTGGATTTCTTTCATACAAGTCAACTTTGGAATGGCTGTTAAACACCTTCTTACAGCCATTGGTCCACATTGATATGCACAGTTATAATTGAACAACAGTCTTTGTGCAAGTATACATTACATGTATGTGTAATCGAATATTTAAGGAAAGGTCATCAGCTCAGAAACTTAAATATAATTTGCACAAAGAGTAAATGCACACCTAAAATTTTGAGGTGTAAGTTACGTCATAAATACTGTATTATAAAGAAAACAACAAAATTCAAAATGCAAGCTTTTGTCTTGACCAATGTTTCAGTCTGCCAGCCTTTTTTTAGGGTACAAGTCACACATCACATCTGTCTATTAGAGTACACACAAACTGAAAAGTCCAGTTTTGGTCCAATCAGGGGGTGTCCCCCCATTGTTATGTTAATTCTGCTTAAAGGTGCAAATATACTTTAAGCTTAATCTAAGAAAAAATGTGTGTGTTGTAATTTCTAACAAAATGTGGTCAAAACTAAGATGTTTTGGAGTTTGTTGATGTGATTTGAAACAGCTTGCCAGTGCAAAATTTCAGAAAAAATTTGCAATGGCTGTTAAACACCTTCTTACAGCCATTGGTCCACGTAATCGGTGGGTGTGACGCATTGCACCACCTACTTTGATGGCAACATTTTCTTTCACTTAGTCAATACGAACACACTGGGGTGCAAAATTTCCAAGCTGTTGTAAACTTACCTGTGCATCTGTGTAAGACATTTCACATAGAGACCTAGACCATATTATGTGATTTTTTTAGATTAGTCTTATGTAACCCAGGGCTTAATATTTGTGTACAATACTTACTTGTTTTTACAGGGATGACATTAGCCACACATAAATTCAAATAACCAGAGATTGAGGCAGCCTTTCGGTTGGATTCAATTCCATACCTGGATGTTTTTTTATTTGTGTTTCTCTGTTTTCAGTTTTTGTCTCGGCAAATGCGTGGTGAAATCAGAATTAGAATCAGAATGAGCTTTATTGCCAAGTATACTTATATATATATATATATATACAAATCTGTTATATACAGAAGCAATGGAATGTAATGCAGTAGAGGTATGGTATGTTGGATAAATATAAATAAGCTGTGTATTGCACATAATTATTGCTCAATGGGTCAGTTTTAACTGTTCTTGAGATGGATAACCTGTGGAGATAATAAGTGGAAAAAACTGTTCCTGTGTCTGATGGCTCTGGTGCTCAGTGCTCTGTAGTGCCTGCCAGAAGGCAACAGTTCAAAAAGGTAGTGGTCTGGTTACGTGGGGTCCAGAGTGATTTTCCAGTCTTTTTCCTCACTCTGGAAGTACAGTTCTTGAAGGGAAGGCAGAGGGCAACTAATAATCCTCTCAGCAGTCCAAACTGTCCTTTGTAGTCTTCTAATATCTGATTTCATAGCTGCACCAAACCAGACAGTTACTGAAGTGCAGATGACAGACTCAATGACTACTGAGTTGAACTGTATCAGCTGTGCCTGTGGCAGGTTGAACTTTCTCAACTGGTGAAGGAAATGCAACCTCTGCTGGGCCCTTTTCACAATGGAGTCAATGTTGGTCTCCCACTTCAGGTCCTGTTAGATGGTAGTGCCCAGGAACCTGAATGACTCCACTGCTGCCACAGTGTAAGGGGGTCAATGTTGGGGTGTTCCTCCTAAAATCCACAATCATCTCCATGATGATTGAGTGTGTTCAGCTCCAGGATGTTTTGACTACCCACTCACTCGACATTGTGTCGATTGTAGTGACACAAGGGTTCTCTTCTGAGAGACTCGCGTACCTGTGAACTTGAGAAAAGGCCAATGTCAAATTGGCAGATAGAATTTGCATGTCCCACAATATAAAGGGGTATAAAGGGGAGCGGGCGAGTGTCTGTCAGACAGATTTTTTCTTTGGAGCCGAGTGGTTGTGTGATCAGTGAGCTGTGTGTCATGACAGCTTCACCCACCTCTGCAAGAGAGCTTCTGTTGGCTCTGATGATGCATTCCAGTGGCTTTCTCCTCTCTGCACGCTGTGTCATGTAAGAGCAACATACACAAGCGAGCGTTGAACGTCCTTTTCAGGACGCGTCTTTTTAATGATGTCCTTCTGCCGCTGTGTAGTTCATGGATGTGGTCGATATCTCTCCAGATCCGATGGTCATAGACACTGCCTCACACTGACACGTTTGTGGATGTTTCATGTTTTCACTGTGAGGATATAACCATGGCAATTATGCGGTCGTGTCTTTCATTTCTCAAAGCAAACGCCACTTCAGCTGCCCCCCACGGTGCTCCTTCTTCCCACAGGATTGAGGATGACCCGGCTGGTGATGGAGGTGATTTGGGGATGGCAGCGGGCTCGGTTTCGCCGGGCATAGCCTCATGAACAACCCGCCACGCTCGTTTGCTTCTGTCTGCACTCGGGACGCTGGCGGCTCGCTTCACGGCCAGTTTGCCTCATCCCGGGAGCCAGGTTTGGATGATGACATCGCCATTCTATCGGAGAGCGTTCAGGCGTCTGACGCTGAAGACTTGACCGGACTCCTGTCCTTGGGCCAGCCCACCCAGTCAGAGGCTGATGCGCAGATGGCTGACATGCTTTCCTGGGCCGCTGTGAACGTTGGGCTGGACTAGAACACTCCGTCCTCTCCCCAACTCTCGCGGCTTGACGACTGGTACCACGGCTCCGGGCACCGCTACCAGCCATGCTGACCAGCGCAGACGAGTCTCGAAGACGTCCCTACAGGACCTCAATCTCTGTCTATAACCCGCCCCCTGCCGGATGAACAGAGCAAGGTAAGTGCTTTGAGTTTTTTCTCAGCACCCAAGCCTCGGAACGTGCCTTTGCCTCCCGATGCACTATTACCTCTATTACTAGTTACTAGTTCTCAACTGGACTTTACACAGACTCCCATTCAAAATGCTCAGGCAGAGGCGAATTCTAACCTGCGTTCGGCATCAAGATTGATTCGCAGTGGTAGACCTGAAGGACGCGTACTTAAACGTCACCATTCTGCTTCGACACAGACCCTTCTTACAGTTCATGTTCGACAGCCAAGCATATCAGTACAAGGTCCTCCCCTTAGTCCTGTCCCTGTCCCCTCACGTCTTCACCAAGGTCGCAGAGGCAGCCCTTGCCTCGCTACGGGAAGTGGGCATCCGCATACTCAATTGCCTGGGCGACTGGCTCATCCAAGCACACTCTCGAGAGTTACTATGTACCCACAGGGACCAGGTGCTCGCGCACCTCTGCCGTTTAGGGCTTCAGGTCAACTGGGAAAAAGCAAGCTCTCCCCGGTTCAATGCATCTCTTTTCTCGGTTTGGAGTTAGACTCAGTCTCAATGTCAGCACGCCTCACAACCGAGCACGCGCAGTCAGTACTCACGTGCCTCGCTCGCTTCAATCCAGGCACAGCGGTTCCTCTCAAACAGTTCCAGAGGCTCCTGGGGCATATGGCATCCTCGGCCGTGGTCGCGCCACTCGGGTTGATGCATATGAGACCGCTCTAGCACTGGCTTCAGACTCGAGTCCCGAGATGGGCATGTTGCCACGGCACATAACGTATGTTAATCACCCCTTACTGCCGTCACACTTTCAACCCTTGGACAGACCTCTGCTTCCTGACCAGAGTCCCCTTGCTGCAGGTGTCCAGACGTGTCGTGGTCACCACAGACGCCTCTCAACAGGGTTGGGGCGCCGTGTGCAATGGGCAATGAGCACCCACGCCCAGACCTCTGGAACCTCCAAGTCTGGCCCCTGGACGGGATGCAGAAGATCTAGTGGATCTACCACCTGTAGTCGTAGACACGATCAACCAAGCCAGAGCTCCCTCCACCAGGCAACTTTGCTCCCTAAAGTTGTGCACGTTCACGAATTGTTGTTCTTCCCGAGCTGACGACCCGCAGAGATGCGCAGTTTGGTCAGTGCTTTCATTCCTACAGGAGAGGCTGTCCCCCTCCACCTTGAAGGTGTATGTAGCTGCTATTGCGGCCCACCACAACGCAGTAGATGGTAAGTCCCTGGGTAAGCACGACTTGATTATCGGGTTCCTTAAAGGCACCTGGAGACTGAACCCTCCCTGGCCAAGCCTGTTCCCCCGTTGGGATCTATCAGTGGTCCTCATGGGCCTTCAGAGACCCCCCCTTTGAGCCACTTTATCCAGTTGAGCTCAAGACCCTCTCCCTGAAGACCCCTCCTCCTGATCGCGTTAGCCCCCATCAATCTCAGGGTTGAGTCTCGTCCCGTGTTTTGTCAGGTCCGAGCCGGTAGAACTCGGTAACGCGGCACAACTGACCAGGTGTTCCACTTGCACACAGCGCCCTTCACCAAGTTGATCCAGTGTGCCTTCTATCCCAGTTTAGCCACTAAACGTTGCTCCCTGTTCTCCTCCCTAGCCTTCTGGCCTGCCGATTCACATCCTATGTGAGAGGCATAGTGAAAGAAAAGGCTGCGGCTGCCGGGCTTGCTCCCATGCTAGTCATGTAGCACCTATTACCCCCCTCTGGGGTGCGGGGAACCTAAGGTCTGTATATGGCATCTCTTTTGGGGGCGTTGGGGAGGGCTACGTGCAGCCGACACAGTTGTCGGCTGCACAGTTGTCAGCACCTGTCTCGACAGTTCATGTAACACCGTCAGTGCATGGCGTTTTTAGATGGGACCCCTTGTGTCACCTAATTCGACACAATGTCGAGTAAGTGACAGAAAGGGAGCGTCATGGTTACGGTCGAAACCTCTGTTCCCTGAGTGAGGGAACGAGACATTGTGTCCCTCCTGCCACAGCACTACACCTACCACTGTAAATGGCTGTGCCTTATTCTTAGCTCCTCAGTGCAAAATCCTGACTGACAGACGCTGTCCCGCTTCCCTTTATACCCGTATGTTCGGGGCGGGGCATGCAAATTCTGTCTGCCAATTTGGCATTGGTCTTTTCTCAAGTTCAGAGGTACGTTTGGCATCCCAAGAAGACCCTTGTGTCACTTCATTCAACACAACGCCTCGTTCCCTCCCTCAGGGAACGGAGGTTATGACAGAAACCATGACGTTCCCTGTTCTGCAAGAGGATGTGTCTATAGGAATGTATTTCCTGTTTCTGTACTCTCACTTATCACATGTAGCTCAAACATATATGTCACCCCGATATAGGGTAAAGAACTATTACATTGCTGGGTCTAGTGGAATGTTGTTTTGCTGGACCATATAATGGTGTGCTGCACGAATAAACGTGGCAGAAGGATTTGATAGCTCAGGTCTCTGTGTCATTTCTTTCTTCCCTCAGCTGAGCCATATCAAGATGGTGATTGCAGATCAAGAGTAATAAATAAATACATTGTATGACAAAATTATCTAACAATGCCTAAAATCAGTCTAAAGGTTCTTTGTGTCAGAACATTTCAATACATAAATTAACATAATGTTCTGACATTTATAAATGTTTTTGTTGTTGTCAATGGATTTCTTACGTGAGCAGTTGATTTTACAACCATTGCTGGTATGGCCTAGGGTGCGGTCATCTTTGCACCAGTAATGACTGTTGATCTGGAAAATCCCATAGTCTGTTGAACCATCCCTGTTGTGGTGAATGGCTGCAGTGTTGTAGCTAGACTCCCATTTGGTTAGGCAAACCCCTTAAAGTATAGAATACATATATATAGAGAGAGAGTGAAAAAATATATTTAAAAAAAAAATCTATTTGTTAAAAACAATCAAATTAAATCAAATCAAATCACTTTATTGTACACGAGTGCAACAGTAGGTGAAAGACTTGTGTGTAGTTCCAAGCAACACTGCAGTCATGACAGTGACGAGACATAAACCAATTTACAATAAACAACATATTTACACAACACAAGAAGTCCGGTTTTCGGTGTGTAATTGCCGAACCAATGTCCAAAAGCATTTGTCTGTCGTACACAATAAGGCAGACAACATCCAAAACAAAAAAACACAAAACTACTAAAATATGAATTACTCACAATCAGCCAGACTTGCACCCGCATAGCCATTCATTCCAAAAGCTTTTAAAGTCCTTGCAAGTTCACATCTGTCATATATCTTTCCACTTGCAACTACCAGGACCATAAGAAAGACAAAAACCTTCATGATGATTCTAAGGAATATGTCAGAGCAATGGATTCAGTGTTCAGCGCCTATTCTGAGTGCATTGTGAAGGTTTGAGGGAGTTTGTTCTCTTTAATAGAGCAGGCAGAGGTGTGGCTGTGACATGGTATGGAGCAGGCTGAGGCGTGGCTGTGACATGGTATGGAGCAGGCTGAGGCATGGCTATGACATGGCATCGACCAGACTGATGTGTGGCTGTGACATGGCATGGAGTAGACTCAGGATCCGGGGCAGAAGGTGGCGCAAGCTCTGTGACCATGACTTGGCACTCTGGCTTGGTGATAATGACGTTTTTTTGACAGTAAAATATTGAATATTGTATTTAGGAATCACCGAGCTTTATAAATTTGGCTGTACATTTACAGATTTTGTTTACAGTGTAGACTGAAGTAAGCTCAGTGGTAAAGATGCTGGCTACCATACCTGGAGTTCGCTAGTTCGAATCCCAGGGTGTGCTGAGTGACTCCAGCCAGGTCTCCTAAGCAACCAAATTGGCCCGGTTGCTAGGGAGGGTAGAGTCACATGGGGTAACATCCTCGTGGTCACTATAATGTGGTTCATTCTCGGTGGGGCGTGTGAGTTGAACATGGATGCCGTGGTGGATGGTGTGAAGCATCCACACATGCGATGTCTCCGTGGCAACACGCTCAACAAGCCGCGTGATAAGATGCATGGATGGATGTCTTAGATGGGGAGGCAGCTGGCATTCGTCCTCCAACGAGGACTTAAAAGCGCATTGGGAATTCCACATTTGGTGAAAAAAATTAAAGAGCCGATATTATGCTCATTTACAGGTTCATAATTTTATTTTGGCAGTCTACTAAATAGGTTTACATACTTTAATGTTCAAAAAACACATTTGTGACAGGGCGGAGGCCAGGGCTGGGTCGTGATTCTACACACCCGACCCTTTATCGGGCTAATCAAGCCTCCGAGAGGGATAAAGGCCGACTGCGGACGATGGTGCAATGGAGAGAGAGCGTTTATGGGCAGCTGTCTGACACATGTGTGTTTGTGTCTTTTGGTTAAGTTTATAATTAAAATATTATTTATTGTCAAGCCGGTTCTGGCCTCCTCTTTTCCGTAACCCCCTTTACACTGGTGCCAAAAATCTGGGAAGGAGGAGGAATCCGCCATAGTGGAGTTCTCACCGTGGCCATCTGCCGGTGGACAGAGGAGCCCGGCCACCTGGAAGTGGAGGAATGGCCACCGACCGTGAGGGGAGAAGGGGCTCCTAGCCAACTGCCTGGAGCGGCAGGCCGCTGCCAGGGGCGGGGGGAGACCCCTACCATCTGCTAAAAGTGGCGGAGTTAAGAGAGGAACGTTGACCACGAGCAGGGAGGGGCTCCCGGCTGACCGCCTGGAGCGGGAGAACCGCTGCCAGGGGAGGGGGAGACCCCTTCTGTTCCCGGAGAACGTGGAGGGGCGTTCCATCCGCCAGGGACTGGGCTCCCCGGCCTGATAGACGAGGGAGGAATGTGACAGGGCGGAGGGTTGGGCAGGTCGTGATTCTACACACCTGGCCCCTTATCAGGCTAATCAAGCCTCCGAGAGGGATAAAGGCCGACTGCGGATGGTGGTGCGACAGAGAGAGAACATTTATGGGCAGCTGTTCATCATATGTGTGTTTGTGTCTATTTTTTAAGTCTTATATTAAAATATTATTTATATAGTCAAGCTGGTTCTCGCCTCTTCCTTTCCATTAATCCCTTTACAACATTATTTTTCTCATAATGTACAGGTACATTGGTACAGCACCTCTTTTCACCCTCTGTCTGAAACGCTCTGTTGTAGCTCCTGTCTCTTTAAAGCCTTGATTTCTGAAAAGCTCGGTTTGCTCTGATTGTTCATCTGGTCAACCGCTTAAAGCATGTGTCGGAAATGTAACGTCCCTTACCATAACTGAGTTTCAGCTCCCAAGACTTCCTGAGCAGCGCATTCCTGAGGCGGGCATTATGCAAACGTGTTGCATAGTGACATAGCTAAGTCACGGAATTAATGGCTGGACTGCAAACCAGGCGTTTCAGGCAGTTCAGGACCAGTGTTTTCTGTGGGAGAGTGTAAGTCCCTTTGGTGTGGACTATGTGCTTTGTAATTTTGTAGACCTTGTACATGTACAAACAGCTATATAACACACTAAAGGAAAGGTAAAACCCCAAAAAGCATAATAGGGCCTCTTCAAGATCATTTAACAAGTTATATAAGTCAACTTTATGGCCCTTCCCGCCTCCTCCACATGACACGGGACCTTACCAATAAGCTTACATCATCCCTCTCATGAACGCACATCACAGAGATGTACGGAAGTGAACATTTGTAGTTAAAAAGTTTATAAGTATTGTTTTGTTTCTAAAAATAATCAATTGTTTGGGTTCAGAAGTACTTAATTTGGCAACTGGATTATATTCATTATGATATAATAATTTCATGATTTTGCAGAACAGAATGATGAAAATATTGGATGGTTCTGAGCTCTAGTGAATAGATCAGGAAATTATATAAAACTTCTAAAACCTTGTAAACATCAAACACCTTGTATAGGACCTTCTATTGCACTTGACACAGACACAAGTCCTATTAACATGTAGTTTTGAAACATTTGTATATTTGTATTATCATCAACATCTGAAGCTTAGTAAACTATTACAACAGTGTTGCTGAATAAGAACACTTAATTGAAGATGTACAAAATGCAAAGAATACTGTTCATGTCAAATGTAAGGTTAAACTTAAGATCAAATCATTAGAAAGGTTAAACAATTTTGATTATTTTGAAGATGTAATTGTTCAGAGTAGAAGATAACATTGAAACTGTACTGTACAGTCAAGTATTCTATGCAAATAACAGTAAAGCTACATTAAATAGCTGAACAGACAAACGGACACAAATGCAAAGTTTTTAAAGCAGGGTTTCCACTCTATTTCAGAGATAATTTTCCCAGACTTTTCCAGGACATTTTTCATTACAACGGGAAGAAAAGACAGGGATTGTGCTACCTTAAGTAACACATTACTCTCACCAGAAGTCTTTCAAAGATGTGCAGTTTATTAGATTTTATATGGAATCATCTCTTTAATTTGAGCTTGGACATTTACTAAAATTGATTACAAACTAATACACACAGCTTTCAATGTTAAACTCTTTATTAGCATGTACAGATATTGTTTTATATAGCAGATAATTATTATAAAGATTATTATATGTTAATGACTATTCTAATGAATAGAACACACCTTATAGGTGATTTACAAGCAGGAATGCCTGCAAGTGAGAAAATTTGTCCCAATACAACACCAAAACTTGCCATTCTGGTGACTTTGAGAGAAGTATTTAAAAAAAATTCTTGAGTATGTTTAGCATTCATGTATCTATTGTCTGAAGTATTTTACAATTAACGTTTTAACTATACACTGCATCTAGAAGTGTAGTGGCCCTGTGACAGATGCTAAAGACAGCAAATGGTGCGCAGTAGTCAACAACATCCATCTTCTAGACCAGGGGTGACCAACCCTGCTCCTGGAGAGCTACCTTCCTGCAGAGTTTAGATCCAACACACCTGCTTGTCATTTTCAAGTAATCCTAAAGACCTTGATAAACTGGTTCAGGTGTGTTTGATTAGGGTTGGATCTAAACTCTGCAGGAAGGTAGCTCTCCAGGAGCAGGGTTGGTCACCCCTGTTCTAGACCATGTAGGAAAACAATTGAAAAATAGTGCGGGCGGAAGCAAAATAACTTTAGGTGTGAACAGCTCCTTATTCAAATGACACGGTACGAGGTTTCAAAAGTTACCTCTCAAAAAAGTTTTCTTTTCTTTCAGTTGATTGAAGGTAGCCTAATATCCAATTCTTCACAGGCTCTTTTTGTTCTCTGTGTTGTTTAAGTATCCTGCTACTGTTTTACTGAGTGAGAAACCACTCCAAATGGTTCAGTGACTGAGCAGTCCAAAAGAATCTGACTAAATCGCAAATCGATTCAGATCAATTTGATAAACACATTTGGCCAGTTCTTTTCAATGAAAAGAACCAATTCAAAAGAATGATTCAATCATGAATCAGGCATCACAAGCTTTTATTTTTAACAGCCCATAGACAAAATGGGACACATGATTGCTAAAATATAGGTTCCTCTGAACTTGAGAAAAGGCCAATGAGATATTGGCAGACAAAATTTGCATGTACCGCCCCCGGACATACGGGTATAAAGGGAAGTGGGCGTGAGTCTGTCAGTCATATTTTTACTTCGGTGCCAAACAGTTGTGCAGCAGCAAGCTGAGTCTTACTACTGCTCCACTCACCTCTAACCAGAGCATTGCTGTTGGATCTACGGCGTGTTACCAGCGGCTTTCTCCCTCTCTGCACACTGTGCAGGCCATGCCCATGGGCGCTTTGACAGCGCTTCTGTACAAGAGTGTATATCTCTAAAAGAGAAGTATTTTCATTCACAAAAGAGCAATACATAGCAGGCATTGAATGTCCTTTTCAGGACACGTCTTTATAAAGATGGCTTTCCGCCTCTGTGTAGTTCCTGGATGCGGCTGTTTTCTCTCTGCTCCTGACGGTCATAAGCGCTGCCTTGCGTGTCTGGACTGCGATCACACTGAGGCAGCATTTATGAATGGTTTATGTTCTCATTGTGAGAACGTAGCCATGGCAATGTTGCGATCGCAGCTTTCTTCCTTCTGAGGGAAAGCCACTTCAGCCGCACCCGTGCCGCGCCTTCTACGGGATTAAGGCCGGTGTGGCCATAATAAAGTAAATTCCTTTGTTGCACAACAGAGCCTCTGTAATAGGGCTAGTAATAAACATTCGTTGAGGTAGTTCAAAACGTGCACACCATTCAGCTTCAATGAAGCAACCGCTGCATCGATACACTTTGTGAATATATGGAGAGCCAGGGATAAACTGAATGGAAGGACTGTAAATTGACGAACTGTTCCCGCGAACGCAAGCAGCCTGTAATGAGGTGCAATTTGTACGTGAATGTATGCAATCATTAGATCTATTGATGCAAACCAGTTCTAAGGGCAACCCCTCTGAATTGAGCGTGCAACAGAGTAGGGCGTGCGCCATGTCTTTATGAGCCCCACACGATCCTCTGGGAAAAATGCCACTGCTCTTTGGGACGCAGTCTTTTGATGGTAGTTGGACCGCAGGAACCATTCATCCAGGTGAGATCTTTCCGGCTCTACTGGAGCGGACCACTGTAAACCGAGCTCCTTGACCATCCGTGAGATTAGTGGCGTGTGCTCGATCTTCACCCTCCGCTGGGTTCGAACACTCGCCCGACAATGATGCGAGGGATATGACATCATCCCCATTGTCAGATCCACCGAATGTGACAAGACAGTGTGCACCGATGGATGGCCGTAGATCATTATGAGCATACCGCATGGGCGAGGACACCACGATGGGAGACCAAAAGGTTCACGGAGCTTGCGCTGGCATATGATCCTCACCAAATTCTTTCATCTCAACCTTGCGTCCCTTTACATCCTTTTATTACTATTTTATATATAAAATAGTAATAAAAGGATGTAAATGTCTTCACCAGAATACTGCATTTACATCCTTTTATTACTATTAGTTTCTGTAGGCGAAGAACCCATCCGCTGGTGGAGTGTTTCTCGACGACGAAGCAGAGATGAGAGGGCTTGTCAAGATGAGAGTTGAAATCGCTGTCTTGTTTTCTGGAGGAATTGTGATTTTGACACAGATTTTTTTAATATATAACTGTGTGCCTAAAGGGGCGGGGCTCCAGGACAATTGCCAATTAAGGAATTGTCGTTGTTTTACAAGGGCTTTAACTACATCATTGAGAAGGAATTCCCAAAGTGTGAGCTTCTGACACAATGTCGAGTGAACCGTAATCGAAAAGGAGCATTCCAGAATCATTCTTATGAAGGCACTGCAACCAGTTGTGATTCTGCCTTTTATTCATTAAGGGGTTAAAACATGAAAAAATAATGTTGGCAAGAGCACTGTGGTTTTTATTTATTTTTACATTTTTGATAAACAGAGAATACAACAGTAATATTTCAACATTTTCAGTGCATGAAAATTATCAAGCTAGCTTTGAACAATCAGGAAGGGTGTATAATTCATCTTTTAAAATAATACTATTCCAGAAAACATATAACATTTTTCTATTCTATTCAATTTTTCTATTAATTATACAATTTTTTTCAGCTCAGTGTTTTTTTTTTTTGTTTTTGCAGTGTATGATACCTTCATTGATATTTTATTAGATATACCAACTTTAAAAACAGAATGAATGATTAATAACATTATTTTCTCAAATTGGTCAATTATCTAGGTGTAGGCTTTGTTTAGATAGCAAAAATCAGATTTTGTATGCCATATTTTATTTGCTAATTAAGCATTAAGATGCTTGTTATCTGAAGAACAATAAATTAAATCTGTTTTTTACAAACCTGATTCAAACCATGTTAAAATCAGATTTTTGGAAATGTCTGATCTGTCAAATAGTAGTATTATTTCCACCGCTACCTTCTTTGTGAACTAATAATTAACCTTTTGATTTTATTTCCGAATAAATATTGTAATAAAACTGATGGCTTGATCTCTCATTCACATTACGTGAAACATGTATTAATTGCTGTGAAGATAAATTATGTACTTCCACAGTGTAGTGTCATTATGTCACTGTTTAACTAGTCCAGTAACCTCATAGCAAATCCTGGCAGGCTGGCACATAAGACAGGCCATTTCATAAGCAAAAACCACAAACAATAACAAAACTAGCCTTAAATTAAAATCCAATAAGTTAACAACAGATTACGAGTAAAAACATTTTTTAAACATTTCAAACAAAATCCCTTTGAAAACATTTAAATATCACAAACACATCTCAGTTCAAAATCAAATTATGATTCTAAGGTGCTTTACAGAGCATATTCCACCAATAGTTAGCTAAACAGAATTTTTAAATAACAGGATAGTGCAACTAGTTAGCTAGGGAGCAAACAATCTAGAAAAACAAAACCACAAAATGCTGTGCATTACAGGTGAAATCTAGCATTTCAATTCAATACATGAACAACAATTATGATTTTAAAGTTTAGAAGAAAAAAGATAAATGTGGGCTTCAAATAAGGAGTTAAAAAAAGGGTATGAAACAATACTGATCCCATTTACATGCACAATAAATACACTGATTACTCCCAAAAATCAGACAAAGCAAGAAATCCGCGTTTACGTGAGATTTGAAATATTCTCTGCTTTTGATGTCAAAACATGAAAAGGCTTGTTGCTTACATTTGGATAAGCTGGTGAGAACGCTGTTTAAGGTTTGTGTAACATGTAACAAGCTGACATGTTACACAAAATCAGGGTAATGGGCAAAAAACTACCCATGTTGATCGGTATATACTTACGGCATTTATGACCTTACACTGATAAAGGAAAGCCGTTTAATGCGTTTATATGACTACACACATTGTTGGCCTATTAAGCGTAATCGGTGTAAGAATGTGCATATAAACGCACTCATTCATAAAAAATAGAATAATAAAAAAAAATATATATATATATTTATATAAATAAATAAATAAACTGGAATACTAATAAAAGTCTAAAACATTTATTTAGATGTTTGAAATTAATTACTTCAAATGGCAATAAAGATAGCCAGAAATGTTTAATATATAATTTTAACATCATTATTTTAAAATGAACAAAGAAGATCCTTTAAACTGTCACCTTTGTTTCGCTTACTGAGTAAAACTGTGAATGATTGTCTGCTGTTAAAAAAAAAAAAAATCACATTATTAATCAAGTTTCCCCCAGGACTTTGGTTTTTCATAGCAATGTTATCTACTATGTGCAACTGGGGGGGGGACTGCTAATGTTAACTTGGATTCTCAGAAGATCTAAAGTCTCTCTTGTGCAAATCCTATCAGAGTCTGTTCTAAATAACATCCAGATTGTGTAACAGTCTGTATTTTATATAAATACGTTTTCGAACCTGACAGTACACTCACCCATGCTGACAAGGCCAAATCAAAGAGGTAGAGTTAGCAGAATAACATGTTTGTGATAAAATGGCGAGGGGACCAAAAATAAACAAACATCTAAATTGCAACTAAATGCAGAGCCCACTTACATTTTGCAGTATGAACATGTTATCATCTTTCTGCACACGCAAACACAAAACAGTACCAATTTAGCACACCGTTTATTGCTAATTGTGAAAAAAACTTTACCATGACACTCAATATTTCCCCTTAAACCAACATACACTTTTAAAGGAGTAGTTCACCTAGATAAAAATTCTGTACATTATTTACTTTCTCATATCGTTTGCAGTTATATTTTACATGGAACAACAAAAGTGAGTTTTTTAAAGAACACATGTCTTGTCCATACAACATTTTAGTGACCATGTCTGTCAAGCTCAAAAGAAAAAAAAAACGTATAAGCACCATAAAAGTACCTATAATGACTCATGGACTTTACAACAAAATATTCTGAAGACACATAATACCTCTGTGTGAAGAAATATCTGAAATTTAAGTTTTTCTTAAAATCTTCCCATCCGATGCATCGCCATTTAGTATATTTGAAACAACTAGCCATATTCAATTATGACACAAATTAGAACCAATGTAATCTATTACATCCAACCTGGTAAATTACATAACATTTTGGTGGATGGGAAGATTAGCAGTGAATAACACAGTTTTAGCCTGTTCCTCACACATATGTCTTCAAAAGACATTATTCATGAGTCATAAGGGACTACTTTTATGCATACAATTGTACTTTTTTCCCTTTTTGGAGCTTGACACATGGTGATAAGTGTCCTTGTATGAAAGTTTCCACTGAAAAAATAACAGGATATGTTTTCTAACTGTACAACAAGTAAATAATGATAATGTGTTTTCATTTTTGGGTGAACAATTCCTTTATTGTTTCTCATAACTGAGGCTGATGGTGCTTCAACAAACCTATGGTTAACAAACAAGATTAGTGTTCTATGGATGCCTTGCAGAGGAACTGCTTATTATCAGAGTGGTAAAAATCAACGTCATAAATCAGTCAGATCACTCCGGCAGTGGCTTTGAACAACAGACACACGGGCAACTCATGTCTTGTTGCGGGTGAACATGCGCTCACCCCGCAGGGTAAGATGCTGCAGCTGATACTGCAGCACCTCTGTGTCTGCCGGCTCCCTTATGCTCATCTTGTCCAGGTTGAGGTAGTCCAGGGACTTGGAATACACCCGCTTGCCCTTTAAAAGGCAGAGGGGCAGGGGGCCGTGCAAAGACTTACTGGGCTCCACGGCCACCATAGATTTCAAGCAGCTGTCGCTTGAACTAGGCATACGGCGCCTCCTACGCCCATTGATGGCTGGGATGTCATAAGGTTGGTAGTAGCGGCTTTTGGCTTTGTATATCCGTGAAGCTCTGTGCAAACCTAAATCCACAGGCTTTTTGATGGGGCTGGGCAAGGCATCTGTGTTGCTGTTCTCTGGACTAGACAACTTGTGAGCTAATTTAAGAAGCTCCTCGCCAGTGGTGAAGCCCACCAAATAGTTGGAGTTCATGTGAAGGATTTTGTATCCTGAGACAGTATTTTTCATTGGGGAGCAGGGTGTGCTGGAGCAGCGGGGTTTGTCAGGCTCAAGCTTCAGGGTGCTTTTTGTCTCAGCAGCAGGTAGAACAGATATGGGTGTCCTGGATGCTCCACTGACATCCATCTCCATCTTTAATGACATCACCTTGTGGAAGAGAAAAATAAATCATTATGAAATAAAGAATTTGGCCTTATTTACTTTCTTAATGCACAATGCTGCAAACCATTTTCTGCTTTTTCAATTATTTACTTAATTGAAATGAGCTAATTATTAAACAATTATTCAACTTGAATTGTAATTATGGTTGTGCAATATGAACAAAATAGTAATATCAGAATTTTTTTTATAAATATTGCGAATGCAATTTTGGCAAATATTTTTCCTCGTTTTACTTTAAAAAATGTCAGTGTTCAAAAACTTGTCTTTGCATAAGTGATACTGTAGATCAGTGCTACTCAACACGTGGCCTGCTCATCATCAGAAATATATTTATTAGCAGCCTATCAAATCTGTATGAATTGTGATGTGTCCGTTTTCATGAGGATTTACACTAGTTCTCAACATCGCTGAATCACATTAGAAAGGGAATTCAACTGCAAGAGGATGTTACAAATAATAATAATAAAAATATAGCTGCGAGCAGCAATTAACAGGGTTCAAGAGGTTTATGGCCTTTAAGCACATGTGTAAAAAAGTATTCTTTATTTAGCAAGCATGATTATAGATGGAATAGACCATTTACAGCCAATACAGGCAATACAGGCAATTTACTAAAGAAATGAAAGTTCAGAATTTTTTTGCTAACTTTTGATATTGAGACTCCATAGAATCCTTTGGCACTGTTTTGGTTCCGATTGGACGAAAAGTCTAATTTGCAAAAGTTTGCAAAAGTAGGTTTTATGAAAAATCCAAGATGGTGGAAAATTTGTAAAGGTGGAAATGAAATCGGAGAAAATACATTTTGTTTGGTTTGAGTCAAGGATTACAATGGTATAAATCACTTGAGTCTATGACAAACAGTCTAGGAGTTATGAGCAGTTTCAAGTTTTTTTTCTCATTTTTATTTATTTTATTTTTTTTAAATCGCTGTAGCGCCCCTTATTGACCAGAGTCAGTGTTTCTGAGTAACGAGCAATACTACTACCATCTGACCACGTTTCAAGTCTCTAGGGCTATGTTCAGACTGCAGGCAAATCTGATTTTTTTCTCAAATCAGATCTTTTCAGGCAGAGTGTACGCACTATTAATTGCAAGTGATCAAATCAGATTTGCTCATTCAGACATAACCAACCTATCTGCATGGGTTGCTTTGGTAATGACGTAGGCGTACCCATGTGACGATACTTTCAAAACAGATGCAGGGAAAAATGGAGGTGCATCATCTTCCTCTCTAAATAATGCTTTGTCCAGTTTTGGTACAGAACTCCTGAGACTGGTAAATATTGTGATGTTCCATGCTGCAGTCACTGATTTTTGACATCATTGTGTTTTTTTGCTGTCCAGACTATCACCATTTTTTTAGTGGCAGTCTGAACAATGCCTAGGCCTTACGGTACGCTCTGCCCGATCAGTTTTATGGCACAATAATAATAATAATAATAATAAAATATCGTAACAATTACAATAGGGTTTCAGTGCTAAGCGCTTGAACCCCTAATAATAAAAAAAATCGTAACAATTACAATAGGGTTTCAGCGCTAAGCAATTCAACCCTTAATAATAATATAAATCTTAATTTCAATAGGGTTTCAGTGCTAATAACTTGAACCCCTAAAAATATCTGAGCATGGCTGATGTGTTGAGAATGCGCGCGCGATCATACAGAGTACATGTGCGCGTACATGCATTCTGTCAATTAAACATCTGTGCTCGCAATCTCAACCCAGCGTGAATCTGTCCAATCTCCTGAAAAGCACCTCAGATGGGGCTTTTCCACTGAACAGTACAACTCGACTAGACTTGACTCTGCTCGCTTTTTTGGGGTTTTCCACTGTGGATAGTACCTGGTACTTTTTTAGTACCACCTCAATCGAGATTCCAAGCGAGCCGAGCCGATACTAAATGTGACAATAAAAGCCTGCAGATCACTGATTGGGCAGAGAGAATCGTCACTGTGTTGCACTGGATTTGCAACACAAGGCATCAACCCGCTAGTTTTAAAGTTGAAACAGCGATAGCAGTATCATTGGCAAGAGGAAAAGGAGCATGCACCTACATGAGCATCTTTCCGTCCTAAGAGAAATGGTCACGGCTGATATTCAAGACCAGGAGCTGAACCGGCCACAGAGAGAGCACAGTTTGCAGATGTCCATTGATGATGCCCGGCAAGCGAGGGAGCTTGAAGCAGCCTTGAGGATGGAGGAGAATGCACAAACGGCTGCATTCAAACCTTCCTCAGCATTTTCGGCAAACTTGTGCAGGTGATGAGTGGCAAGCGAGAACAGGACTCTCTACCCCTTGACTAGACCCCCGCCTTCCATGCCTTATGTACATAGTTTTTTTGTTTTGCACTACATCCGTTTGCACGGTGTACATTTGCACATTCTAAGTTTGTTGTGTTTACATTTTAACATTTAAATATTTGTATTTGTGTCTTATGTATATTTTGTTCAATAAAAAAAATTCAAATGTGTACTTTCTTAATGATTTCATATTTCATGAGCATGTAATGTACAAAATGATAACTGAAAATGATAAATACCAAAATTAGAAAAACCTGTTTTATAAAAATGCATGGCAGATATTTATACTTGGAAAGATAGTACAAACATTTATTCAGGATCAATACACTTGACAGAACAGACTACAGGATTGTTTAGTACATCACGTACATCCCTGCCCCCCTCCTCTACAGCCCTCGCAATAGTTTTGCATTCCCTTGCAATCCCGGTCATTCTCATAGGTCTCGCCATGATTCTCACAAAGGTTATGTAGAGCACAGCATGTCAGCACCATAGATTTCACCAGTTTTACATCGCAGTCATTTATTTTCATAATCTATCCATCTTCTTTTTTTTTTTCTACCAAAAGCATTTTTAACCACTACACGTGCTCTGCAGATTTTCATATTGTAGACCCAACAGTCCAGTGTCAGGGAATGGTTTTAAGGGCCAGTTCTGCAAGGGATAGGCAGAGTCTCCTAGAATGTAGTAGCCAACATTCACCCCACCAATGTTACTGGTGTAAGACTGCTTGCAATGTCCCAAAGTAGGACAGTCTCAAAACCAGAGCATCATGCAAGCTTCCAGGCAGTCCTTTAAAAACATTCCAGAAAAGTCCCTTTCCATCAACAACACCTTGAAGGATGGAATGCCAGCTTTTAAGGTTGAAATCGTCACAGTGTGATATCACACGTGTATGTGTGATCCATCAATAGCACCAATGCACTGTGGGAGCCCCTACCTTTTCTCAATGTAGACAGCCATTCTCATAAAGTTCTCCTGATATGGAAAACAAATTTGTTCCGGTACCAACAACGTCTCTGTTGCAGAACGAACATACATACATACATACATACATTACATTACATTACATTCATTCATTCACACACACACACACACTATACATACATACATACATATATACATACATATACACACATACACGCATACACACACTGTATATATATATATATTCATAAAACTTAAGAGTGTGACCCTCAATTCAGCTTTGCAACCCCTGAACTTTCCGAAGTTGAGTAGCCATGCTGTAGATGAACACATTAGTTATTTATTTCAACTTCCTGTCTTCTGTCTCACGGGTACTTTTTTTTGTACACTACATTCTGATTAGCGAGATTGGGAACCAGAAAAGCTAATTAAACATCACAGAATTCGGAGCAGAAAAAATGCAACTTGCAAGAGTTTAGAAATTGCCCATGATTATATCATGATTTTACAGTGATTGCGATTAACTGGACAGCCCTATGTGCAATCCACTTAAATTTGTTTAAAAAAAAAAAAAGAAGTTTACACAATGCACTTGTGTTGGGTCTGCATGAATAATTTTTGTTGGCATTAACTAAAAACGGGACCGGGAATTCCCAGCATCCTTTGCATGGGAGATAATAGAGAGAGTAAATGTTTGTTCATGTGTTCTTGGATGTGACATGAAGTGGGTTACCACTTTTCAAGGCACAATTTTCCAGGACATTTTATGCACCCAATAAGAGTAATATTTAAGCAAGAACACATACATGCATAACCATTTAAATCAAGCTTTTATTTTGTTGTTTCTGCACACTTCAGAGTGCTCTCTGCCTCTTTCATCTCATAAACACAAGAGCATGCATGATAATCTTGATGAGGTGTACAATGTATGAGTGGCCTTCTCTACACATTCATTTTGAAGTAGGCATCACTTGCAGATTATTTATTTTTTCGTTTAATTATCACACAAGGACAAATCACAATTTTAATTTGATTAATTGTACATTCAAACATATATTTTCGTCCAAATGTGTCAATCCATTTTTATGACTAGATTCTGTGTTTTCCACATACTACATGTGGTAACCACGGTATAAGCTGACTCCAATCGTTAAATTATTGAAAATGAATTCACATCCCAAGGTATTAAAATCGAATGACCATGCTACCAACCCTGTGTGATTTTTAATTTTTTTTAATTAGTGGTCCTACTCTCATCATTGTCTAGAATTCACAGGGATGCAAACTCACGATCCACGATTCACTAACATGGTTTCAGAGTTATTTTTAAGAATAAACTAAAAGCACCAACTTAGACTATATTAATGATTCAACTATAGTAAATTATCTGCACAATTGTGCAGAATTAGCTGTAAAAATAAAGGGTATTTTGGTGTGGCTTGCTTCCGTTTCAAAAATGTGTTCAGTTCCATTAATTGACTAGTTTCATGACCATTAGGTGGTGATAAATAAAGCGTCTTATGTGCTAAGAGTGAGTCACTGTTTAATTTTGAGATGTTCACAAATTATTACACAAAAAAGTTTGCTAGATTTATGCTGCTAACTAAGGTGAAAATGCATCATCACAGTCTATGAAAAAGGTATATTTGTGTATTTGACTCCTATTCCGAGTCCCGATCGTTACCATGTTTATGCACATGTAATGAAAACCTTTCTTGCAACGTAGTCAAACTGTTTTATTATACTAAAATATTTTTCAGGACAAACAATTATTTTCCAGGTATTTTTCTCATTTTCAATTCATTCAATGCATTGCAATTCATCTAAGCAAGTACAGTATGACTTAGAAGCTGTTAAGAAGTTAATTATTCTCTTTGAGTGATTCATAAGGATTACAGTGAACACTCATGCTGTGATAGTGAACTTTACAGAGCCCCTTAGAGGACAGGCCATACATTTTTTACTGAAATAGTTTTGCAAGCCCTCGCAATAGTTTTGCAATCCCTTGTTTTGCATTACCTCGCAATAAATGTATGGTTTTACTACAGTAACAATATTCATAGTAAATAATACATCATAATAATACAGGAAACTGATTCAAACTGATAATGAAAACCAGAATTTTGTGGTTATTATGGTTTAAGCTTAAATACCAGGGTAGGTATTTAAGCTTAAAAATGTATAAAAAAAATGGTAAAACAATTAATATATGTAAGAGAATGTTTAAAATTTAGATGTTAAAAAGTTTGAAAGAATGGGTTGATAGGAACAGTGTATTATGTGCGTACTGTATACATCGATTAGTCACAACATTAAAACCACCTGCCTAATATCATGTAGGTCCCCCTTATGCCGCCAAAACATGACTCCGCCAGACCATCAGAAGATGTCCTGTTGTATCTGGCACTAAGACATTAGCAGCAGATACTTCAAGTCCTGTTGCAAGGTGGGGCCTCCATGGATCAGACTTGTTGGTCCAGAACATCCCAAAAAATGCTCAATCAGATTGAGATCTGGGGAATTTAGAGGCCAAGTCAACACCTTGAACTCTTTGTCATGTTCCTCAAACCATTCCTGAACAATTTTTGCAGTGTGGCAGGGTACATTATTCTGCTGATAGAGGCCACTGCCATCAGAGAATAACATTGGCATGAAAGGGTATACGTGGTCTGCAACAATCTTTAGGTAGGTGGTACTTGTCAAAATAACAACCACATGAATGCCAGGACCCACAGTTTCCCAGCAGTCTGGCCCAGAACATCACAATGCCTCCGCCAGTCTGCCTTCTTCCCAGGGTGTATCCTGCTGCCATCTCTTCCCCAAGTAAACAAACATGCACCAGGCCATCCAACATGATTCATCAGACCAAGCCACCTTCTTCCATTGCTCCATGGTCCAGTTCTGACACTCATGTGCCCATTGTAGGCACTTTTGGCAGTGGACAGGGGTCAACATGTGCACTCTGGCTTAGGTCTGCGGCTGCGCAGCCCCATATGCAGCAAGCTGCGATGCACTGTGTGTTCAGACACTTTTCTATAATGGTCAGCATTAAGTTTTTCAGCAATTTGCGCTACAGTAGCTCTTCTATGGGATCGGACCAGATGGGCTAGCCTTCGCTCCCCACGCGCAACAATGAGCCTTGGGCACAAATTACCCTGTTGCCGGTTCACCAATTGTCCTTCCTTGGACCACTTTTGGTAGGTACTAACCACTGCATAGTGGGAACACTCACTCACATGAAGCGCATGAAATCCAAGAACTGACTGTTCACTTGCTGCCTAATTGATTTCGTCTGTAAATTATTATAAACTGGATAAGCATATACTTCCATTAAATATGCATTTTTGAAAGGAATATAAATCGTTACACTGGCTACCTGTTAAATTACATATTAATTGAAACAATGTAAACTTCTTACCCATTGGGAATGTGATGAAAGATATAAAAGCTGAAATAAATCAATCTCTCTACAATTATCCTGACATATTACATTCTTAAAATAAAGTAGTGATCCTAACTGACCTAAGCCCTAAGAATTTTTCTATGATTAAATGTCAGGACTTTTGAAAAACTAGTTTAAATGTATTTGGCTATGGTGTATGTAAACGTCTGACTTCAACTGTAACTCTGCATAAAATTTAGAGATGCACCGATCAACCGGCCAGGGACTGTAATCAGCCGGTAACCGGCCGGTCAGTCTCACGTCTTTCCGATTCCGAGCCGGTCCGTTTTGTTGCCAGCAGCGCAGGCAATAACATCACAGCCGCATGGAAACATGATATTGGCGTGGAAGATCTTCACTCACTGTGAGTGAAAAATATATAAAGTTCGCAATTTGTAATATTTGTAAGACTAAAGTAAACCATGGGATGGCAGAGGCAGGCTAAATACATATAAATTGTGCCGCTGTGATTTAATGTGTGCCGAGTAACATAATTTTCCCCCACTGTGTCCGATATTAAAATCAGTGCGACACACTTTGCAAAAGGCGTGGGTATTGTTCATATGGCTTCGGGATATGAAATTAAATGCTTTCGTCCAGTTGTTGTTAAATTTACATGTATATATTTTTTTTTTTCCCGCCGGAGCACCAGCTGAGTCTCCTCCCATCTACCGGTGACGCTTGATTCAACTTCTCGCATCTACTGCCTGCGCAGATTTCAACAGCGCAAATGGGTTTTTGTTGCCAGGTTGAGGTCACAAATGGGTTGAAATTTGTCGATTTGTGTGAGTAGGATGCGTTTCATACAAGATCTGGCAACTGGACAACCTTGGAATAATATATTGATGTGATTATTCATATAACGTGGTTTGGGACATAAAAATTACGGGAGTTTCCCGGGAGAAAAAACAAAACGGGAGGGGGGTGGGAGATGGTGTGAAATACAGGAGACTCCCGGAAAAAACATGGGTGAGTGACGTCAAGCCGATCCCGAAGCAGCAATCAGTTTTACCTCTGATATTTGGTATCTTACGTAAGCTTAATGTCAATGCTGAGTGTATTGGACACTTCAGTTTTGTTCATAGGCTTGTAATATTTGGAATTGTTTTGTTAGACGAGTAAAAAATAGAAAAAGGTAAATTTATGAAAATAGTGGAAAATGACATCTGTTTTGTTATATAAAGCAACTCATTTGCAGTTAATTGTTATTTCTACCTCTTTCCAGTCACAGAGCACTTTATATATCAGAAGTCAGAAAAGATCCTGTAACTTTGTTTGGGGGAAATTGTAGTTTAATAATTTATTTTATTATGAAAATTAAATTTTGCATTGAAGAAAGGTAGATTTTGTTTGTATATGCAGTCAATAATAGTTCTTAGAAAGAAAATCGGAATCTGAAAAAATAGGTATCGCATGTCACACTTGGAGAAAAATCGGAAATCAGAATTCGCCAAGAAAATTGCAATTGGTGCATCACTAATAAAATTGAATGACATCTACGCTAATATTGTTCTATTTGTTTCCATGTCCCATGATTTATATTCCGAGGTTACCAGAGTCAGCCAGATCAAGCTCCATTCCTGCTTGGTTTCGGTTTTCACGGAAGTCCCCCATTATTTTAAATGGATCGATATAAATATTGAAACCACCTTTTTCCACAAATAACCACTAGACGGTGCCATTAACATGTGGAACTTACATGACAAAGGTTGTTTGGCTCTTCAGCTTGAAAAGAGAGTGAAACAGGAGCCATCAAACATTGTGTATCATATTTGATAAACATCGGCGTTATAGGTGAATGACAAAAAGTAATTTTTTGCTCTGTGATGTCATGAAAGAACATATGTGGTCTGGAGATTATTCAGTGGCATCCCCCATACCCTTGACAATGCATGTTGCCATTGCTTTGTACAAATTAAGTTCCTGCGACGAGTATCATGTATAATAGATTTGCGTGGTTAACCGGTACTAACAAAGTACCGCGATCCCCCCAAAATGTAAGCGGTACGATATCATCGGGTTGCTAATTTCGGTACCATATTACAGAATGCTGTCATTTGCAAAATTATATGAGATATGACAGTTTTGACGTGAAATAAATGGCAATTTGAAAATAAAAAAACCTCTGGATAAGGCCATGTGTGATCTTTAACAGCAGAAGGATGTAATTTAATTAAATAATATACAGTCACATGCAATGCGTGCTACAGAATGAACAAGAGGTACTGCTCTGCTCTGTCATATGATTCCCACGCACACACATGGGCGCACATATGCACGCACTCAAACAAACGCAACACACACTACTGGTGCTTAATTTTCATGCAGTGTTTAGAGTATAAATGGCTTTTAGCCCTTAAATGAACTCCTCAGGTGCAGCTCGGAGATTTCAGGTTGAGAGTCAAGACGGGAGTTTCCCAGCATTAATGGGAAGCTTGATATAACTAACACTAAAAACAGGAAGAACTCAAATGTCTGTCAAAATAAAAGTCCCTCTAACATGAAAGCTCTATTCAAATGGATGCGTGAAATTTCAATTTATATCTTATATCTATTTTAATTTATATCTTCAGACAGATAAATATAACTTCTGTATAAAAATGTAATATTCAAAAAGTAGCAATAATACTCATAACAACAATTTGTAATATTAAATAGCTGTATTATTATTATCCGTAAGCAATTAAACAAATGCAAGTGTTTTATCAGCATGTTGTGATTGAGCCATAGCAGCCTTGTCACAGGTAATCAGATATTGTTTTATTAATACTGGGATGCTCTGTTGTGCAGCATTTTATTTGATAAAATTTTAACTATCTTTAAAAAAAATAAAATAATTATTATTAGCATTATATTTTTATTTGATTAAAACTGTATGCATCAATTTGATTAAACACCATTTGATCATAACATTTAATTAAAACATTTAACATGGAATCCAGAAAAATTATAATGGAAAACGCATAATTTCAATGAGTAAGATTTTACGCAGTTCTTTTGATTGTCATGTTCTCTGTTATTCCATAAAAAAGGAGGTTTTTCATGGCTCAATGCTAAGGATTTTATCTACAGGGCCAGTTGTGTCCATGCTTCAGATTTTTAATGGCCCTGGCAAAATTTTCACTGACCCAATACAATGACAAATAGCTGTTTTTACCATCATGGCTTTGAAAAATATGTCCGAAGATATTTAAAAATATTTTTTACATATCTTATTTTTTTAATACAATGTCCCCCAGGGGCATGGGAAGTCACGAGTTCTGAGTGATGCTGAGTGACTCCAGCCAGGTCTCCTAAGCAACCAAATTGGCCCGGTTGCTAGGGAGGGGAGAGTCACATGGGTAACCTCCTTGTGGTCACTATAATGTGGTTCGATCTCCGTGGGGCATGTGGTGAGTTGTGCATGGATGCCGCGGAAAATAGTGTGAAGCCTCCACATGCACTATGTCTCCACAGTAACATGCTCAAAAACCACGTGATAAGATGCACGGGTTGATGGTCTCAGACACGGAGGCAAAAGAGATTGATCCTCCACTACCCAGATTGAGGCGAGTCAGTATGCCACCACGAGGAGGACTGGGAGCGCATTTGGGCACATTTGAGCACATTTGGGCATTCCAAATTGGGGAGAAAAAAATTTAATAAAATACAATGTCCCCCAAAATTAAATCACATTTACAATTTGCAAGATATGATATATGCCTTATGTAATTCCCATGTATGCACTTTACAAATATAAATTCATAAATACATCATATTAACCTCAGCCATCCTACCACTTACACATGTGCTTTTAAGCAAAGAGTTCTGTGGAGGAGATCATGGGTTTTCAGTCACCCGTTTAGTTATGCAACCTTTGCCCATGTGTAGTGTTTTCACAAGAAGTATCAAAGATTTAGTCACGGAGTTAAAAATTTAATTGAGAGAACAGACTTGCAACTAAATCTGTTGTGATGTGTAATATACAGTAGGTAGATATTAGGCCTAATCTGTGAATTAACAATGAGCATATAACATGAAATCAGACAACCCAAACAAGACCAACTGATATACAAAAAACAAAAACAAAAATACCTGTATGGTCCAGAAATGAGACATGTAACTGGTGTTTCGTGAGGATGATATGAAGTAGATTGTTTGAATATTCATCTTCACCCTGCAGCTAAACAGCTCTGATAATAATATCCTAATAGCCATAGTGATCTTTCTTGTTTTCATATCAAATAGCATTATCATGTCCAATTAATGTTTACGTTTTGAAAAATTATCTATTTAAATGTACACTTAAATTTTTGATATTGAGCAGCTTGTGATTTCCAGACATGTGTATAACTGGGATTTAACAAAGTTTATTACATCTCATTCGGTGCTTCATCTCTAAATGCGAATTAATAAGAAAATGTGCTTGTTTTTTTTACAGTGGGAATAAAACTAGCGATCCGTCGCTTTATGAGAGCATATGCATGTTAAACGGACTATGCTGCACAGAGAGAGATGATGAGGAGACATTATGCACGGAGAGACATGAATTTTCAGTCCTATAGAATAAACTGTTGATTTCTTGTGTACTAACGAAATAACGAAAAATGTGGGGATTTCACGCACTGTGAACACGGAATGTGTGGTGATACTTAATGTTGCAAAACATGTTAAATCCCATTACAAAATTAATTAAGTGGATTTTTTTCCTGCTATTTTCTACACATTGGTAAAAGCTGCTGCCAAGACACTTGGAAAAGAGCGAGGACAGTGCTAGGAGAGTGCACTCGGTGTCTGCACAATCTTGTGCGTGCACGCGACTGTGCCTTGGAGCATCCAGTATTTTATGCATTTGCGCATCTTTGTGAGATAAATATACTCGTGCTCGCTCCTCGGTTAGAAGACTTTGTTCGCTCTGTGAAATTTGTGTGCTCTCTCGCTTGTTGTTTGCTTGCACTAATGTTATAAATGCAGCACTGGCCCCAGGCCATTGGGCAGACCTTATTGTCGAGCCCTGATTTTTATTTGTTGATTTTAGACTTAATTTAGTATAGATACTGAGGTACCAGGGCTGGTATCGTGCCGAAGCCAAAATGTTGGTATCGGAGCAACCCTAATGTATAAGCATCAGGGTTTTTCCTGACTCAAAATGAGCCGGAAGTGGTACCACACTGATCAAAAAAAGTATAATAGTGTTAATTCTGTCATCTGTTTTTTACTTGTCTTAGCCCTGTGTCAAATTATTTTATCATATTTAGTCAACCTTATCCTTTTTTTTTTTCCTCAAGATTTCATTGACAAAGTCTGTGCATTTTCAAGTAGTTTAAGTCAATGAAAACTGTTGACATTTTTAGTAACATTTAGTCATATTGATATTTTAGTCACTGAACACTGTAAAAAATGTTAGCCATAAGAGTATTATTGATAAGCATTTGTCAATCTAGTCTATCCAAAACCAATATGTATGCGCATATATATATATATATATATATATATATATATATATATATATATATATATATATACACACACTCACCTAAAGGATTATTAGGAACACCTGTTCAATTTCTCATTAATGCAATTATCTAATCAACCAATCACATGGCAGTTGCTTCAATGCATTTAGGGGTGTGGTCCTGGTCAAGACAATCTCCTGAACTCCAAACTGAATGTCAGAATGGGAAAGAAAGGTGATTTAAGCAATTTTGAGCGTGGCATGGTTGTTGGTGCCAGACGGGCCGGTCTGAGTATTTCACAATCTGCTCAGTTTCTGGGATTTTCACGCACAACCATTTCTAGGGTTTACAAAGAATGGTGTGAAAAGGGAAAAACATCCAGTATGCGGCAGTCCTGTGGGGGTGAAAATGCCTTGTTGATGCTAGAGGTCAGAGGAGAATGGGCCAACTGATTCAAGCTGATAGAAGAGCAACTTTGATGTTTTCTTGGCACACTTTAGGCCCCTTAGTGCCAATTGGGCATCGTTTAAATGCCACGGCCTACCTGAGCATTGTTTCTGACCATGTCCATCCCTTTATGGCCACCATGTACCCATCCTCTGATGGCTACTTCCAGCAGGATAATGCACCAGAGTCACAAAGCTCGAATCATTTCAAATTGGTTTCTTGAACATGACAATGAGTTCACTGTACTAAAATGGCCCCCACAGTCACCAGATCTCAACCCAATAGAGCATCTTTGGGATGTGGTGGAACGGGAGCTTCATGCCCTGGATGTGCATCCCACAAATCTCCATCAACTGCAAGATGCTATCCTATCAATATGGGCCAACATTTCTAAAGACCTTGTTGAAACAATGCCACGTAGAATTAAGGCAGTTCTGAAGGCGAAAGGGGGTCAAACACAGTATTAGTATGGTGTTCCTAATAATCCTTTAGGTGAGTATATATATATATATATATATATATATATATATATATTTTAGGGCTGTCGATTTAATGCGTTAATTCAGTGCAATTAATTTTACAAAAAATAGCACATTAAAAAAAATTACCAATTAATCGCAATGCCCCCGGACCATAATAAGGAAGATTCCTGAGGAATGCAAGCTTGTAGTACCACCTGTTTACTCCAGAGGGCAGTAAGTGAAACTTCAGCTGTATGAGCAACATGCAGTTTATACAGTGAAGAAAACACTTCAGTTGGCAGAACACAAACATGCGTTACTTTCTTGCTTTCAAAACACTCGAAAACTTTTTTTTTTGTTAATTCTGCTGTAAAATTGGGCTAGTTAAACAATTTTAGCTAGATTTCATCAAGAGACATCGACTAATAGACATTATTCACTTTAAAGTGAACAGCGGTTCTCCATACAATATCTTAATTTGGGGCGGTGTCAGATACTGCCACCATTTCGCGATTACAAATTTAGCCTATAGTTAAAATGATACACAATAGTATAAAACGTTAAAAGTTATGCTTGCAAAGTCATCGGACCTGAATGCTTTGGTGCTTTCACAAAAAAAGCAAACCCAGAACAAACTCATAAAATAAGGTGACACTTTCAGAATTTGTGGGGGACGCACGCGCATGTGCCCCAGTAATGATACAAGTCTAGAATCGCCCCTGCATCAAACACTATTGGATACAACCACAATCCCTTTGGAAATATGTGAAATGCAAAACATAAAGAATGAGCTGATTCACAAGAATAAGCCATTATACAGTATTATGCACTGTAACACCTACAATGCATAAAGTCATGGAAATACAGTTTGATTCGATGAAAAACGCAGCAATAATTTAGCCTGTATTCTGATGGTTTAGCTTGGTGAGGAATCAGCCAGTTGTATCTTGTTTCTACGCTGATGATGCTCGAGATAAGGGATTGCAATAATACGGTTAATACCTATAAACCCCATTCAAGAACAGATTTCATCAAGAGACATCGACTAATAGACATTATTCACTTTAAAGTGAACAGCGGTTCTCCATACAATATCTTAATTTGGGGCGGTGTCAGATACTGACACCATTTCGCGATTACAAAAGCAACACGGTGATTTATCATTATGGCCGCGACGTGCTTCGACGTGATTACGCTCTATTCATCGATCCTACGAAGAAAATGGAGTGACTATGTAATGAAGGAATGAAGGGTGTAAAATCAAACCTGTTCTCTAAGACCGCACACCTGGGTTTGAATGAAGCATAGACGGACTCCCTGTCAGTAAAATCTAGCAGCTCACAGCGTCTGCTGACGACACACCGAACACGTGACACAAGGCACTGCTGCTTAGCCTCAGGCTCCAGTATACAAGGGTACTGTTCCAAATGGCACACTAAGCCCTGGTGGTTTTCCTCAGAGTGCAGACTTTGGTGACGTAATCGAGCGCTTGGAACACAAGTCAGTAAGTCCATTAGGGTGCATCAGTTATAAAAATGTGCATTTGCGACGGACTTCTAGACTTTAATCAGATGACGCCGTTTTATAGGCCTATATTAAGTTTTTCATATACATGCAGTTTTACAAATTATTATTTGAAAAGTCATGACATTGATATGGTATAGTAACACACTTTAAACTAACTCTAACTATTAATTTTTATTAAGTTTTCCCAAGCAACACACTGACAAATAATGCAATAGAAATCGAATCAGAAACCTCCTTTTAAATATTTAGAGAGCAAATAAACATAATTCAGACACATGGATTATTATAGGCAAGTGCTTTGAACAGTCTAATGTATAGAAAGATCATACATCTCACACAAAGCTGTATATCACAAAAAAATAATAACTGCAGGCCGATTTACAGTATACACTTCTGCAGATATACAGTATGGTAGACCGAACGTTGCTATATCAATAAATATAAGCAATCTTACAAGGTACAGCTATGTGCAGGGAAATTTTCTCTCCTGTTTTGATATTTTTGAGACTGCCAATAATAATCATCTTTGAAACAATGACAAAAGGTTTAGTGTTAGGTTACTTTCTTTAATGAACGTTAAACGTTTCAAGAAAAACTATTTAATAAAAAGTGGAGTAATTCCACATCTCTAGAAAACTGAATAAAACAAAGTTTTCAACCAGTTACACACATCAGACTAAAATGTGATACTACTGTATATAGGGTACAATGGAGCACACCATGACGAAAATAAGCTTTTTTTTCTGGTCGCAAAATGTATCAAGATTCAAGAAATAAATGTATTTTTATTGTATATTGATGGCACAACATAATTTGTGTGAAAATAACAACAAAAGGTTAATTTTTAAAATTCATCATCTGTGCGCACTGCTGTCAAGTTGTCCTACTTCGTCAGATTATCCTACCGTAGACCGACAGTTCTCTCTATCAATCCGTGCTACCTTGGCGAAAAATACTACAGCACGGAGCCTGAGCAGTTTTTTATTGAGAGAAATCAGTATCATTATGGTGTAATTTAGTAGCAGTTAATGGTATAATAATGCATTATATTATCATTTAATGGTTCAATTAAACCTTGTCAAAACATCCTACCTGCAGTATAGGCTTGGGTAGCACAATTTTATAGGCCAAAACACCTTGTCAAAACATCCTACCAGTATAGACTTGGGTAGCACAATTTGATATGCCAAAACACCTTGTCAAAACATCCTACCTGCAGTATAGACTTGGGTAGCACAATTTGATAGGCCAAAACATCATACCTGCAGCAGTATAGGCTTGGGTAGCATAATTTGATAGGCCAAAACATCATACCTGCAGCAGTATAGGCTTGGGTAGCACAATTTGATATTCCAAAACACCTTGTCAAAACATCCTACCTGCAGTATAGGCTTGGGTAGCACAATTTGATAGGCCAAAACATCCTGTCAAAGCACCCTACCTGCAATGCAGGTTTGGGTAGCACCATTTGATAAGCAGACCAACCATTGTCTATACAAGCTTTGAATATAGTCACATTTATTATTTAGCATATTTTTTTAATGTAATAAACCATTTTAAAATAATATTTAGCCTGTTCCGATGGTCTTGTTTCCTATTAGAAAGTGTTAGAAATTTGTTACACAAGTGATTTACTTTGTTACCCACCTTTATCAATATAACTCCAGGTTTGTTCCTGTTATGGGCCTATCCTTTCTTAGATGCATGTTTGATCAGATAACATAACAGCATAGTTGCATGAAAAACTTTATTCAAACACATAAAGGACTTTACACAACTATGTACATTTAAACACATTTTGAACAAGTGTATGTTGCCTGGTTTTCATAATTTACACATTCAAAATGTGCCCATCTGCTGCAAATGTCACATTGTACCTGAAAAAATAAAGTTAACCATTTTTAGTAACCTGAGCCAGTACTTTATGTTTTCAGAATTATCTTACTTGATATAAGGATTGTAGATTACCGAAACTTTAAATTGGAATGATTTGGCTATACTTGAATAAAAATGAAAATACAGTGGATACAGATCAAACAGGCTTCGTACGTAACATACAGACACACACTAGAATAAATATCAATGGACATCTTTCTCAGAGTTTTAACCTGGAGAGAGGCTGCCGTCAAGGCGGCCCCCTCAGCCCGACTCTTTTCTCTCTATTTATTGAGCCCATAGCACAGTTTATTAGGGACGATAAGGGGCTAAAAGGCATAACAGCTGGAGGCTTGGAGGAGAAGATTTGTTTGTATGCGGATGATGCGCTGCTGTTTGTTACGACACCAGAGGTTAGCATCCCTAGGTTGATGTCCATCCTTAAAAAATCTGGAACCTATTCTGGACATATATTAAATGTGCAAAAAATGCAAATTCTAAGCTATAACTATACCCCCCAGAAAATTCAAATGGAACTCATCAGATATTAAGTATCTGGGGATCCACATAACTAAAGATATCTCCAAAATATATGACAGTAATTATGGGCCTATAAATAAGAGCATTAAATCAGACATAGACAGGTGGTCGCAACTGCCCCTTGGGATACATAATAGGATAGATACAATAAAAATGAATGTGCTTCCCCGACTTTTATACCTCTACCAGTCATTACCAGTTGAGGTGCCGCTTAAACAATTTAATGATTGGGATAAGTGGATTTCAAGATTCATATGGGGGGGGGCCCAAGAATCGAATTCAAAACACTCCAACTGTCCAAAGGAAAAGGGGGAAGATCACTGCCATGCTTATCTGATCAGGTGGAATATGTGTTCTGTACAGTCTACCTTGAATAATTCAGGCCACTGGAGAGAATTCTGTAGGCAGAATTTGATACAATATAATTTAACCCCCAAGTAAAAAAAACTCTTCAGACAGGCAAGGTGGGAATGGGTTTATGTTTTAGGAAATGTGGGGAACAGCTGGCAGATCATTTTCATGTATTTTGGAGCTGTCAGGCCATTCGGTCATATTGGCAGGAGATAATACAAGTAATACATACAATTTTTGGTGAAGGAATTGACTGCTCTTTTTCCACAATCTATTTAGGCAACATAGCAGCCCACTTGTTAGTGAAAGACAAATGTCTATTGAAGGTGCTATTAACCGCCAGCAAGAAAGCTGTAACATGAAAATGGTTACAGACTGAGCCTCCAACAAAATCTGACTGGATGGATATTGTGAACAATGTTCAAAGCATGGAGAGAATGACTTTCTACAGATCAATAAATATTTGTGAAAAATTGATTGTGTTTACAACTTCATGTGATGTTAACTGACCCGTTATTGTATGGTCTGACATGTATTTCCATGAATGTAATTTATGTAGGTATAAGTGACCAAATATTTGTTCCATTAAGTTCCATTTTTTTATTTTTTCAAAAAATTCAAGCATAAAAAAAACAAACAATGAAAATACATACAATATATGAAATATAAACTATTATTGCTAATCTGTTATCCTTGTCAAGTACATACAACCCCAAATCCCCAACATTGAAATGTATACTGAACAGAAATCCTTGTTTATCTGAGACAGACTGATGCAAAGTGTGCTTTGGTCTGTCAGGAATCTCAGATGCAGTCAAACTTACTTGCATTTGTAGCAATTGAGTTTTTGTAGAAGTTCCTGAAGTATTTGAGGTTATACTTTGTACAGAAGCATGTCTGTGTTTAAGGCAGTAATGTCATCTCAGTGCTTTAAGATCAGAGATTCAATATAACTTTTTGGCATTACCTTCGACACAAGATTGAGATAATCCAGAAAAATCTCTTAGAATATTTGCTGTCATATTTGATAATGCAGTATTATGCAAAGATGAACCTCAAATAATTTTTGCTCTTAAAGAAACAGGGTGTTTAGTTTTCAATGCCATTTATAATCAAACGTTTAAGCATCACTTTAGATCAATCTCAAGATTCTCAGGTTTACATTGTCCCCTCCCAACTTCTTCAGCTATATGTTGCAGGCAACAAAATAAAAATTGTGCACACATATAAAAAAATGAAATAAAGTTTATATAATGTCATTAACACAAATACTGTGCAAGTGGAATAATTGTCACTGTTTCTTACCATTTGAGTCATGGTTTTCTCGGGGATCAACTACAACCATTCAACACACTATACAAAAATCCTTTGCATTTCCTACAATATGAACACATTGGTTCCCATTACAGTCAGTCATTCTATATAAAAAAAAAAACTTATTGTAATATGCTCGAGTCGACAAATGTAAACCCTCTTTGTTTGAACTCAACAAATACTCAAATTATAATAATAAAATATATCTGCCATTCCCCTGCTGTCGCTCACTTCGACGTTGTGTTGAAGAAGCGACACTAGGGGTCTCTCTTGAGAGCCTCGCGCATCTCTGAACTTGAGAAAAGGCCAATGACAAATTGGCAGACAGAATTTGCATGTCCCGCCCCCGGACATATGGGTATAAAGAGAGGGAAATGTGTCTGTTTATTCAGAAATTTTCTTCTGAGCTGACCGGTTGTGTGAGCAGTGAACTGCAATTCACAAAACTGTTCACCTCATCTCTATGATCTATGGCGCATATCAGCGGCTTTCTCCTTCTCTGCAGCTTTGCCCCTGGGCGCTTCGACAGTGCTGTCTAAAAGAGAATATTGTAAAAGAGTTTGATTCTCTAAAAGAGCAATACACAGCGGCGTTGAAAGTCCTTTTCAGGACGCGTCTTTATAAAGATGCCCTTCCGCCCGTGTAGTTCCTGGATGCGGTCGAGTTCTCTCTGCTCCTGACGGTCATAGACGCTGCCTTGTGTGTCTGGGCCATGATCACACCGAGGCAGCGTTTGTGGATGGTTTGTGTTCTCTCTGCGAGAACCTTACCATGGCAACGTTGCGCTTTCTTTCCAAAAAATGGAACGCCACTCCAGCCCCCCCCCCCCCCGTTCCTTTCTTCCGGGAAGTGCATGATGAGCTGACAAGGTTGTGGAGGGCACATTTTCTTGCCCGTAATTGACCACCCTCGCTCATCCGCTCTCACTACTCTCCACGGGTACTTGGTGGTCTCCCAGGTGGACAAAGCGGTTGCGATCCACCTGTGCCCTGAAAACACCGTCACCTAGGCCCCCTCCAGGACCCGTAGGATGACATCGTCACTGACCTCCAAAGCCTTCAGCGCCGCCGGACAGGCCGCATGCCATGGCCCTCCTGCAAGTCCACCAGGCCAAGGCACTTAAAGATCTGCACTTGGGTAGTCCTGACCCCGACGTGTTGCAGGAACTGCGCTCGGCGACCGAACTCACCCTCAGGGCCACGAAGGTCACCACGCGGACACTCGGGCAGGCGATGGCCACCCTGTGGCTGAACCTGGTCGAGATGCAGGACGTGGACAAAGCACACATCCTCAACGCCTGTGTCCCAGTTGGAGGACTTCACCCAGCAGTTCTCAGCGGTAAAGAAGCAGACGGAGGCCATCTATCATATCATGCCCTGTTGCACCACCAGCAGGGGCCGTGCTCCGTCTGCCCGCTGAGGGCGTCCTCCTGCGGATTCCAGAAAACGTGCAGCTCCGCCTCAACCTGAGTCCAGCTCTCAGCCCCAGCGTCGAGCACCCCACAGGAAGCGTACGCCCCCCATCTCAAGAACATCCTCCAGGACGCAGAAGGCTCCCAAGCGTTTCTGAGACGGATGACCCAGAGATCGAGATGTTTGCTCTGGAGCTGGTAAGCATACCACTCCGTCCCCCGGTGGAGGGTCGGGAGGAGAATCCTCAGTTCAGTTTGTTTTCTTTGCCGCACCCCCTTCGGGCTGCGGTTCCCACATTCTCAATAAAGGAGCAATTTCCTCTTTCTCTGGGTCACCTGGCCCGCAAATGCCATTCTCACGGCACCCCGGTGCCACACTTCAACAGTCCCGGCACATCGGACACGGACCTCCCACCTCCACACCAACAACTGTTACCCCCCGGATGACCGGTTCAGACGAGTCTAGAGGACGCCTCCATGGGACCTCCTCCTCAGTCACTAACCCACCCCCTTTCGGGTGCGGAGCAAGGCAAGTGCTTTGAGTCTTCCCTCAGCACCAGAGCCTCGGGACGCGGTTTTGCCTCCCAATGCCATATTACCTGCTCCGCCCCGCCGTGCACATCAAAAACGATCATCCCCTTAGTGCCACTAGCACGGAGCTTGGATGCGTGGCTTTCACTTCCCAATCCATCACGCTGGCTGGCCAGGACCATCTGACTCGGTTATGCAATTCAGTTTGCCAGGCCTCCCTCCGATTTACTGCGGTTCATGGTAAAAAGACGCCAAGTCCCTGGACGTGGAAATCACGACTCTCTTACACAAGAGCCTGTCCCTCCAGTCGAGATGAAGAAGTGTTTCTACAGCCCTTACTTCATCATACCCAAGAAAGGCGGCGACTTACGACCGATCTTGGACTTGCGAGTTTTCAACCGGGCCTTGCACAAACTCCCGTTCAAAATGCTCACGCAAAGACACATCTTAACTTGCATCCGGCATCTAGATTGGTTCGCAGCAGTAGACCTGAAGGACACGTACTTCCACGTCTCAATCTTGCCTCGACATCGACCCTTTCTATGGTTCGCGTACTCCCTGTCGACACGTCCCTGTCCCCTCGCGTCCTTACGAAGGTCGCAGAGGCAGCCCTTGCCCTGCTACAGGAAGCAGGCGTTCGCATACTCAATTACCTCAACGACTGGCTCATTCTGGCCCACTCACGAGAGTTACTATGCGCTCACAGAGACCAGGTGCTCAGGCACCTCAGCCGTTTAGGGCTTCAGGTCAACTGGGAAAAGTGCAAGCACGCCCCGGTTCAGAGTATCTCTTTTCTCGGCATGTAGTTAGACTCAGTCCAATGAGCACGCAGTCAGTGCTGGAATGCCTCACCTTGTTCAGGCCAGGCACGGCGGTCCCTCTAAAAGCATTCCAAACAACATAAAAACATTTCCAGTAGCTCCTGGGACATATGGCATCCTCCATGGCAGTTGCACCGCTGGGGTTGATGCATATGAGACCACTTCCGCACCATGCATTTATTTCCCTCGCCTGCCGCCAAACTTTCAAACCCTGGACACTCGCTGCGTGCCACTCACATCCTGGGCAGCCTCAACGTGGCATCGGATGTGCTCTTGCGACTTGCGGTTATGCCCAGCGGAGAGTGGAGACTCCACCCCGAGTCTGTCCAGCTGATTTGGGAATGGTTCGGCAAGGCCTCACGAGAGAACTTCCACTGCCTGCTCTGGTACTCCTGAATAGAGGCTCCCCTCGAGACAGACGTGCTGGCACACAGCTGGCTCAGGGGGCTGCTTAAGTACACATTTCCCCCAGTGAGCCTTCTTGCACAGGTGCTATGCAAGATCAGGGAGGACGAGGAACAAGTCATTCTGGTGGCCCCCTACTGGCCCTCTCGGACTTGGTTCTTGGATCTCGTGCTCCTTGCGACAGCCCCTCCCTGGCGAATTCCCCTGAGGAAGGACCTTCTCTCTCAGGGACGTGGCACCCTCTAGCATCCGTGCCCAGACCTCTGGAACCTCCACGTCTGGCCCCTGGACAGGATGCAGAAGATCTAGCTGGCCTACCACCTGCTGTCGTAGACATGATCAACCAAGCCAGAGCTCCCTCTACCAGGCAACTTTATGCCCTGAAGTGGCGCTTGTTCACGAATTGGTGTTCTTCCCGGTCTGAAGACCCACAGAAGTGCACAGTCGGGACAGTGCTCTCATTTCTGCAGGAGACGTTGGAGGAGAGGCTGTCCCCCTCCACCTTGAAGCTGTATGTTGCTGCTATTGCAGCCCACCGCAACGCAGTAGACGGCAAGCACAACTTGGTTATCAGGTTCCTTAGAGGCGCCTGGAGGTTGAACCCTTCCCAGCCAAGCCTGTTCACCTCCTGGGATCTCTCAGTGGTCCTCTCGGGCCTTCAGAGACCCCCCTTCGAGCCGCTAGAATAAGTTGAACTCAAGGCCCTCTCCCTGAAGACGGCCCTTCTGATTGCACTCAACCCCATCAAGAGGGTCGTGGACCTGCAAACATTCTCTGTCAGCGACGCCTGCCTGGAGTTCGGTCCGGCAGACGCTCACGTTACCCTAAGACCGTGACCAGGCTACGTGCCCAAGGTTCCTACGACTCCCTTCAGAGACCAGGTAGTGAACCTGCAAGCGCTGCCCCAGGAGGAGGCAGACTCAGCCCCTTTGTTTATGTGTACGGTACGTGCTTTGCGCACCTATTTGAACCGCACGCAGAGCTTTAGATGTTCTGAGCAGCTCTTTGTCTGCTTTGGTGGACAGCGGAAAGGGAACGCTGTCTCCAAACAGAGGCTTTCCCACTGGGTGGTTGACGCCAGAGCATTGGCCTATCACACCCAGGCCGTGCCTGCCCCCTTGCGGGTTCGAACACACTCAACGAGAAGTGTGGCATCCTCATGGGCACTGGCCAAAGGCACCTAACTTAGCAGACATATGCAGAGCAGCGGGTTGGGCAACACCCAATACCTTTACGAGATTTTACAATCTCAGGGTTGAGTCGGTTTCATCCCGTGTTTTCTCAGGTGCGAGCCGGTAGAACTCGGTAACGCGGTAACAACTAACCGGTTGTACCACTTGCACCTAGCGCCCTTTCCCTCCACCGAGGTAATATCTTGCACTATTATACCAGGAGATCCCACTAACTCGGCTCCCTGGATGACTCCTTCCTAGCCCTCTGGTCCACAAATTCAGCTGAGGAATTCCCCAACAAGAACCACTACGAGTACTCAAATTACTCTGTACTGGAATAGGTGCTCCACAGGTCGGGCCCCCATGTGGACTTGTCCCCCTGTGTGTATTTTCCGTGGTACGGTCCCCTTGAGAGCAGTCCTCACAGACCCTCGGTCGCCGTGTTTGTAGCAACTCCTCCCTCCCAATGAGGTAGGATCTACCACCGCGCCATTCTCCACATGCGACCTAAAATCCTATGTGATGTATTCCACCACTCTTTACCTCCCTCAGCATGTGTAGGTGCGGTCTCCGCAGGGTCTTTCCCCCTGAAAGATTGGAATTGGGAAAGAATGCCTTCCCCGATGCGTGTGATAGCGTTAAGATGGCCCCAGCCGCTTTAACTTTATGCGAGAAACATAGAGAGAGAAAAAAGGCGCGGCTTGCTCCCATGCTTGGCACGTCGCCTTTTTCCCCCCACATTGGGGTGTAGGGAACCAGAAGGTTATGACGATCTTATGGGGCATTGGGGAAGGGTACGTACAGTCTGACACAGCCTGTCGTTTTGGCACGCATCTGTCTGCCCGTACCTGTGTCAGCAGCGCACGTACATGGTTCAGCGCATGGCGTGATTAAAATTGGACCCCTAGTGTCGCTTCTTCGACACAACATCAAAGTGAGCGACAGACGGGGAATGTCTAGGTTACTGTTGTAACCCCCATTCCCTGATGGAGGGAACGAGACGTGTGTTCTCCCGGCCACATCGCTGAACCGAGCCACTGTTACTGAATGAACGGATGCATTTCCCTCCCTTTATACCCATATGTCCGGGAGCGGGACATGCATATTCTGTCTGCCAATTTCTCATTGGTCTTTTCTCAAGTTCAGAGATGCACGAGGCTCTCAAGCGAGACCCCTAGTGTTGCTTTTTCAACACAACGTCTCGTTCCCTCCATCAGGGAACGGAGGTTACAACAGTAACCTAGATGTTATAATACCTCGATGCTGTAGAATTTTGCAAGCTATGTCCATCCGGGCAGTGCTCACAGCTGCTGGAGTCATCTTCACATTGGTGATCCTTTCCATCATGAGGTAAAGTTCAACAAACTAAAGAAATAGTTACAAAAATGAATCTTAATTCCAGTTAACTCATTAGGCCAATAGATAATAAGGTAAAATGTAAATAATAGAAAACATACCTCTAATACCAATACCCCACAACTGCTGGAATCCATCTGATTGCTGTGTTGTGGGGTTTGCAACTGCCAATACGCTCCTACTGCATCACACTGTCTCATCTTTAGGAAATTCCTGATTATTGTAGAGACTTCAGTAAGGCCTTTTAATTGGAAATTCTTATAAATGACTAAATTGGTATTACCTCCAGTTCTGCAGAATCTTTCATTCATAAGAACCTTCATTTCTGATAGGGTCAATGACTACCAAGGTCTTTGTGGACATACAGACAATCTAAAATATAAGCCCAAAAAGCACAAGTCACAAACTGAACATTCATCAATAACTCACCACTAGGCAGATTTGTTAAAATATTTAATCTTGCTTTGGTCAAGAACTACACTGTACATGTTATACTCATATTTATTTTGTCATAGACTATACCGAAATCTGCCTAAAACAAAAAAACAAACTAATATTTACCAATTATTTTATAAATAAGCAATATCCCTGTTACTATGCAATTTCAAAACACATAGCACAACAATCCAATGTGCTCCAAAGTTCACAGGGCACAGCCAAATGTCCTCAACTGGAAACTTCATCGGTAGAAAGGATACAAGTTAATGCTATGTCAAGCCATTCTAGTAATTTGATCACCTTCTGGACAGTCAATTCACCTTACTGAGACATTGGAAATGTCCAGAGAACAAGGACATTCCAACAACTGCACTTAGTTGGTGAACTGGTTTCTGTGAACAAAAAAATTACAGTTTAAGTATACAAACTGAAGTTAAGAAATAATCTCAGTTTAATTATTACTTTCCTGATGTTCTTCTTGCAGTAGGTGAAGGTATGCATCTATGACCTAAAAAAAAGCTAATAAATTTAGTTTTTATTTATTTATACATTGTCGTTTTTGTTTCTTACTTGATCAGCCAGCCACTAGTCTCTTGCATGGTACGAAAAGAAGAATCATACAGCTTGTATGGCCCAACCACTGATTCCACCCGGCCTAGGTCCTTTGCAGACAAAGAGCATCCACACTGAATAGAAAGTATATAAAAATGAGTGTTACTTTAAGAACTCTCTAGTTAAATCCTGACAATGCCAATGGGCCAAAATAAAATAAACAGCATTCAATATGAAGGCCTAAATTCACATGCAAAGAAAGAACAAGAACATTACAAGGGGTGGACATAACCAATATCTTAGCTTATGTTACCAATATGCAGGAACAGTGCTCCTCCACAAGTTGCATCTGAGCTAGAAATAGTACTATATTTTTCTAGTTATAATAATTAAAAACCATTAACCAAATCTTTTGATTCCCACAAGACAACCATCGGGATGGCATGTCGGGAATGTCAGTTGGTGAATCCACCGGCCACCCCAAGAGCTTCATTGTGCCCATTACGTTAATCGAGGCTCCCTGCCTTCTAAAGAATTGGAATGGACCTCGGCAGGTCATTAGAACGGTCAGCATGTGGATACCATTTTGTATTAGTCCTGGTGGATTATGCAACACGATATCTGGAAGCAGTGCCTTTACGCAACATCTCAGCATGCAGGGTTGCTCGAAATAACTCAGCAAGAGGCCCTTTGAGGTTAGACGGAGAGTCGGGGATCTCAATTATGAAGTTAAATGAACGGATAGAGGTGGGGCACATCAAATTTACAACCTCAACCTCCTTAAATTGTGGAGAGAGGTGGTCCCCATCCCCATGACGACGGTAGATCCGGAGAGGGTGGAGCTCGGGCCAGAGGTGAAGTTCAAAGCCGATCCATTCACCCCGGTCCCTTGTGGAGACCACCTCTCACCTTCTGAGGCGGTCGGGGCTCATGAAAACCTGAAAAATTGTGCAATTGGAAGTACGGAATCTGGGCTTCCACTTGGGTCATGGGCAGGTATGTCCCCAAATTGATAAAACCGCAGCGATAGAAGCATGCCCATGTCCCAAGTCCAAAAAGGAGGTGAGACAGTTCATGGGGCTGGCTGCTATTACAGAAGCATTGTTCCTCATTTTTCTGATCTCACCAGCCCATTGACTTATCTCACTAAAATGGGGCACCAGATCCGGTCCAGTGGACACAGGCATGCCGAAAGGCTTTCACAAGAGTGAAATCTGCACATTGTGGCGGGCCACTTTTACATGCTAACTAACAGGGGCCGTGCTCTTGCAGGAGGTGGAGGGTGTGGAATGCCCCAAGATGTACATTAGTCGCAACCTCACTTTGAGAGAGACTAAGTACAGCACCATCGTGAAGATGCGCCTTGTCATCAAGTGGGCGATCCTAAACCTCTGCTACTACCTGCCTTCATCCTCCACTCAGATCACGCCCAACTTCAGTGGCTCCACAGCATGACGGAAACCGATGTGGGGTACATATTATCCTGCAGAAAGGATGTTTTGGCAAGGTGTTTTGACCTATCAAATTGTGCTACCCAAGCCTATACTGCAGGTAGGATGTTTTCAAAAGGTGTTTTGGCCTATCAAATTGTAATACCCAAGTCTATACTGCAGGTAGGATGTTTTGGCCTATCAAATTGTGCTACCCAAGTCTATACTGCAGGTAGGATGTTTTCAAAAGGTGTTTTGGCCTATCAAATTGTAATACCCAAGTCTATACTGCAGGTAGGATGTTTTGGCCTATCAAATTGTGCTACCCAAGCCTATACTGCAGGTAGGATGTTTTCAAAAGGTGTTTTGGCCTATCAAATTGTAATACCCAAGTCTATACTGCAGGTAGGATGTTTTGGCCTATCAAATTGTGCTACCCAAGTCTATTCTGCAGGTAGGATGTTTTGACAAGGTATTATGGCATATCAAATTGTGCTGCCCAAGCCTATACTGCAGGTAGGATGTTTTGGCCTATCAAATTGTGCTACCCAAGTCTATACTGCAGGTAGGATGTTTTGACAAGGTATTATGGCATATCAAATTGTGCTGCCCAAGCCTATACTGCAGGTAGGATGTTTTGAACTATAAAATTGTGCTACCCAAGTCTATACTGCAGTTAGGATGTTATGACAAGGTGTTTTGGCCAATCAAATTGTGCTACCCAAGTCTATACTGCAGGTAGAATGTTTTGGCCTATCAAATTGTGCTACCCAAGTCTATACGGCAGGTAGGATGTTTTGACAAGGTATTTTGTCCTATCAAATTGTGATACCCAAGTCTATATTGCAGGTAGGATGTTTTGACAAGGTGTTTTGGCCTTTCACATTGTGCTACCCAAGCCTATACTGCAGGTAGGATGTTTTGTCCTATGAAATTGTGCTACCCAAGTCTATATTGCAGGTAGGATGTTTTGACAAGGTGTTTTGTCCTATCAAATTGTGCTACCCAAGTCTATACTGCAGGTAGAATGTTTTGACAAGGTATTTTGTCCTATCAAATTGTGCTACCCAAGTCTATATTGCAGGTAGGATGTTTTGACAAGGTGTTTTGGCTTATCAAATTGTGCCACCCAAGTCTATACTGCAGGTAGAATGTTCTGACAAGGTGTTTTGGCCTATCAAATTGTGCTACACAAGCCTACACTGCTGGTAGGATGTTTTGGCCTATCAAATAAGCCCATAACTTCCAACATGATGGATTTTCCTGGCTACAAGCTATGCCCAAATGTCCTATTTTCAAAGTGATGGCATTTCCACCCCATTTATTAATTTCTTCTGAAACTTAATGACAAAATTGACGTGATTCCTCCTCAATGGCAAATCAAATAAAATTGATCAGTAGAGGGTTGGGGTTAAACCCTCCCAATGGAGGAATCCAAAAAACACGTCTTTCTGTTTGAATCCTAAACAAAACATTTTCAGTGTAAAGGAAAATCCATCATGCCGGACCTTATGGATCCTTGAGGCTTTTTTGTTCCAAATGATAAATGAGGTATGTACATCAAGTTTCAGAAGAAATTAATAAATAGGCTTTTTTGTTCCCCATGAGAAATGGGGCATGTACACCAAGTTTCAGAAGAATTTGACAAATTGGGTGGAAATGCCATCACTTTGAAAATGGGACATTTGGGAGTGGTCTGTAGTGCAAAATTAGAAAATTTTAGACCCAAAAATTGGATTTTTGGGCATGGCTTGTAGCGCCCCCTAAAGGCAAATGTGGACAATTCTTGGTGTGGGGTTTCCTGTTGGCCTGTAGTATCAATGTACCAAATTAGAAAATGTTTGACCAGAAAATTGGAATTTTGGGCGTGGCCTGTATTGCCCCTAAGGGTGAATGTGGGCCATTCTTTGTGCAGTACTTCAGAGTGATTAGCCATTAGTCAAAATTACATTTGATTTATTGACACATAAATATGATAAAATTTGTGGACATTTACATAAACGCGCTCCTTCAGCCATTTTATATCGTATTAATTTTTGCTAAGTAATGTTTTCAAAGACATCAATTCTACACATGTGTACCAAATATACCATTTGTACTTTTCATTTACTTGGAATGCCAATGTTCAGAACGAAGGATAAATTGTTACTGTCTCTTCAAGAGGATTTTATCGCATGACATGACATTCAAGGCACAGTCTGTGCAGCTTGTTTCATTGAGTTTAATCTTTTGAGAACTGTGAAGTCTCATTATTTTCGTACTGTGTCGTGCTGTTACATCTGTATTCATTTCAGAGCTTAATTGAGATTGTGAGACTGCAGTCAGTATTAAACTTGTTATGATGTTGAACCTGAAGCACTAATTCTGCTATTAATAGTTCATCTGTTCTCGATGGATCTTCCGTGATCCTTCCCGTGCTGTCAAGTGAAGCTGAGCAATATCAGTTTTGTCTCTCACACCCTCATTTGTTTGGGTGTGAGATGATAAAATACAGACTGCGTGAATGGTGTAAAATCGCTTGAATAAGCAAACACATACAACCGACAAACCTTCGTGAAGATGCGAGCAAAAATGAGATCGTCTCGCGGATCGCGTGTTGTCAGAGACAACCCTGATAAAACATCATTCTCTGAAGTATTGATACTAGATTTAGATTCCCGATTTCTTCATCAACTGTTTGTTCACTTGAGACAAAACAGACTCCCCAATATATCATGTATTTTGACAATTTGTTGTATGAAATTGTCCGTTCAAACGCAAGAAGCGAAAGCGATCGGGGTGCGTGCATTAGAAGCGACACGGCTCGCTGTGTCACACAAACTGCTCGCAAACATTTATTTGAGTTGTTTTGCCATTTGTTGAGATGAATAGTATAAAATCGCGTGAATGTTCCAAATGCAAACTTCAGAACAGTCCCCAGGACTGTGGTGAATTTGGTGATTGTAGCATTAAAGCTCTTGGAGATAAGGCTGTTGAAATTTTAGTCTCAGAAAATAATAATAATAATAATAAATGTAACATAACAATCTGTTGGCTTTCTCAAGCCAACATAGTTGTCATCTTGAAACATGTTAGGTTTGAAAAACCATCAGTCAAAATTACATTTGGTTTATTGACACACATTGCTATATATATATGTGTGTGTGTGTGTGTGTGTGTGTGTGTGTGTGTGTGTGTGTGTGCGTGTGTGTATGAATGAGGCAATGTGGTCATTTACATAAACACGCACCTTTCAGCCATTTTGTATTGTATTAATTTTCAATAAGTAACAAATTGAAAGACATCAATTCTACACATGGGTACCAAATGTCAAGTCAATTGGATCTACGGTTCAAGAGAAGAGTTTTGTAGGTTTCCCCAAATTTTCACTGTACAGGACAATCCATCATGCAGAACCTTATGGGTCCTTGAGGCTTATTTGTTTCCAATGAGAAATGAGGCAAGTATACCAAGTTTTAGAACATTTGGAAAATTGGGGTAAAAATGCCATCATTTTAAAAATGTGACATTTGGGCGTGGCCTGTAGCGAACCGCAAAGGTACTTTGCACAGTACTTCAAAGGGATGTTATCTTGAAGCATGTTAGGTTTGATAAACATCAGTCAAAATTACATTTGACTTATTGACATATATATTTATAAAATGTGGACATTTACATAAACACGCCCCTTTCAGCCATTTTATATTGTATTCATTTTTGCTAAGTAACGTTTTCAAAGACATCAATTCTACACATGTGTACCAAATTTCAAGTCAATTGGAGTTACGGTTCAGGAGAAGTTTTGTAGGTTTTCGCAAATTTTCACTGTACATGAAAATCCATTATGGCAGAAGTTATTGGTCCTTGAGGCTTTTTTTGTTCCCCATGAGAAATGAGGCTTGTACACCAGGTTTCAGAATAATTGGACAAATGGCATGGAAATGCCATCACATTGAAAATATTGTATTGGGGCGTGGCCTGTAGCGCCACCTATAGGCGAATGTGGGCCATTCTTGGTTTGGGGGTACCCGTTGGCATGGAGTATCAATGTGCCAATTTAGAAAATTTTTGACCAGTGACTGAGATATTGGGGCTCAAGGAGAATAATAATAATAAATAGAGCTGCAAGCAGCAATGCAATTCCTCCTCAAAATGGCAAATCCTTCCTAATTAATCAGTAGAGGGTTGGGGTTAAACCCTCCCAATGGAGGAATCCAAAAAACATGTCTTTCTGTCTTAATCCTAAACAAAAGATTTTCAGTGTACAGGAAAATCCATTATGCCAGACCTTCAGATTCTTGAGGCTGTGTTGTTCCCAATGAGAAATTAGGTATGTACATTAAGTTTCAGAAGAATTAAATAAATGGGGTGGAAATGCCATCACTTTGAAAATAGGACATTTGGGCATGGCTTGTTAAGCCCCCTAAAGGCAAATGTGGGCCATTCTTGGTGTGGGTTTTCCTGTTGGCTTGTAGTATCTATGTACATAAATAGAACTTTTTTTTTTTTTTTAACCAAACATTTCTCATTGTGAACAAAAAAGCCTCATGGACCCCAGATCTCTGACTGTGCCTTTGTGTCAGGGTGTCCCTCAGGGGTCAGTTTTGGGTCCTGTTTTATTTAGTGTTTATATGCTGCCTCTTGGGCAGATCATTAGGAAGTATGGCCTGAGCTTTCACTGTTACGCGCATGGATGACACCCAGATTTATATCAGCTCTCAGCCTGATCTTAATTCTTCCTCTTCAAAACTTTCTGACTGTTTGTTGAAAATTAAAGCGTGGATGAAACTCAACTTTCTAAAATTAAACTGCTCAAAAACTGAAGTCTTATTAATTGGCACTCCAATTAATGTCAGTAAATGTAAGGATTTTAAAATTTCAGTAGACAATACACAATTGTCCCCTACTGGCCAGGTGCGTAACCTTGGCATGATTTTTTTTTTTTTTTTTTGATGCCCAGCTAACTTTTAATTCACATTTTAAAAACATAACAAAGGTTGCTTTTTTCCATCTGAGGAACATTGCACGCATTAGACCATTTCTCTCTAGGCCTGATGCAGAGAGGCTTATCCATGCCTTCATTACATCAAGGCTTGATTATTGTAACTCTCTTTTTGCGGGTTTACCAGCAAATTCTATTAGGACGTTGCAATATATACAGAACTCTGCCGCACGTGTTTTGACTCATACATCCTCACGCCAACACATTACACCCGTGCTCCAGCAACTGCATTGGCTTCCAGTTCAGCCTCGTATTGATTTTAAAATTCTGATTTTAACCTATAAAGCAGTACATGGGTTGGCTCCAGATTAGATCTGTGATTTGGTTACTCCATCCATTCCTGCTCGCTCTCTCTCCACTCTGCTGGCTCTTTCTCTTTGTGTCAGCCTCGTTGTAAACTAAAAACCATGGGGGGAAGGGCCTTTTCCTATAACGCGCCTAAGTTATTGAACACACTACCCTCATTTATTAGGGATGCTGCTTCTGTGGATTGTTTTAAGAAACTTAAGACATCTTTTTAGTCAAGTTTTCAATTTATAATTCTATTTTTATGTATTTTTTTTCTTCTACATATATTTTTATTTACATGTTTGATTATTTTGTTTTGTACATGCTGTAGCGCTTTGAGTCTGAGAAAGGCGCATTACAAATAAAATGTATTATTTATTATAAGGTTCTGCATGATTGTCCTGTACAGTGAAAATTTGGGGAAACCTACAAAACTCTTCTCTTGAACCGTAGATCCAATTGACTTGACATTTGGTACCCATGTGTAGAATTTATGTCTTTCAATTTGTTACTTAGCAAAAATGAATACAATACAAAATGGCTGAAAGGGGCATGTTTATGTAAATGACCACATTGCCTCAACATATGTGTCAATAAACCATATGTAATTTTGACTGATGGTTTTTCAAACCTAACATGCTTCAAGATGACATCACTCTGAAGTACTGCGCAAAGAATGGCCCACATTTGCCCTTAGGGGGCGTTACAGGCCACGCCCAAAATTCCCATTTTCTGTTCAAAAATTGTCTAATTTGGTACATTGATATTACAGGCCAACAGGAACCCACAAACCAAGAATGGCCCACATTCACCCTTAGGGGGCACTACAGACCACGCTTAAATGTCCCATTTTCAAAGTTATGACATTTCCACCCCATTTGTCCAATTCTTCTGAAACTTGGTGTACATGCTTCATTTCTCATTGGGAACAAAAAAGCCTCAAGGATTCATAAGGTCCGGAATGATGGATTTTCCTGTACACTGAAAATCTTTCGTTTAGGATTAAGACAGAAAGACATGTTTTTTGGATCCATCCATTGGGAGGGTTTAACCCCAACCCTCTACTGATCAATTTTGAATGATTTGCCATTTTGAGGAGGAATCGCATTGCTGCTTGCAGCTATATTTGTTAGATTAGATATATGTTTAGAATAGCAATAAAGTTTGTCTGTGGTATACATCCCTGTTTCTAAAAGATTTCATTTCAAAGCTGTACCTAAATACAAAGCTGTAACTAAAGATTTCATTTCTAAGCTGTACCCAAGCTGTACCAAAATAGTATTTAGCTGTACTTAAATACTGTACTTATAAAGCTGTACCTAAATACGAATTAATCATAATTCCCTTATTAAAGCTAATTCCTTACAGTAGAAATTGTGAGTGGATACAACGAGACGTATTACGATTTTAATGGTGGAGAATTAAAAATTCTCAAAAGAATGACAAAGTTAAAGATCTGTTTAAAATGGCTGGCAAAATAACAACATCTTGCTCATGAAACACAGCGTTTAAAGTCGCTCAGCAAAGATGTGCGCTAGTAAAATATTATTTTAAATGGTCTGCTTTGATAAAAAGTCATTCTTGAGGATCAATTCAAGCTCTAAAATAAATCCATCCATCCATCCATCCATCGTCAACCGCTTATCCTGCATACAGGGTCGCGGGGGGCTGGAGCCTATCCCAGCTAACATTGGGCGAAAGGCGGGGTACACCCTGGACAGGTCGCCAGTCCATCGCAGGGCCACACATATACAGACACACACTCACACTCACATTCACACCTAGGGCAATTCTCTAAAATAAATATTTAACATAATTTTGATAACTTTATCTCTACAGTATGTGTGCTATTTTCGGTCATAAGATATTGCAAGTCAGAGAAGTACATTAATCAGCGCTGGAAAAAGGAGTCTGGCTGGGTAGTCTAGTGGTAATGAGTCCACTCATTGCATTAGATGTTAAACGTTCTAATCCGTCCATATAAAATTATATATTTCAATTAAAAAAAGATTTCATCCGCACCTAAGTGGATATATATCTTGAGTCACCAATTCTCGATTCCTCAAGTACACCACTGCGGCATATATGCTGCTATCTTAATACTGTTAAAATTAAAAGCAGTTCATGAGCATGACTTTGTTATTTTGCTAGCCATCTTAAGCGGATCTTTAACTTTATCTGTTGCTCTTTTGATAAACAGTTAACTGAGGAACATAATTACACATATTTAGACATACATAACAGACTGTGCATGTGCAAGAAGTTGATGAAAGAGGGATCCATTCTAGACACCACCACCATCCTAAATGGACTGTGTATCAGTCAACAATGGAGCTTAGCTGCCCTCTGTTGGACATTTCTTGTAATTGCCACTCAGAACTGGTTTAGATTATGGCTTTGATTTTCTAGAATTTTTACATTTCAGTTTATATTTTTATAATATTTTATTTATATAGAAAATAATACAAGCAGTACATTTTTATAAAAAAATAAACTTATTTACAGACATTTAATGCGTTATCATGGCAACAATATTTAAGATATCAAGAATCCATTCAGAATTTTAAATCTGCACTGTCTTGACATTATTCTAAAACATTTTGAAGCAATTCAGGTTAACATAATAGGGATATTTCAAAGTCTGTTAAAAGTGACACTTCCTTCCGCCAGTTGGTGGTGCTACGACTATGACCCACAATAGCTGCAACAATGTGATCAGCCTATTTTAATCGCATTGCCATGGCAACACCGTGGCATGATGTTGCCCACATTTGGTAACTAATACATCCCCCCCGATTCCTGATCTATCCATTAAAAATGAAAGCAGCAATCGATTTGAATCTAGTTTGAATGTCTTGAGTAGATCAGAAGCAACTTATGCTGAATTGCAATATCAAATCAAAAGTCCTAAGACAAATGTATGTGTGAACTTTCATACGTTTTCAGCCATCGTATGCCCCGCAAAACACAGCGTGAAAATTTGAAAATCCAACATTTAATCCAATATGGCTGACTTCCTGTTGGGCAGAGTCAAATACAACCAAATGAACTTTGTCTAACATGATGAGAACAGTAACCATGCCAAGTCTTGTGCACATCTGAGCAACCACTGCCAGCGTTTGGAGGCGCTGTAGAGCTCTTAGACCATACCCAAGCCTTAACACTATATAACATTTTGACTTTATGTAGGTCTGATGTGTGTGCCAAGTTTCTTGAGTTTGAGCATGATGATTTACTTAAAAATGGGTGAATGCATTAAAATTAATAATAATAATTGTGAAAATATTCCAAAAGCTATAGGGCTTTAGCACCTCTGGTGCAGGCCTATTCAAAATGAAAGTGCAATCAATTTGAATCTGGTTTAAATGTATTGTGTAGATCAGATGCTCTCCATCTCCTTAGGTCTCTGAACTCCAAACAAAAATATATTTTTTGTCAAGTAAAACAGAAAGTTACAGGTAAAAAGCCAGAGACTTTCCATGTATTTGTTACTGGAGGTGAAGAAACAGGAAAGTCACATTTAATCAGAGCTATTCATTATGAAAAGACCAGATTATCATTCCAACTGCACCAGAAAACATTTCTGTTCTACTGAAAGCACCTACTGGAATTCCTGCTTTCAACTTGGGAGCCAAGGCCATCCACAGTACATTTTAAATCGGGACATATGTAAAATTGCCTTACACACCTTTAGAAGAAAAATAAATACAATTTGTGTGGTATTTAGTGACTTGCATATACTGATTATAGATGAAATTGCTATGGTAAACCACAGCCTATTAGCTTATGTCCATGGTAGGCTTAGACAAATAAAGCAGACAGGTGACTACTCCATTTGGTAAAGTTAGTATAATTGCTGTGGGAGATTATTCATTAATTGGAGTTACAATCAATTCTTAAATATCCATGAATTTGCAATACAACTGCATTTTCTTAGGAACCACATAGTAACAATTTTGCTACTGATTTGCCAACATAAAAAAAAGAGAATTCGAGTACCATTACAAACACATCAACAAATTATAAATGTTCCTTAGCTTGACAAAACTGGCAATCTGGAATAAACTTCACATTAAAGGACAATTATTTTTTTTTAAAGTGCAAACATGGATGGGAGTGCATGCATATCCAATGTTATTCTGCTAATAAAATCCTATAGGCCTTTCAACATTGTAACAGCTGGAATAAGCCATTTGAAAGGGAACATTTACACAAAGTTTGTTCTAAATAAAAATACACTAAGAAAACTGTACTTTGGGTGGCAGTGCTGCAAAACTCTTTTATGCACAAGATGAGATTATTTTAAAATCACCTATTTTGATAAACAGGCATTCTTGATGACCTACTCAATCACTCAAATAGATATACACATGAAATAGAAATAACTGAAGAATGTAGTTACACATACTTCCTATACATGACGTACGAAAGAGGGATCCCTTCTAGTCAGTACACCAAAAATCTTATGTTATTTTGGGAATCATTCATGGAGCTTGGATGCCCTCTATTGGACATTTCTTGTAATTGCCACTCAGAGTGGCAATTACCACACACTGAGTTGGACACGTTTTTTTTTAGTATATTTACATTTCAGTTGATAATTATTATATATATATATATATATATATATATATATATATATATATATATATATATATATATAATTAAGAACTAAACTTTTAAATTATGCCAAATACCTCAAAACATATGAATATGCACAAAAGGGAATGATGACATTTAATGCATTGCCATAGTAACAGTATTTAAAATATCAAGAATCCCTTCAGAATTTTAAATCTGCACTTACATTCTTGACATTATTCAAAAAGTGTTTGAAGCAATTCAGGTTAACATAATAGGTTTATTTCAAAGTCTGTTAAGTGACACACTTCTTTCCGCCAGCTGGTGGTGCTATGACTGTGACCCACAATAGCCACATCAATATGATCAGCCTGCAAGGACAATTTTGATGTGTTTAATTTTCTGCACACAGAAGATGAGACTGTGACAGAAGGAGGGCGGGGCCGGGTCGTCATAGCAACACACACTGGTGATTTTGTGTTCTTGGTTCAACACAAATTAAAACTGTTTAATTGGTGCGTATGAACGTCGGCGCATTCCACGATGCACAAATAAACAGTAAACTTAGCAGTATCACTAATTCTTTTAAAAGAGCAGTTCTTCAACAATGCAAGTTACCAGACAACTCACGTGATCGTTTCACAGAGTGGCGCTTGTACTTTCAACTCGTTCGGAACTAGATTAATATATATTTAAGTGGCAAGGTAACTGGATGTTTAAACAACGAAATTTGATCAGAGAGTATTTTGTCAGATTCTGGATAAACAACGGGTTCTTTCACTGAAGTTAAACCAGATTGACTGCAAATCTTTAGCGATCAAATTACACTCCAATTCAAAAATACACTCGGAAAATTATGCACATTACACATGTTATTTTCACATTCGGTCAGCGAGCAGACACAAAAATATGAGCATCAACGATTAACCACAGACAGTTACAATAGTAGTTGAATGCACTGGAACATCGCAATGTCATCAATCTAACCATTAAACACGCCATTCAGAAATAGATAGAGGAACATCGCTCGTATCTTTTCTTACCTCACTGCAGAGATTTCTTCGTCCTTACTCTGGGGAAATTTCAAATGTCAAGCTCCTGTGGTGGAGTTTTAGTTTAACTGGAACATTATTCCATAGCTTGTCTGTGTTTCCTCAGATTGTTCAATTCTATTTGTATGCTCTTTACATGAGCGTTGAAGCCTAACTTATAACAGAGGTAAATATAAGTTCTTTCTCGTTGTTTGACAACAAACTTGCGCATAATATATACTACTACTTCCTCCTTTTTATTGGCGGCTCGCATTCTAAAATAGAGCATTACCGTCATCTCCTGTGGGTTACAGATCAGAGACTCTTTCCCCCCTCCCCACTGACCTTTTAGGACTCGTGCTTGCAATGACGCTGCGTGTTCAGCTCCTAAATTTCAGCCCCAAGTCCTTCGCTGCCCATGGAGAGGAAGAGACAGAGAAAAAAAAACACCTGTTATGGCCTAGCTATATTATTTCAATTAACCGTGTTCTATTCAGAAATCGTATTAATAGACGATCCCCTCTTACTGGATTTAAAAGCTTTAAGGTTAATTGTTCTCCTTTCTTCTGTAATTCATCTGCTAGTTTATTTCTTCCCTCTTTATATCTGTTACACTGTATTAATATATGTTCCACTGTTTCTCTAACTCCACACCAATCACACAATCCTGTAAGATGTTTTCCTATTATATACATTGAGTTAAGTCCTGTATGTCCCAGTCAGAGTCTAGACAAAATACATTCTTTCCTCTTCCCACCTGAATTCCTTCCTCTTCCTACTAATGGTTATATTAAATGTAGATGTCTACCCTTTTGTTCATTATCCCAATAAAATTGCCATTTTATTTAACTTTTTTTTTATTTCTCACTTACTATACATTATATTCATGTCTATATTTTCCTTTGCCATTACTTGTTTTGCTCATTTATCTGCTTCCTCATTCCCTGATACTCCAATATGAGCTGGAACCCATAAAAAACGAACTCTTATTTGTCTGCTGCATTATTTATATATATATCTCTCTCTCTGAAGAATTTCTATCAATATATCTTGTCTAGTTTCAGACTGTTGAGTTTCCAAACATAACAGGGCAGAGCTTGAGTCTGAACATATGATAGTTTTGTTTAATCCCATATCTTTTATTTTGTTAATTGCTAGTAACTCTCCTGTAAACGCCGAAACTTTATCTGATACCCTTTTTCCTTCTGCCACTTTCAATCTTGGGATGATATATGCTACCCCCACTTGACCGTTCCTTGAATCTTTAGATGCATCTGTAAAAACCGGTGTATATACCTTTCATTCCCCGTCTGTCGCTCACTTCGACGTCGTGTCGAAGGAGCGACACTAGGGGTCTCTCTTGAGCGCCGAATATGCCTCTGATGCATTAAAAAAGGCCAACGAGAAGTTGGCAGACAGTATTTGTCTGCTCAGTCAGTGTTGAAATGCTTCGCCTCCTTCAGGCCGGGCGCAGCGGTTCCTTTAAAACATTTCCAGAGGCTCCTGGGGCATATGGCATCCTCCGCGGCGGTCGCGCCGCTGGGGTTGATGCATATGAGACTGCTTCAGCACTGGCTTCAGACTCGAGTCCCAAGAAGAGCATGGCGCCGCGGCACGCACCGTGTGATAGTCACCCACGCCTGCCGCCGAACACTCAAACCCTGGACAGACCTCTGCTTTTTTTCGGGCAGGAATACCCTTGCAGCAGGTGTCCCGACGTGTCCTGGTCATGACCGATGCCTCCAAAATGGGTTGGGGCGCCATGTGCAACGGGAATGCAGCTGCAGGCCATTGGAAAGGGGCCCTGCTGTGCTGGCATATCAATTGCCTAGAGTTGCTGACTGTTTTCTTTGCCCTGCGGAAGTTTCTCCCGTTAGTTCGGGACAAACATGTCTTAATCAGGTCAGACAGCATCACAGCGGAAGCATACGCTCCCGCCACATGTCACGACTCACCCATCATCTCCTCGTTTTGAGCCAGCAGCGACTCAGGACACTGCGCGCCACTCACATCCCCGGCTACCTCTAGCATGGCCGCATCAGTCGAGGGAACTGCGACATGTTCCCCAGCCTTGCAGACTTTATCACTGATGCAGGCACGTCACACGATTTCTCCTCCCTATTTCAATCAGCGTCTGAGCACCTGTCAGCAATGAGAAAACAATTTGCGGCATACTTTAAAGAGGATTATCACTCTTTTGCGTGTGTTCGAGATCCGTTTGTGTGCACAGCAAACGAGCTATCAATTGATATGCAGGAACAGCTTATTGAGCTTAAGAGTGAGAGTAGACTGAAGGAACTCTTTAGCTCCTGCCCTCTTTCGTCATTCTGGGCAGCATTGATGCAGGAATTCCCTGAACTCTGTGACGTCGCCTTGAAGATTCTCCTTCCTTTCGCGTCGACATATTTGTGTGAGGCAGGATTCTCAAAAATGACTGCACTCAAAACGAAATACCGCAATCGTGCACAAATCGAGGATGATTTGAGGCTATGTTTATCAAACATTGAGCCAAGAATTGAGGATCTTTGCAAGGCAAAGCAGGCTCAGGTCTCACATTAACATCACCTATCTGCAAGCTTCTGTAAAAAATGCAGATGATGCCTACTATTAGGCCTAGTAATAATAACAATAATAAAGCATAAATTAATATCAGAAGTCTGGTGCCAATTCCCAATTATAGCAATATAAATGATGATAAAAAAAAATGATAATAGGCCTACTGAATAATAATAATAATAATAATAATAACAACAACAACAAAGCATGTAACCTCATATAATTATATAGCAATAGCCTAGTAATGATGATAGGCCTACTACTACTCATAATAATAATAATAATAATAATAATAATGCCTGCAAGCTCACATTAGAAGTCTGGTGCTACTGCCAATTATAACAATAGACTAGTAATTATAATAGGCCTACCTACCGCTACTGATGATAATAATAATAATAATAATGTGGGCCTAAAAATAATAGCCTAGGGCTATCTATCTATCTATCTATCTATCTATCTATCTATCTATCTATCTATGGTGGTGGGGCCCCAACTACAATGAACCAGCTTTGGGGGGGGGCCCAGCTTGCAAAAGGTTGAGAACCCCTGATTTAAGCAAACTAAATTTTTCCTTTGCATCAGCTCTTCAATAACCTGACCATTTGTGTCTGTCATTGTTCCTCCCCATAAAGTATTACGGGCATTAAAATCCCCACACCATATCACCCTTTCACCAATTAGACCTTTTATTTCTTTTGTACTCTCCTGTGTTAACCTATTACATGGATTATAAAAATGTATTATGACATCTTCTTTTTAATCCATATTTCTACTACTATATATTCCATTGTGACCCCTTTCTCCAAAATTTTATAAGGCATTCCCTTCTTCAAAAACGTGACACACCCTCCACCTTTACCTTCCTCCCTATCTCTTCTCACACTTACATCCATTTAAAACAAAATCTAATCTAGAATTCAACCATGACTCTTGAATGCATATTATGTCTGGATTTTCTTTCATTTGGTTTATATAACCTTTAAATTCTTGACCATTGGCGCAAAGACTTCTGGCATTGTAAGATGATTAACATAAACAATACTAACCAACCCAAGTCTCCTGACTTGACTGAGATTCTGTATTAAGACTTTCCCTTATATCTTCCCATTTCAATCCTTTTATCTCTAGAAATCTCTCTGCCACTTTAACAATTATTTGAATCTTTTCTGTTCTTTCTGTCTGTGCAGTACAGTTAATCACTTCTACCATAAAGAGCACAAAGTTTTTCTTGTTTACTGTCATTGTGTCTTCAGATAATCTACCCTCACCAGTTACTCTTCCTGTTCCTTCAGTCCCTTTACCATACTCCATTCTTTCTTTTCCATTCTGCTTATTCCGAGTATTTACTACTTTCACTGCTTCAGCATACGTTAGGTTATTTTTAAATTTTTTCATGTTGTACTTCCATTGCCTTTTTCCTCACCTCACGACTCCCGTATGCCACATTATGACTACCTCTGCAATTGCAACATTTCAGCCCTACTCCTTCCTCACACTTCCCAAACACATGCTCCCCTCACATCGTGCACATCTTATTTTTGATTTACATACTGCTGCAGTATGACCATACCTCTGGCAATTGTAACACCTCAGAGGAGGAGCTACATACATCCTAATCGGGTAGCTTATAAAACCCATCTTGATTCGATCTGGTATTTCTTTCCCTTCCAATTTAAGACGGACAGACAAACTGTCGACTCTTCTCCCTTCTCTGTTCATTTGTAAATGAACTACATCCATGACACTTCCTCCCTCTACATTCTTTTTTAATTCCTCCATATTAACTCCTAATGGAACTCCATTTATCACTCCATAGACCCACGACTTCTGTCCCACAATTTTATTATTCATTACCAAAATGGTCTGCCCACCATTTTAAGTTTTACTGAACTATTTTTTTGCTCTTTGTTCCTGCATGCTATCAACAAGGCACCATCTTGTAATACTTTTGCAAATGTAATCTCACCCACTTGTTCCCTTAATTCAAATGTCAATGCCATTGGATTGACTCCTGATACTCCATCTTCCTTAAACTTCAATATTACCCTATACTCATTCTTCTTTTTATCCGTCTCATCCCCTTCCTCACTTGTTATCGAACTACTTTCCGATCTATCCTTCTTTCCTTTTTTCTCTTTTTAGTTACTTTCTTTCCTGTTTCTCCATCTACCTGTGTCCATCCTACCTTCATTTCATCCTCCTCTTCAACTTCTTCCATTTTTTTTTTAGTCTCTGATCCATTCCCAGTTCAATTACCTCTGGATCTTGTCATCGCAGTTTTTCGTTCACTCAAGCTCCGCCGAGTGCCAAAAAAGCCCACCTCAATTTCAGACTCGATTGTTTCGGCTCGGAAACATCAACAGCCTCAATTCGCGTTCGCCCATTGTGGATCTCTCCATAATATATACGTCACAGGTGCGGAACTTTGTCGTTTCTATGTTACATTTCTGGTTCAAAGAAAATAACTGTGTATAAAATGACAAATAACCACTGATCTATATATATATATATATATATATATATATATATATATATATATATAAATAAAAGCTGGATTGCTCATGATGTCACAACAGTGAAGCTACTGCGCCGCCATTTTGGTATTCCCTAACCTTCTGTATTCCTATGGGTCTCAATGGGAAATCCTCTGTTTTGGTGAGTAATTTTTACCTATAAAGTCAAATTAGAGTATTAAGTCTGCATGTACTGCATCACAATGCAATCTTCCTAAATATGTAATTATTTATTTGGACTCATTTTTTCCCCCTGCTTATTCTAAGCAGGAGCGTGTTATGTTACTCTTTGTTGCAGCCAGCGCCGCATGTGTTACTTCAATAGAAACAAGTTTAAGAAACTGAGGTAAGATATCAGTAGACATTTTCAAACATATGTTTTGCAGGGTTTAAAGTATTTATTCTGACTACATCATTATACTTTGTAGCTTTTGTTTACTTTGAACATGCATTGTGGTTATTTTCTTAGGCTAAAGGAATATTAGCTATGCAGCTAACTTTAACTTAGGAAAATAACCACAATGAATAACAGTATAACTCACCTAGTTAGTTTTTTGGTCAAGTTGAATATCTACTTGTAGATCAACACCGGTTACATCTGATGAATATAATGTGGGCTTGCTTTAATTCTCTATGTGTGATTTGTACTTTTTGCAGTGCAGGTCTGAATATGGCCCAGCTCACTTGCTGCTGCTGCTGCTGCTGCTTCTTCTTCTTCTTCTTCTTCTTAATGGCCATGCACTCTTTAGGAGTATTACCGCCACCTACTGTACAGCTTACATGGGTGATGCATCTGTATTTTTATTTATTTATTATTATTTATAATATTGTACTTTAATATCCACCAAGTTTTTCTTTAATGCTTTTTTTTGCTAACTTATCAGCTTTTTCATTCCCTGCTATCCCAATGTGTGCCAGTATCCAACAAAAGTATACCATTATACCCTCTGTTTTCAATCTGTACAATAATGTATAGATTTCCATCAGTATATCTTCTCTGTCAGTTCTTGTAGACATTATACTTTTAAGAGCTGATGACGAATCTTAACAAATAACAGTCCTAATTGGTTTAGTCTGTTCAATCCATTGTAGCCCTACTTTGATACCAATTAACTCTGTGGAATATACAGACAATTTAGCAGTTATTCTAAGACTTATTTTTGTTAAAACTCGGAATATCAGAATCAGAAAAATCTGAATCAGAAAAAGCTTTATTGCCAAGTACGTTTTTTACGCATACAATGAATTTGTTTTGGTGTTGTAGGCGCGTCACACATTCTCTAAATATAAGAAACAAGTATTAAAATATAAGCAATAGAAATATGTCCACACGGTATATATTAAAAGTAAGAAAAAAATAAAAGAGAGCAGCTGATGTTCAGCTCCCACTTGAGGTCCTGGGAGATGATAGTTCCCAGGAAGAGGAAAGACTCCACAGTGTCAATTGTGGAGTCGCAGAGGATGATGGGGGCAGGTGGAGGTGAGGCTGAGTTCTTCCTGAAGTCCACAACCATCTCCACTGTCTTTAGAGCATTGAGCTCAAGGTTGTTTTGATTGCAATAAGGTCACCAGGTGGTCAACCTCCCATCTGTAGGCGGACTCGTCACCATCAGAGATGAGTCCGATGAGGGAGGTGTCATCCGCGAACTTCAGAAGCTTGACGGACTGGTGACTGGAGGTGCAGCTGTTAGTGTACAGGGAGAAGAGCAGAGGAGAAAGAACGCAGCCCTTGGGGGATCCAGTGCTAATGGTCTGAGTCGGAGATGTGTTTCCCCAGCTTCACATGCTGCTTCCTGTCAGACAGGAAGTCAGTGATCCACCTGCAGGTGGAGTCAGGTACACTTAGCTGGGAGAGCTTCTCCCGGAGCAGAGCCGGGATGATGGTGTTAAAGGCAGAGCTGAAATCCACAAACAGGATCCTGGCGTAGGTTCCTGCAGAATCCAGGTGCTGGAGGATGTTTTGGAGGGCCAAGTTGACTGGACCGTCTACAGACCTGTTGGCTCTGTATGCAAACTGCAGGGGGTCCAGGAGGGGGGGCGGTGATGTCTTTGAGGTGTGAAAGCACAAGGTGCTCAAAGGACTTCATAACCACAGAGGTCAGGGCATCGGGTCTGAAGTCATTAATCATGTGGTCCTTGACTAATTAGGAACAGGGATGAATGTTGAGGACTTGAAGCAGGCTGGCATGTGACATGTCTCCAGTGAGGTGTTGAAAAAGGTTTGAACACTGGAGACAGCTGATCAGCGCAGTGCTTCAAGCTGGATGGGGAGACAGCATCCGGTCCAGCAGCTTTCCGGGGGTTCTGTCTCCTGAAGAGTTTGTTGACGTCCCTCTCATGGATGGAAATAGTAGTCACTGAGGTGGGTGGGGGGGTGGAGGGGGGTTCCTTTAAGGTGGGCATTGGTGGGGGTGCCCAGGCCCCTGCTGAGGTGGTGGAGGTGATGCACTGTAGCTGGAGCTGTTGGAAGGTGTCGTGGGGGATGGTTTCAGGACTGTCCCTTTGTTGGGAGGTGTCGTGGGGAACGGTTACAGGACTGTCCCTTTGTCTTTCAAAGTCGCAGTAGAAGTTCAGGTCGTTGGCTAGGCGTCGGTCGTTGATGGCCTGGGGGCCTTTAGGCTTGTAGTTGGTGATCTGCCTTAGCCCTTTCCAGACAGACGCAGAGTCGTTGGCTGAGAGCTGGTGTTGGAGCTTCCCAGAGTACCGTCGTTTAGCCTCTTTCACCGCCTTGCTAAACTTGTACTTCGCCTCTTTAAATCTGTCTTTGTCCCTACTCCTGAAGGCCTCTTCCTTATCAAACCTTAACCTTCTGAGTTTGGCTGTAAACCAGGGTTTGTCATTGTTGTAACTCACCCTGGTGCGTGATGGAACACAGCAGTCCTCACAGAAGCTGATATATGATGTCACAGCCTCTGTACTCATCCAGACTGTTTGTAGCAGTCCTGAACACGTCCCAGTCAGTAGAGTCAAAACACGTCTGGTGATCCTCCACAGCCTCACTGGTCCACTTCCTTGATGTCATCACTACAGCGCATCGAACCAACTGGCTGGTGTTTTTACGGACATTTTCAACCTGTCCCTCTCACTGTCTGTAGTCCCCACATGCTTCAAAACATCAACCATTGTGCCTGTACCGAAGCAATCAAAAATCACTTGCTTAAATGACTGGCGTCCTGTTGCCCTCACCCCCATCATCAGCAAATGCTTCGAGAGGTTGATCAGAGATTACATCTGCTCTGTTCTGCCCACCTCTTTGGACCCACTGCAGTTTGCCTACCGCAGCAACCGCTCCACTGATGATGCTATTGCATCTACAATACACACTGCTCTATCCCACCTGGAAAAAAGGAACACGTATGTGAGAATGCTGTTTGTAGACTACAGCTCAGCATTTAACACCATAATGCCCTCCAAGCTTGATGTGAAACTCCAGGCTCTGGGCTTAAACATCTCGCTGTGCAGCTGGATCCTGGATTTCCTGTCAGGCAGACGTCAGGTGGTTAGAATGGGCAGCAACATCTCCTCATCACTGACCCTCAACACTGGAGCTGTGTTCTCAGCCCACTCCTGTATTCCCTTTACACACATGACTGTGTGGCGACACATAGCTCCAATGCCATCATTAAGTTTGCTGACGATACGACGGTTGTAGGTCTGATCACTGACAATGATGAAACAGCCTACAGAGAGGAGGTGCACACTCTGACGCGCTGGTGTCAGGAGCACAACCTCTCCCTCAACGTCAGTAAAACCAAGGAGCTTGTGGTGGACTTCAGGAAGAAAGACAGAGAACACAGCCCCATCACCATTAATGGAGCACCGGTGGAGAGAGTCAGCAGCTTCAAGTTCCTCGGTGTCCACATTACTGAGGAACTCACATGGTCCGTCCACACTGAGGCCGTTGTGAAGAAGGCTCACCAGCGCCTCTTCTTCCTGAGACTGTTGAGGAAGTTTGGAATGAACCAACACATCCTCACACGGTTCTACACCAGCACTGTAGAGAGCATCCTGACTGGCTGCAGCACCGCCTGGTACGGCAATAGCACCGCCCACAACCGCAAAGACCTGCAAAGGGTGGTGCGAACTGCCAGAAACATCATCGGAGGTGAGCTTCCCTCCCTCCAGGATATATATAACAGACGGTGTGTGAATAAAGCTCGGAGGATTATCAGAGACTCCAGCCACCCGAGTCATGGGCTGCTCTCACTGCTTCCATCAGGCAGGCGGTATCGCAGCATCAGGACCCGCACCACCCGACTACATGACAGCTTCTTCCCACAAGCAATAAGACTTTTGAACACATGATCTCTCACGATCTACAATCAGCACTGCACTTTATTAATCCTCATTCTGTCAATATATTCTCACTCCCAATTCAGTTAGTGTATATATATATTTATACCCTTATCTAGTTTATGTGTATTCTACATTGTGTGTATTGTGTACATTTGATATGTAAATTATTGTGTAGGTATGTCTACATTTGTTATGTAAATTGTGTTGGGTAAATATGTTGTTATTGTAAAGTGGTTTATGTCTCGTCACTGTCATTACTGCTATGTTGCTCGGAACTGCACACAAGAATTTCACCTGCTGTTGCACTCGTGTACACAGTAGTGTGACAATAAAGTGATTTGATTTTGATTTGATTTGATACAGGTTTGCAGAGCTTTAATTTCTGCCTGTACGCAGGAATGAGGTGTGTGGCAGCGGGGGCGTGGTCAAGCGCCCGTCCGGAGAGGGGGAGCGGTAAGGGCGCTTACACCTGAGCTAAAATATGTCTAACACCTGTCTCTAATTTCAGTGAGCATGGGGAGAGCGACATAAAAGAGCCACAGCACTGCCAGTCAGGACGCCAGTCCAGTGTTGGCAGCCCAAGTGTAGTTTTGAGTTAATGGAAAGCTTTAGTTTTGTTATAAGAAGAAGTTTATGTTTGAACCCCTGTAACTTTATTTTGAAGAATTAAAAAACCCCTCACCTGTGTGCAGAAGCCTGTCCTCGTGTCCTCCTTTTCCCCACCCTGTCAAGAGTCTATGTTACAAGGTGGACCATGACGTGGTCAGAGTGTCCCAGTGCAGCACGGGGGATGGCATGATAAGCATTCCTGACTGTGGTGTAACAGTGATCCAGAATGTCCTCTCTGGTCGGGCATTTAATAAACTGTCTGAATTTAGGGAGTTCAAGGTTTCCTTTGTTAAAGTCACCAAGGACAACTAAAGAGTTCGGGTTGGTCCACTGCACACACAGTATCTGGTCGGCAGCATGTGCCGTGCGACCTGCACGTTGGCACGCGGCGGAATGTAAACAACAACCAGAATGAATGAAGAAAACTCACGGGGTGAATAAAAAGGCTTACAGTTTATGATGAAAGATACCAGGTCCGGAGAACAGTGCTGCTGGATCACTGTCACATCGTTGCATCAACCGCTGTTGATGTTAAAACGGATTTCCTCCACCTTTATTTTTGCCAGAAAGTTCCGTGTCTCTGTCCGCTCTATAAATTTGGAAGCCTGCCTGCTGCAGCGCAGAGTCCGGTATTAATCCACAAAGCCACGTCTCCATGAAGCAAAAAAACGCTTGGTTTCATTCTGGATATATCTTAGTACAGTCATGCTGTCTGTCCAGAACACAGAGGAGTCCAAATTAATCTGCAACTCCCTTTTTAGCATTCTATCTACTCGTACAGTGAGAACAGCAGCCATAAGTTCCAACCTTGGGATTGTCATCTGTTTTAATGGAGCAACTCTTGATTTACCTAACATAAATACAACTGCAGTCCTTTTTCCACTATTCACCAACCTCAAGTATGACACTGTCCAATAGCCACACTCGCTGGCATCAGAGAAGTGGTGGAGCTGAGCATGTTCAGATGGTCCAAAGTCCTTGGGCTTTACACACCGGTCTACTTTCAGTTCTGCTATACAATGCAAGTTAACCAGCCATCTTGGCCATCGCTGAGAGAAGACCTGTGGAATCTTGTCATCCCAGCCAACTTTGCACTTGCACATTTCTTGGAGCACCTGTTTTACAGGCAGAGTGAATGGTGAAAGAATCCCCAAGGGGTCATAGATGGAACTGACCAAAGACAACATGACACGTGTCATTGTGTGGGGATGCTCCATTATGGATAACCTAAAGGTGAATTTATCCCTTTCAGTGCACCAGTGCAGACCAAGTACTCTTTCCGTGGGTAGATCATCTTTATCCAAATCAAGCTCTTTGATTACCTTTGATCTATGTTCCTCTGGAATGCTGGCCATAATGACGCGACTATTACTCATCCATTTTGACAATTGAAATCCTCCCTTGGCACAAGCAGCAATAAAATTCTGAGCCATATGAAGTGCTTCAGCATCTGTAGGCAAAGATGTTAAACGGGAGCTGGGAGAGGACACAGCTCCAAAAAGATGAACTTTCATCCTATATTCCATAGTATTCTGTGAAACATCACCACTAGAATACCACAAAAGATGCAGAAAGTCTACATGTTTCTGAGAGACCTTTACCTGATGAAACATGGCTTGTATATCAGCTACCAAAGCAACAGGCTCCTGTCTGAACCTCGTAAGAACTCCCAGCAGTGAGTTGATGAGATAGGGACCCTGCAGCAGCTGACCATTCAGAGAAGTTCCTTTAAACACTGCACCACAATCGAACACTACTCTTAGAGTTTTCTTTTTTAGATGATATACACTGTGGTGTGGTATATACCAAACCTTACCATCTTCTCGTTTCAACTGGTGAGGTGGTACTACCTCTGCATACCCCTTATCAATAACTTCAGACAGAACAGAAGTATACTTTTGCTGATATTCACGATTTCTTTAAAACTTCCTTTGTAGACCCATGACACGCTGTTCTGCAACACTGCGATTGTTTGGCATGATGACATCAGGAGACTTAAAAGGTAGGTCTATACAATAATGACCCTCTTCAATCTTGATTGTTGTTTCCATTATTTTCATGAACTGTTGGTCATTTCTGGACATGGTAACATCATTGTCTGATAGTTTCTTTTTAAAATCATGATTATATTGAGCAATCAACAGATCCTCCAGCCTGGCAACTGAGATCCTATTGGCAGTGACTACAGGACAGCCAGTCTTTGTCACTATTTCCACCTCTTAGTGGCCCATTTTCGACCCACCCCAATAGGGTCTTGACAGCATAGGGTCCCCCGCCTTGGCTGTTAATAACTTCCCATGGTTCCAGAAGATTTGATGCATTGATATCAACAGTTCAACCTCTGTATTAATACTGGGGATTCTGATACTCTCCAGGTATGGGTAATCCTTCAAGTCATCCTGAGTGAAAATGTTATTTTTACTCACAGGCATTGATTCTTGAGTATACAGCTCTGGTAAATCCACAAAAGTTTGTCCATCTAGGCTTGAAGTTTGAAGACCTCTGAGCATGAACGTGTCTATCGATTTTTCTTGGCCTAAAGTACGGAGCAGTATGGAACTTCTTGTTCCTGTAAGATTCAGCTTTCTCATAAGCTGTTCTGTACAGAAACAAGCTGAACTTCCATGATCCAAAAATGCATAGGTGTTGACAATCTTGCTACCTGACTTTGCCTTAACTTCTACTGGAACGATAGATAGAACACACTCCTTGTTCCCAGCCCCAGTTTGACCATAAACCTGTAAAGTAGCAAGAGCATTTTTTACAGGTAATGGTGACGGTTTACTTTTGGTTTCTATGTGAAGCAAGGTGGGATGCCTTTGATTGCAGACATCAGAGATTAATGGGTTTCTGCAACCTTTACTTGTCCAATCTTCAAGCACCCAAAACAGGATCCATTTTCTTTTAATCTGCTCAGTTTTTCTCTGTGTGTCATGTTCTTTAGACGAGAACAACTTTCCAATGAATGGCAGCTTTCACAGACAATACACATTTTACTGTTGTCTTTTGGTTGAGCAGGACTAAAACAGGTAGTTTGTACTTCAGATGGACACAACTCTGAAACAGTATGAACAGCTGCAACAGTTGCAAGAACTTTACTGGTAGATTTAGGCTTAGCTTTGACACGAAATTGAGATGATACCTGTCCACTGTGTAGATCTCCAAACAATGGATCAGAAAGAATCTTTACCTGATGCTCAATAAATCTTACCAAATCAGAAAACATGGCCCTGTTGCCGCGACGCTCCTGTAGCTCACAGGCAGCAGCTCTCCACTTTTCTCGAAACTTGTAAGGCAGCTTCATCGCAATAAGTCGAAGGTTAGATGGAACATTCATTTTGTCCATATGCTGTAAATCTTCCATTACATTACAACAGCTTCTCAGAAATATTGAAAGACTCCAAAGCATCAACGTCTTCGAACTTTATCAGTTCATTTATCTGACTTTATCAGTGGAGAAGGCCAGCTCATGACCTTCTCCATATATGCTGCTATTGCTTTAATTTCACTACCAAAATGTTCTTTGAGCAAATTCTTTGCTCGATCATATCCTTGATCAGCTCTCATATTGTGACAACTACAGACTAACTCTCTTGGCCGTCCTCTTATATATTGCTCTAGATAGTAAAGACATTCTTGCTTGTCACCCATTTTCTTTTCAATGGCTTGTTCAAAAGCTCCAATAAAAGAGCCATACTGCAATGGATCGCCTTCAAACTCCAATATCCTTCGAGGTGGAAGAGAAACCAGAGCTTGCTGTTGAAGCACTTGAGCAGTAATGTTGTTTTGCTGCTGTACAACTTCATACAAGGTAGGACTCGGTGTAGAAACGTGAGTGGTAATTTGAGGAGGTAACAAATGTTGTGTATGAATGTTATGTTCAGACCTGTAGGAACCTAAATTTGGCTGCTTTTCAAATGCAAGTTTACTGTGTCTTGAAGCTGGTGCTTGAGTTTGCATGCTTAATCTCTCCTTTGGACGTACAATCAAATTGTCACGTTGAGAACTAACATCTCTTTGTTGTAAGTGTGGCCAAGGGCATCAGGTACTGGAAAGACTGCACGAAGCTCCAATAATTCTATCAATATTCGACTACGCCACCCGGTATATACCGGGAACTACCAGCCCCAGAACAGGGGGCGCACAAGTTCGTTACCTAAAATGGGTAAGCAGAGAGACATAGGCCAGGGAGTACCAAGGATGCGGCTGCTTTATTCAGATACAAAAGTTTAAAACCATCAATACATTAATATCGAAGGCACAATATTCATTTCAACAAAAAAAGAAAAAAACACTTTAGAAATCTCCAATACAGAAAAAGATATAAATACAAAAAAAAAACACAACAAATACTGAAGAAAGCTTAAGAGAGGGAGATGGCCTGCTGTGACCCTCAATTTACACACCACGCTTAATACCCACACACACACACACACACACACAGGTGAGGTCAATTCAAAGAAGCACGGCACTCAGGTGAACACCTTTAGACAGCAGCTAAACCCCTCCTCTATACACTTCCCCCACCACTCCAATTACAAAAGAAAACAAAAACAAACACCAAACACTAATTAGCTGGTACTAACCAGCCCCAAATAAAGAAAAACAGTCAACAGTCACAGACATGCAAAAAAACAAATACACAATAGACAATATTCAAATCAACCTTGTAACTCAAAATGAGTTCAAACCTCCAAAATTAATTTACATTACATACAATCCCAAAAACAAATAAACACAAAACAAGAAATGGCAATTATAATTCGCAGCAAAACAAGAAACGGAATAACAAAATAAAACAAACTAGGGCCACGATCGCCCGCCCAACCAGACCAGACACGGTCACCTACTTTTACTCTCACTCCACGGCGAGCAATCGTCCGAGCCCTCTGTTCGACACACAAGATTCATTCCACAGAAGACAAGGACCGAAATGAGCCCAGGCAAGGCAACAGTGCATTACAATAACAGACGCGCATCTCATCCCCTAGTACCAATGAAACCCTTGATCGCGTCACTCAACCGGGAGATGTTCACCCCGTAGTAATATACACGGTCGCTGACCAGAACACGCAGTTTGTTCGCTGACGAGCTCCAAACCAGGGTCAGCCTATGCACAGCAGCACAACGCAGAGATGGCGTTCCAGATACAATCCCATTCATAAATGGTAACTTCCGTAAAGGGGCGGTACGGGTGACAACGCATCCCAAGTGACAAAAACCTCCCCATTTTATACCATGACACCAGACTGCTGATAGGTTCCATGTTTTTGTTACATGACACTGGCCAATGACCAACCCGGGTACACTTCACCCTGCTACATAAGGACACCTTTGGGTTAGAGCATTTATTTGATATTTGATTCCAGCACAGATAATTTTGCAGTAGCCGCAGCTAATTTTGATTCCATTTGTAATTGTTCCTTTTCTCTCCGCAGTTTCTCCTTTTCTCTTTGGAGATCTTCCTCTTTGGCCTCAAGAACATGCAATTTCTTTAACGCTGCTACAGATTGCAAAAGGGCTTTCTTTTCTGCTTTAGCTTTGAGACGAGCAGATGCAGTGCTTGTAGCCTTTGAAGAACCAGATGAGGAGTGGGTTTTAAAGCATGATCCTATTTAAGGAGCTATTTAACCATGTTTCTTGGATACAAATAATGTCTGGTGTTTTTCCCATTTATGTGTTTTTTAAATTCTTGCCCAATTGCTATTAAGGCCCTGGAATTCCAATGCAATAGTAGGAAAGACATTATAGAATTATGTATTGTTACTCTTGAGTCATGTCCAAAGCAACAGTTCCTTCTTTCGCTTTTAAAATCTCATGGACTTCTTCAGATTAAATTCCTGTTAACTTTAGGAATTATCCTACAATTATCTTTAACTTGTCTAACTTCCTTTCTACTTGTTCTGTACCATTTACCACTGCACAAATAAATGCCACAAAATAAATTTTGTTCATCACAAACAGAACATCTGATTCATTTCTTGCAGGATTTACATTATTCTGGATGGAAGATTCCACGTTGATTCCTTGCAGATTTATTCTCTTTGTTTCTGCTTTGCCTTTTATCTTACGGGTAGCTTCTGCATATGTTATATTTTGCACTGTCTTTATTTTTTGTATTTCCAGAGCTTCTTGTTATATGGGGCATCCTGCATAGGCAGCGCTATGGTCTCCCCCACAGTTACATTTACATTTATGCATTTGGCAGACGCTTTTATCCAAAGCGACTTACAGTACACTTATTACAGGGACAACCCCCCCGGAGCAACCTGGAGTTAAGTGCCTTGCTCAAGGGCACAATGGTGGTGGCTGTGTGGTTCGAACCAGCAACCTTCTGATTAGCAGCCCTGTGCTCTAGCCACTACGCCACCACCACTCTCACAGTTACAACATTTAGTCTCTGTTCCTTCCTCACACTTGCCATACTCATGTTCTCCTCCGCATTTTGCACAGCGTATTTTCCCTTTACAGGTAGTTGCAGTTTGGCCCATGCGTTGGCATTTAAAACATCTCAAAGGAGGGGGTATATACTCGTACTGAAAAGCTTATAAATCCTAGCTTCACTTTTGTTGCTAGGGTTTTTCCTCCAAATTGCATCAACATGCTCATGCTGTCACACCTTGTATTGTCTCTCCACGTCTGCGATCTTCTAGCAGAAATGACTGTGCCACCATCCAAACTTCCTTCGTCATCCATGCTTACATTAAGAGGTACTCCTGAAATGACCCCTCTAGTTTTATTGCCTATTTCTGTGCATACTACCTTTCCTCCTGCAAGTGTTTTCAATTTAAGAATCTTTTGTTTCTGCTTCTCGTCCTTGCATTTGATCATTATTCTTCCGTTACTGAGACAGGATACAGCTTTCACTATTCCTATCTCTTTCTCAATTGTTTTGATAGTTTAACAGGATGCTTTTGTTGTTCTGATTGTATAGCAAAAGTAACAATCACTTTGATTTTTCTGTCTACCATCTCCTTACTCGTTTCATTTCTTATATTTCTCAATTTGTTAATTATTTCCTCACAATCAGATCCATCCCCCATGCTGCTTTCCTTTTTCCTTTTGGTGTAACTTACTTCCTGATAATCCATCTCTTGATTATTGTCACCATCCGAAATATCTCCCCATGCCATTCTCCTGACCTCAATCTTTCCATGAAAAACTTAGTTGCTCACTGATTCCCACCGTCGCCAACTTACGCTCCAGAGCTGGTCTGTAGCCTCAGGGTCATAATTTCTAAAGTGATCAATTGTAATTGACGAAGAGCAGGGCTGGACTGGTAATCTGGCATACCGGGCATTTTCTCGGTGGACCGACAGAATTTTGGGCCAATCAGGTTGGACTGGCCATCGGGAGAACCGAGCAGGCCGCTGTGTCGGCCGCGATAAGCTAAAATGAGCCGCCGTGTTAGCAAACTCTCCCCCCAACAACTTTTGGGCCAGTTGCTATGTAAAATTACAGGCCAATTTCTCTTCCCAGTCCAGCCCTGACAAGGAGCACATGGATATTGTAGAAGTTAATCAAGGTAAGTTTGCAGTTTGGATTTCAATAATCATCCCACTGAATGTTAGATAATCCCGAAAATGGTTTGCAACAGGAGGAAAAGCTGTACGAGGAAACAGTTGTCAGCCTGGCTTCACTGAAGAGCTGTTTTAACAGGTAAGAGAATAGACAACATTAGCTGAGTAAAAAAATATTTGTAATGTTTTTATTTTTAATGAAGATATTTTGCAACATGCAGTGTAACTTTTTACAAGTCTTATAAAATCACTGTGTTTCAGATTTTTTATATATTTTTAATATTAATAGAAAAGTTGACCCAAAAATTTAAATTCTGTCATCATATACTCAGCCTTATGTCCTTCCAAATCCATGTGACTTTCTTTTGCATAACCCCCAAAAAGGTATTTTGTATTTCATATAAAGAAAGTTAATTGTGCGCAAAATAGCTTGTTTTGGTCACCATCAACTTTCATTATATGGACAAAAACATTCTTTAAAATGTCATCTTTTGTGTTCCACAGAAAAAGTCATACAGGTTTGGAAGGACATGAGGTTGAGTAAATAGCTGTGCGTACTGTCTACATAAGTTGGGGTATAAAGTTCACACACAAGGGCTTAGTATCTACTAGTTAGTTTGTTACTATGTCAGTGCTTAATTTGGTTGCTCCACCTGTTCTTAAGGCAAGTCTTAACTAGTAAGACAGAAACTCTCCGTAAAGTGATGCGTAGTCACATAATATGACGTTTACTTCCATTGATCCAATAATTGGCCTTCATATTTGTACACAGTATTAAAAAATCCATGAACTTCAATTTGATATTGTTACGGTTGATGATCAAACCTTGTTTGCTCATGTAACTGTCACTGCAGACGTCACAAGAGCAGCTCTCTTGAGACATATTTTGATAATTAAAATTGTATACTTTTATATTTGACATTCATATGTTTTTGAAGCCTGAAAAGGAAATCATATCCTTATTTTATTATATGACCAAAGCTAAATCTGTATAAATGACTTTGAGTTTGTATGGTAATTAATCGTCATATTCATGAAACACCTAAAACAGGCAATTAATTATCATAATCACAATTATTTGTTTGACAATTAATTGTCTGCCAAATTTCACAATCGTGACACCTAATTTTCATTATTAGGTTCCTACCTTGTGAATTGTTTTTGTTAAAAATGTGTATGAAATTTCAAACTGTGACAATAGCTTGTATCATTATTAAAAATGCGATTTCATGACGTCGTATAAATGGATAAAATGTGAAATTTGTACATTTTTAAAAAGCTAAAATTATATTAAAATTATAAAGGAAAATATATATATATAAAAAATAGCAATATACTATATTACGTGAATGTATATGAAGTGTCCCTCTCAGTTTGCTTAATATATTTTGTTAGTTATATTATGCTTACATGTTGTCAAAACTGGCAAGTAAAAACAAAAATGTATTGGCCAATGACGCTTCTTTCTCCAACATGGGCGTAGATGGTTGAAAGTGTATACTTAAATGTACTAAAACTGCAAAATGCTGCATTTTAAATACTATTATTACATGTGGATTAATGCAGACAGCACAAAATCTACTGATAAAACTAAAATTGCCAATCAGAATTGAGTAATTACAATGATTCGTATTTTGAGTGTTCAAATGAGAAATGGGGGGTTCGGTTCGCTGGGGTTGCAGCCTTTTTTGTCCTTTGCTGATCACATGCCTGTGTGTTGAAACTTGACACCGGTCGACGCATCCTGAAAACTGCACTGTTTCATGCTGAAGAGATGCTTAAAAGTAAGGTTTTTCTCTTTCGTAAATGTCAGCATCATAATTTATATCGAAATGACTGATGCCTGTCAGGCAAAATATGAGCTCATTGATGTCATTGATGTCATTGATATTTAGTAGTGCGTAAATTGTGAATTAGTGCCCATTTACTCCACAACAAGGCTGAGTTTAATCTTTTAAACTGATCTTTAGTTTAAACTGGTCTTTATATCAAACTTTTCTTTTTTTCTTTATTTTTGCAGTACAAGCTTGCCCAGAGTTTTCCTAAGCCGCTTGGATTGTGATGCAGCACGTTTCCTTGGGAATGAATTGGAGCCTGATGTTAGTGCAGCTTTCTGCAATGCACTTTGAGTATGAAGACGTGATTGATGAATGGTTCTAGGTTGAACATGTGTGCCTCAAGTTCCTTGAATGCAGAACCACCATGGATTTCCAGAACCTTCTCAGCTGTCTTGCAGACTTTCAGGACACTGTCTGACGGTCTTATAAATCCACCTCAGGACTTCATGTCGATCAGTCTGTTCATCTTGGAAAGAGCTCTCGACATGAGTGCTGATAAACAGGTAGTGCACAGAATCATCTTCATAGTTGTTTTAAATGCAAAGCCTGACATGTACCCCACCACAGCCTCTTTGAACATGGACAAGCTGGGAAGAGATACAGTGATGTTTTTCTCTGTCTTCTGTTTCAGGCTGAACATCACTGCCTGAAATGAAAGCATATCAGAAGTTGTCCAGTGCCACTGTGCTATCCAGTGGAGAACAGCTGCCACTAGCTCTGATGGCATGTCTTGCTACCATTCTTTTGAAAGCTAAATTGCCTTGATGTGGGATTGTTGTTAAATCCAATAGCAGATTTGTCAACACATATATGCAAATGTTTATTGTATTGTTCAGTTTAAGTACATTTTTGTGTGTACTTGGAAGCTTTTGTTATTGAACAAATAAATATGTATGATTTCCTTGAGTGAGCATATGTCAATAAACCTATTTCTGATAATGATAACAATCTGCAGATGTCGCTATTAGATACTTTTTCTTTAAAAAGGGGTATTAATACACTTTGGTGTTGTATTTTTACTGTTGATTATTAAAGATTATGATCGTTATGCCCACTCTACATGGGGATAATGACTAATTTGTGCTTCATAGGTACATAGTCTGTATAAATTACAACCTGTGGGCACTTTTGCAACATCCTTAAGTGAGTGTTGTTTCACGGTTAAATGCCGCACATGCCGCGAAATCCTCTGTTGGTAGGGAATAGTAAAATGGCCTCCAGAACACTTACGGTAGCTTTGCCTACTGCTGGAAGTTTAGAATTCTATGAGCAATCCAGTTATATGTATTGATCAGTGCAAATAACTAATGTAGATTCGTGCCCTCATTCCCCACCATTATATGTAGGGTATTACATATATAATTTAGAGATGTGGACTCAATCAGTTAAAATGGGTATTTTGCAAGCATTTTACCACCATTGTATGTAGGGTAATTTGCACGCATGCTAAATTTAGGAGGAAATTTAAGGTCTCAAATATGTGAGCTATGAACTAAATTAAACTGTCCTTATTAGGTAATGAAATGTATAATGGAATTAGTCACGTTCGACAATCATTATAAATTAGATAAATAAAAAATAACTAGATTATTTGTCTTAATAGATTCTCCACCATTGAAATCGTAATACAACGTATAGCTGTATCAGCACACAATTTCTAAATGAATTATGATTAACTTATTGGAGTGATATTATTCTCATGGCTTATTGAAAATAATATCACATGTATTTAGGTACAGCTTAGAAGCTAAATCTTTCAGAAACGGGGATTAAATTATTTATCAAAATATACCACAGTCAGGTCATCTTTGAACACAGACAAACTTTATTACTATTCTAAACATAAATCTAATCTAACACATATATACATGAGACAGGTTGGTGAGTAGTGACAGAATGTGAAATAACTGATCAGTCCAGTGAAAATTGGAGTCTATCGTTAATGCCTTAAATACCATTTCATCCTTCTTTGAGTCTATATCGATTTGCTATCGGATTACCCAAAATATTGAATCAATTCTCCAGCACTTTGAGCACAATATTGGAGGTATTACTTGCGTGTCCTTGAGTCTTTTATGTTGCTCTGTTCTTGGTCCAAAGTTTGTTCCGTCGATGTTTTGATCTCTGTGTGATCTAATTTATTGTCTGTGTGACTGATGATTTTAGCTGTGAATTGAGCCCTTTTCTCTCCTTTTCAGGATGTCAAGTCTCCCTTGGATCTCACATGGCATGAGTTTGGTTCTGACGAGACGAAGTGCAGGGGTCGGAAGAGCAAACACGGAGGAAGAGAGCAAAAGAGAAACTTCTTCCTGTTTGTAACTATTTGAACTGAGATTGGTCGTATCCCCCAAAGGTGTCCTGCGCCAATCAGAAGTGTCTTTTCAGAGTCACATGGTCAACTGGGCTGTATTTTCCGACAGTTGAGTTATGGTCCTTTGTTTCAGACTCTTAAACATTTCCCGCTTAAAAATACTGCATATTTAATCATGAACTTTATATCTTGCAAATGGTACAAGAGACATGAAATTCATTCTCATCAGATTTTTCTTCATACTCAAATGTTTACATACTAAAAATGTGTTTTTATGGATGTTATACGTGTAGGTAATAAAACATGAAAATCTCTGGTTACAAAATCATATTGGTTTTACACATCATTGCATTTTGTCAAGTTAAACCTTATAGTTACAATTTTTAGTAGAATGAGATAAATCATACAGAATTAAAGATTATATTTATCAATTATAGGTGATTGCACATCGCTACACACATTTTAAAGAGTTCCATCTGTCTATTATTATTAATTTGTCATGTACAAATGTTACCACAGTGATTTTCAGCATTATCTAGCAAGGCTATATTATACATGTCTTAGAGTTGTGCAAATCTGATGGTACACTTGCACAGAAGAAAAGTCTGCTTAAACTGGGTGGGGGTTCTTGTGAAGGCTGGTGATTTACGATGTTGAAACTTTCCAAACTAAAAGGCTGTTTTTTCGGAAAATGGAGCGCATGTGGAAAAATACAAAATTAGAAGTATTTGTTGGTGCATGGAAGGATAGTGTCTGTAGATACAGACAGGCTCTAAAAGCTGCCAGGTCAGCATATTTTAGTAAACTCATAGAAAATAACCACAACAATCCTAGATGTTTATTCAGTACTGTGGCTAAATTGGTTATGAATAAAGCCTCAACAGAACCAGATATTACGTCGCAGCACAAGAGTAATGACTTACTCTTGAGTGAATTTCTTTACAGATAAAATTGAGATAATCAGAAATAAAATTGGAATTACGCAATCATCTGTCATAGCACCTCAGAAAACAGTGTCTAATAATTTTAAAATCGTCCCCCGGCAGATGGCCGCGGCTGCTCCGTTGGGGTGGACGGTAGTGGCAAGAACTCTACTACGGCGTATCCCTCTTCCTTCCCAGGTTTCGGCACCAATGTAAAGAAGTTCGCCCTCACGGGCAAGGAAGAGGCGAGAAACCGGCTTGACATATAAATAATATTTTAATGGTAAACTCAAAAGACAAACACATAAGACGACGGACATGTCCGTAAGGATCACTCTCTCTCCCGCACCTCACTCTGCGATCGGCCTTTATCCATCTCGGTGGCTTGATTAGCCTAATACAGGACCGGGCGTGTTGAGTCACGACCCGGCCCCACCCTCCACCGTGCCACAGGCAATTATCAAACCACTTATTAAGAAGCCACAACTTGATCATGGAGAACTGGCTAATTATAGACCAATTTCAAATCTCCTGTTTATGTCAAAAATACTAGAAAAGGTAGTATCCTCCCTAATATGTTCATTTCTACAGAGAAAAAGTATATACAAAGAATTTCAGTCAGGATCTTAGTGCTGCATTCGACACGATAGATCACGAAATTCTCTTGAATATGCTAGAGAATTATGTTGGCATTTGTGTAGTTGCATTAGCATGGTTTAGGTCATATTTAGCAGATCGCTCCCACTTTGTCTATGTAAATGAGGAATTGTCAAACTGTAAGCCCGTTTATCGGTCCAATGGAGGTCTCCAATAATACGGGTGAAGGTCTCTGCATACTACTGTCTTTCTTTTACGCAACACAACAAGATTAAATGAAATATATTTTCTCTTATGTATTACCTCGTTATTTCATCTGACTCCATAAATAAAAAAGGTTTTAATGATATCTGAACATCATTAAAAGTGAGCGAATATTTGATTATTCTTTTTAACTCCTTTAATTATATTTTACCTGTTCAGATTAGGAAACTATGTCACTTTGAGGTCCTCGCGGTTTTTTTTTCTACACTGCTGGTCTCACGATCACAAGCGACCAGTATTGGATCATCAAACAGAGGTAATTGCTATATACCTGAGATCGGTCACATTCACGTATACACAATCAAAGATACTTAAGTATAGCCCCCATGGAATTGCATACACTTGAAATTAACTTAACGTTTTCTTCAGTAGAGGTCACGGCCACTATTACAGATGTAAGTTGACCAACATAACTTCTCTTATAATAGCTTTGGATTGGCCGTGCGTGGTTTCCCGCGTACACTTATCTGGAGAAACATCAAATTAAAACAGAGGTAAGACACACCCGAATATAGATTGGTCAAGCAGCATTTAGCTGTTCTAAACGGAAATACACTTTCTGTCTTTGCAAACCAAATGTAAATGTAAATGTAAGTACACTTGAACTGATGCCAAATATTAGTCGTCACTAATCTGACGCAGACTTGCGGTAACATACGAATCGCTCAGTCTGTTTGGGAAAACAATTTCAGAGTCAGTCAGAATAAAATCAAATGTTTACAATTTATTGACCAGGTAATAGAACAATAATTCAAAATCCAATTCATAAGGCAAAATCATCGACCAATCAATATAATCACAACAATTCGGAAATTGAGGAATTTGTAGAAATATTACTTGGCAATGAAAAACTACACACAGCAATCATGTGGGAAGTCTACCTACAGACTCCCAGAACCTTTTGCCCATTCTCCTTATAAACCCAGATAATTCAATAAGCTAACCAAATGGTGGTGTCTGTCCTTCTAATTAGATTTGGGTCCCCTATTGAGGGGTTCACTACATTTACATATAGTAGGTATGGAGGATCTGGGGGAGGGCACACCTTTAAGGGGCACACCACATCTCTCATATTCTATAACTTCTTCTAGCTTTTCATTATGGCTGGGAGGATGAGACCAGTTTACCAGGCACACTGAGACACTTAAAATGATACCAAACATGTATTGTTACTTTTTTGTACACACTTGACATTGTATAAGTTTTTAGTGAGTTCTAAGTGAGGAGGAGAGGGGGGAGTAGGGGGAGGTAATCAGACGGTAGAACGGAGGTGTGAGCTACCCTGCTGGCTGCGTCTTGGATGTTGCTGTTACATGTGCAAGAGACAGTTCAAATGTTGATTCTCATGAGAGCCTTTTGTTCTCCTGATCCCAGACTCGCTGGCACCTTACAAAACCAAACAAAATTAAAATATGGAGTGCCACAGGGATCAGTTTTAGGGCCTCTGCTTTTCTCTATGTGTATGCTTTCCCTGGGAGATATTATCAGGAATCATGGAATAAGTTTCCACTGCTATGCCGACGATACACAACTATATATTTCTTCAAAACCTGATGAGATTTCACAATTCTCGAAATTAGCAGAGGGTATCAATGAAATAAAAGATTGGATGGCCAGAAATTTCCTTCTACTAAATTCTGACAAAACAGAGATACTAATTATTGGACCAAAAAACTCTAAAAATAAGCCACTACAATATAATTGACTCTCGATGGATGTACTGTTACATCATCTTCAACAGCGAAGATTATTATAAAGCATTACTGGGAGGATGTCCAGCAAGATCAACTTCAACTTCAATTGGTTCAAAATGCAGCAGCCAGAGTGCTAACGAGAACCAAGAAATATAATCATATTAGCCCCATTTTATCATCGTTACATTGGCTACCTGTTAAATTCCATATTCATTTAAAAATTCTGTTAACTACGTACAAAGCTTTGAATGGTCTGGCTCCACAGTACTTAAAGTAAATTCTGGCCTGTTAATATATTCCTAGAATATCAAAATCCACAAAAGGAGGTAGATCCTTTTCATATTTGGCTCCTAAACTATTGAATAGTCTCCCTAATACTGTTCGAGATGCAGACACACTCCCTCAGTTTTAGTCTAGACCTAAAGACTCATCTATTTAACCAGGCGTACACCTAATTTATCCTCCAACCTACAATTAGGCTGCTATAGATGGGTCTGCCGGAACCAGAAACCAGAAACACTGATTATGATTTATAACTCTGCAATAAATTGAATAGCATCTATGCTAATATTATTTTATTTGTTTCCATGTCTCAACCTCGGGACTCCTATCCTGAGGTCACCAGAACCAGCTGGATCCAGCACCATTCCTGCTTCGTGTTGGACTCCACTGCTACGTGTCGCTGAATGATGACGACTAAATGCAGCCGGTGCCAGCCAAACATCACTTCAGTGTATTATGATGGACTTCAGAGGATTAACTGATGCCAAGTCCAACCATGGGAACATGGGATACTTCATATGCCATTGTCTGAACCTTGGATTTAGGTTGGACCACACCGAACATCACCGAAATTACCGGCCAGGTTGAACTGCGTTTCACATCCCTGATCTCTGCCTGCATCACCTCAGTCTGTTGATGGACTACAACCTTGAAATGGAATGCATAGACTAACAATTGCCAACAAAGGCCTTCATCAGCCAAATAACAAGGACAAATGCATCTATGTGAACTTTTGCAGTTAATCCAGGATGGACTTCAAAGACATTGGTCATGTTTAAACACTGACCCTTAACACTTACTTAGCTTAATAATTTTAAACCATGACTTTAACTATACATAAGTAATATTTATATTATATTCATGATGTTAGTCAGAGGGGAACTGGCCCCCACAGTGAGTCTGGTTTCTCCCAAGGTTATATTTCTCCATTAATCAATATCTTATGAAGTTTTGTGTTCCTTGCCACAGTCGCTTTCAGCTTGCTCACTGGGGTTATTAATACAATTATTATTTAATTACTTATTTTTAAACACGATTAACAATCGTATTTTATCTAATTACACAATGATGATTCATCGACATTATAGACATTATAGTTTTATCGTCTGTTAATGCCTGATCTTCTGTAAAGCTGCTTTGAATGTTGTTAAAGGTGCTATACAAATAAAATTGACTTGACTTTATGTATGTAACCAGTACATCAAATTCTGAATACCAATGGACCTATGGAACTAGATTTGGCTAGGGAGGTAGAAGTGTGTGTCAGAAACTAATGAGACTACTGTTTATAAATATATTATATATTTATAAATGTTATATATATGCAAGTGTGGCAGCGGGGGCATGGTCAAGTGCAAGTCCAGAGAGAGAGAAGCGGTAAGGGCACTTACACCTGAGCGAAATTATGACTAACACTTGTCTCTAATTCCAGTGAGCATGGGGAGAGTGAATGAAACCACCCTCGCCACCAGCAGAAGGGAGGGAGAGAACGAGTCGTGTTGGCTTCTGTCGATATTGTGTATTCTGCTGAGTTTTTGCCGAAATGAATGAATAAAAATTAGTGCAAACACAAATCAACCAATTTGTAAAGTAAACACATTTTGAAGTTCTTTGTCCTGCATCACTCATAAAGTCTTTGTTCCATTTTCCTTTTTGGAAACTTAATAAAGATCAGTCATCGAAAACTCTCAACCGTCATTTGATATCCTACCAATCTGTTGGTTATGGAAAATCAGATTAGTTGTTTTTAGCATGCTTCATTCAAGGTTTCTCCATGGGGTTGACTCGTCATCAATGAATACAGCTCAGAACACAGCTCAATCCAATTGAAGGGAAAAATAAATAGACCTGACCTGTTTATAAAAAACAGAGTCAATCAGATAAAAATGTTCATAATCCATGACATTTACATCAGGGTGTGACACATTTTACCTTACTTAAACATTGAATGTATACTTGTTACATTGCTTATCATATTATATTGTACAACATATCCGGTTAAGTTCTTAATGTGTTTAAAATATTTAAATATACAAATATAATTCAAGTGATATTTTACCAAAATTACTTTGAATGTATCAAAGATAAAAGAAAAGAACATAAAACATCCATTTTACAAATAAGCAAATCATCATGGTTACTGATGTAACCGCCGTTCCCTGATGAAGGGAACGAGACGTGTCACATGTAGTTACACAAGGGGTATTTCTTGAGAGCCTTACATACCTCTGAACTTGAGAAAAGGCCAATGAGAAATTGGCAGACAGAATTTGCATGTCCCGGGTGGAAGGGAAGTGGGTGTGCGTCTGTCAGTCAGGTTTTTGCACTGAGGAGCCGAGAATAAGTTATGGCCATTTACAGTGGTAGGTCTAGTGTCGTGGAAAGAGAGACACAAAATCTCATTCCCTCCATCAGGGAATGGAGGTTACAACAGTAACCATGACATTCCCCTTCTGTCACTCACTCAACGCTGTCTCGAATGTAGTCACACAAGGGGTGCCATTTAAAAAAGCCATGCACTAGACCATGTTACATGAACTGCCAACACAGGTGCAAGCAAGCTACTGCATGCTAGAAGCAACTGTATCGGCCGCACGTAACCCTCCCCAACGCCCCCAGAAAAAGGTGTCATATAAAGACCTTAGGTTCCCAGAACCCCTAAGGGGGGAACAGGCAACATGACTATCATGGGAGCAAGCCGGCCAGCCGTGGCCTTTTCTCTCTCTATGTTTCTTGTCATAGAGCATAAAGCGGCTGGGGCTATCTTAACGCTATGAAATGCATTGGGGAAGGTGATCTTTTCCGTTCCTATTCTTCCAGGTGGAAAAGACCCTGCGGAGACCACATCCTAACCAGACTGGGGGGAGGTTACATGTGGCCAATACGTCACATGGGTTGTCAAGCCACACGTGGAAGTGGCGCAGTAGTAGGTCCTACCTGTTGAGGGAGGAGCTCTACAAACACAGCGACCGGGGCAGAGGGCCTGCCCAAGGGAGACACGGGTCCATTGACAGGGGAAAATACATCACAGAGAGTTACCTGAAGAGGGAATTAGGCCTGTGGAGCCCTACCGCAGTACAGAGCACTTGATGCTCGTAGTGGGTCTGGACGCAAATTCCTCCACTGAATTCGCAGGCCAGAAGGCTAGGGAGGAAGATCATCCAGGAAGCAAGAGCTTAGTGGCTAACCTGGGAAAGAGAGTGTACTGGACCACTTTGGTGAAGGGTGCTAGGTGCAACGTATTACCAAGTTCTACCGGCTCGGAACTGACAAAACACAGGACGAGACTGACTCAACGCTGAGATTGTAGAATCTAACAAAGGTATTGGGTATTGCCCAGCCCGCTGCTCTGCAGATGTCTGCTAGGGAGGTGCTATTGGCCAGTGCCTACGAGGATGGCACACTTCTCGTCGAGTGTGCTCGAACCCACAATGGGGCGGGCACGGCCTGGGTCTGGTAGGCCAGGGTGATAGCGTCAACGACCCAGTGAGCTAACCTCTGTTTGGAGATGTCATTCCCTTTCTGCCGTCCGCCGAAGCAGACAAAGAGCTGCTCAGAACATCTTAAACTCTGCCAGTCCAAATAGATACAAAAAGCACGTACCGGACACAGAGATGAAATGGCTGGGTCTGCCTCCTCCTGGGGCAGAGCTTGCAGATTCACGACCTGGTCCCTGAAGGGGGTCGTAGGAACCTTGGGCACGTAGCCCGGTCGCGGTCTTACGTGTGTATGGCCGGACTGAACTCCAGGCAAGTATCGCTGACAGAGAACGCATGCAGGTTCCCAACACTCTTGATGGAAGATAGCACTATCAGGAGGGCCGACTTCAAGGAGAGGGCCTTGAGCTCACCTGAGTCAAGCGGCTCGAAGGGGGGTCTCTGAAGGCCAGAGAGGACCACTGAGAGATCCCAGGAGGGGAACAGGCTTGTTCGGGGAGGATTCAGCCTCTGGGCACATCCAAGGAACCTGATAATCAAGTTGTGCTTACCCAAGGACTTGCCATCCACTGCGTCGTGGTGGGCCACGATAGCGGCTACATACACCTTCAAGGTGGAGGGGGACAGCCTCCCCTCCAACCTCTCTTGCAGGAATGAAATCACTGAACGAACTGCGCATTTCTGTGGGTCTTCAGACCAGGAAAACATCAATTTGCCGACAAGCACCACTTTAGGGCATAAAGCTGCCTGGTAGCGGGAGCTCTGGCTTGGTTGATCGTGTCTACAACCGCAGGTGGTAGGTCACTCAGATCTTACTCATCCCATCCAGCGGCCAGATGTGGAGGTTCCAGAGGTCTGGGCGCGGATGCCAGATGGTGCCCCGTCCCTGGGAAAGAAGGTCCTTCCTCAGGGGAATCTGCCAGGAGGTGTTATCACGAAGAGCGTGAGATTCAAGAACCAAGTCCGAGTGGGCCAGAAATGAGCTACTAAGGTGACTTGTGGCAGCGAGTCGCTGCTGACTCCAAAGGAGGAGATGGCTGGCGAGTTGTGACATATGATGAGAGTGCATGCTGCCTTGCCAATTTATGTACGCTATCGTTGCAGTGCTGTCTGAACGGATCAAGACATGCTTGCCCAGAATTAGCATGAGAAACCTCCACAGGGCAAGGAATACAGTCAGCATCTCAAGGCAGTTGATGTGCCAACGCAGCCGGGGCCCTGCCTAGGAGCCAGCGGCTACGTGCCCGTTGCACACAGTGCCCCAACCCAGTTGAGAGGCGTCTGTGGTGACCACGACATGTCTGGACACCTGCTGCAGGGGGACTTCACTCCAGAGATCTGTCCAAGGGTTGAAAGTCTGACGGCAGGGAGGGGTGATTAACACACTGTATGTGCCACGGCGCCATGCCCATCTCAAGACTAGAGTCTGAAGCCAGTGCTGAAGAGGTCTCATACGCATTAACCCGAGCGGCACGACCGTGGCCGAGGATGCCATATGCTCCAGGATCCTGTGGAACTGTTTTAGAGGAATCGCTGTGCCGGGCTCTAAGAGAGCAAGGCACCATAGCACCGACTGTGTGCGTTCATTCATGAGGTGTGTTGTCATTGAGACTGAGTCTAACTCCATGCCAAAAAAAGAGATGCTCTGAACCGGGGAGAGCTTGCACTTTTCCCAGTTAACCTGAAGCCCTAGACAGCTGAGGTGCCTGAGCACCTGGTCTCTGTGAGCGCATAGTAACTCTCGTGAATGAGCTAGAATGAGCCAGTCGTCGAGGTAATTGAGTATGCGGATGCCCACTTCCCGTAGCAGGGCATGGGCTGCCTCTGCGACCTTGGTGAAGATGCGGACTGGCCATCGAACGCGAACTGTAGGAAGGGTCGATGACGTGGAAGTACGCGTTCTTCAGGTCTACCACTGCGAACCAATCTGATGTCGAACGCAGGTTACAATTTGTTTCTGCATGAGCATTTTGAACGGGAGTTTGCGTAAAGCCCGGTTGAGAACTCGCAAGTCCAAGATTGGCCCCAACCCACCGCTTTTTTTGGGTACAATAAAGTAAGGGCTGTAGAGACCCTTCTTCATCTCAGCTGGAGGGACAGGCTCTATCGCATCCTTGAGTAGCAGAGTTGTAATTTCTGTACGTAAAGTGCTGGCATTTTCGCCACGCATCGAAGTGGAGCTAATAGTGCTGAGACGAGGTGGGCAAATTTAATCGCGTAGCTGAGTCAGATGGTCCTGGTCAATCAGCGTGACGGGTTGGACAGCAAAAGCCATGCGTCCAAGCTCCGTGCGAGGGGCACTAAGGGGACAATCATTTTTGACATACCGGGTGGGGCTTTGCAGCAGGGGGGAGCAGGCAATAACGCGTCGGGAGGCAAAAGTGCTTCCCGAGGCTTGGATGCTGAGAAAAGACTCATTGCACTTATCTTGCTTCGTGCACCCGGCAGGGGGCGGGTTAGACTGAGGAGGTCCTGTCAAAATTAAATCGACAGGTACTATACACATTGGCTTCATGCAAAAACTTAAGTAGCTGCCTTGTTGCCTCACTGCCCTATCAGTCAGTGACTTCACAGGCACCAATTGTGTATGAAAGTACCTCATAAGGAAACTGTTTTCGGGCAGGCTTCAAAAGCACCATAACGTCACGTCTAATGATCTAAAACAAATTCAAGTGAGCTTTAAACAAAACCACGCAAATATTTAGTGACTAAAATGCTTATTTCTCAGTGCAAATTTTGTCAATAGATTAAAAAAATATTAAAAGGACATTTATGAATAAAATTACTTTTTTCAACCACTCCTTCAGATGCCAATTAATTTTTTTACACCAACCCCCGACCTGCCTGCACAGGATTGTGGGATATCATAGGCAATGAAGGATGCATCTATGCTGTCTTCAAATATCTGCCAGATGAAGGTATCTCAGGAGACAGGATGTTTTTCAAACACTGGATTCTGACATGCCTTGATGCCTTCCTACCTTAGAGTTCAGCCTCCGAAGGCAGCATTTTACAGTTTTCCAGCCCTCTCGTTGCTGTGTACATGCTTTGCGTATCTATTTGGACCGCACACAGAGCTCTAGATGTTCTGAGCAGCTCTTTGTGCTCTTTTGTTGTTTCTTTCTGCTTCGGCGGACGGTGGAAAGGGAACGCCATCTCCAAACTGAGGCTGGCCACTGGTTCGTCGACGCCATGTCCTTGGCCTTCCAGACCGCCCCCTTGTGGGTTCGAGCACACTCGATGTGAATTGTGGCATCCTCGTGGGTACTGGCCAACGGCACCTCCCTAGTAGACATCTGCAGAGTAGCGGGCTGGGCAACACCCAATACCTTCGCCAGAAGAGTCGATCTCGTCCTGTGTTTTGTTAGGTCCGAGCCTGTACAACTCGGAAACGCGGCACAACCGACCAGGTGTTCTTCTTGCACACAGTGCCCTTAACCAAGTTGATCCAGTGCACCTTCTATCACAGGTTAGCCACTAAGCGTCACTCCCTGGATGTTCTCCTCCCTAGCCTTCTGGCCTGCAAATTCAGCGGAGCAATTCGTGTCCAGATCCACTACGAGTCACAGGTGCTCTGTACTGGGGTCAAGCTCCACGGGACTATTTCCCTTCTCAGGCAAACTCCCCGTGATGTTTTTCTCGCAGTACGGCCCCCCTGTCAACGGACCCGCGTTTCCCTCTGGCAGCCCTGCTGCCCCGGTCACCATGCTTGTATGGCTCCCCCCTCATTAGGCGGGACCTACCACTGCGCCACTCCCACGTACAGCTTCACAACCCTTGTGGTGTATTTGCCACTTGTTACCTCCTCCTAGATTGGGCAGGATGTGGCCTCCACAGGGTTTTTTCCCCTTGAAAGAATAGGACCGGGAAAGACCACCTTCCCCGATGCATTTCATAGCGTTAAGATAGCCCCAGCTGCTTCACGTCCTATGCGAGGGACATAGTGGGAGAAAAGTCCGCGGCTCCTGGGCTTGCTCCCATGCTAGTCATGTAGCCGTCAATCATCCTTCTATTTACCACCTTCTTAAATGCAGCCACCCTCCCCATCTCCACACACCACTCTGAAAAATAGTGTGCTCCACTTGACTTCCAACCCCTTAAAATTACTTGCCTGCTGATAATGAGACTGGTCAGAACCCAATTTGTAATGTGATTATCACCCAAATTACAGAGCCTGGGACAAACCAAAATTTGAACGTTCAAAACATCACACAAATAATTCTGAACATTTAACCAAAAATCTTGGCTCTTAGCACACCCCCAAAAAACATGCATAGTGTTTCCAACTTCTGATTGGCATCACCAACAGGGGTGTGTGTCTTTAAGACAAACCCTATAGAATCTAGAGGGGGTCCAATAAAATCTATGTAAAATTTAAAATTGCATAAAGCGAACCCTTGCATCTCTAGATACAGACTTGACATTTTTCAGAATCTTAATCCACACTCCATCCTCCAATACCAAATTCAAATCTTGCTCCCATATTCTCTCAATAGAAGTTAAAGCTCCATCCCCCGGACTCTGAGTTAGCAGGGAGTAATACACTGATTCCTTGTGACCCTTTCCAAAAGCAGCCCCTTAGGGGGTGTGCTACTCCCAAAAACAGTACAGAGCATGTGGCGCAGCTGTAAATACCAATAAAACTGAGAACTGGGAATCCCAAAATGATGGCCCAAATTCTCAAAAGATCTCAACACTCCACTCTCATACAGGTCGCCGAGTGTAGTAACCACCCCAGTAATCCACTCTGACCAGCAAAAAAGGAACTTGTTGATACATAATTTAGGGTTCAGTCATATGCTTGAGGCAACATTTAAATAAATGTCAGAATTAAATAGTCTTACCACTCTTGTCCAAATCAGGTGCAAAGGTGAAATAATGGGGTGTGATTTAAATTCTCCAGTTAGTTTTGGTAGATAGGCTTTGCAATGACGAAATAGAGCCAAGAAATTCCTGTTCAATCAAAAACCAGGGAGGGGCTCTTTCAGGTGGAAGTGACCAATGAGCCAAATGCCTTAGACCAAACGCATAACAATAAAACAAAATCTTGGGTTTGTTGAAATGTAGTCTGGGACGCTTACCGTTCCAATTAAAGGACTTCACTATGCTACCAAACTGCTTGAAATAAGAGATGGGGACATCTATAGGGAGTGATTGTAGAAAGTAGTTGAATTTTGGAACACAATTAATTTTAATAACATTAACCTTCCCAATCATCAATAAATGTTACAAAGCTCAAAACAAAATTAACTCTAACTACATCACAGAGATTTGCTGGGAATAAAATGCCCAAATACTTAATGCCCTGTTTGGACCACTGTAAGACGCCCGGCTGGAAGGCTGTTACTGGACAGTACGCTGTCAGAGACAAAGCTTCGGATTTAGACCAATTGACTCTGTATCCTGAGAACCTGTAAATGAATTAATAATTCTGTGGAGGCACGGCATAGATCTAGTAGGGTCAGATACTAACAATAAAATATAATTTGCGTAAAGCAGAGGCTTATGTGCCACACCTCCCGCCATCACTCCTGGAAAATCATCCTCCTTTCTTATTGCGGCTGCTAATAGTTCCAGGGCAAGACAGAAAATAATGGGGAAAGAGGGCAATCCTGCCAGGTGCCCCTATCCAGAATAAAATAATAAAAAATTAAACCCTTTGTTTGTACCGCTGATATCGGGTGTCTATAAAGTAACTTAATCCATCCAATAAAAGTATTCCCGAACTCATACAGTTCCAAAATTGTAAAAAGGTAATCCCATTGTACCATATCAAATGCTTTTTTGGCGTCAAGTGAAATGGCAGCGACCACATTCTGATGATTCACCACTGACCACATGATATTAATTAGATGCCTGATGTTATCAGAAGAGCTATGGCCCCAAATAAACCCAACCTGATCTATATGTATAAGAGATTTCATAACTTTAATAATCGGTTATCAAGAATTTTTGACAACATTTTAACATCTAACTAGATCAGGGAAATTGGACATTAACTCTTATACTCACTTGCATCTTTGTCCTTTTTAAGGATCAGACTGATCCAGGCTTGTGTCATGGTTGATGGAATTTCCATTCTTTAATGATTCCATATAAACTTCTAACAAAAGTGGAGCCAGTTCTGTAGCATAAGATTAAAAAAATTCAGCTGCGACGCAATCTGGCCTTGCCTGTAGGTAAGGATTTAATTACCTTGCCAAGATCCTCCAAGGTTATCTCAGAATCAAGAGAATGTTTTTGCTCAGTCGTCAATTTAGGGAGATCTAATGGTTCCACAAATGTTCTAATATCTTCGTGGAACTATAAAGATCAAGATAGAATTCTTTAAAAGTATTATTAATATCAATGGCTGAGGTAAATACATTCACCTAAAGGATTATTAGGAACACCTGTTCAATTTCTCATTAATGCAATTATCTAATCAACCAATCACATGGCAGTTGCTTCAATGCATTTAGGGGTGTGGTCCTGGTCAAGACAATCTCCTGAACTCCAAACTGAATGTCAGAATGGGAAAGAAAGGTGATTTAAGCAATTTTGAGCGTGGCATGGTTGTTGGTGCCAGACGGGCCGGTCTGAGTATTTCACAATCTGCTCAGTTACTGGGATTTTCATGCACAACCATTTCTAGGGTTTACAAAGAATGGCGTGAAAAGGGAAAAACATCCAGTATGCGGCAGTCCTGTGGGCGAAAATGCCTTGTTGATGCTAGAGGTCAGAGGAGAATGGGCCGACTGATTCAAGCTGATAGAAGAGCAACTTTGACTGAAATAACCACTCGTTACAACCGAGGTATGCAGCAAAGCATTTGTGAAGCCACAACACGCACAACCTTGAGGCGGATGGGCTACAACAGCAGAAGACCCCACCGGGTACCAAAAATTGGACAGTTGAAGACTGGAAAAATGTTGCCTGGTCTGATGAGTCTCGATTTCTGTTGAGACATTCAGATGGTAGAGTCAGAATTTGGCGTAAACATAATGAGAACATGGATCCATCATGCCTTGCTACCACTGTGCAGGCTGGTGGTGGTGGTGTAATGGTGTGGGGGATGTTTTCTTGGCACACTTTAGACCCCTTAGTGCCAATTGGGTATCGTTTAAATGCCACGGCCTACCTGAGCATTGTTTCTGACCATGTCCATCCCTTTATGGCCACCATTTTGCGTTCCTACTTGGACCTCACACAGAGCTTTAGATGTTCTGAGCAGCTCTTTGTCTGCTTTGGCGGACAGCGGAAAGGGAACGCTGTCTCCAAACGGAGGCTTTCCCACTGGGTCGTGGACGCCATTTCATTGGCCTATCACACCCAGGCCGTGCCCCCCCCTTACGGGTCCGAGCACACTCAACAAGGAGTGTTGCGTCCTCGTGGGCACTGGCCAGGGGCACCTCCCTGGCAGACATATGTAGAGTAGTGGGATGGGCAACACCTAATACCTTTGTGAGATTCTACAATCTCTGGGTTAAGCAGTATCGTCCCGTATTTTCTCAGGTCCGAGCCGGTAGAACTCGGTAACACGCTGATGGACTGGCCGGGTGGATTGCTTGCACCTGGCACCCTTTCCCTTGGCCAAGATAAAACTGTGCACTTTCTCTCCGAGGAGATCCCACTCATTCGGATCCCTGGATGATTCCTCCCTAGCCCTTTGGGTCCGCAGTTCAGTGGAGGAACTCGCCGACCCAATCCACTGCGGGTACTTAATCTACCCTGTACTGGAATAGGTGCTCCACAGGTCAGGACTCTTACGTGGACTCACCCTGTGTGTATTTTCCGCAGTACGGTCCCCTTACGAAGTTGACCCGCATCTCCCTTTTGCAGTCCCAACTGCCCTCCAGTCGGCGTTTTGTAGCAACCCCCCCCTCCTTGAGGCTGGATCTACCACTGCGCCACTTTCCACATGTCGCCTAAAAACCCATGTGATGTACTCTTACCTCCCCCTTCCAGGCAGGTGTGGTCTCCGCAGGTTCTTTTCCCCCTGAAAGAATAGGAAACTGGGTAAGACCCCTTTCCCTCGATGTGTGTAAGGGCCCCGGCCATTCTTGCTCTATGCAGAGAAACATAGAGAGAAAAGAGGCCCAGCAAGGCTCTGCCCGTTCCCAGGTTGGCAAGAGTCACCTTTTTCCCCTGTCTAGGGTAACCAGAAGGATTCCGATGACTTTTTTGGGGCACTGGGGAAGGGTACGTGCAGTCTGACACAGCTGGTCACATTTGCACGTAGAATACCTGCCCGCTCCAGTGTCAGGAGTACATTTACACGGCTCAGCACATGGCGTGATTTAAATTGGACCCCTAGTGTCGCTTCTTTGACACAACATCAAAGTGAGCGACAGACGGGGAACGTCTAGGTTACATATGTAACCTTTGTTCCCTGATGGAGGGAACGAGACTGCCACGTCGCTGAGCCGAGCCACTGTTGTGGCCGGACCATTTCTGGCTCCTCAGAAAAATCCTGAATGAACTTGATGTATTTCCCCGCCTTTATAACGTATGTCCGGGGGCGGGGTATGCAAATACTGTCTGCCAACTTCTCATTGGCCTTTTTTCATAGATCAGAGGCATATTTGGCACTCAAGAGAGACCCCTAGTGTTGCTTCTTCGACACAATCAGGGAACGGAGGTTACATCAGGGAATGGAGGTTACATACGTAACCTAGACAATTTCTTTTTCTCTGAATATGGCAGTACCACTCAACTCACCAGGCCATGATCTGAGACTAAGATGTTTCCAATTGAGCAATCCACAACAGATGAAATGACGGACTTAGATATAAAAAAAAAAATCTATTCTAGAATAAGTCTTATGGACTGATGAAATTTTTTTTATAGTCCCTACCATATGGGTTTAAAAGCCTCCAAATATCTGTAAGACCAAGATTTTTACACATTCTGTGAAGTGTCAATGTTGCTCTAGGGGGCTTACACTTTTGCTTTACTATGATAAAGGACTGAGTCCATCAAAAGATTAAAGTCTCCTCCCAATATTATATCATGAGGGGTGCTAGCAGTTTGCAACATCCCTTCAAGATCTATAAAAAAGCCCTGATCATCAGCTTTAGGTGTGTAAATATTAGCTAAAATCAACCTTTGCCCCTGAATTTCAGCTAAAACAAAAATTACTCTTTAAAATATATCATAAATCTGTTTGAGAAATTTGAATTATAGATGTTTATTTATCAATATAATGACTCCCCTGCTCTTGCTTGAACCAGCACTGATGAAAACATGTCCACCCCATATCTTCCCAAATTGTCCAGCTTCCTGCTGGGAAAGATGAGTTTCTTGAAGAACCCCAATATCATATTTCTTACGTTTAATAAAGGAAATAACCTTCCTTCTTTTTATGGGTTGCCTCAACCCATTCACATTCCATGTGGAGAGAGATAACCTATTCATAATAACATTTTACATTTTGATACATTAGAAAAAATAGATTGTGTGTCAAAAACAAAATAAAAAAAGACCACATTTCAGCATCAGTGCAACAATTAAACCCTGAACATCCCCCCAAACAAAACAATCAGAAAAAAGAAAAACGTACGCATTAAGCCTGCGCACAACAGCGCCAAATGGTGTCAATCCTTCTAAACTCAAAAGGTCCATGCACACCTACATCCGTGACAACTTTGCTGTTGGATTGCTCAATTTTGCCTCACAAATTTGTAAGGCAAAATTATATAACAGAAAATACTTTGTAAAACAAAACCAGCCAATAAGCAGAGTAAACACAAATAATGTGTAGATTAATTCACAGAACTGCCTTGAAAGTGTGTTCCTCCACAAAACAAATTCCAGCCAATATAAAGCCGTTCAGTGTCCTCGGACAGACAAACGAATGTTCAGTGAGCCGTCTGTACATGAGTGTAGCAGATAACGTCATCATTCCATGTCCCTTGGAAATACTCCACAAATCAAACTCCAGCCGACAGGAGGCACAAGCACAAGGAATGAACAGACCCATCCAGAACTGTCCCTAAGCAGTGTTAGTCAACAAAACAAGCTCCAGCCGCTAGGTGGAACCCGCAGAAAAAGAAACAAAACATGTATCGCAAAGAAATGAAATGTATTTGCAAAGTCTGGGAACAAGAAAATATTGTGATTCTTCCAAGAAAGATTTCCTTTGCTCCTCGCCTGGTGGAACACAAGATCTTTATCAGATGATCTCAAGAATTTGGCAAGGATTGATTGCGGTCTGTCTCCCTCAGCAGATCTCAGCAGATCTTATGGCCAGTTATGTCGAGCAGACTCGGGAAGAGCTCGTCTAGGAATTTGACCATATCTCTGCCCTCCTCATGCTCAGGAATTCCAACAATTCAGACGTTTATTCCTGTGGCTCCAATTCTCAAAATTTTCAAGCTTTTCAAGAATATTTTCCAATTCAACTTTGGTCGCGGGCGGATTAACGGACAATTCCCTCTCCAATGACTCGTTTTCAACATCTGCCACTCTTGTAACTAACTCCGATAATTTTTCTTCCATGGCTGTATTCGATCAACGTATTACAGCGAGATCTTCTAAATCAGCAAAAACCTTCATCAGCATCACAAACATGTTGGACAGTTGATTCTGGATTTCTCCGTCCGTGCCATCCAATTGTAGTCCCCGGTCCCCAGGCCCATCAGAGCTCACATCTTGTACATGTGAGTGTCTTTTAATGTCTCCAGAGCCCGAGAATTTTGACTTTTTGGCCATGTTTAGCTCAAATAGCATGCATCACTGGGTGTATCGAATTTCACCAGATTATGGCATGAAAATAATAAAATAATTAGCAAATTGCGCAGAGCTGCCGCTCACACGTCTGCTTCTCGCATGGCCTCATAGCTGGTCCTGCTGGTTTTAAAGGGGGTTTGAACCCTTTTTTAGCTGGTCATGCTGATCTTAGCTGGTCAGGGTGTACTTGGCTGGTCAGGATGGTCTTATCTGGCAAGACCTAAGACTCCTACAAAAATGGAGTCTTCATCTCATGTGAGAGATCGATTTTATACATATATTTTCAAATTAATGTTGATTTTATTGAGTAAAATTTTTTAATGTTGATTTGAGAGTCACCCCATCTTCTTTGTGTGGAACGTTAAGTATCGTGGATGCCATCTTGATAATCTCAGTGGTAACTATTTATTTACACCTGGCAAGTACGCTGCACAGCGCGACTAACGCGCAGTCATGTTTACTCTGGGGATGGGCTGCTTTCACTGCTTCCATCAGGCAGGCGGTATAGCAGCATCAGGACCCGCACCACCCGACTACATGACAGCTTCTTCCCACAAGCAATAAGACTTTTGAGCACATGATCTCTCACGATCAACAATCAGCACTGCACTTTATTAATCATCACTCTGTCAATATATTCTCCCAATTCAATTAGTGTTTATATATATTTATACCCGTATCTAGTGTATGTGTATTCTACATTGTGTGTATTGTGTACATTTGATATGTAAATTGTTGTGTAATTATGTGTACATTTGTTATGTAATTGTTTTGTGTAGGCTAAATATGTTGTTTATTGTAAAGTGGTTTATGTCTCGTCACTGTCATGACTGCTATGTTACTCGGAACTGCACACAAGAATTTCACCTACTGTTGCACTTGTGTACACAGTAGTGTGACAATAAAGTGATTTGATTGATTTGATTTGATTTGATTGACTCATACGACCCTGCAGCACTGCTAAACCTGATGTGCGTCACGCATTGAGCAGCTCGTGATGAGCGGTGGGCGCGCGCTTCTGCTGATGCGCAATGTTTAGTCACACTTTTAAGATTTGGCATGCAGCTGCGAAGGAATTCAACATATCGATTATTCATACTCCTGTCTCTCGCGTGCTAGTGAGTGATTATTAGAAATGCCACAAATGGTGGAAAACAATAATTTGCGTGCCCCCTGCGGTACAAACGCGGACCCCCTGTTGATGATCTAATAAATCAAGAACCATTCTTTTATTTTTGTAAATGTCTTATTTTTCAAGCGTTCGCTGGTTTTCCGCCTTTGGTCCGCCCTCGCAATGACGTCACGGTCGACACAGCTCCTCCTCTCGAATGGCGCTGGCGTTTTTGATTTTTAAAGCTTTTAAATTTACGTAAAGACAGTCACTATTCACGCAGATTAGTGTGATAATTTAGTCCTTGAGTGTGTTAACAGGCTGATCGGAATCTCAGTCCTGCAAAAGATCATAATGAGATGATCTGAGTGTGTCCGTTAGCTAAAGGATGACTATGATTTGACTCCAACTTTCCTAGCCTGTGCGCTAAAGCTAACTGCTCTCATTACGTGTGTGTACAGCTAACACAGCAGCTCACTGTCTTCAACGTCACTTAAACTTTACCTAAACACTGCCGCGATCTCGTACAGCAGGTAAGACTAAAAATATTGTGTAATGCGTGTTGTGCTGTTTAACTTCTCTAACCTCATGCACGGGCTAGATTTGCAGGAAGTGTCTGCTAAGAGACATTAAACATTCTACTTCACAATACTGACCTCCTTCTTTGACGTCAATCGCCATACTGATGCATTTGTACTAATGTAATAGGTATTATCACAGAGAAGTGTTATCTCAATTAGTTGCTGTCAACCAGTGACACTGGATTTTAAATGATTGTGTTTATTTTGCTGCACCACAGCAGATTTGATCCAACATATTTGTTATTCAGTGCAACAAATCTTTCTTTATGCATAAACACAACACCCATGTAGTGTCAGTCACAGATATATTATCACAGAGGTTGTGGAGGGGATACACGCTACATAACTGTACATGCTAATCAGTAAGACTTTATCAAGATTAAGTGCACACAGCAGTTAACACCATCTTGTGCAGAAGAGTCTCCTCATGTACCCCCAGATAGCAAAATTATTTTGGCCCATATCTTGTTGCATTCCATTTGGCCAACATACTGCCTTGTATTATGGTCCAACATTGGCCCAAAAGCCACTTACCGAGTTTAAGTTGTATCTATCCCAGAAAAATGCCAAACTATGGCAGTTTCTAAATGTCTATATCATGTTTTTAGATTGTCTAGAAGTGTTTAGGGTTCTTTTTTTCATTACAAAATGCCATTGTCTGCTTTATAGAAATCATGTTACATCTAACCATAGTAGTGAATATCCATGCTTGGATATCTATGATAAACACTACACAAATATGATTCCAAAAAATGAAAGGGAGACAGGATAAAAGAAAAGATTAAAAAGTTATTTTCAATACACTGATCACCATTTTAAATCGTAATGTATGAAGCAATTACATTAAAATCAGTTTGTGTAGGCTCTAAATTTCCCTTCATGCAGACAGAGCATTATTTTTGTGCATAAATCATGTTCAAACAGTGCAAAGAATGCGAAAAAATGCTAAATATGCAGGATCACTTGGTACGTCATGCGTTGCACAATAGAGGAGGTAGAGCAGGCATGGGAAAAGTCATTTGGTACAGGGGCTACATCATGCTTAAAAAGGAATAATTCACCCAAAAATGAAACTCTCTCATCATTTACTCACCCTCATGCCATCCTGTTTGTGTATGACTTTCTTCTGCAGAACGCAAATTAAGACTTTTAGAAGATTATCTCAGCTCATTTGGTCCATACAATGAAAGTGAATCAGTGCTAAAATATTGAAGCTCCACAAATCTCATAAATCAGCATAAAAGTAGTCTAATCCATGTGCCTATAGTGGTTTAATCCATGTCTTCAGAAGCGATATGATAGATGTTGTGAGAAGCAGATCAATATTTAATTCCTTTTTTACTAATTCTCCTCCATGCTCAATCAATCTCCACTTTAACTTCTTGTGTTTTTGGTGATTCACATTCTTCATGCATATCGCCACCTGCTGGGCAGAGAGAAGAATGTCTAGCAAAAATGAATTTAATATTTATCTGTTTTTCACCCACACCTGTCATATAAATTTTCAAGTCATGGATTAAACCACTGGGGTTGTATGTATTACTTTTATACTGCTTTTATGTGCTTTTTGGAGCGTCAAAATTTTGGCACCCCTTTACTTGCATTTAATGGACCTAGAGCTGAATTATTCTTCTAAAAATCTTAATTTGTGTTCTGAAGAAAGACATAGACATAGATGGCATGAGTGTGAGAATTTCCATTTTTGTGTGAATAATTTTTTTTTAAGTAGCACATTGTCCTCCTTTTGAGATACAATGTTCAACATTGATTTAGTTCTTGTAATCTTTTAAGCCAAGATTTATTTGTGTTCTCATTCTAATGCACGATGCAAAATTTTATGAAGTTTGTGACTGGTGGAATGTTCTGCTGAATTATTGCTCTGCAAATGTTGATACTTGTCTATCTTTATAAAGGCTGAGCATAATTATAAATAATTTTATAATCTCTACTTTCCTGGTAATTTATTGTACCAATTAACACACACTACATCAGGGGTCAGTATTATTAAAAAACAAGTATATTTAAAAAAAAATATTACTATTAAAAATGTCACTATTTTCTATTACATTAATATTTCTAAAGCTACTCAAGTTATTCAGCCAAAAGTGTGAATGGTTTTCTCGTTTCCTTGTTAATATTGTTTGATTAATAGCCTTTATATGACATAGCCGTGACATATGACAGTTTTCAATTCGGTTACATGTACACTTCAAGTCCAATTCCCTTTAGACAAATGACTCCATTTACATTAATTCTTCACCAAGATGGGCTTTGACGGAATTACAAAGTGTATTTGATCATTTAGGAGCGAACCTACATTAGCCGCCTGTCAATCAGCTGTTTCCTGTCAGGAAATAAAAAGTCAATCTTTTATATTTCATTTAGATCAACCAAGTGGTGATCTTGCTATCCTGATTGATGTTATGAACACTCTGGTCTAGATGTAGAACATAGGCTATATTGAAAACTACTCAAAAGTTTGATCGAGGAGTTTGCCAATTGGGCATCGTTTAAATGCCACGGCCTACCTGAGCATTGTTTCTGACCATGTCCATCCCTTTATGGCCACCATGTACCCATCCTCTGATGGCTACTTCCAGCAGGATAATGCACCATGTCACAAAGCTCGAATCATTTCAAATTGGTTTCTTGAACATGACAATGAGTTCACTGTACTAAAATGGCCCCCACAGTCACCAGATCTCAACCCAATAGAGCATCTTTGGGATGTGGTGGAACGGGAGCTTCGTGCCCTGGATGTGCATCCCACAAATCTCCATCAACTGCAAGATGCTATCCTATCAATATGGGCCAACATTTCTAAAGAATGCTTTCAGCACCTTGTTGAATCAATGCCACGTAGAATTAAGGCAGTTCTGAAGGCGAAAGGGGGTCAAACACAGTATTAGTATGGTGTTCCTAATAATCCTTTAGGTGAGTGTGTGTATATATATATATCAGGAATCTTCATTATATGGGGCATTGCGATTAATTGCATACATTTTTTTAACGTGTTATTTTTTATTAAATTAATCACACTGAATTAACACGTTAAATCGACAGCCCTATTATAAATATAATTGTCATGTCAGGCCTCAATGCTAAGAATTTTTTCTACTGGCCTGGTTGGGCCATTGCTTCAGATTTTTATGGCCCTGCCAAAATTTTAATTGGCCCAACACAAAAATGACAAATAGCTGTTTTTACCATCATGGCTTTAAAAAATATGTCCAAAGATAAACATTTTTTACATATCTTAAGTCATGTGTTCAAATCCAGGGCATGCTGAGTGACTCCAGCCAGGTATCCCAAGCAACCAAATTGGCCCGGTTGCTAGGGTGGGGAGAGTCACATGGGGTATCCTCCTTGTGGTTGCTATAATGTGGTTCTCGCTCTCGGTGGGGTGTGTGGTGAGTTGTGTGTGGATGCCGTGGAGAATAGCATGGGCCTCCACACATGCTATGTCTCCGCAATAATGCGCTCCATAAGCCAGGTGATAAGATGCACGGATTGATGGTCTCAGACGATTGATGGTCTCAGACCAGATTGAGGCGAGTCACTATGCCACCATGAGGAATTGGAGCGCATTGGGAATTGGGCATTCTAAATTGGGGAGAAAAAGGGGAGGGAAAATAATACAATGTCCCCCCAAAATTTTATCACATTTATAATTTGCAAGATATGATTTATGTCTTATGTCAGTGGTTCCCAAACTTTTTACAGTGGCGTACCCCTTCAAACATTCAACATCCTTTTACGTACACCCCTCTAACGCATAGATAAAATTCACACAAGGTCATTTGAAAATATGTAACACAACTCCCTTATATTAAACATGTTATACAGTGAGGAAAATAAGTATTTGAACACCCTGCTATTTTGCAAGTTCTCCCACTTAGAAATCATGGAGGGGTCTGAAATTTTCATCGTAGGTGCATGTCCACTGTGAGAGACATAATCTAAAAAATAAAATCCAGAAATCACAATATATGATTTTTTAACTATTTATTTGTATGATACAGCTGCAAATAAGTATTTGAACACCTGTCTATCAGCTAGAATTCTGACCCACAAAGACCTGTTAGTCTGCCTTTAAAATGTCCACCTCCACTCCATTTATTATCCTAAATTAGATGCACCTGTTTGAGGTCATTAGCTGCATAAAGACACCTGTCCACCCCATACAATCAGTAAGAATCCAACTACTAACATGGCCAAGACCAAAGAGCTGTCCAAAGACACTAGAGACAAAATTGTACACCTCCACAAGGCTGGAAAGGGCTACGGGGAAATTGCCAAGCAGCTTGGTGAAAAAAGGTCCACCGTTGGAGCAATCATTAGAAAATGGAAGAAGCTAAACATGACTGTCAATCTCCCTCGGACTGGGGCTCCATGCAAGATCTCACCTCGTGGGGTCTCAATGATCCTAAGAAAGGTGAGAAATCAGCCCAGAACTACACGGGAGGAGCTGGTCAATGACCTGAAAAGAGCTGGGACCACCGTTTCCAAGGTTACTGTTGGTAATACACTAAGACGTCATGGTTTGAAATCATGCATGGCACGGAAGGTTCCCCTGCTTAAACCAGCACGTCAAGGCCCGTCTTAAGTTTGCCAATGACCATTTGGATGATCCAGAGGTGTTATGGGAGAAAGTCATGTGGTCAGATGAGACCAAAATAGAACTTTTTGGTCATAATTCCACTAACCGTGTTTCGAGGAAGAAGAATGATGAGTACCATCCCAAGAACACCATCCCTACTGTGAAGCATGGGGGTGGTAGCATCATGCTTTGGGGGTGTTTTTCTGCACATGGGACAGGGCGACTGCACTGTATTAAGGAGAGGATGACCGGGGCCATGTATTGCGAGATTTTGGGGAACAACCTCCTTCCCTCAGTTAGAGCATTGAAGATGGGTCAAGGCTGGGTCTTCCAACATGACAATGACCCGAAGCACACAGCCAGGATAACCAAGGAGTGGCTCTGTAAGAAGCATATCAAGGTTCTGGCGTTGCCTAGCCAGTCTCCAGACCTAAACCCAATAGAGAATCTTTGGAGGGAGCTCAAACTCCGTGTTTCTCAGTGACAGCCCAGAAACCTGACTGATCTAGAGAAGATCTGTGTGGAGGAGTGGGCCAAAATCCCTCCTGCAGTGTGTGCAAACCTGGTGAAAAACTACAGGAAACGTTTGACCTCTGTAATTGCAAACAAAGGCTACTGTACCAAATATTAACATTGATTTTCTCAGGTGTTCAAATACTTATTTGCATACTGATTTTTTTTTTTAGATTATGTCTCTCACAGTGGACATGCACCTACGATGACAATTTCAGACCCCTCCATGATTTCTAAGTGGGAGAACTTGCAAAATAGCAGGGTGTTCAAATACTTAATTTCCTCACTGTATATGTACATGCACACGTGTACATGTTTTGTACATGTTCTATTAATCATATACATATACTGAATAAATGGCTTACCGACTGAGATGGGAATGCTAGATATGATATAACTTCATAACTTGAAAACTCCCCCCTCATCGCGTCGCATTACACAAGAATAGTGGCCAGTTCTGTGCCTGGAATTGCGCATCATTGCAGGTACAGCATTGCCAGCCGAATTCGAGCATTGAGGGTAACTGTCTGTGCAATTGCGCATCAGCTAAAGGTGCTTTTAATGTCTCATTTGACACTGTTAGCAAGGTTGAGCTCATTTGCTGAAAAAACATCATGGAACAATGTAAAAACAGTTCTCTACCTTGCGAGAAAATGTGATAGAAAATTACTGCGTGTGAATGTGAAAAATTATTTGGTGCTGCTGAATGTTCGACACCTTTCATCAAAGCTTATGAGCTTATACCATCAGAATCAAAACTCCCTATGCATCTAACCTTAAATACAACTTGCATTAAATAATACAGAAACTGCTAAATAAAAAAATAAACTAAAAACATGGACGACTGACATGTGTGAATCTGGTAAAACAGTGAAGTATTTTACTTGCTATTTCTTAGCTACGACACCTAGCGCTGGGCTGATAAAAAAAGATACTTGTGTGATGCACGACACATGAGAAAATGCATTTTTAACCGCAAAATATCGGGTTATTTCATTGCATATTTTTCTGACCTTTATGACACAACCATTTTGGTGTTTCTACACTAGAGGGCACACAAAATAATTTTTGCCAGTGAGAAATACACGAACTTGGTTTGAATGTTATTTTAGACTGTGATGAAATTGAAAGTCAAATTTCACAATGTAATTTGTGTACCCCCATAGGTACGCGTATTAATTATACAAATTAATGTTTACATTTTGAAACATTACCTAATTAAATGTATACTTACATTTTTGATATTGGGCAGCTTGTTATTTCCAAACATGCGTATAACTGGGGTTTAACAAAGTTTATTACGTCTTATTCGGTGCTTCATCTCTAAAGGTGAATTAATGAGAGAAAATGTGTTTGTTCTTTACTGTGGGAATAAAACTAGTGCTCTCTCCCTTTACGAGATCACATGCATGTTAAACAGACTACTGCACGGAGAGAGATGCTGATGAGACATATGCATATGCTTGTTTATATAAGAAAGAAACGGTTGATTCTTGTGTTCCAATGTGTGGATTACTAATATTCGCCAGCATGTAAAAATTAAAAATGTGGGGATTTTGTGCACTGTGAACACGGAATGTGCGGGGATACTTAAAATGTTGCATAAGAGTTTAAATCCCACTATGAAATTCTAAGAAAAGTTTTTTTTTCCCTGCTACTTTCTACACATTGGTAATAGCTGCTGCTAAGACACTTAAGAAAAGAGCGAGGACAGTGCTAGGAGAGTGCGCTCTGTGTCTGCACGATCTGTGCGTATATTATGCATTTGCGCGTCTTAGCGAGATAAATATACTTGCGTTCGCTCCATGTAATTTTTGTGCGCTCTCGCTTGTTGTTTGCTTGCACTAATGTTATAAATGCAGCACTGGCCCTATCAGGCAAGTGACAGATCTAGCAACTGGCCCGAATCTTTCTCACACTGGCACCGGGCCATCAGTCAGTCATTATTGTCGAGCCCTGCATGTGTACAGATAACTGGCATGTCTGTATAAATTAGCAAAAATCAACAAGCGTTTTATCCTTGCTCCCCCCTTATCGCCTCTTGACTGTCTAAATGAAGCTGAAAAAAAGTGCTATTATTATAATTGTAACAAAATTAAGACATTAGCTGTGCAGATATCTGTGTATTTTGCCTTTCAACTCACCACATGTACTTATCACTAATGTAGGGTATTTGGTATGATAAATTTAGAAGGGAACTGTTAAAGTGCCCTCATTTTCACAACATTATATGTAAGGGAATTTTAGGGTCTTGAAATATGTGAGCTATGAAATAAATTAAACTGTCCTTATTCTACATTATTAAGTAATGAAATATATAATGGATAATCACAATTTCTACTGTAAGGAATTAGCTTTAATAAGTGAATAATGATTAATTCACTAACTGGAGTAATAATATTCTCATGGCTTACTGAAAATAATATCAGATGTATTTAGGTACAGCTTTGAAGCTAAATCTTTTAGAAACAGGGATGAGATTATTTATCAAAATATACCACAGTCAAATCATCTTTGAATACAGACAAACTTTATTGCTATTCTAAACATAAATCTAATCTAACTCATATATACATGAGACAGGTTGGTGAGAAGACTGACAGAATGTGAAATAGATTATCAATACAGTAAAAATGTACTTTATGGAGTCTGTTGACAATGCCTTAAGAACCATTTATCCTTTTTGAGCCTTCATTGATTTGCTATCAGATTACACAAAGTATTTAACTAATACACAGGCACTTTGAGCAAAGTGTAGAGATGTACTTGCGTGTCTTTGTGTTTCCTTGCGTTCTTTGTGTTGCTTGGTTCTTGGCTCTTGGTTGAAAGTTCCGTCTATGTTTTGGACCTTTTCTGTTTGGAAACAATTGAACTGAAATTGGCCGCATCCCCAAAGGTGTCCTGCGCCAATCTGAAGTGACGTTTTAGAGTCACATGGTTAACTGGGCTGTCTTTTCCGACAGTTGATTTTTTTTTTTTTGGTCCTTTGTTTTGGATTCTTACAAATCTCCCGCTCAAAAATAGTGCATATTTAATCATGAACTTTTATGTCTTGAGAATGGTACAAGAGTCGTTGTCAGCAGCTTCCTCCATGTAACCAAGCGAGCGTTTGCATGCCAAATTTGACATTCATTCATGAATATTATACGTGTAGGTAACAAAACATGAAAATTCCTGGTTACAAATCATACTGGTTAATTCCTTGGTTATACAATATGGATTAAAACATTACACACCTTTTTAAAGGGGTACATCAGGCTATAATAATTAATTTGTCAGTTATCCAAGTTCAAAGCAATTGTCAGAATTATCTAGCAAGGCTAGATATCCTGTGGGTCCATGCGGTCTTGTATATTTTATAAGATTGATTCAGCAAAGTACTGTGACTTTGTGTAAAATGTTCCTGGATTAACATGAAATGTTTTGGTATGAGAGTCGAGCAAATCTGATGGTCTTTTGGAAACCTTTCAAAGAAAGGTCTGCTTTAACTCTGTGTGGAAGCTCAGAACATCTTGCTGAGGGGACCTTGCTCTGACTGTTTATGCCTGGGCCGATTCAAATCATGTTGCTGCAATTCTTCTGCATGTATAATACTGCACTAAATATTCAAGTTTTTTTTTTCAGGAAAATCAGAATATCCACATTATCAGAGGAGAGGGTGAATCTGTTAGCAATGACAATGCCCCTTGCTGGACAATTACAGCGTGTGCTTGTTTACATAGAGTAGGCTCTACAGAATTGCTGAAATACATTCTTATAGGAACTTTATAACAGGGCTCAAGCACATTAAGCAGATGCTTAAAACTTGTGTTCTTTATGACTGAGTATGGTTGCATATCTGCATCAATAAATACCTCTATAAATACTTAGCTCTGTCTGTGCTTGCAGCGAAAGGAAGCTTGAATGGCGTGGCGAGACTAACTTGCACAGGCTGTTTATGCTTTGCTCTCGTAAGCTCAAGAGACACATGTTGATGATGTCTCCACAAATTAGTCATTATTTTAGATGTGCTTCATGAGATATACCTGACTTTGGTGAAACAGAGATGACACACAGCCTTCATCCTGTTCACTACACTAGTGAACTAACGTTGTAACACACATGGAAGTTTCCACAAACACTGGTAATACGAAACATAATTTGTTTACTTGTTGCCATATCAACAGTGTAGAGAAAAAAAGCAAAAGTAAAATTCCTGTGTGTAATTCCTATATCTCTGTGTTCTATTTTCATCTCTGTTTTTGTTTATTCAAAATGAGGTAAACTTGGTACAAGTTTTGATACAATTGTTAGAGGGGATTTCGACATGTTACAGTGTGGCACGTTTTAACATTTAATTTCCATTCTTTCCAGGTAGATGACGAGAAAACTATACGCTGTATTCATGAAAAAAATCCACATATTTATACCAAATGTATAAAATTAATGTGAAAACAGAAAAATACTTTGAACCCCAAGTGTATTTACACAAACTTGCAAAAGTGTTAGTTTGTGCCTTACTCTTCCCAATGAATTATTAAAGGGATACTTCACCTCTGGGAAGATGAATGTGTATTTAAAATTGGTCATTTATATAGTATAAATGTGACATTATTTTTGAATTTGAAGCATTCTAGACAGAGAAAAGGCAGAAAATGTATTTTTTACACATGTGGCTGAAAGACAACAACTCCCAGAATGCACTTGCTTTGCTGCCCTTACAAGGCCACTCCCAAACCACGCCTACCGGTTACAGGCGGCAGTATCTGAAAATATGATACAACTATGCTACATCGTGACTCTATAAATCGTGAGTTAGTTGATAAATTGACTGACTACACGGGAAGAACATTATAATTCCGTGTGTCCAAACTCTGTACATGACATCTTAGTAACAAAAAAGAAAAACAAACAAAATACTCACTTTACACTAAGCCATCCGTTTGTCCCTGCGGGCTTTGGCTGGCATTTCCAATTTATCTTCGGGATCCTAAAATAAGTTTCCAGGACTCCCATGTGCATGTGTGATACAAAACTTGGGTGCTCAGTTATACATGCTCATGTTATCGGTGCAGTTTCATCAGCGGATTCAGCGATCTCGTCCAGTATCGCTGAAATTCGCGACAGCAATAGGACTCTCTATCTGTTTCCATAGGCGCACAGCGAGAGCACTGACACCACCAGTCCGCCCCAACTCGAGTCTGAATATAATTTAACACTCTCTTCCTCCTGCCTGCCAAGCAGGTTTTTCTCCCCTGCTACAGCAGCTGCTCCGGCTGCCTCTTGTTCCTCCATCTCCCGCAACTGTTCATCGCTGTATTGCGGCTTATACAGGTAGCCGCGAGCATCAGATTCTCGCAACAGATCTTCGGAATCCCCTTCTGACATTTCAACTTCAAAACTACCTTCCGCCAACATGATTAGTCTACTTGTATACAAAGTTTCTACACAGAGCAAGAGCCTGTTTTCTTAGCTTCTACAGAAAGATGGCTGACACTATCTTCACATTCTGTGAGTGAGATCCCGCCCCATATGGGCGTGGTGAAAACATGCGGAATACTGGCTGTAGTTTTAAGCCTCTGGACCAAAAATCCTCCAATGACGCAAAATGACGATTTTCTATCAAAATTTTCTAGAAAATCGTCTACTGATTTTTTTCTACTGATACAAAGCTTAATGCTAAATCCTGAAGTAACCCTTTAATATTAAATATACTCGAATCTGTAATTACATGGTTTATTTCTGAGATTTTGTTTTGGCTAGTAGAACTTCTGAATGGCTGGTCATTTAAAATTTTACTAGCCAAAATGGCTGTGTGTGGCTGTTCTGTTAAAGTTTGGTTCCGTGCGGTCCTGTGTCGCTTTGAGAATTGTAACAATTTAGTTCTACCATGGTTTGTGTTGTATGTTATATGTTGTTTTAATATTGGTTCCATGCATGCTGAGATATGTAATAATTTGTGTGATTGTGTACCATACCGAAGGCCCTGTATCCGTTCAGCCTAATATACATACTGTAATACTGTATATGTATACAGTATTAGTGGTGTAAAAAAATCTGGTATTGTATCGTACGATATGACGCTCATGATTCAGCATAACATTGAGAGCTGCAGAACAGTCTCCTCCACTGTGAGGTAGCACAGAGTGCTCACAGGAAAACAGAGCAACACACTATAGGCAGAATAGGGGTGGATGATATGACCAAAATCTTAGATCACGATATTAGTAATTTTATATTATAATAACGATCAGTGTTGTAGTCAAGACCACCTAAACCGAGGCCAAGTCAAGACCAAGACTAGGGCTGAAATGGTTAGTTGACATTATCGACAACATCTTCAATAAAACATTTTCAACAAAAATGTTTGTTGTTGAATAGTCTTCTGATTTAACACAACATGAGATCTTTTGAAATGCTAATGATGATGCGGGAGAGCAGCACTTCAGCTCGCACTTGATTGAGGAGAGGAAAAAAGAACAGCTCAGTCCAGATGCATTCCAAACTTTCCAAACGGATTACAGTAATGTATATCGCAGAGTATTAGAATACAAAAATGCTAAATAAGTAAATACAGAAGCAGTATCAATGTAAAATAAAGCGAAGACGTACCTGGTGTTCCGCTTGAGCAAATCTTGCCTGACAGAGCGTATATAAAGGAAACACTGCGCCGTTATATACTGTATTTAATGCATCCTTTATTAAAGTTCAAATAATAAGGAAGTGGGCTGTATAAATAAGAACAAACTCTGAAACTGGCATTTGTCTGTGTGGTCAGACCCGCTTATATGAGTCGCGTGAAAATCAGTGAGAGAGTTTCTAACTTCAAATCTGCTGCATAGTGAATTATAATATGAGTGTCACGGTCTGTATCTTATGGTGAAGAAAATCAGTGATACTCAGCTCTATGAAGAAGAAAGAGTTTGTTTATTATGAGTTAAAGATGGATCGAAATCAAGTGAACAAAAAGGTGAGAAGGTGTAGTCCTAGTCCTTTATACAATGGAAATGTAGTATTTTCTTTTTTGTTGTTGTCTTGTTTTGCGTTGTTTTCCAATATAAATATCTAAAACTCCTTATGCACATTTACTTTAGCATCTATACTGCAGAAGAAAATATTTTTATTGGAGAATTTTGATTATAATATTTCATTTAAATATTTTAAAATATTGAAAAATCCTTAAAGCAAGATACATTTACCTGTGAAGCAACATATAAGATATTTAGACTTGCTTTTAGAGCAAATATCTTGACTATAAGTATATTTTTCCTTTACCGCACTGGCAGAAGTATGAACAAGTGAAAAAATACACATCAAAATACACTTATATTTAAGATACATTAGGGCTGCACACTACGAAAAACGAATCGCGATTATGATTATGGATGCCACGATTATGTAATCATGAATACGGACTATTACAGCATTCAATTTTAGTCTGCTCCTGTTGCCTCAATGGTTTCTATTTACAAAATGTTTTTGCAGCGGTCGAGTATTCTAACCAATCACTTACATATCCGGTTGGGCAATGAAATGGCAATGGCCAATTAGAGCCACTTAGATTAGTCCTCCGTTCTATCTGTAATGACAACTGATCCTAATGCGCAAGTTTTAAACCATCTGAAAATTAATACTGAAGAAACATCACCTGACACTTGAAAAGAAGCTGCAGAACAAGAGTGTAAAGGACTTTGTAAATATTTTGGATTCATTGCATATTGCACGCTCGCTGTGAACGTAGATGTTAAATACACTGCAAATGAGCAACACGACAAAACTAAAACGATCCTGTTTTAATCAAGGCACAGATGCGGTGCAAATAATTTATTTATTATGCCGATTAGACAGCTTTGTTTTTAATGAGAGTATTTGCGAGAGTGCAGAATATTGTGTGGAGCGTCACTGAGCTCTCACCAAAAATGATCTAACAATGATGTTACATGAACAAAATCACCAGTGAAGATCTAAAGGGATGAATGGTCCCCTGTCTCTTCACCAAACGGCTTACTGAACACAATAAGTAACTTGGTCGATTTAAATAGACTGTTAATAAGTTTGAATATTGAATATGCCATATTATTTACTGTACGTGGACTAATAATTTAAGCTATAATTTAGCAATAATTCTATTTATTCTATACCATCAATTTACAATAATTTTAATTTGCCATACTTTAACATACATTATTACAATATAAAATGCAATACAATATAATGCTTAAAAGATGCTTAAAAGAAACTGGAGTGCAGCTCATATCCACCATTGAAATCTGCTACTCTGAAGAACCACACGGTTGCTTGCTCATGGTAAATAAAAATGTAAAAATCGGCATTAATAATCGTGATTACAATATCAAAGCACTAATCGACAATTATGATTTTTGCTATCATGATCAAGATGAAGGTAATAATTTTACAAACACAGCAAATATTATATGTTGTGTTCTACTTACCTTTTGGTAAAGTCAAACACTGTATTGAAACTGTAAATCCAAAGAGTTGTTTATTTTAATTTAAAAGAGGAAGGGTTCAGCTTTATATTGTGAATGCAAATAGTTTTTCCTACTTGAATAATATTTCAGTGCTGTGATTATCCGGCTGATCGTTAGATTTCTGAATAAAGAAAGAAGGTTCTCCTTGCCTGTTGCGCATACTATATATTTACTTATTAAACACAGCCTTTTGTGATTCACAGAGCTATCGCATGGCTTTGAATAAAATGCATGAATCATATGATCTGTTTTAATGGTGTTTTTATGTTTTTGTTATGTAATTTTTGGAGCTTGACCGTAACAAACATGACAACACACAGTATCGGATTTGGATCGGACTCGTCGGACCGATACACAAAAAGGTTCAGTATCTGAGCTGATACCGACCCAGGTGTCGGATCGGTGCATCCCTAGTAGTAACCTCCCCACAATCCACTCTGACCAGCAGAAAGGAGACTTATTAATACATAATTTTGGCCGTATGCTCGAGGCAACATTTATATAAATGTCCGAATTAAACACACTGGACACTTTTGTCCATACCGAGTGCAAATGTGAAATAACGTTGTGTAACTTCTCCGATTAGTTTGATAGGCTGTGCAATGGCGAAATAGGGGCAAGTACTTCCTGTTCAATACAAAACCAGGGAGGGCTCTCTCAGGTGGAAGCAACCAATGAGCCAAATGTCTGAGAATGAATGCATATTAATAAAACAAAATCTTGGGTAGGCCTAGTCCACCTTTGTTAATTGGCCTATGTAACTTGTAATTTGTAATTTGGGACGCTTACCATTCCAAATGAAGGACTTCGCTATGCTATCAAATTGCTTGAAATAAGAGATGGGGACATCTGCAGGGAGTGATTATAGCAGGTAGTTACATTTTCAAATACAATTCATTTTAATAATATTAACCTTCCCAATTGTAGGTAAATGTGAAGAAGCTCTCCTGCCCACATCGCTCAAACCTTTTTTTTAAAAGGTCAAAATTAACTCTAACTAAATCAGACAAATTTGCTGGGATTAAAATGCCCAAATACTTAAGTACTTCTTTACTAGACGGTATGCTGTCAGAACCAATGCTTCGTATTTAAACCAGTTGACTCTGTATCCTGAGAACTTAGAAAAGGAAAGAATAATTCTGTGGAGGCAAGGCTAACGGGGTCAGGGACGAATAATAAAATATCATCTGCGTAAAGCAAAAGCTTATGCGCCATACCTCCCGCCACCACCCCTGGAAAATCATCTTCCTTTCTTATCCTGACGGATGCCCCTATCCAGAGTAAAATAATCTGAAATGTATCCATTTGTTTGTATCGCTACTACCAGGTGTCTATAAAGTAACTTTATCCAACAAAAGTATTCCTGAAACTGTATATTTTCAAAATCTTAAAAAGATAATCCCATTCTTCCATATCAAACGCCTTTTCGGTGTCAAGTGAGATGGCAGCAACCAGAGTCTGATCATTCGCCACAGAACACGTGATATTGATGAAACGCCTAATGTTATCAGAAGAGCTGTGGCCCAGAATAAACCCCACCTGATCAATATTTATACGGGATATCAAAACTTTACTTCATTGGTTAGCCAGAATTTTTGACAATATTTTAACGTCTAGCTGGATCAGGGAAATTGGACTGTAACTCTTACACTTATATCTTGTTCTTTTTGAGTATCCCACAATGACTTACTCATTCCATTGACTTTGTGAAGGACATTGCTTGCTGTGGGCTTGTACATATTTTGAGTCCATCCTTAGTATCTATTCTCAATTTGGCCTGGAACATCAGTGCCAAAGAGACCTTCCGTTGATGCAAGATTTTCTTGCATTCCTTGAATCTATCCTACTCGCAAAGTCTGGGAACAAGTAAATGCTGTGGTTCTTCAAGAAAGCCTTCCTTTAATCCTCTCCTTGCGTAACACAAGATCATAATCGGATGATCTCAGAAATGTGTCCAGAATTGATCGGGGCCTGTCTCCCTCATTGGATCTCCAAGCCAGATCTCTGTGAGCTCTCTTGATCTCCAGCTTATGCCTGTTATGGCCTGAGTCGAGCAGACTCAGGAATTTCACCATATCTCGGCCTTCTTCGTCCTCAGGAATTCCAACAATTCGGAAGTTGTTTAGCATGTTACGATTCTCAAGGTCTTCCAACTTTTTCTAGACATGCTCCAAGTCTACCTTGGTCACTAGCGTGTTAGCAGCTAAGTCCCTCTCCGATGACTCCAGATAATCGATCCGTTCCTCAACATCCACCACTCTTGTAACCAACTCAGTGAATTTCTTCTCCATGGCAGTGATTGATCGACGCAAGATCCTCCAAGTCAGCAACAACCTTCGTCAGCATTGCCGACATGTTCAACAGTTGACACTGAATCTCTTTCACCTCACTGGCTTTCAGCCTGCTGCTCAGGGGCTTCAGCTTGCGCACGTAAGTATCTTTTAATGTCTCTAGAGCTCAAGGATTTTGAATTCGTTGACATCTTGTCTTCCTAGAACAGTTAAAGAACAGGGTGTATCGAATCTCACTGGTTTATGACACGAAAAAAGTATTAAAACTAGCAAAGTGAGCAGAGTTCACCGTTCACATGTCTAAACCCTCGCATTGTGCCACGCGACTCGTGAACTCGTAATGTATGATATTTGGCTAATAATGCAAGTATCGTAGGTACGCTGTATAATGATGTCACGGATACCAAGAGCGCTAATTGGATATTGAAAAAACTAATTTGTGTCTTTTCCAATTTGTATATTTGTTTATGCAAAATAATTCTTGCAACAGCACAACAAATACATTTGATTTTGATTTATCTTTTACTGTATTTTATTGAAATATAGTCGCATGTGGCTATAAGTTGCACCTTGTCAAAATCACGTTGTTGATAGAGAGAAAAAAAACATAAGTCACAATGATAGAGGTTGGATCAGGCAGATCCTAGGACCCAGGAGCAGCTGCCTCCATTCACCGGTTCAGATGTGCTCAGTACCTCAGAATCTACACATCGAATCACTTTGTTTTCGGACTTGTTTAAAACAGGAGAATTTGCTTTTAGTAATCGTATGTAACAGTTTCACATATTATTTTTATATGAAACATGACATGAGAGAAACGTGACAAGTAAGACACATCTGTCCATAACATCTGTAACTCTATGCTGTGTACAAATAAACAGCTTTTAGTCTTCGAGTTAAACAGTATACCTGTTGTTTCTATTTGTTCTTTCGGTTCAATGACTGAACGTTTTTACTGCAAGTGTAATGATGAAGTATAATTTTGTGGGCATATGAGGAGTTGTGTTTGACAGCGGACTAATGTTTGTTAGAACAATAATGTTATGATGGACAAGATATTTTAACTGGTTGCATAAAATACTTTGTAATGGGAAATATACTGAATTGGCGACTTTAAATCTATTTTACCATTTCTTTGCCTTCACTAATATATAGGGGAAAAACCTGTATTTATTTTGTGGAATTTTATCATTTTCCATGGCACACCTTACTGACCATCTTTTATGGCACACTAGTGGTCACAGTGGTTGGAAACATTGGTTTAGGTAGCCAAATCTCTCAGACAGCCACAGTTTCTTCTGTCTCCATTCACTTTCTTGGAGTGCGTGTGAAGAGTGACAGCTGGAATGTACGCCAGTTGTCGCTGTCGTGCACGGGGTTAATGTGCACGTTTTACTTTTTTCTGTTTTGTTTTGGTTCTGGGGGATGTTCAGGTTTTTTGATTGTTGCACTAATGTTGGAATGTGGTCTTTGTAATCTTGTTTTTGACACAATCTATATTTTCTTATATGTAAAAATGGCAAATGTTAATATGAGTGGATTGTCTCTCTCCACGTGGAATGTGAATGCACTTATAGCAGTTCTTAGGGGCTGGATCATACAGAATGACTAATTTATCAAAAAATCCAAAGCACAAAAACTTGTGGAATTGGAAGAGATTATTAAAAGAGCCGAGGCAGAGCTGAAACACTGAATGTTGTCTAATGGCCTCAGAGAATTGACCCTATTGAAATACAGATATAATACTATTTTGTTGCGAAAGGTAGTGTTTTGGCTATTCAGGGCAAGACAGTCATATTTTGAGTCGAACAAAACAGGGAAGCTTCTGGCTAGATTAAATAAAACAGAGAGAGTCTTTTTCTACCATTCCTTAAGTGAAATCTGCTGGTGAAATATTTACCTTGGCCACTGATATTAATAATGCTTTTAAAGAATTCTATCTTGATATTCATAGTCCCACATCTTCGTCTACTGAGGAGGATATTATAAACTTTGTTGAACCATTAGAACTTCCTAAACTGTCGGCTGAGCAAAACAATTCTCTTGATTATGAGATAAGCTCGGAGGAGCTTGGCAAGGTAATTAAGGCCTTGCCTACAGGCAAGACTCCTGAATTCTTTAGATCTTATGCTACAGAACTGGTTCCACTTTTGCTAGAAGTTTATACGGAATCATTAAAGCGTGTAAAGCTTCCGCCAACCATGACACAAGCCTGGATCAGTCTGATTCTTAGTTACCATCCAATTTCCTAGTTCCAGCTAGACATTAAATTGTCACAAATTCTGTTTATCCGATTAAGTAAAGCCATGACATCGCTTGTTCATATAGATCAGGTGGGGTTTATTCTGGGCCGTAACTCTTCTCTTAACATTAGGTGTTTCATTAATGCCATGTTGTCAATGGCGAATGATCAGACTCTGGTCGCCGCCATCTCACTTGATGCCAAAAAAGTGGTTGATATGGAAGAATGACATTACCGTTTTAAGATTTTGGAAATGTACTGGTTCCGGAATACTTTTATTGGATGGATTAAGTTACTTTATAGACACCCGGTAGTGGCAGTAAAAACAAATGGATTAATTTCAGATTATTTTACTTTGGATAGGGGCACCTGGCAGGGTTACCCTCTTTTCCAATTATTGTTCGCTCTTGTCATGGAACCATTAGTAGCCTCAATTAGAAAGGAGGATGATTTTCCAGGGGTGATGGTGGGAGGCATACGTTTTTTCTTTATGCAGATGATACTTTATTATTTGTCTCCGACCCTATTGCCTCCTGCCTTGCCTCCACAGAATTATTCATTCCTTTTCTAAGTTCTCAGGATACTGAGTCAATTTGTCTAAATATAGAGCATTGTCTCTTACAGCACACTGCCCGGTAACGGCTTTTCAGCCAAGGCCTTCCAGTGGCCCAAACAGGGCATTAAGTATATGGGTATTTTATTCCTGGTAAATTTGTGTGATTTGGCTCTTTAATAAAAAGGTTTTTGAGCAATGTGAGCAGGTGGGCTTCATTACATTTATCTATGTGTAGAAGGGTAAATGAGCAAGGAAGTGGCAAGAACCGGACGAAGAATCAAAGTAATGTTTCATTAAACAAAAAGACATAAACGCATACAGGGCTGCTGACTGTAGTGTGCTCTCACTCTCGAAGTCCCGCCTCCGGCGGCCTTTATCCTTCTCGTTGGCTTGATTAGCCTGATTAGGGTCCGGGTGTGTGCGTCATCACGGCCTGGCCCCACCCTCTTCCTTGGCACACTCCTCCCTCCTTTCTGGGTAGTTCTTCCCTGCCTTCTCAGACCTGGGAGGGAGACAAGGGGAAGGGAAAATAAAAAAAAGAGGAGCGGTGATTGAGATGCTTTTGGAAAAGGTTATGAGTCATCAGTGTATTACTCACTGCTAATTCCGAGTCTGGAGAATGTAGCTTCAGCTTCTGTCAAGAGATTATGGGAGAAAGATTGCAAGGGTGCAATTTAAGATATTACATTGATTCTATTGGACCCCCACTAGATTGTATAGGCTTGTTCTTAAAGTCACACCCACCTGCTGGCAATGCCAATCAGAAGATGGGGATACAACCCATGTTTTTTGGTGGTGTGTTAAGATCCAAGAATTTTGGTTGAGGGTTCAGAGTTTTGTGTGTGACGTATTGGGCACTCAAATTTCATTATGCCCCAGACTCTGTATTTCAGGTGATTTGGCAGTCATAAATTTAGGGGATAAATGTATAAAAAAAATTGGGTCCTAGCCAGTGTTATGATCGGCAGACAGGTCATTCTTAGGGGATGGAAGACAGTTGGGGCGCTCTTATTTCAAGAGTGGCACACAGTGAGAAATGGGCAGGGTAGCAGCATTTGAAGAAATGTCATATAGAATTCTAGTGCTAATCTGAAATCGGTTAACATAATAAATATCTGTATTGTAATTCCTATTTTTTTTGAAAATCAAGAGTGAAATAAATACTTTTTAAATAAAGCTACTTCCTCTTATATAATTTTCTCCTTATTTAGGACATGACAAAGGTAAAAAATTAAAGAATCTCTCTGTTTTAAATCCACATTACCATAATATTCTTTCACATTATGCCACATTTCCGTCTGATATTTTGTTGACCAATATTATTATAAACTTTACTATAGAAATTTTCAAAGCAAAGTAACAGAAAATATATAGTTTAATGTAGTAAAAAAATAAATAACACATCTTGCAGAAAATCCATTTAAAATATAGACACTTGCAAAAAACGAACAAACAACAGAATTAATACGGAGCACATCTTTTGGCTTTCATAATATACATGCTACATTTTGAGGTGGCAAAACAGATTGTTTTTGTATATACAGTATTGTGCAAAAGTCTTAGGCAAATAAGATGTTTTACAAAAGCATTTGTCTTAAGATGGTCATTTATATTTTCAGCTTTAGTGTGTTGATAGGAAATATAAATGTTTGACTCCCAAACATTACTTTTGCAAATAGAAAAGATTAGAATAGAAGAACAGGGGGCCCTGTAACATATGTCATGACCCCCACTGAACATCTTGTCAGTCTGAGATTACATAAAGAGATAAACAATTGAGACAGAAGCTTGGATAGAAGCACTGTGGCGCAATCTACAAGAAGCTTGGAACATCCTATCTGCCAACAACCAGGAAAAACTGTGTCCAGGTGTGAGAATTGGGGATGTTTTAAAGGCAAAGGTGGTCACACCGAATATTGATTTAGCTTTTCTTATGTGTACTGGACTTTGTATGACATTAAGTGATAAATGAAAACTATTTGTCATTATTTTTTGAAGTCATCCTCACTATGCAACATTTCTCACAAGTGCCTAAAACGTTTGCACAGCGCACACACGCACGCACGCACACTACTGTGTGTGAGGTGGCAATGGGGGTACGCAAACAAAATTCTGAGATTTACCGTTCTTTTAATTTCATCAGTCTAAAATACATTCAAACCTAGTTCATGTATTTCTCACTGGCAAAAATAATTTTGTGTGCCCTCAACACCATAAACACCATAATGGTTGTGTTATAAAGGCCAGATAAATGTGCAATCAAATAACCTTATCTTTTGCTGTTAAAAAAATATGCATCTACTCATGCGTCATACATCACATACGTATCTTTTTTCACCAGCCCAGCACACTGCTGGGTGACATAGCTTAGTGATAGCAAGTAAAATTGCTACTTACCAGACTCGCACAAATCAAATCAAAATCAAATCAAATCAAATCAAATCACTTTATTGTCACACTACTGTGTACACGAGTGCAACAGCAGGTGAAATTCTTGTGTGCAGTTCCGTGCAACAATGCAGTAATGACAGTGACAATAACAACATATTTACACAAAACAATTTACATAACAAATGTACACATACCTACACAACAATTTACATAACAAATGTACACAATACACACAATGTAGAATACACATACACTAGATACAGGTATAAATATATATAAACACTAATTGAATGGGAGAATATATTGACAGAATGAGGATTAATAAAGTGCAGTGCTGATTGTTGATCATGAGGGATCATGTGTTCAAAAGTCTTATTGCTTGTGGGAAGAAGCTGTCATGTAGTCGGGTGGTGCGGGTCCTGATGCTGCGATACCGCCTGCCTGATGGAAGCAGTGAGAGCAGCCCATAACTCGGGTGGCTGGAGTCTTTGATAATCCTCCGAGCTTTCTTCACACACCGTCTGTTATATATATCCTGGAGGGAGGGAAGCTCACCTCCGATGATATTTCTGGCCGTTCGCACCACCCTTTGCAGGTCTTTGCGGTTGTGGGCGGTGCTATTGCCGTACCAGGCGGTGATGCAGCCAGTCAGGATGCTCTCTACAGTACTGGTGTAGAACCGTGTGAGGATGTGGTGGTTCATTCCAAACTTCCTCAGCCGTCTCAGGAAGAAGAGGCGCTGGTGAGCCTTCTTCACAACGGCCTCAGTGTGGACGGACCATGTGAGTTCCTCAGTAATGTGGACACCGAGGAACTTGAAGCTGCTGACTCTCTCCACCGGTGCTCCATTAATGGTGATGGGGCTGTGTTCTCTGTCTTTCTTCCTGAAGTCCACCACAAGCTCCTTGGTTTTACTGACGTTGAGGGAGAGGTTGTGCTCCTGACACCAGCGCGTCAGAGTGTGCACCTCCTCTCTGTAGGCTGTTTCATCATTGTCAGTGATCAGACCTACAACCGTCGTATCGTCAGCAAACTTAATGATGGCATTGGAGCTATGTGTCGCCACACAGTCATGTGTGTAAAGGGAATACAGGAGTGGGCTGAGAACACAGCCCTGCGGGGCTCCAGTGTTGAGGGTCAGTGATGAGGAGATGTTGCTGCCCATTCTAACCACCTGACGTCTGCCTGACAGGAAGTCCAGGATCCAGCTGCACAGCGAGCTGTTTAAGCCCAGAGCCCGGAGTTTCACATCAAGCTTGGAGGGCATTATGGTGTTGAATGCTGAGCTGTAGTCTACAAACAGCATTCTCACATATGTGTTCCTTTTTTCCAGGTGGGATAGAGCAGTGTGTATTGTAGATGCAATGGCATCATCAGTGGAGCGGTTGTTGCGGTAGGCAAACTGCAATGGGTCCAAAGAGGTGGGCAGAACAGAGCAGATGTGATCTCTGATCAACCTCTCAAAGCATTTGCTGATGATGGGGGTGAGGGCAACAGGACGCCAGTCATTTAAGCAGGTGATTTTGGCTTGCTTCGGTACAGGCACAATGGTTGATGTTTTGAAGCATGTGGGGACTACAGACAGGGAGAGGGACAGGTTGAAAATGTCCGTAAAAACACCAGCCAGTTGGTTCGCGCATGCTCTGATGACGCGGCCCGAAATGCCGTCTGGACCCGCGGCTTTGCGAATGTTCACCCGTCGAAAGGATCGGGTTACATCCGCAACAGAGACGGAGAGTGAACCATCATCTGTAATATCGGCCGCGAGTGCTCTCTCTGTGAGGGCGGTGTTGTTGTCCTCGAAACGAGCATAAAATGTATTAAGCTCGTCCGGGAGAGAGGCAGCGGTGATCATGGCGGAGTTTTTATTCTGTTTATAGTCCGTAATGATGTTAATTCCCTTCCACATACTTCTGGAGTCAGTGGTGTTGAACTGACCTTCAATTTTGTGCCTGTACTGGCGTTTGGCTGTGCTGATGGATTTACGGAGGGCATAACTGGCTTGTTTACGCTCCTCCGCGTTCCCGGAATTAAAAGCGGTGGTCCGCGCAGTAAGTGCCGCGCGAACATCGCCGTTAACCCAGGGTTTCTGGTTGGGGAAGATCCGTATTGTTTTGGTTGGAACAACATCCTCTGCGCACTTCCTGATGAAACACGTTACGCTATCAGCGTAAACCTCGATGTCGTCATCGGAGGCAGACCGGAACATCTCCCAGTCCGTGTGATCAAAACAGTCCTGTAGCGCAGAGTCTGATTGGTCCGACCAGCACTGGATCATTCTGAGGGCGGGTGATTCCCGTTTCAGTTTCTGCCTGTAAGCGGGCAGAAGCAGAACGGAAGAGTGGTCCGATTTGCCAAATGGTGGGCGGGGGAGGGATTTGTAGCCATCCCGGAAAGGAGAATAGCAATGATCCAAAACCCGGTCCCCTCGTGTGTTGAAGTTGATGTGTTGGTGGAATTTTGGTGCTATTGTTTTAAAATTGGCTTTGTTGAAGTCCCCGGTAACAATGAACGCGGCCTCAGGGTGCGCGGTTTCCTGCTCACTTATACTGCCATACAGTTCCCTGAGTGCCCGGTCTGTGTCGGCTTGTGGGGGGATGTACACAGCTGTGATGATGACCGCTGTGAATTCCCTCGGTAGCCAAAATGGTCGACACAGAAGCATGAGAAATTCCAGATCAGGAGAGCAGAAAGACCTGATAAAATGTACATTCCTCTGATCACACCATGATTTGTTGATCATAAAACATACACCTCCACCTCTGCTTTTACCAGAGAGGTCTTTCGCTCTGTCCGCTCGGTGCACGGAGAAACCTGTGGGTTCGATGGCCGAGTCTGGAATCTCCGCGGACAACCAGGTTTCTGTAAAACAGATAACACAGCATTCTCTCGTCTCTCGTTGGAAAGAGATCCGCGCTCTCAGCTCGCATAGCTTGTTGTCCAGAGACTGAACATTTGCCAGTAGTATACTGGGTAGCGGGGGGCGATTTGCGCGACGTCTTACTCTGATGAGAACGCCGGCTCTTTTTCCTCTTTTCCGTCTGCGTTTCCGTGGCCGGGCAGCCCAAACAAAGGGCTCCACTGGCGTGTTTGTAAACCGCGGGTCGGCGTTGAGGAATGTGAAGTCCGGTTTTCGGTGTGTGATTGCCGAACCAATGTCCAAAAGCGTTTGTCTGTCGTACACAATAAGGCAGACAGCATCCAAGACAAAAAAACACAGAACTGTAAACAAAACAAACAATAAACTGCAGTGTTTTGACGGAGCTCGCGACGCAGCAGCCATACTCGGCGCCATCTTGAGCACATGTCAGTTGTCCATGTTAGTTTGTCTGTTTCTTTTTTTGCAGTTTAAAACATAATTTGTATTTAAGGTTCAATGCATAGGGAGTTTTCATTCTGATGGTATAAGTTCATAAGCTTTGACAGGTGTCAGACATCTGGTGCAGCCAAATAATTTTCCACTTTCACACGCAGTAATTTTCACTCACATTTGCTTGCATGCTAGAGACCGGTTTTTATATTGTTGCATGATGTTTTTAAAAAAGCACCTTGAGCTGACCACGCATTTGCACAGATACTTACCAGAAATGCTCAAAGTCTGCCAGCAATGACGTACCTGGAATTATGCACATATCAAGGCACAGAACCAGAATCTTGCATACTGCGATGAAAGATTCTGAAACGTGACAGTTTAAGTTATGCTGTTATATCTAGCATACCCATATCAATCGGTAAGCCATTTATTCAATATGTACAAAATATTGAAATATAAAATGTTTAATTTAAGGGAGTTGTTTTACAAAGATATTGTTTTAAATATACATATTTTCAAAATACCTTGTGTTAAAGATATCTATGCGTTAGAGAGGGGGTACACAAAAGGATGTTGAATATTTGGAGGGGTACGTCACTGTTAAAAGTTCGGAAACCACTGCTTTAGAGCATCTTGCTCTGTCCTGATCTCTACAGGTGCTGGTCATATAATTAGAATATCATCAAAAAGTTGATTTATTTCAGTAATTCCATTCAAATAGTGAAACTTGGATATTATATTCATTCATTACACACAGACTGGTATATTTCAAATGTATATTTCATTTAATTGTGATGATTAAAACTGACAACTAATGAAAATCCCAAATTCAGTATCTCCGAACATTTGAATATTACTTAAGACCAATACAAAAAAAGGATTTTTAGAAATGTTGGCCAACTGAAAAGTATGAACATGAAAAGTATGAGCATGTACAGCACTCAATACTTAGTTGGGGCTCCTTTTGCCTGAATTACTGCAGCAATGCGGCGTGGCATGGAGTCGATCAGTCTGTGGCACTGCTCAGGTGTTATGAGAGCCCAGGTTGCTCTGATAGTGGCCTTCAGCTCTTCTGCATTGTTGGGTCTGGCATATCGCATCTTCCTCTTCACAATACCCCATAGATTTTCTATAGGGTTAAGGTCAGGCGAGTTTGCTGGCCAATTAAGAACAGGGATACCATGGTCCTTAAACCAGGTACTGGTAGCTTTGGCACTGTGTGCAGGTGCCAAGTCCTGTTGGAAAATGAAATCTGCATCTCCATAAAATTGGTCAGCAGCAGAAAGCATGAAGTGCTCTAAAACTTCCTGGTAGACGGCTGCGTTGACCTTGGACCTCAGAAAACACCGTGGACCAACACCAGCAGATGACATGGCAACTCAAACCATCACTGACTGTGGAAACTTTACACTGGACTTCAAGCAACGTGGATTCGGTGCCTCTCCTCTCTTCCAAAGGAAATGCAAAATTTACTTTCATCAGAGAACATAACTTTGGACCACTCAGCAGCAGTCCAGTCCTTTTTGTCTTTAGCCCAGGCGAGACGCTTCTGACGCTGTGTCTTGTTCAAGAGTGGCTTGCACAAGGAATGCGACAGCTGAAACCCATGTCTTGCATACGTCTGTGCGTGGTGGTTCTTGAAGCACTGACTCCAGCTGCAGTCCACTCTTTGTGAATCTCCCCCACATTTTTGAATTGTGGATTGTGAAACAACCCTCTCCAGGATGCGGTTATCCCTATTGCTTGTACACTTTTTTCTACCACATCTTTTTCTTCCCTTCGCCTCTGTATTAATGTGCTTGGACACAGAGCTCTGTGAACAGCCAGCCTCTTTAGCAATGACCTTTTGTGTCTTGCCCTCCTTGTGCAAGATGTCAATGGTCGTCATTTGGACAGCTGTCAAGTCAGCAGTCTTCCCCATGATTGTGTAGCCTACAGAACTAGACTGAGAGACCATTTAAAGGTCTTTGCAGGTGTTTTGAGTTAATTAGCTGATTAGAGTGTGGCACCAGGTGTCTTCAATATTGAACCTTTTCACAATATTCTAATTTTCTGAGATACTGATTTTGGGGTTTTCATTAGTTGTCAGTTATAATCATCAAAATTAAAAGGAATGAACACTTGAAATATATCAGTCTGTGTGGAATGAATGTATACATTATACAAGTTTCACTTTTTGAATGGAATTACTGAAATCAACTTTTTGATGATATTCTAATTATATGACCAGCACCTGTATATCAAATAGAGCACCAGTGGGCAAAGCCATGGGTGTGATGATGTAAAGTAGACGTTGAGGTTTTTCACTTTAGAGGCATGAATTAATGGGCCCCCTAATGATATAGGCAAGTCGTGCAAGTAGAGAATGAGGCATTTTTACAACTCTTGTCAAAATATCATAGTCATTGTAAGGAAGAAATGTGTGAAGCTGACTGTATGACTTCAGTGCAACAATGTATAAGAAGGGAATATAGATATTAATTTGCATTTATTATGCCGAAAAGTGTTTTAAAATTAACAACTGTTACATCCCACCCCAGTCTATGGTGTGGGAGGAGTAACAAAATAAAAAAAGGTTTTGGGTTCCCCTTCTCCCATCCCAGCACTCAAGTTTAAAATCCAAAACAAAGTATTTAATCAAAACAAGAAAAGGAAGTCAAAAACGCTTCAGGAGGGGGCAAAGTCCAAAATAACAAACAAAACTTTAATCTTTCGGGATGTCAAAATTACCTTACCTCCCAAAGAAAAGGTGCAAATAAACAACATTAACTTCCCTATCCTCATTAACCAAAACACAGGAGAAAAGATAAAAGGTTGAACAAAAATGTCACCCACCTCCCTACAGCTTCCACACTTAAGTCGTATTTACAATATTTACACAACGATTAAGGTTTACTTAAACAATTTGCCTTCAACTTACTATTTACAACAGTAGATGACAACCACAACAACATTATGTAGCAGCAATACATCAAACACAACTGTCTGGGATGGGGGGGAAAAAGGGAAGTTCCATTAGAGTATAGATCTGCTTGGGATTTATCCTGTTTCCCTCTCCTCACCAACCAATCCAGACAGGGGAGTGATTGGTAATCATCATTGCAGACTCCTGATGTTAATCACCCTGCAAGGAGGCCTGAGGAAGAGAGAGATAGAGAGAAACAAAACAGGAAAACCACAACACAAAGTGGACAAAATCTCCAATTGCAATAAGGCCAATGACATACATCTATAGATCAGAATCAGAATCAAAATCAGCTTTATTGCCAAGTATGCTTAGACATACAAGGAATTTGTCTTGGTGACAGGAGCTTACAGTGTACAACAATACAAACAATACCAAAAAAAAAAAAACAGCAGCAAGACATAGGTAATTAAAAACAAAAAAAGACTAAAAATAAATAATTATACATATACACTCACCATCATACATACCCACATACACACACGTAGTGCAAATCTATTACAATCTGTTATAAAGAACAAAAATACAGTATATTATGTACAGAGCAATGTAAGTAATGGCAGAAGTGGATATGTTGGATAATATAAATAGACTTAAACTGTGTATTGAACATAATAGATGTAATTGAACAAAATATGTTGACAAAAGGAAGGAACCAACAAATACATCCTGGGATGTAACACAACTAATGTGATTCATGTTTTTAATTAAGTAATTCAAGTAATCTGTTAAGTAATCTGATTTATGAGTAACTCACCTAACACTGCAGATTTCTACCATCGCCCTCAAATGTGTTATTTTATTTTGTTAAAAGGGAAAATAATGAAGATGTGTAGTGAGGAGCAGGAGGACGGGTGTGAAGCTGGATCTTTCTAGCACTAACCTTCAGCTGAACCTGTGCTGGCTCTCTGAGTGACTGACAACATGTCTGTGAATGAGGACACAGATCACCCACGCTTCTTTGTGGGGGTTGATGATGGCGAGGGGGATGAATTGATTGACCCTGGAAGAGTGCTTGGCTACGACTGCCTCTATGAGAATGTGGAAGAAGAAGATGAAGAGGGAGATGATGAAGAATATGATTCGGTATGTGATATATTCAGCCTCTTGCCTAATTTTTTTTTGTTGTTGTTGTTTTTTTACAACTCTGTTTTATTGGGACATGTCATCATATTTACACAGCATCTGAAAGAACCAGCATGTCCAGTTTTATATTTGTTTAAACAGACACATATGAACGAAGACAGAATATAAAATTTACCCCCCACTTGTCCACTTTTACAGGATGGATTCATATTTTAAAGCATATATAACTGGCTTACATAGTCAAACATGTTCAATATCTTGGACAACTCAAATACCAGGTAACACTACAAAAGTACAGTTGGGTAAAGTGATGTGAAAGTACTCTGTTAAACAATGGGAACTGTAGATACTTTATCAAAAAGTGAGAGGATAGGTTGACATGTAGTGTAAAATGTCTTAGTCTACCCTCTAAGAGCGATGTTTTATTCTCTCCAGTTTAAGGAATGACATTAAATCAGTCGGCCAGGAGTGTTCTGCTGGAGCCTTAGGTCATTTCCAATGTAGAAGGATGTGTCTACGGGCGATAAGGGAGGCAAAAGACAGGACATTTAATTTCATTTTAGTAAACTCAGTGTAATTAAGGGGGACTCCAAAAATGGCAATGAGTGGACAAGGTGCAATATTGGTACCTAGTGCATCCGAGATGATTTTGAAAAAGTTTTTCCAAAAACCTTTTAATTTGGAACATGACCAGAAAGTATGGGCTAGATGAGAGGGGGTCGAAGTACATCTATTACAGGGCTCACTAGTGCCAGGAAAGAATTTAGCTAATTTAGCTTTGCTGAAATGCATTCTGTGGAGCACTTTAAATTGTATGAAGTTAAGATGGCCACAAGAGGAGGAATAATTAACCTGTAATTTGGCTTTTTCCCAGGAAGGTTCCTGAAACTGGACTCCTAGTTCAGCCTCCCACTCACGTTTGATTTTAGCAAGTGGAAGGTGTCAGATCTAAGAATGTAGTTGTACATCTTAGATGTTAGCCTTGTCAGGTTTTCTGGTTTCTCTAAAATATTTGATGGATCTCTCTTGCTTAATTTGATAATTGTGTTAAGTCTAATGTCTTGCTTGCCCAGAATGGACATGCCTGTGGCCTGTGTATAAAACTTGCCATAGATTTCATCCTAAAAGTTTGCATATGGTGATGACTCCTCATTCTGTCTCTCTTTTTTATTTTTTTTAAATAATTAAATTGTTGTTCCTCTAAAATGTTTGCAACTACTTTTAACTTTTCCATGCATTTTAGGTATAGACCATTTCAACAACAACAACAAAGGAATTAGAACACAACTATTCCTGAAGCACCTCTGGTATCATTAGCGGATCCTTTAACCCTCTGGGGTCGACGAACGCGCCGGCGCGTCCTGCTGGATATTTTCGTCATTACAGCAGAAACAACTTAAAATACTTAAAATTTTGGGGCATACAGATACGTGTAAGACATCATTAGAGACTATAAAGGGTCTACTTTTATTTGTGTACACTAATAATTACAGTGAAACATTGTGCTTTTGTAAAATAAAGAAAATAAAAAGGGTGAGCTGTCAGCAGTCTCTGTGTTCACAAGCATATTTCAGAAACACGTCACAAAAATGAACAAACTCTGCGAATACTTATAACACAAACATGAAACATATGTCTAAAGAAAGCTTTAAATGTCTTCTTTTATATAAAATATTTCATATTTAAAACAAATATTCTCCTGCAATGCAATCTGTATCAAACAAAGCGCTGTACAGTTTTTAACGGTTCATCTCATTATCTCTAATGTGATCCCACCAGCAGAGCGTGCCATTCATACGCTAATGTGCTGAGATGATCAATGCAAATGGAAACGCCTCCGACAGTGTTCAGAGGTTTGATGTAAACAATTCATTCATTTTACTGCGCGTTTGTAACTATACACAGGCTATGAAACTTCTGGATATTAAGGAAGTTAACTTTTTCCTCAGAAGAATAGCGGAACTCTGATGAATGTTTGTATTTTGAAGAGAGACTTGATCCAGCCGAGGATACAATTTCAGACGAGTAAGTCAATTAGTTGACATGCTATTTTATATAAACTTGAACATATTTTACTAGTGGGACTGTTTCCAGACTTGCCAGCCAGGATTCAGAGTATTGAAATTTGAAATATGTCCTAATAAGCAAGTTTTAGTTACATTTTAAATGCTGTTTCGGCTAAAGCAGGCATTTAAATTGTATGCTGTATGATATAAATATGATATAAATATGATATAAAATAATATGAATGTTTAGATTATATTTTAACTAGTTTATGCTGCCTCATTATCATAAACGAAGCTTGTGCTTGCAAATATCTGTTCAAGTTAAATGAGTAAAATGCACTTTAAATATGCCCATATTAGAAAATCAGCATATTATAATGATTATGTGACACTGAGGACTGCAGTAATGATGCGAAAATTTCATCACAAATTGCATTTTACAATATATTCAAATAGAAAACTGTTCTTTTAAATTGAAAAAATATCACTGTTTTTACTGTATTTTGGATCAAATAAATGCAGTCTTGGTGAGCAGAAGAGACTTCTTTTAAACGGTAGATCGGTCTAAAATTAAGTCTTTATTTAAAGAAATTGTACAGTCAGATTATTTATTTTAACTTAACTTGATTTTGATCATTAATTCTCCTCACATTCATTCTCTCTCTGTCACATTCCTCATTGATGGGCCCAAGGGAGGCGTCTTTTGTCTCTCAGGTGTAAATTACCTCAATATTCATGATAGTTCACGCCTCCTCGCATATCGCCATTCAACACTAAAATTGTCTTACAAAAGTTAAATTGCTATATTGTTTTGTATGAATGAGTGATCAGGATGGTTTTCACATCATTTTATAGCAAAAACTCTAGGCTACAAGATCCAGTTCTCAAAAGTCTTGTGGACAACTGTTCAATTACTTAAAATTTTATTTTTTTCAAAAACCATGCATAAATGTTATTTTCTCAAAAATACAAACATGTACACACATGTTGCTCAGACATTATTGTAGTCCAGTTTGTGCTAAATACAGTGTTATCAGACTTTAGCCATTAATATGTTTTTAAGCAACTGAAAAAAGCACAAATGTCAAAACTTCTCCAGGGCCCAAAACACCTAGAAAAACTTTGCATTGTATGAGACATCTTGAATAAGTCTGTGAGATTTGGCGAAAATATCTAATTGTGATTTTTCTGACAGATATTGCGATTTGATTTGCGATTTTAATTTAGTAAAGTCAAGCTTCAGCTCAATATTCTCAATAGTACACACTCTAAATTAGAGTACAACATGCCTTTGAACTGTAGACCTCTCCACTACCTTGTAGTCTAGCAGATGCAGTGTGCCTTTCTATCTAATAGATTGTTAGCTTCTTGCTGCTAAATTACAGTCAGTACTGCCTACAGAATGCATTCTAATTCAAGAAAAAGAACTGAAAAAATATTAACTGATTCCAATATTACAATTTCTTTTTAAATATCCAGTGCAAACAATTTCCAGTAAGAACAAATAAAATGACCATACCTTTCTGTAAACAAGCTCTTCTGAATAAGGTAGGTCTGTCTTATATTTACAAAACTCAAAATAATGATCACAAATGCTACATAAAATATTCACAATCAACAAAAATTATCAGGACTGATAACCAGAATTTAAAATATTGCACAGCACACTTTCAAGTACAAAATACTTTGAACTTAACATTTTCTTCACACGGTTAAGGCTGCCAGTAAGTGGCAATACAAAATAAAGTACAGAACAAATCTTGACTCCAACCAAAGTCTTACAATGAGTTGCTGAAATTTCTTCTTCTCCCTAAGTCAATACTTGATTGATTAGAGTATTTACCCTGTTTTTGGCCAAAAACACTAACATGTCTACCTTTGCCAATTTCAAACACAAGCATTCACATGTCACAACGTTTCAACCAGCACTAAAGAGTCTCTTCGATGGGGAACTTGTGGCTGGTATACATGGGTATTTGCGAGCCAGTTTGCTCAGCCTTGGAAAGTTAATCCTATGTACCTTCCACCAAGCCAAGGGATCTTGCTCCCCATTAATTGCAGGAGTCATGAGGCAGCTGTTGTGTCCTCCAACTGCACAGAGGAAGCAGGGGGCACAGAGGTGCGCTTGAAGAAGCTGCCCAGTGACCGCTTGCCCTCCTTCTCTGTGGATGTTGATGGTTGCCTCGGCTGCACTTTGATGCATGCCACCTGTGGTGCTGAGACGAGCCGTCTTCTCCTGAAAAACAGAACTGTCTTTTCAATCTAATGTAATTTTGAGCAATTAGGCATTTTTATGTAAGCATTTAAAAATGGCATTTCAGTGTAAAAAACAAAATGGCTTAGATTGCATGCATTATAATAAACTATTATAATATACAGTGAGGAAAATAAGTATTTGAACACCCAGCTATTTTGCAAGTTCTCCCACTTAGAAATCATGGAGGGGTCTGAAATTGTCATCGTAGGTGCATGTCCACTGTGAGAGACATAATCTAAAAAAAAAAATCCAGAAATCACAATGTATGATTTTTTTAACTATTTATTTGTATGATACAGCTGCAAATAAGTATTTGAACACCTGAGAAAATCAATGTTAATATTTGGTACAGTAGCCTTTGTTTGCAATTACAGAGGTCAAACGTTTCCTGTAGTTTTTCACCAGGTTTGCACACACTGCAGGAGGGATTTTGGCCCACTCCTCCACACAGATCTTCTCTAGATCAGTCAGGTTTCTGGGCTGTCGCTGAGAAACACTGAGTTTGAGCTTCCTCCAAAGATTCTCTATTGGGTTTAGGTCTGGAGACTGGCTAGGCCACGCCAGAACCTTGATATGCTTCTTACAGAGCCACTCCTTGGTTATCCTGGCTGTGTGCTTCGGGTCATTGTCATGTTGGAAGACCCAGCCTCGACCCATCTTCAATGCTCTAACTGAGGGAAGGAGGTTGTTCCCCAAAATCTCGCAATACATGGCCCCGGTCATCCTCTCCTTAATACAGTGCAGTCGCCCTGTCCCATGTGCAGAAAAACACCCCCAAAGCATGATGCTACCACCCCCATGATTCACAGTAGGGATGGTACTCATCATTCTTCTTCCTCCAAACACGGTTAGTGGAATTATGACCAAAAAGTTCTATTTTGGTCTCATCTGACCACATGACTTTCTCCCATGACTCCTCTGGATCATCCAAATGGTCATTGGCAAACTTAAGACGGGCCTTGACATGTGCTGGTTTAAGCAGGGGAAACTTCCGTGCCATGCATGATTTCAAACCATGACGTCTTAGTGTATTACCAACAGTAACCTTGGAAACGGTGGTCCCAGCTCTTTTCAGGTCATTGACCAGCTCCTCCCGTGTAGTTCTGGGCTGATTTCTCACCTTTCTTAGGATCATTGAGACCCCACGAGGTGAGATCTTGCATGGAGCCCCAGTCCGAGGGAGATTGACAGTCATGTTTAGCTTCTTCCATTTTCTAATGATTGCTCCAACAGTGGACCTTTTTTCACCAAGCTGCTTGGCAATTTCCCCGTAGCCCTTTCCAGCCTTGTGGAGGTGTACAATTTTGTCTCTAGTGTCTTTGGACAGCTCTTTGGTCTTGGCCATGTTAGTAGTTGGATTCTTACTGATTGTATGGGGTGGACAGGTGTCTTTATGCAGCTAACGACCTCAAACAGGTGCATCTAATTTAGGATAATAAATGGAGTGGAGGTGGACATTTTAAAGGCAGACTAACAGGTCTTTGAGGGTCAGAACTCTAGCTGATAGACAGGTGTTCAAATACTTATTTGCAGCTGTATCATACAAATAAATAGTTAAAAAATCATACATTGTGATTTCTGGATTTTTTTTTTTAGATTATGTCTCTCACAGTGGACATGCACCTACGATGACAATTTCAGACCCCTCCATGATTTTCAAGTGGGAGAACTTGCAAAATAGCAGGGTGTTCAAATACTTATTTTCCTCACTGTATTGTATGTAGTGTAATTTAGAGCTATTTTATTGTTGTCATCTGCTGCTATTTTATGTTATTTTCTCCTATAGCAATCACCTTTATCATATTCTATTGCTGTTGCGTATCGACGCACATAAAATCAAAATAAGTTTCCTTTTGTGCCTCCTGTTCCATTTCGAACTTGACACTTGCTCTGATGTCTGGAATATTCTCGTCTTATGTAGTCCATTTTGAATCGTGGATCAAGGAATGAAGCTACATCAAGAAGCTCCTGTGTGTCCTTCATATAGCTAAGGGCCCTTGACTTTATGGCCTTCGTTAGGTCAGTGTCATCATCCTTTTCAGCCAGGGTTGCTGTTTTCAGGAGATGCAGGACTGGCTTCAGGTAGGATACGCTGACATATGATTCACCAGAAAGTGCATCTGTAAAGTCCTGGAGAGGATGTAGGGCAGCATTGATAGACTCGAGGACCTCTGTGTCCTGCCAGGTGGGGACCAAGTGACATGTCTTCCTGTCTTCAGACAGAACCTGAGACAAGACCTGGCTGTGCTCCAAGACCCTCTCGATCATCTTCTGTCTAGAGCCCCATCTTGTTGTGCACTCTGTGATTAAGGAATGCTCTGGCAGATTCAAATGTTTTTGTGCCTCACTCTGTGCATTTTTCTTTTTTCAGCTGTGTGAGAAATGGCCAACCAGCTTCTTACAAAGTCCTGTTGCCTGATTTACCCTTGCATCATGCTTCAAAGCATTTTCTGAAGAAAAAAAAACATTGAACCAAAATATTGTAGTGACCGGGCGGCTGGCGGGGCCGGGTCGTGATTTTACACCGGCCCCTTATCAGGCTAATTAAGCATCCGAGAGGGATTTTGTGGCTGGGAGATCGCAACAGATCGTACACGGTGCATTCCTTCAGATTCACGCCGTGTTGTAAATGCTTTGTCATATTGGAGGTGCTTTCTCCCTTGCACAAAATATCCTTACTGCAGGTGTTATATTTTGCTGTGTTGTTTTTTTTTTAGTGGAGCTGAACCAAATTTCGAGCATTTGCTGCAGCCAGTTTAGAATGTAAACATATAATGCGCATATGCGTAACAAATGATGTGACATTAGGTCTTGTAACAGGTCCTGGCAGATCAGTGCAACTTTTTTGGACTGTAAAATGTTTACTGCTGTTCACCTCACAAACACGACTGAAAAAGTTAGGAACCGAAGCAGAATCTAAATGCACGTGTCTTATCGAATCCACGGTTCTAGGAAATTTGGTACCCAACCCTAGCCATCACCTTATAATATAGCTGCAGTACGCATGTGTGCTCGGGATTAGCATCCCCGAGACAGAGTGTGCATCAGAGTGTGCATCAGAGTGTGCATCAGAGTGTGCATCAGAGTGTGCATCAGAGTGTGCATCAGAGTGTGCATCAGAGTGTGCATCAGAGTGTGCATCAGAGTGTGCATCAGAGTGTGCATCAGAGTGTGCATCAGAGTGTGCATCAGAGTGTGCATCAGAGTGTGCATCAGAGTGTGCATCAGAGTGTGCATCAGAGTGTGCATCAGAGTGTGCATCAGCCGGGTGCATCAGCCGGGTGCATCAGCCGGGTGCATCAGCCGGGTGCATCAGCCGGGTGCATCAGCCGGGTGCATCAGCCGGGTGCATCAGCCGGGTGCAGTTCCAATCTCTCCCCCTTCGATCGAGACGTTTGCGCAACTCATTGAAGAGGCGCTGAACGCACAGAGAAATTCCAGTTTTGGAGTTTGTAGAAATTTACATGACCTGCTTCCATATTATTTGAATATTAATAAAGCTATAATGCATTAAATATAACTGCATTAAAGATGTAACGCTGGGGCGTTTCCTTTAAAGAGCTTCAGCTCCACTTATTCCACAATGTGAGTGCTTCTGTATTTACTTATTTTGTATTTTTCCCTCATACTTTGCAATCTACATCACCTGAAGCTGTTTGGAAAGTTTAGAGTGCATCTGGACTGTGAGCTCTCCATACCGTATCCATGTTTATATCCGCGTCTCCCGCTGAATGTGCTTAGATGTGCTATACAATATAGAACAGCCTTTCTGTGGGCCCCTCCTCCAGTCTGGAAATTTATGGCAGCCCCTAGAACCATCTCTCAAATGTGAAGAGGGTGTTTAACTCTAAAGGTCAGACTGATGGAGCAAGTTTTGATTTGTTAATGTTTCTATGAAGTAACCTATCAGCCTCCATTATTTTATTAGAACAAAAAAAAAAAAACATGTGTTTTCCAGGATATGACCACTTGAATAATCCTTGACCAAACAATCACAGATTGGTATTCAGTGATTTGAGTCAGAAGGCGTCAGTTGAGATGCTTTTGTTTTTGTCTGCAGCCCCCAGAGAGACAGATAGTAGTGGGCATCTGTGCTATGTCTAAGAAGTCCAAGTCCAAACCTATGAAGGAGATTCTGGAGCGACTATGTCTGTTCAAATACATCACTGTAGTGACATTTGCGGAGGAAGTCATTCTGAATGAGCCAGTGGAAATGTGGCCACTCTGTGATTGTCTCATCTCGTTCCATTCCAAAGGTTAGTGCGGTTCTGTTTTGTTGCTTTATTATTCTTTCAACTCAAGCTGTTTTTCACAATTTCTGCCCTGATTGTGAGGGGCAATCATTGGAACTCATCCAGCATTTTCTCAAAATGTAATGACACATTTCTGCCTTAATTTAACTGGGTTTATCTAGCAAAAGAATGCACATTTAAATCACTACAGTTAGGGAGGAATTTACTAAGAATTAATTGCGGCTGGTAAAAGTGCTTGTTATTTGCTCACAATGCACTGGTTTAGCACCCGATTCACTAAAGTCAAGATGGCGCCTTGGATGGCAGCCTCAGTGTGGAGCTCTCCAGTTCTTTTGTTGTATTTGTTTGTTTGTCCTGGGTTTAGTAATTTCTTTTCCCAATCCATTTTACCTGGGACAGACTGCTGAACATTCAGCAACACATACCAGACAGTATTCATCTATCGAAAATTCACACTCTTCCTAACAAAACAGACAAACTACATCTCACCCTTTCAAACAAGGACATTTCAAACTCTGCTGTCTTGTACTTCACAGAAACCTGGCTGAGTGAAGCCATTCCAGACAGCGCGTTAAATCTACTAGGCTTTCAGCTGTTCAGAGCGGATCGCATTGTGGATTTAATGGGGAAAACAAGAGAACATGCTTTTATATCAATGAAAGTTGGTGTAGAGACAACAACGTTAAAGAAGATGTGCCATCCTTCTTTATCAACTGTATGCCTTTCTACTCACCGTGGGAGTTTTCCTCATCAATACCCGGACTCACTTATTATTATTCTGGGACATTTTAATAAAGCTAACCTCATCCGTGAACTACCAAATTACAGACAGCACATTACATGCCACACCGGAGACAGAAACACACTGGATCATTGCTACACAACAATAAAGGATGCATATCGCTCTGTCCCTAGAGCAGTTTTTGGACTCTCTGATCACTGTCTGGCTCATCTTCTTCCAACCTACAGGCAGAAACTAAATTCAGCTAAACCTGTAGTAAAGTCTATAAAGAGAGGGGCCAATTAATCAAGTCAATTCAAGTAATTTTTGTATAGCGCCTTTCATAACACACATTGTTTCAAAGCATCTATGCAGGAAATCATGCATTAACAAAAAATGTACGCTATAATATCTTTAAAGTCTTATAGTGATCATTGTGTAGTTTGATTAAATATGATTGTAAATTGTGTATATAAATGAAATAATTAAACAATTGTATTTAGATCCCCTGTGAGCAAGCGGAAGACGACTGTAGCAAGGAACACAAAACTCCATAAGATGTTTGTTAATGGAGACAAATAACCTTGGGAGAAACCAGGCTCACTGTGGGGGCCAGTTCCTCTGGCTAAACAGCATGAATATAATGCCAACAGCATGAATATAATACAGAGCTGGAAATACAAGCCCGGTTGGACTGCACTGATTGGAGTGTATTTGAGGCAGCAGACACCAATCTAACAGATACTGTGACATCATATATCAGTTTCTGTGAGGATATGTGCATTCCTGCTAGGACTTATTTTACATACAACAATGACAAGTGATCATTTACAGCAAAACTCAGCTTCATCAGGCCAAAGAGGATGCTTATAGAAGTGGTGATAAAATCTTGTACAATCAGGCCAGGAACACACTGAATAAGGATATTGGAGTGGTTAAAAGAAGCTAATGTGATAAACTGAAAAACAATTTTTCAGCTAACGACCCTGCATCAGTGTGGAGAGACCTAAAAGACTGAATCCTTTCTTAACTAAGACAGCATTCCCCAACACGGTAGGGAACCAATCTGGGATGAACATTAGTTAACATTTTCCTTCATATAAATTGAGAGATAACAGCATCATGCTTAAACTCAATTTCAAACATCAGGTCAGAAGAAAACTACAAAGATGAGAAAGAGCAGTTTGAATTTGTGGAAGAAAAATGTATCGCCGAACCTTCAGATGGCAGCTTACACTATAGAGTGTATCTTCTCCGAAGTCTTGTTTCCTCTGTGTTACAGCATTATCTTGCAAATCCTATGAGTGGATCTTGGTATCTTTAAGACCTACAAACATCTGTTTGAGTTTGTTTTCTGGCCTGGTATGGGGAAGGATGTGAAACAAAATGTTGTTAAATGCCAGACGCTGAAAAGCGAAAACGGAAAACCAGCTGGGAAATTAAAACAACTCTCAACATCCCGACCTAACAAAATGCTGAGGGTAGACTTAATGGGCCCATTGCCTCACAGTACTCAACACAAATACCTTCTGGTCTTAGTTGATTACTTCTCTTACTGGATTGAATGCTTTTTTCTGTGAAAGGCCTATGCACAAAATGTTGTGATTCTCAGAAAATAAATCATACTGGTGTGTTCCAGATTTCATTCTGTCGGACAGAGGCACCCAGTTCGTTTCTGCCATTCAAGGAGTTATGTGCAAAGTGGAGATTTACACCAAAACTTGCAATAGTGCATATCACTCCCAAACAAATATGACTGAAAGGATCAACCGCACCTTAAAAGTCATGATCTCTGCTTATGTGGAAGACAACCATAGGAAATGGGACCAATACTTAACTGAGCTACGCTTTGTATGGGAGTATCTCCAGCTGAACTCCACATCTGGAGGAAACTTCAAGGACCTATGGACAAGGTATTAAAGGGACAAGACCTCTCGCCAGCAGGTGTCTGGTATGATACTGTCCACCATCTAGCCTAGTTGAATGCAAAGGCTCAGGAGTGTTGGCAGAAGGCTCAAAAGAGACAACTGAGGAGTTACAATAAAAACAGAAGGGATGTTACTTTTAAAGATAACGATTCCTCAATTTAGTGTTTTACACCATTTTAGTGCCAAGTTAACACAGAAATTGAAAGGCCCATATAATGTGCTGAAGAAACTGGGACTGTTAAACTACCAGATTTTTCTGGAAGCCACAGGAAAGGATGTACTGATGACTTGAAAGTGTTTTATTGTAGATTTGAAAGGCCCAGTTCAAATGCTCCACCATCATTCCTGTCCCAAAGAAACCTAAAATCACACAACTTAATGACTACAGACTGTCTCTCTGACATCTGTAGTCATGAAGTCATTTGAGAGGCTGGTGTTGGCCCACCTGTAGGGACATCACTGGACCCTGTTTAGATCCCCTTCAATTTGCTTATCGAGTCTGTGGATGATGGAATCAACATGGGATTGCATCATATTCTGCAACATCTGGACAGACCAGGGACATATGCAAGGATCCGTTTGTGGACTTTCAACACCATCATCCCAGCTATACTCCGGACTAAATTACACCAACTCTCTATTCCCATGTCTATCTGTCAGTGGATCACCAGCTTTCTGATGGACAGGCAGCAGTTAGTGAGACAGGGGAAATTCACTTCCAGCACATGTACTATCATCACTGTTTAATGTGCTTTTCAATAAAAATCTGGTGAGTTGTTTCTCCATTTACGATCTCAATGCATGTTCCAAGCGAACCAAACTATCAAGCATCTTCATCTGAGTAATGTTCGTGTGTAGTGCTCACATGTTGCGCTCCACTCTGAGAGAAGAAAGCAGTAGCATGTCATCAGCCTGTGCATGCTATCTACAGTATGCAGCATAAACGAGAACATCCCCTCTGAACATAAAGATATATTTCTATTTCTAAATGATTACTATTACAATTAATGAGAAGTGAATGTTTAAGCATATCACCTCTTATGGCTCTAACAGAGAACCCTTAAGTGCATTCAGTACCAGACCAAGTTCCAGGGCGAGCCTCTGCCATCTAGCACTTTGCAGGAACTTACTGAGCAAAGGGTGTTTCTACACAAACCACCCAGGGGGGTCGTAGTACATTGCTATGACAACTTCAAATGCTTTAAGTGTGGATGGAGTAAGCCCTGCACTCAAATGCTCTTGTAAAACTCAGTACACTATCTGCTGAGGGCAACGTGCTGGATCCTCTCCCTGTGAGGAACACTAGTTAGCAGAAAGTTGCCTTTTCACTCTGTGTTGGGCTACTTGGCCCAGCACAACACTTGTCTAAGAGAAAAATGTATTCTCCAAATAGCGAGCGTAGCTAAACTGTGGTGCATCACAAGGAAACCGTGACGACACATAATAAGCTGCTTGTGCAGCTTTGAAAGAACTGCATAGGAAGTGAAACCAGGAGAACATTTTCATCTTTTTTCTTTCTTTTTTGTGGTTCAAGCGAGACATTTTAAGCAACTCGGTCTCTGAAGTTTCTTTGTCCTGTAGTGGAAATTACAGTAAGTGCATGAGTGCGTACATGTCTCACTAATGAAAGCCCAGTGACAGGATCCATGACATTATTTCAGCTGAACAATACACTGTAAATCACTTGGTTCCAGTGTTAAATAAATGTCTCTAAATAAAAATACTTCCTTGATTCTATTCTGTTTTATTCTATTCTAACCCTAGAAATATGTTTCTGTAAATAAAAACACATAAAATGAGTGAGGATATGTTTACGACATGCGGTGTATTTATATTGTGCTTTTACAGGATTCCCACTGGATAAAGCCGTGGCTTATGAAAAGCTGAGAAATCCATTTGTCATCAATGATCTGGATCTGCAGTACTGTATCCAGGACAGGTGAGAAGTGTGTGTGTGTGTGTGTGTGTGATAGAGATTTATACTGAACGATGTGATTAGCTTATCCACACTGCTCAGGGGAAAAAAGCCCATGCTGATGTTAATACTCTTGACATGATTACCACAAATAATGCATCTATGTTATGACTGCTGGCACTAATTCCCAAATTCTGAAGCTGAAAATATATATACGTTCATAATCTCTGTGAAATTAAATTGATGTTTGATTTCATTAAGTACTTTAATACAGCACAATCCATAATATAGCAGCAACCTGCGGTTATTGGGGTGCAAACAGTTTGGGGAGGAAAACAAAGGGGAAAGAATGGGAGGAACAGCCAAAATGGGTAATTATGAAAGAACAGATGAGTCGTGGCAAAGTAATTTAATCACTACGTACTCTAATTCAGTGTCAGTACCCCCACAGCACCATCAATAATGCTCAAGTACCACTTCATCAACCCTAAGATGTGTGCATGTATCAGAGACACTCATGATACAAAGTTATAAAAAATAATTTTAAATTGTCATTCATTTAGAAAATACAAGCCAATTAAAGCCTCGTACACACATGCAGTGACTTTATCGCTTGATGTCGCTAGTCTGTACTGTGACGTTGCTAGAAGGCATTGCTACTGTTGTCGCTCTAACATTATACAGTATGTGGACTGCACGTTGTCGCGATCACAAGCTCGTTACAGATTGTTTTTTTTGTTTAGTTTTATCCCCTCCCTCCATTAAAGGGTGCTAGTGTGTTTAGATTACAACTGGATTAGTAGAGGAAGAAAGAATTATTGTTTTCCTGTTTCCATTTTCCTGGGTAGAGGGTGGCATGGCCTAGGTTAGGTTAATGCTATAAACCATCTTAATTTGTTGAGAAGCTATTCTTGAAAAAAAAAACTGAAAGAGGATTATTTTTATGGAATTGTCCATTTAACCTGTAAAGGATTTTGCCAAGAGTTTTGAGAACAAATGAGGAATGAAGACTGTTTTTAACTTTTTGTGGAGGACAATTCTAAAATCTTAAGACATTCAACTTAAAGACCCCTTCCAGTGAAAATCAAGTTTTTAACTTTGTTTACATGTCCATATGGTGTTTTTTATATGCTAGAAGACATATAAGTGATCATAACCTTTGGAAGATGGTGGCGTTGTGTGTGGCTTACAGTCAAATTCTTGGTCTAGTCCCTAGTATGTTTGTTTCACTTTGTTTTTTGTTTTATTTAACTCCGTGTGCTTCATCCATATTGGTCTTTAACAAATCAACTCTTTTAAGCTTGCAAACCAGTGCAAACGATCTGCTCTATCAAGCACGAAATGGCTCATATCACTCACCTCCTTTTCTGTTGTCGATACCTGGTTACCTGCAGCGCTGGCTGTGTTCTCTACCAGCGAAACTGTTAATTCTTGGAGATTTCAATGTTCATGTATGTTGCACAGCAGACTCATTAGCTGAAGATTTCATTACTCTGATTAATGCATTTGATTTAGTACATCATGTGAATGTCCCTAAGATTTTGAGGTATTTGATAATGGGGTTTCGGACCATAAATCTGTGATATTTTCTGTTCCTTGGATATCTAATACTTCTAAAGCCACTACATATTTCTGTCAGTCTCGTTTAATTATCTCAACCTCTAGCAAAGCTTTTTCATCAGTTTTCAGTGGAAATCAGTCAATGTGATCTGAGTGCTGAGGAGCTTCTACTTAGGCTCAATTCTATGTGTTTAAATGTTTTAGACTCGCTGGGTCCTGTTACGACTTTAAAACTTAAACCTAGATCTGAGCCTTGGATTGACGATAACATATGTTCTTTGAGGCAGATCTGTAGAAGAGCGTAAGTGGAAAAAGGACAGGCTCCAGATTTCCTTTGAAATACTTATAAAATTCTTTATCCAAATTCCAGGTGGCAGTGAGAGTATCAAAGTCCAGGTATTTTGCAGAAATCATTAACAAGAATTACTATAGACCCAAAATGCTTTTTACTATTTTTATTGCTGTTGTTAATCCAACAGATTGTGAGTACCCAGCTGTGTCAAAAACTGTGTGTGAGGAGTTTATTAGATTTTTGTTAATAAGATAAATTATATCAGATTGGGGATATCTCCCCCTGTTTTTGATCCTTCCATTCCCTTTGTTTGTACTGCTGAGTTCAGACAGTTTGAACCTATCTCTTTTATACATCTTCAAGAAATAGTGGGACAGTTAAAGCCATCAGGCTCCACCATTGAAGTTATTCCTCCATTTTTCCTGAAACAAGTTTTTGATACAGTGGGTCCCTACTTTTTGAATATGATAAATCGATGTTTTGAAACTAGTACTGTACCTGATGTTTTAAAACATGCTACAGTTTATCCTTTGCTGAAGAGACCAAACTTAGACCCTACTGTTCTAATCCGTCTTTTATTACAAAGATCTTAGAGAAAATAGATTTAAAACTTTTAGTTTTCTTGATGAAAATAAGATCTTTGACATTTTTCAATCAGGTTTTAGAAAACACCACTCAACAGAGACTGCACTTTTTAAGGTTTTAAATTATATTTTACTAACTGGCATTTAAACTGGGGACTTTGCTGTGCTTGTGCTCCAAGACTTGAATGCTGCTTTCGATACAGTGGACCATGCTGACCTTCTTGCTCGCTTGGAGCACTGTGCTGGAATAAAAGGAAGTGCACTTAAATGGCTTAAATCATATCTTTCAAATAGAAGTTTTAAATTTAACATTGGTGAACATTAATTTGAGACAGCGCCTCTTTTGTGTGGTGTGCCCCAGGGTTCTATCTTAGCTCCCATTTTTTTTTTTTATTATATATGCTTCCATTGGGTTCTATCTTTAGGAAGCTTTGGCTGTCCATTCCATTGCTATGCTAATGACACTCAAATCTATCTGTCCTTAACCCTCTGGGGTCGACGGACGCGCCGGCGCATCCTGCTGGATTTTTTTGTCATTACAGTGGAAACAACATAAAATTCTCTGTCATTTTGGGACATACAGATAAGTGTAAGACATCACTAGAGACTATAAAGTGTCTACTTTTTTTGTGTACACTCACAATAACAAGAAAACATTGTGCTTTTGTAAAATAAAAAAAAAATTTAAAAAAAGGATGAGCTGTCAGCATTCTCTGGGTTCACGAGCATATAAAACACGTCACAAAAATGAACTGAAACTCCGTGAATACTTATCACACAAACATGAAACAAATGTCTAAAGAAAGCTTAAAATGTCTACTTTTAAATAAAACAATTCAAATTTAAAATAAATATTCTCCTGCAATGTAATTGGTATGAAACTAAGTGAAACATTTCTCCAGGCTCAACTAATTATCCCTAATTTGATCACACCCACGGGCAGAGGGTTAAATTAGTAAAATGCACTTCAAATATGCCTCCTATTAGAAAATCGGCATATTATAATGATTTCTGAAGGATTATGTGACACTGAAGACTGCAGTAATGATGCTGACAATTCTGCTTTGATAACAAATAGCATTTGACAATATATTAAAATAGAAATCTGTTCTTTTAAATTGTAAAAAGAGTTCACAATATCACTGTCTTTATTTTATTTTGGCTCAAATAAATGCAGTCTTGGTGAGCAGAAGAGACTTCTTTTAAACGGTAGTGTAGGTCTAATTATTTATGTGAAGAAAATGTATAGTCAGATTACTTCTTTTAACTTAAAACAATTTTGATCATTAAGTCTCCCACATTCATCCTCTTTCTGTCACATTCCTCATTGATAGGCCCAGGGTAGGGTCTTTGTCTCCTCAGGTGTGAATTACAATCAATATTCATGATAATTCGAGCCTCCTCGCATATGACCTTTCTAACACTAAAAGTGTCTTACAAAAGTTAAATTACTATATTGTTTTGTATGAGTGAGTGATCAGGATGTTTTTCACATCGTTTTGTAGCAAAAACGCTAGACTACAAAAGACTACTGTTTAGTATGTGTTATATGGCCTTATTTCAACTTAAAAATGTATTTTTTTCAAAAACCATGCATAAACGTTATTTTCTCAAAAATACAAACATGTACACACACTTTAGCTATTAATGTGTTTTTAAGCAACCGAAAAAAGCACAAATGTCAAGGCATGTCAAAACTTCTCCAAGGCCCAAAACACCTCAGAGGGTTAAAACAAGTTATGATGGCTTGGAACCACTTATGATATGTTTATCTAATGTGAAGACTTGTTTGTCTTTTTAAATTTTCTTAATTTTAATGAGAGTACAACTGAAATAATAGTGTTTGGTTCATCGGATTCTTTCAGTACACCCAAAATAAATTTTGGTGATTTATCATTTTCTGTGAAGCCTTGGGTTAAAAATCTGGGTGTGTTTTTTGACGATGGTCTGAAATTTGACAAACATATAAGTTAACACAGTGGTTAAATCATGTTTCTTTCAGCTTCGACTACTAGCAAAAGTTTGAAAAAGTAATTCATGCCTTTATTACATTGAGGCTGGATTACTGTAATTGTGATTAGCAAATCAGCTTTTTTCCCACTTGCAGATAGTATAAAATGCAGCTGCAAGACATTTAACTAGTAATAAAAAACGAGATCGCATTACGCTGGTATTACGGTCCTTGCATTGGTTGCCTGTGCGATACAGAGTACATTTAAAAATTCTTCTTTTAGTTTTTAAATCTTTAAATGGTTTGGCTCCTCTTTATCTTTCGCATTTACTGACTGAATATCATCCCTCTTTTTCTCTCCGGTCATCCAACCAGAGATTGTTGTGAACCCCGAAGTCGAAGCTGAAATGTAGGGGTGGCCGCGCCTTTTTTTTATTAGATTTTTTTTAATGCTTACAAAACTTTTACATCTAGAGCCAAGAGGTATATTAAAACAAACAACAACAAAAAGGAAAATAAATAAATTAACAGTTTAAATAAAATCAAAATGTTTACCTATTTTAATTCAGAGGTATTGCTGAACCTCTGAATTAAAAATTAAAAATTATAACTACCATACTTACATTTATGAATACTAAACTTTGCCAACAAAAGCAGAAAATTAATCAAATAATATTCTTTATGAAGAGACATATCATAGTTAAAAAAAATTAATAAAACATTTTCAAAACAAAGTTGAAAGCTGGGAATGATATGATCACTAACAATCTTGCTGAAATCAGACCAAAAACAAGTCGAGAAGGGACAAGTCCAAAATAAATGAAAAAATGTTTCCATCTGCAGACCACAAAATGTACAGAATATATCAACTCACAATTAAAAATCTCTACAAGAAAATAATTAGTGGGGTAGTACTTATAAAGAAGTTTGAAGGAAATTTTATGGGGTAATTTCCAAATTTTGCACCATCTCAGTCCAGCCACATCCTGCGTCAGACATGCTTGTGTAGTGTCTCGGGGGCGTTGCGTCATAAAGATGAAATATTTAAGTCACTGTGTCAAGTTAAATATAGTTTAATACTCAATCTTTTAAACACATCTTGAGATCATTTATTTCGCATTTGCACTCCGTGTTTTGAACTCGAAAACGTAACGCGTGTTTGTGGTGTTCTGCCTACTGAATTTTTTTTCTTCACTGTTTAAACTGCGCGTAGCTTATACAGCTGAAATTTCACTCACTCTGGAGTAAACAGGTGGTACTACAAGCTTGCATTTCACAGGATTGTTCCTTATTATGGTCCGATTAATTGCGTAAATGTTTTTAAAGTGTTATTTTTTGTGAAATGAATCGCACTGAATTAACGTATTCAGTCGACAGCCCCTCTCAATTACATACGCTATGGCGAAGTAAGGGGTATAAGGAGAAGCCAGGTGTAGCTATGTATCGGTATTTTGTTAGACATGTTCTGATTTTGGATGCAAAGTTGCGAATGGACAAATGGTGAACCTTCATGAATTACTAAATGACCTGAAAATCTGAGATAAATAGGTGCAGTTTATTTTGAAAAATCATAATGTCCCAGCAAAACTTCCAGAGACAACTCGGGTTTGACTGTTTTGAAAATTTTACCCGAAAACAGATGGGTTTTGCCACTAAACTTATATTGAAGCCCAACATGGTTCCATCAATTTATCTTGGGGTCCAGTCCGGAACAGGAGTGAATGGAGATGGAGGCAGGGACTAATTTGCATATACATAGATCTGCGCATACTAAATTAAGCAAAGGTGTAGAGTTATATCTGAGCCATTTTTAGACATGAAGGGATTATTTTCATGAAAAAATTTTTGCCCAGCCCTCTGTCAGATGCAACCATCTGCAAAATAAAGGAGAGAGAGAGAAATTAGGAGCATGTAAAAGCCCCCCCCACAAAGCGCAGATTTTATTTTTAGGAAAGCATGTTGGCATGACTCCATTCACTGGACTGGATCTAGTAAGATCAGTCTGCAGGCTGGTCACGTCAGAGTAACTAGGCACAAACCTTCGGTAGTAGCCAGCCAGCCCCAGAAACTGTCTCATCTCCTTTTTGGTCTTGGGCCTCAGACAGGCCGCGATCACTGCGGTTTTGTTAACCTGGGGCCCAAGTGTATCCCCTGATACTGAACTTCTACCCGCTGTATTGCGCACTTCTTTGCGGTGGTTGTTAGCCCTGCCTGCTGCAGCCACCTCAGGACAGCTCTCAGATGTTGCATGTCACCAAGCATTACTATAGATAATAACATCATCTAAATAAGTGGCGGCATATGCTGTAAGGGGTCTGAGAATTTTGTCCATGAGATGCTGAAACATCTCTGTAACCCCGAACAAAGCAAACACGAACAGTGTTTTTTTTCAGGTGATTAACCTTCTGGGGTCTGAGGGTATTTTGGGCCCTGGAGAAGTTTTGACATGCCTTGACATTTGTCCTTTTTTCAGTTGCTTAAAAACATATTAATTGCTAAAGTCTGATAACACTGTATTCAACACAAACTGGGCTACAATAATATGTGAGCAACATGTGTGTACATGTTTGTATTTTTGAGAAAATAACGTTTATGTGTGGTTTTAAGTCACTGAAATAAGGTCATATAACACACAATAAATATTTGTCTCTTTTGAGAACTGGATCTTGTAGCCTAGAGTTTTTGCTACAAAATGATGTGAAAACCATCCTGATCACTCATTCATACAAAACAATATAGTAATTTAACTTTTGTAAGACAATTTTAGCATTGAAAGGTAATATGCGAGGAGGCGTGAATGATCATGAATATTAAGGTGATTCACACCTGAGAGACCCCACCCCTGGACCCATCAATGAGGCATGTGACAGAGAGAGAATAAATGTGAGGAGACTTAATGATCAAAATCAAGTTTTAAGTTAAAAGAAGTAATCTGACTATATATTTTCTTTACATAAAGACTTTACTTAATTTTAGACCTACACTACCATTAAAAGAAGTCTCTTCTGCTCACCAAGACTGGATTTATTTGATCCAAAATACAGAAAAAATATTGATATTCTGAACTCTTTTTACAATTTAAAAGAACAGTTTTCTATTTGAATATATTGTAAAATGCAATTTGTGATCACAATTCAATGCAATTTCAGCATCATTACTGCAGTCTTCAGTGTCACATGATACTTCAGAAATCATAATATGCTGATTTTCTAATACGGGCATGTTTAAAGTGCATTTTACTCATTTAACCTGAACACATATTTGCAAGGACAAGCTTTGTTGATGATAATGATGCATTATAAACACTAGATAAAATATAATCTAAACATTCATATTATTTTTATATCATATTACATATCATATTTATATCATACAGCATACAATTTAAATACCTGCTTTAGCCGAAACATCATTTAAATGTAACTAAAACTTGCTTATTAGGACATATTTCAAATGTCAATACTCTGAATCCTGGCTGGCAAGTCTAGAAACAGTCCCACTAGTAAAATAAAAGTTAAAAAGTTTATATAAAATAGCATCTCAACCAGTGGCGGATGCAGAACATGACAGATGGGTGGGCCTGGATTAAGTCGACGTGGGCCTGAATCTATGGGTGTCCCGAAATCAAAGCAGTTGTCCCGAATCCAGGGCTGGGTTTTCCGAAACCTTCTTAACGCTACGTCGTTCTTATGTTACACTGTACCTTATCGTATATGTGCACGTGTACATCACTTTTGAATAAGAAACGATAACAAGTCTATAAAATTCGTCAAAACTTCGCAAATCACAAGAGTATTGGTGAGAACACTCATTTAAACAGCATACACACACACACACCCGAACTTGACTGCACGACACAGTTTTGACATTATTGATACTGCTTTAAATCGTAATGCAACGTGACATTAATTGAGCCTTTTTAGTAAAAAAGTTATTGGGCTGTTTACACTGTCATGTACAAAAAAAAGAGCCTTCACAGTGACAGGAAATATAAATGAACATAAAAAACCTAACACTTTTTAAATAGCCCATTAAAGTGTTTATTACAAATAAATTACTAAATGCTTAATGAATAAGTGTAAATGAACAAAATGTAAAAGTCGCCTCAGTGTGCTGTTCAGGAAAGTGCCTACAGGCTTTACAAAAAATCAAGTCTTTCGACTGGCTATATTCAATCCAGTTGAACCTTTCATACCACTTGACGTTGAAACTTCGATATTTCCCATCAATTATGGTACTCGGGAATACCTGTAGATGAGGTTGGGTAACAGGTTCCCCCAGAGCTGACATATCCGACGGTGCAATCAAGTGTAGCAGTGATCGTCGAATAGCCAAGGGAGTTTGCATAGGCAGATCTGCTCTCCGGTTAGCATCAGTGGAGGTAGTTGGTTCGGAGTTCATCTCCGCTCCATTCTCAGAGCCAGCGGTTGTTCCATTACAATCCACAGACTGGTGGTCCTCCAAATAATTATTGTTCTCAATACGAGGATTTTTAAAAAAATTAGTGAGTAAGTTGTTTTGCCATACTAAAGAAAAATCAAGATACCATAACACTTCCAGCGAACGTTAGCATACCATTGGTTGTTCGCGCCAGATTGCTACGTTGATGTTGCATTGACCAATGAAAACACGTCACCAACACACTTAACTTTTTAAATTATCAGGCTTATAATTTTACTGTTTTTTACGGAAGCTCAAAGAGTCCTTGCGTTATTATTTTTTTGTCTCGTTTTCTCGTGATCTCGACATAACTAAGGTTGTTTTCTCGTGATTACGACTTAATTTTCTCGTGATCTCGACATAACAAAAAGTTGCTTTCTCGTGATCTCGACATAACAAAAAGTTGTTTTTGCCTTTAATTTTCTATACAGTTTTTAATTGACCTACAAGGTATGAAGGACAATGAGAGATCCTTGGCAGAAAAGTACAATTTATTATATATAAATGTAAAGTTAGGCACCTTTCACATTGGCTAAATCAAACATATTACTAAACGCCAGGCAGCACATCACAAACACTTAATAAACGCGTTTTCATCAGTATAGCAAGACTCGCTATCTTCTGCACTCAACAGGTGTCATGAACTGCAATATGCGCGCACTCCGATCTAAATCGCAGCTGGCTTGACCGCAGTCATGCAGACGTCCCGGTCCATCAAGTTGGCTTGCAATGAAGTTGACCAAACGTTCAGCGTCACTTTATTGTCTACGAAAAAGTTGTAGACGTGATAGTCTTCTTTTTCTAAGGTGTCTGACACTAATCTGGAAGTTGTCAATGACAGAGAGATACAGCTATTTCAGCTTGAGTGAGTCATTGATCAAAGTAATGATGTATTCGGTCATCCATTATACAATAGTGCGTTTAGCTGTTGCATCCAGATAGCCTTATTGAAAACAACTTTTTGTTTTGTCGAGATCTCAAGAAAATTAAGTCGTGATCACGAGAAAACAACCTTAGTTATGTCGAGATCACGAGAAAACGAGACAGAAAAAAAATAACGCAAGGCCTCTTTGAGCTTCCGTAGTTTTTAACATAACATGTTATAGATAAAATACACCACATAAAGTAGTATCCATGTTTAACTATACAGAGTAGTATTTATTTATTTTTTTTTCTGATTGGGTGGGCCAGCTGTCAGTGTGGGCGGGCCCAGGCCCGTCCAGGCCCGCCCACAGCTCCGCGCCTGATCTCAACTAATTAAAACTAAATTACTCGTCTGAAATTGTATCCTCGATTGGATCAAGTCTCTCTTCAAAATACAAATGTTCATCGGAGTCCCGCTCTTCTTCTGAGGAAAATGTTAAATCTTTCATACAATCCTGGAGCTTTCTTGCCTGTGTATCATTACAAACCGCGCAGAAAAATGAACAACATTTGTTTTACAGCAAATGGGGGGCGTGTACATTTGCACAGATCGTCTCAGCACATTAGCGTATGAATGGCGCGCTCTGCTGGTGGGTGGGATCACATTACAGATAATTAGATGGACAGGTAAAATGGAACATCGCTTTGTTTCAAACAGATTGCATTGCAGGAGAATATTTGTTTTAAATTTGAATTGTTTTATTAAAAAGTAGACATTTAAAGCTTTTTTAGACATATGATTCATGTTTGTGTGATAAGTATTCTCTGAGTTTCAGTTAATTTTTGTGACGTGTTTCAGATAAATGCTCTCAAACCCAGAGACTGCTGAAAGCTCACCCTTTTTATTTTCTTTATTTTACAAAAGCACAAGGTTTCATTGTTATTATAGTCTCTAATGATATCTTACACTTATCTGTATACCCCAAAATGACAGAGTATTTTAAGTTGTTTCTGCTGTAATGACGAAAAAATCCAGCAGGACGCGCTGGCACGTCCGTCGACACCAGAGGGTTAAAGGGATCTGCCAATAACCCTTTATTAAGTCCAGTGTTGAATATAATTGAGCCATTCGTCAATCCCAAATCAAAATCAAATCACTTTATTGTCACACTACTGTGTACACGATTGCAACAGTAGGTGAAAGTCTTGTGTGCAGTTCCGAGCAACACTGCAGTCATGACAGTGACGAGACATACCAATTTACAATAAACAACATATTTACACAACACAATTTACATAACAAATGTACACATAATTACACAACAATTTACATATCAAATGTACACATAATTACACAACATAGTACTAATATACAATGTACAGTAAACAATATACACAATATAGAATACACATACACTAGATAAGGGTATATAAAAATATATATACACTAGTTGAATTGGGGAGAATATATTTGACAGTCCAGTGTGAGATAATAGATTAATAATGTGCAGTGCTGATTGTTGATCGAGAGAGATCATGTGTTCAAAAGTCTTATTGCTTGGGGGAAGAAGCTGTCATGTAGTCGGCTGGTGCGGGTCCTGATGCTGCGATACCGGCTGCCTGATGGAAACAGTGAGAGCAGCCCATAACTCGGATGGCTGGAGTCTCTGATGATCCTCCGAGCTTTTTTCACACACCGCCTGTTATAGATGTCCTGGAGGGAGGGAAGCTCACCTCCGATGATGTTTCTGGCAGTTTGCACCACCCTTTGCAGTTCTTTGCGGTTGTGGGCGGTGCTAGCCAGTCAGGATGCTCTCTACAGTGCTGGTATAGAACCGTGTGAGGATGTGGTGGTTCATTCCAAACTTCATCAGCTGTCTCAGGAAGAAGAGGTGTTGGTGAGCCTTCTTCACAACAGCTTCAGTGTGGACGGACCATGTGAGTTCCTCAGCAATGTGGACACCGAGGAACTTGAAGCTGCTGACTCTCTCCACCGGTGCTCCATTAATGGTGATGGGGCTGTATTCTCTGTCTTTCCTCCTGAAGTCCACCACAAGCTCCTTGGTTTTACTGACGTTGAGAAAATCCGAGTCATTGGGTACTTGTCAAATTTGGACAAAGCGTTCACTTTGCAATAGTCTACACAGAACCGGACCTTCCCATCGAACTTGGGTACCAGAACCACCGGGTTGGCCCAATTGCTGTGTGACTCATCTATTACGGCCATGTCAAGCATCGCCTCTAATTCTTCCTTAAACTTTTTTTTGTGTTCAGGAAGGCGGGGGCAAATACGAACCACCACGGGGTGGTCTCCTTGTGGTGCTCTATGATGTTTGTGACTGGGGAGAGGTGAGAACACGTCCACACATTCTGATTGCAACCTTGCCACATCTTTGAGCTGCGACTGTGAGAGGTGGTCTCCACACAGGACTGGGTTGAATGAATTTGGTTTGAGAGACCCCTCTGGCCCGAACTCTGCCCTCTTGGTGACTAACGTCACTAAGGTCACAGGGACCACCTCCCTCCATGATTTTAGGAGGTTGAGATGGTAAACTTGACGTGTTCCACCCCTATCCGTTCGCTTAACCTCATAATCGAGATCTCCGTGTGCCCTTGCCACTTGGCGAGAAATTTAGAGCTTGAGAGTAATACAAGCACTTTATCTCCCGGTGTGAATTCCTATAGTCGAGTGCCCCTGTCATACAGCCAGCTTTGACGTTCCTGAGATTGGAGCAAATTCTCCTGTGTTAACAAATTCTCCTGTGTTAACTGACATAAAGTGTGGATTTTTTTTCTTTAAGAACAAGAACATACTGAATTTCATTTTCACTTTTAGAAGGTCCCTCCTCCCAAGCTTCCATTGCAGCAGCTTGAATGGGGAAAACCTTGTTTTAATAACAGGGGTTTGAGCCATTTATCCCAATTTCTAGCATCCCTTTGTACGAACGTAATAATCATGTATTTTTTAAGGTTTTATTAAATCGTTAAATAAATAATTAATCTGTTTGTTGGTGATAAGCACTGGTGCGAATCGATTTCATACCTAACAATTCATATAGTTCATGTAGTGTTCGTGACATAAAGGTAGTGCCTTGATCAGTGAGGATTTTTTTTTGGAATCCCCACTTGGGAGATTAATCTGAAGAGTGCCTCCGCAACACTATGTGCTGAGATGTTGCGCAGGGGCACTGCTTTCGGGTATCACATTGCATAGTCCACCAGAACTAATACAAAGCAATTCCCATGTGTGGAACATTCTAATGACCCTAAGAGGTCCATGCCGAAATTTGGGGTGGCTGGTGGATTCACCAACTGACATTCACGGCACACGGCACACCACTTGTGTATGTCCCCATGAATACCTGGCCAAAAAAAAGCCCTCCCCGAAGGCTCTTCGGTACTAATAACTGGGTTGTATTTTCTTTTGTTTGAGTGTCCTGTGTCACTTGATACAACAGATCTTTAATAATCAAAAAATATGGGTAAGTGAGTGCAACGCCAGGCTGGAGCTGTTGACAATCGATGACTCTTAGTTGGTCAAACGCATGTTTGAGGGACTCGTCACATGACTGCTCCAGAGGGAAATCCCCCCAGGGATCTCCATGAGGATGGGAATTCCCTCTCTTTCATCATCTTTACGTGGAGCAGATGTAGACGCCTCTGGCACCGCCTCCCCAGCCATAGCATCGCTCGTCACACATGAGGTAACATTCTACAGGACCCATTCACACATATTTCCCTTAATAAATTCTTAAAATCAGGCTAATTTGTTACCAGAAGCAGTGGATGGGTGAAGCAGGAATTAACCTTGGCCTCTACTCTATGCTTTTCCCCCCCTGAATAGTATCTCAATAGTAGCCACTGGATACATGTGAATATCCCCATGCACACACCACGCCCTCACCCGTTTATCTGTGCCCAGTGCCTCGTCTTGCACCAAGCATTGGAGAATAGTTTTGAGAACAGCATGAATCCACCAAAGCTTGGTATATATCCCCTTTTAAACACACCGGTATGCGGTACATCCCTGCCCGATAGGGGGGCGGCACGCGGAGCATCAGGCATCCGGACCAGTGTCGCCACCTCCATCGCCAAGCACTGATCCTGGAAATGCCCGGCTTCCCCGTAGCCCCAACAGACCGGCCCAGGCTTCCATACCTCACTCATGGGGGCGGTCCCATCAACCTGGGGAGGAGAGCGGAAAGTCAAGAAAAGTGGGGGACACAGACATGGGGAAGGACCCCTTAGATTGGGAAGGAGTTTGGGTGGGGTTCCTTCTCACCTCCGGGTAGCCGGAACAGGACGGAATGAGGAGGAGAGAGGGGGGAGAGTTGAGAAGCAGGGGAGAGAGAAGAGAGAGGGAGAAGGAAGAGCTTCTGGTTTGCTGCCTCCCGGAAACGCAGCCAAGTAGACCTTGGCCAGCTGGACTGCCTCCTCCAGCGATGCTGGGCGATGGCACTGGACCCACTCTGCCATCCCTCGAGGAAGTTGGGAGTTGAACTGCTCCAGTGTCACAAGATCGACGATCTCCATGGCGTCACATGCTCCCTCTGCCAGCAACCATTGCCAGCAACCATGTCCAACACGCATCCAGGAGCTGTTGTGCAAAAGCAAACAGGCGGCCATGTTTCCCGCACCTCAGGGATCTGAAACACTGGCGGCTCTGTTCGGGAGTATGGCCAACCCATTGCATGATGGCCCTCTTCAGGTCTTTATACTTGAGGAGGCTGGCGGCAGGAAGTTGCTGGGCCACTGGCTGTGCATCCCTGAACAGTAGCGTTAACAGGCCCACTGGTCGGGAGGCCAATTCCACACTTAATCTGTCTTTTCAAAGATGTCGAGGAAGGCCTTAGGATCATCGCCTGGCCTCATTTTGACGAGGGTCACTGGCAATGTGGGCTATGGAGTCATAGCTGCAGCCCCTTCTCAGTCCATCAGGCTCTGGAATACCTGTCGGTCCTGCGCTTGAGCTTGGAGAAGGAGTTGGAAATGCTGTTCCTGCTCCAGGTGTAACTCCATGAGGGCCTGATGTTATGTTTGCTGGATGCTGGTGAGGGACTTGATGACTTCGCCCAATGGTGAGTACTCCATGACTATGTTGTCCTCCAAGATTTTCTGCACCACTGTAGAAGGTTTGTTGTCTGGGTAATGGAGTCAGGAGGCAGCGAACTGTCAACTTGAGTATTTTTATTACTATTCAGCACTGTTCATAAAACAAAAAGGCACTCAGTGGCCAAGTAGTCACACACACAAACGAGTAAAGGCTTCTATGATTCATACACAGGTACAGTCTCTCTCTCTCTGTCACTCTGATGCCTCGTGCACCTTTTTATCTCTCCCTCCGCCATCACTACAACAAGTAACAGGTGTTAGAGAAATTGACATCCCAGGTGACGAACCTTACCACTCTCTCTCTTCTGCAGACAGTCACACGATCATGCCTGCATCACCACAATTAGTTTTTAGAAGTTAAACCAGTGATTGGGGAGGTACTTCAATGGAGTACCTTTTCTCTTTCAAACTTTTCTACCTTTTCTTTGTAGCTCTTTTGGTGGACAACTCATCAATCTTTGACAGATAAGATATTTACTTTAGATATTGCATTTCAACATTCATGTTTGATGGCTAAGATCTCTGGGTTATACACAGAGTATTTCTGCTTACCTGGACTATTAGTCCTATTTTCTTTGCTACTTGACTTCATACGAGGTGCAAAATATTTAATTTGATGCGGATATGTTTGATGCTTATGTTATTGGACTATAAGTTTATGTTTGATTTATGCTGATGCTTTCTTATTTTGATATTTAAATCTGATGAGTATACTGGATGGTTTTCAATAGATATTGCCTTTTTTATGTTTATGTTTGAATATGATTCAATAATAATACAGCATTATGTAACCTAATTTGCCATGTCAATGTCTCTTGTTTATAATTGAAACAATACCCCCCAACACTTTAAAAATTAAAGCTGCTTTTGAGTGAACTATACTCAAAATAGTTATACCATCTGGCCATATCTTTTGAAAATCTGATCACAGATGAGGCATTTTGCTAGTAAAACGTAAGGTATCACACTACTAGGAAAATGATTCAGTTTTCTTGTCCCTAAAATTGCATATTTTAAAAGGCAGAGTGTTTTTATATAACCTGCAGCAGTGCTTAATGCATCATAAGATGAATGGTCTAATCAATATACAAATCAAACTCACTCAGACTGCTGACAGCTTCTTTTCTTTGCATCGTTTTTATTATATCAGTTATAGCAGTTTACTATCATTTTAATTTCACAAATAAAAGGAATCAGAAGAGGAGGAATTGCAATCAAAAGGGAACAGTTGCCCTTCTGATAGGACTGTAATATTGGTCCTGATGTTGCACCTATCGCAGTTTGGCACCGGTTTTGACCGAAAGCTTAACGTCATGGCCCTGTTCAAGCACCTGCACCAAGTAGTGGCAGAAACTCTCTGTCTAATATAAGGACGTATAAGGACGATCAATCGATTTGTATTTGCGGTGTGCACAGCTATTAAAGAAAAAAAAATATGCTCTGTTATATCAGGGTTTACATATGATACATTCCTGATATTCAATATTTTGAACAATCATCTAATCAAAAGCATCGCAATCACAACTGCAATATGTCACGCATATTTCTCCATCAACTTTTAAGGACCAACTGAACTTGTTTATCATCTAAAATATATTTTAACTTCAAAATGCAAATTAATATTTACTGAAGAAGCAGTAAATGCAATCCAAATTAAAGAGGTTTAGATTTTAAATATTTAAACAGAACATTCTGAAAATGTAATTCAGCTTACTGTTTTCATTTACAGATCAGTGTAAGGTTATTTTATGTTTGAGAAAATAAAAAGCATATATAGGTTTAAAAAAAACTTTTTTTCATTTGGTAATTAATTTTTTTAATTTAATGTACTTTTCGTTTGGTAATTTATTTAATTTAATACAGGCGATTTTGCCGGCATTTTTTCAAAAGTAGACTAAACAATAATTTAATAGATTTGGGCTGTAAGTTTAAAAAAAAAAAAAAAAAAAAAACCTAGTATTGTGTATTTATTCTTAATTTAAAACATCTTTATGCACAGAAATTATATGTTTTATGTACTGTGGGCTAATTCCATGACTGTCGTCAATTTTTTTTAATGGTGTGGAAAAGAAACTTTAATAAATAAACGGATGATGCTACGATTTAAATTAATCGGAAGCAGTGGCCATTAATTTGTTCAATGTGCAGGAGATATTTGTGTTGGCACTCCTGGAAGTGTCACGTTTGCAGATCGTCTCTATATGCCATAAAGATCAATCCATAATCACGCACAATAAATTGCCTTTCAATACTGTTGTTATGATTAACACAGGCTAACGATTGGGGCAAACTCTGTCATATGACACTACATTTTAGCGTTAATGGCAATTTTATTCACAAAAAGTGTTTCCAAAGTTTTTTCTATGTATCGACATAGAGTTTACACGCTTGAGTTAAACGGAAAAATATTATGACATCATTTGTGATATTTTTGCATTGTTCGTTCCATCAGCTTTATTTTGATGTGCTAAAACTTTTTTCGCAAAAAATCCTTGGATGGAAACGTAGTTATTGTGGAATAAGCGGAGCTGGAGCTCTTTAAAGGAAACACACAGGCATTACATCTTAAATGCAGTAATATTTAATGCGTTATAGCTTTATTAAAGTTCAAATTAAGTTTAAGATTCAACTTTATTGTCATTGTGCAGAGTACAGATACAGAGCCAATGAAATGCATTTGTTTTCACAAATGCCCAACTATGCTGGGGTCAGAGCGCAGCTGTAGCCATGAAACAGCACCCCTGGAGCAGATAGGGTCAAGGGCCTTGCGCAAGGGCAACCACTACCACTAATAATACTGGCATAATTCTGGTCAGCGCCTCTTCAATGAGTTGCGCTAATGTCCCGATCTAAGGGGGAGAGATTGAAACTGCACCCGGCTGATGAACACTGTCACGGGGACACTCATCCCTCAAGCGCGCACGCTTAATGCAGCTAGAAAGAACGTGATGGCTCGTGACTTATTGAATCATAATATATGTGTCTCTGTGCATTTCTTATCGTGAAGAAAATTGGCAATATGCAGCTTTATTAATAAGAGGGAGTTTGTTTTTTAGTGAGTTAAAGATGGACTGAAGTGAACCGAAAGGTTAGAGAGGAAGACTTCACCCCATTATACACTTCAGAAAAATAAATTTGTTTTTGTTTTTGTAAACTTGTTTTCCAATGTAAATATCTAAAACTCCTTTTAAAACAATGTACATTTTCTTTCTACTGCAGAAGAAAAAATTATTATCTGAATATAATATTGAATATAATATTGAAAATACAAAAATTTTAAGATATCTAAAGTCCTTTTAAAAAAATGCATTCACCTATATATATATCAATAAAATTAACTAAGCCAACTTTTACATATCAGACACAATATATTTGCTCTGAATAATAGTTAATTAAATATTTCAACATGGATAATGCAAGATTAAAATGCCAGCAGCCTTATCACCCAGCAGCTCTTGCCTCGTGTTAGTAAAATACGATTCGGATGCTTTATTCTGCCTTCCTCGCAGTCACACTTCGATCAGTAGATGAATTCACCAGTGGGAAGAAATATTAGGACACAGAATGTCACAAGCAGTTCTTCGATTTATTAAATGCAAGCAAGCGGTTTATATGATTCTTGTCACACAAGGCTGGTTACACCCCCCACCTTGAACATTCTCATTCCTCCATATATGGGGTTGTTTCCTCTTGCTTAGAGAAGTACATTCTTATCAAGTACATTTTTTTTGCTCAAGACAGTGCCGAAAACATACAAAGCAGATAAGCAAGCATAAAGGTCATATTGTTCCATCAGAGGCCTATTTCTCACACTTAGTTACCACTGAAGCTAAGCAGGGTTGAGCCTAGTCAGTACCTGGATGGGAGAACTCTAGAAGAGGTGTTCGTGTGGTTAGCAGGGGTTGCTCACCTGTGCTCTGTGTAGGTCCTAGCGCTCCAGTATTGTGATGGGGACTCTATACTGTAAAAGGCATCATCTTTCGGATGAGATGTTAAACTGAGGTCCTGACTCTCAGTGGTCATTAAATATCCCTGGGCATTTCTCGTAAAGAGTAGGGGTGTAACCCCGGTGTCCTGGCTAAATTCACCCCCATTGGCCCTAATCAATCATGGCCTCCTAATAATCCCCTTTCATGAATTGGCTCTGTCACTCTACTCTCTCCTTTCCACCAACATGTGGGCACACTATGGCTGCCATCACATCATCCAGGTGGATGCTGCACACTGGTGGTGTTTTAGGAATGTCCCCTGTTCACTGTGTAAAGCACTTTTGAGTGTTTCAGAAAAGCCCTATATAAATCATCCATCTCTCCATCCGTCCGTCTGTCCGTCCGTCATTTATAAAATTGATTGCAAGTCATAATACATATTTTAAAGGTTTCTATCAGGTTAAACTTTGTAAGTTTCCCACACTTTAGCAGGTTGCACTTTATTTTACTGTACATGTACTTACAGTACACTTACCCAAGAAAGTACTTAGTAATATTAGGTAACTACATTCTTAATATGGGTTATAAGGTTAGGGTTGGGGTTAGGTTTATTACCTAGTAAGTACTCTACTTGTTGTAATTATATAGTATGTAAATGTACAACAATACTGTAAAATATAGTGCTATACTTTAGCATGTTAATAAATATGGTTGTGAAAAATGATCATGATATAAGTCTTATGATTGTGTCGAAGTTCATAGCATAAACTGATATATCCTACTCGTAAATGTGTTAAACGAAATTTAAACAACAGTGGACTTTGGTCTGTGGACTTTGGAAGTGGGAATAAAAGAATAAATTTAATCTTTCTTTCACTAAGTTTCTTTGTTCAGACATTTCATGGTTTCCATGGCAACCATTAGTTCTTCAGCAAATGGCCTTATCGATCATGTGATGTGTTGTGGATTTATCTGATCATCAACAAAGGCAGAGGAGTTTTGTTGTGCTTCCCCCGATCTGTCTTTGTTTTCAAGGCAGTCAACATTAGCCAGATGTGCATTTTTAATTCATTTATGCCAGTTTTTGGCCACTTATCAACCTATTTCTTTTTAACAATTTGAATCAAAATTCTTTTAACTTTTTGCCTTGAGGGTCCTTTTGATACATGTAAAATTTCAAGCGAGTCCTAAAAAGTTTTTTTTTATATATATATAAAAGGCAATGTAATCTGAGATGATTTATGATATGTTTTGTTCCACTTGACTTAAAGAATCAAATTAAACGGATGATGATTATAAATGGCCTTTTATTGAATATAAAATAAACAGTTGCAAAAATCCAAACATGGTAACAACAGGGCAAACACAAGACCGACCGATGGCAAGACAGAGTGAACTGTACACACAAAAAATATGGCAGAAACATGAGGGTTGAGAGCACAATATAAAGGGAGGAAAACATTGCGTTCATATGAGGAATAGGTGAACCCAATTAACATAATAAGGACTAAACAAGGACTAGAATTCTAGTCCTAGTGGGCGGTACTGGAGTGAAACAAGAAGGCCGAGTCAGGGGAGCAGGTGGCTGACACAATCAAACAAAACTCTGTGCTCGGACACAAACCAAAGATAAAGACCAACACACCACACAGAGAGGGCAGAATTGGCAGGATCATAACATAACCAAATGGGAACCATACACTAATGTTAGGTGAACCCTCTGTGTTTGCTGGGTTCGCCTGACATTGAGTTTTCTGAAAAACATACTTTTCGATCTCCTAGACTGTTTGACTGATTCACACAAAATTTTCCATTTACCATCTAAAGACACTAATTAAAAAAGTAATCAAAAGAATTTTGATTTGTCAAATCGTTCAAAAGATATTATCCAATTAAGTCTTTGACCATGTCCTAATTCACCCAGCCCAACCTACATCTTCTGGTCTAGGAAAATAAGTAGATTATAAACTTTTATAGATCACAATGAAAGGGCTTGAATCATGGAATCATTGGGACCATCCTTCCTTCCAAATTTGCTGTCTCTATGACTTACCGATTTGGCTGGCTAGACACTTTTGGCAGAAAAACAATTAAAATAGTAATAATAGGAAAAACAGAACAAATACAGTAGGGTGTTTGGACCCCTAATAATAATAATACAAATAAATATAGCTTTAAGTGGGTTCCAAGCACATGTGGAGAAGACAATCAAACTTGAAAGGATAGGTCCTGTGGACACTGTGGACACAGATATTTTGGTAACAAATTTAAATTGCTTTGATCACAGTTGCACAATTAGGATTTTTGTTATAGGACCCACTATCATCAGAAATGTATTACATTTAGCATGTGACCACAAAATGTTCTGTTGTCCATGTGTACCATTTTTAAAAAAAAATTTGAATAGTGTGCTCACAACATACAGTAAGTCATATTGAACCACATCCACAAGCATAATAGATTATATCTTCCGAACAACTTAAATCAAAATTTCATTGTGTTTGAAGAAAAGGAAAATAAATTGTTCACCTAAAATACCAGGTATAAAACTATATTCTGAAAATATTGTGTTGGAAATGTCAATCTTAAACTGGTTTGACATGGCTAGACACTTTCAAAAGACATTTAGAGATGCTCTTAAATCTTCTGAAAAACAGAACGGGTCAAAATTCTTTTGTGTTTTTTCAGGAGGGTCTGTAGATGATGTATACTAAAAATTGAGTGAATCAGACAAACGGCCCAGGACGATTTAAAAAATGTCCCTTTAATCATATTTCAAAATGACTGACAGGCAACCATGGTAAAATTGGTATCCATGCACTCGGTATGGCCTAAAGAGTCCAAAGAAGCCAGTCTTATGATTATAGACCAAATTCAAAATGGCTGAAAATTATAGATGTAAATTACATTTAGTAGCTCCTAACTCAAGGAGTAATAAATCATTTTGATTGATTTATTTATTTATTTGCTGTTCCAGAGTTATGTGCAAAAATGATAAACCATTTGAAGACTGTATAAGGAAGTGGCATCTTTTTGATCCTTGAACATATGCTGCTTGCTTTCAAACTCAGGCTGTGTTCCAAATGTCTTAAGGGCATTTTGAAGGGAGAACAATCATGATAGTCATGCTGTAACCTCATGTTTGGAGTCCTCGCCATCAGATTTGTTGGTTTGTTACACTAATTTGTTGATTTGTTACATCTGATGAACAGTCTAAGACAAGTTAGAAAAAGTAGGTTTTTAAAAAAAAATTCAAGTGGCAGATTTTTTTTCTTATGGAAATTAAAATTAATTAGACCATTTGATGCTGAGGCATGTGGCACAGTGGAGGGCGGGGACGGGTTGTGACTCAACACGCCCGGTCCCGTATTAGGCTAATCAAGCCTCCGAGAGGGTTAAAGGCCGACCGCGGAGGACTCTGCTAAACTCAAAAGACAAACACATAAGACGACGGACATGTCCGTAATGATCTCTCTCTCTCGCACGTCCTCCGCAGACGGCCTTTAACCCTCTCGGAGGCTTGATTAGCCTAATACGGGACCGGTCGTGTTGAGTCACGACCCGGCTCCGCCCTCCACTGTGCCACATTTAGTTACTGTAAAAAGGGCACCTATCTAGTCAGCGGCCAAAATGACAAGTGCTTGAGCACTACCTGGGTTATCTGTGCACTGTGCACGTAACAAGTCATATTTTAATCGGGAGTATTTGGTCAAAGAAATCATGTGTAACAGCTTTTCATATGCCATTTATGTTTCATGAAAAAAAAGCAAGACTAATAAGCCACATCTGTTGTAACTGTATGCTGTGCAAAGATAACTGAAATTAAACGGCTATCATGTTTTTACTACGTGTGTGATGAAACTTTTGTGGGCATGTGAGGAGTTACGTTTGACAGCAGACTAGTGTTTGATAGAAAAATAATGTTAAGATGGACTATATTTAAACTGTTTGCATTAAGCAGTTTGTAAAGGAAACTGCAACTGAGGACATGTGAGGCATATACAGGTGCTGGTCATATAATTAGTGACAATCATGGGGACAGCTGTCCAAAAGACGACCATTTACATCTTGCACAAGGAGGGCAAGACACAAAAGGTCATTGCTAAAGAGGCTGGCTGTTCACAGAGCTCTGTGTCCAAGCACATTAATAGAGAGGCGAAGGGAAGAAAAAGATGTGGTAGAAAAAAGTGTACAAGCAATAGGGATAACCGCACCCTGGAAAAGATTGTGAAACAAAACCCATTCAAAAATGTGGAGGAGATTCACAAAGAGTGGACTGCAGCTGGAGTCAGTGCTTCAAGAACCACCACGCACAGACGTATGCAAGACATGGGTTTCAGCTCTCGCATTCCTTGTGTCAAGCCACTCTTGAACAAGACACAGCGTCAGAAGCATCTCACCTGGGCTAAAGACAAAAAGGACTGAACTGCTGCTGAGTGGTCCAAAGTTATGTTCTCTGATGAAAGTAAATTTTGCATTTCCTTTGGAAGAGAGGAGAGGCACAGAATCCACGTTGCTTGAAGTCCAGTGTAAAGTTTCCACAGTCAGTGATGGTTTGAGTTGCCATGTCATCTGCTGGTGTTGGTCCACTGTGTTTTCTGAGGTCCAAGGTCAACGCAGCCGTCTACCAGGAAGTTTTAGAGCACTTCATGCTTCCTGCTGCTGACCAATTTTATGGAGATGCAGATTTCATTTTCCAACAGGACTTGGCACCTGCACACAGTGCCAAAGCTACCAGTACCTGGTTTAAGGACCATGGTATCCCTGTTCTTAATTGGCCAGCAAACTCGCCTGACCTTAACCCTATAGAAAATCTATGGGGTATTGTGAAGAGGAAGATGCGATATGCCAGACCCAACAATGCAGAAGAGCTGAAGGCCACTATCAGAGCAACCTGGGCTCTCATAACACCTGAGCAGTGCCACAGACTGATCGACTCCATGCCACGCCGCATTGCTGCAGTAATTCAGGCAAAAGGAGCCCCAACTAAGTATTGAGTGCTGTACATGCTCATACTTTTAATGTTCATACTTTTCAGTTGGCCAACATTTCTAAAAATCCTTTTTTTGTATTGGTCTTAAGTAATATTCTCATTTTCGGAGATACTGAATTTGGGATTTTAATTAGTTGTCAGTTTTAATCATCACAGTTAAATGAAATAAACATTTGAAATATATCATTCTGTGTGTAATAAATGAATATAATATCCAAGTTTCACTTTTTGAATGGAATTACTGAAATAAATCAACTTTTTGATGATATTCTAATTATATGACCAGCACCTGTATTTCTCAAACTAGAGTCCCTGATGTACTTATCCTCTTGTTCCACATCTCTTTCTGTCCTTGTTAGAGCCAGTTGTCCTTTGTCTTTGAAGACTGTAGTGTACACCTTTGTATGAAATCTTCAGTTTTTTGGCAATTTCAAGCCTTCATTCCTCAAAACAAGGATTCACTGACAGGTTTCTAGAGAAAGCTGTTTCTTTTTTTTAATCTTTTTGACTTAATATTGACCTTAAGACATGCCAGTCTATTACATACTGTGGTAACTGGAAAATAAACAAAAAGACAATGTTAAGCTTCATTTAACGAAAAGTAGCTTTCAACTGTGTTTGATAAAATTACAAGTGATTTTCTAGTACCAAATTACCAATTTAGCATGATTACTCAAGGATACGGTGTTGGAGTGATGGCTGCTGGAAATGGGGCCTGTATAGATTTGTTTTTTACATCAGTAATTTCTACTTCTGAAACAGCAAAATCTGTACGATATTCCAAACTTCTGGCCGCCTGTGTTTGTGTATATATATATATATATATATATATATATACATACATACATACATATTTTATATATATATATATAGAGAGAGAGAGAGAGAGAGAGTCAAATTATAATATAGAGGTTAATTTTGATTTAACATTTTTAATCTACTGACAGCCCTGATATATATAGATAGTCACAGTACAGAGCAAAAGTTTTAGGCACTTGAAAAATGTTGCATAGTCGGGATGTCTTAAAAAAAAAATGCCATAAATAGTTTTTATTCATTCAATTAATATCATACAAAAAAGCTAAATCAATATTTGGTATAACAGCCTTTGCTTTCAAAATAGCTGATCTGATCTACTGGGATTTTCATGCACAACAGTCTCTAGAATTTATTCAGAATGGTGCCCAAAACAAAACATCCATTTAACGGCAATTCTGTGAAAATAAAACACCACGTTGATGTGTGCGGTGAATGGTCTGGGCTGCCTTTCTCAAAAGCATCAAAAGCTTGAGTTGATCGTAGAGAACATTTGCACCAATGTTTTCTATGATCTACTTAGGCTTACAATACTTTTGGGAAAGGCAGCCCATACTAGATTGAGCTGACAGGTAGGCTACTGTAACTCAGATAACCATTCAAACCTTGAGGCGAATGGGCTACAACAGCAGAAGATTTCGTCGGGTATCACTTCTGTCAGCAAAGAACAGAAAGCTGAGGCTGCAGTGGGCAAAGGCTCACCAAAACTGGACAGTTAAAGACTGGAAAAACCTGGTCTGATGAATCTCGATTTCTGCTGAGGCACAGATGGTAAGGTCAGAATTTGCCGGAACTAGCATGAATCCATAGACCCAACCTGCCTTGTGTCAACATTCCGGTTTGGTGGTGGTGCAGGTGTAATGGTGTGGGGAATGTTTTCTTGACACACTTTGTGCCTGTTAATACCAATCAGTCATCGCTTGAATGCCACAGCCTATTTGAGTATTGTTGCTATTGTACATTCCTTCATGGCCACAATTTACTCATTCTAATTTACTCATGGCCACTCATTCTAATGGCTACTTCTATCATGATAATGCATCAAATCACTAAGCAAAAGTTGCCTCAAACTGGTTTTGTGAAAATGACAGTAAGTTCACTGTTCTTCGGTGTCCCTCTCAGTCACTGGATCGGTATCCAATAGAAATCTTTGGTTCTTCAAATCTGCAGAAATTGTCATCATATACCAGAATCTCAAATGCATGTTTCCAACATCTTGTGGAATCCATGCAATGAAGAATTTAGGAGAATTTTTTTTAAGATTAAAGGGAGGCCCTACCCAGTATTAGTAAAGTGTTCCTAATAAAGTGTATCACCTACAGTGAGTGTATATACTGTATATTGCATTGGCTGAGTGATTTTGTTTTTAAAGTTTTTTTTTCTCTCACAAACACACATGTAATGTATTGAGTATACGTTTTTGCTCATGCTTAGGAGAGAGGTGTATCGGATCCTGAAGGCCGAGGGCATACTGCTCCCACGCTATGCTGTTCTCAACAGACATCCTGCCAAACCTGAAGGTATGTTAATGCTTATAAAAAATGTTTTACCTGATGGAAATTAGGACCAGTGTACAGATAGTTTGATTACTACTGGGATGTAAATTTTCATGTGTTATGTTCTTGGGTAGAAGTTTAGAATTGAAGATACTGTACAAAAGTAATATCCATTTTAATAGTCCAAACATTTGATTCCATCTGAACAAAAAACATTTTTAACCTCCTGGGACCAGGATTTGTAACAAGTAGCACCTGATTTCCATGAAAACAAAGCAATTTCTTAAAACAGCAAATAGTTTGCCTAAAAATTGATGTCCTCATATTTCAGCAACAGGTCTGATTTTTAATGTCGAAATAATACCAAGAAACAGAATTCAGCTTTCTGTATAAGATTGTTTGTTACAATGTTTTCTCTACTTTAGCAACACAATTATAATATCTCTCTGCTTTGTCAAAAAAAGTGGTAGCCATTGGTAGCCAAGTGCTGTAGCATTGGAAAAAATCTGAAATTAGCTTCACCAATTCTGAATCAAATTAATGGCCAACAGAGTGCAATGACTTCCAGTCATGTTAAAATAAAAATTAGCCTAATTCATTCTGAATCTGTGTTCTGTTACAATGTACTATGAACTGTACAACATAATCCAGTGACTGCCAATCATGCTGATCAGTGCAAATGTCATAGTATCCTGAAACTGACCTTCTTACCTGAAGTCAGGAATGAATGCACTTTGCTGTGTTGGAAAGCTATAGGCAACTGCCTTGCAGTCTAATCAGTTAATGCTTAACCTACAGCAATTTGTGTGAATGCTCTGGTCTCAGAACATTTTTAAAGGCAAGTTATTATCATCCTACCGCTTTATACAGCAGGGGTGTCCAAACTACGGCCCGCTGGGCATCTGTGGCCCGCCGACTGCTCTGATGCAGCCTGTTAGAGATTTTAGAATGCAGCCACATTTCACAGTGCGTCATCTGCACTAGTACGTTCTCTTTATTTACCACCAGCTTCATCCATTGGAAGTGTTAAGGAGTTTGGAATGAATGTTAAATTGTCCTGATACCACCAAACATCCTGCAACTGAATAGAGTTGTTGTTGTGCAGTGCGTATGACTGCACTGATTTTGAGTGCGCAGAGAGACACGTGAGCCGAGCACGCTTTCCTATATCGTCCTCTGTGGCACTGGGAAGTTTAATTCATTGTAGTAATTTGGTTCATTCTGATGTTTCATTAAAAAAAAAAAGAAGTCATTTTTCAAAGTCCTTTCAATGTCAATGCAGCTCTATGTACTTTTGCATTGACATTGAAAGGACTTTAAAAAGTAAAAACACAAAATCCAAGGGCACTGAAAGTAACAAGCTATTACCAAATATAATATTTTGTATATTAATGTTATATTGCTGCTTTGCAGTACTCACCGAGTTTTCAGTACTCGCCGATACCTAGTCCGATACCAGTTTTTTTTTTTTTTTTTTTTGCAATGTTGCAGTTTTCAAACAAATCTATATAAAAAAAATCACTAAACAAAATCACTATATAGCAAATGTAGCCAAAATTAAATCCAAGATGTACAGGTCATCTATCAATAAGCACTCTGTTGCAAATTTAAGGTGAAGATGAAAGTTCTGTTTTCATGAACTGCATGTGAACAACACAAATTCCATATTCAACAATTTAAATAAATTGTATTGTTTAAGGGTGTCTAAATAAATTAATTGAACGAAACTTTATTCAAATAACAAGAGAACCATTACCAGTGATTTTCAGCATTAAATTGAATTGTTTTTATCATATGAATTGCTTTATACAAATCCTTAAATTACAACATTGTTTTTGTCAAATAAAGTACTGCACAACAGAGCATAAAAGATGTGAGGTATTGCTTAAATATAACACAATTGTGGACTTCCGGTTTTGCCATGTAGTGGAGAGACGCGTGGTGTTAGTGCTCCGACTTAAATTTCATATTGTTCTCTTCATAACACTATATTTTGGGCTTTTTAGCCATTTTTGTGCTTCTGCTGGTCTTTGTCAACGTTATATATCCCTAATGAGTAAGGGTACGCGAGCTGGTGGTAAAATCAACCCTCAATTTAAGGCGCCTAATTCTGGGAATGAAAGCGGCAAGATGTCGGACGATACCTCTAACCCGCTAACGACTGACACACTGGTGAGCGAACTTGATAAACTAAGGAGAAACATAACTGGTGAACTCACCGCGCTGCTTAATTCGTCATTGGAGTCAATTCACTCATCTATTGCTTCTATTGGAACTACCTTGGCGACTCAAGCGACTACCATCACTGACATGGAAACTAGCCTATCTGACCACAGCGACAGGATCACACATCTCGAACAGGAGGTTTCGACTCTGCAGTCGAAGTTGGTGTCGGCGACGGAAGAGAATGTCGCTTTGAGAGCTAACGTGGAAGATCTAGTTTCGCGGTCCAAACGACAGAATATTCGTGTGGTTGGTCTTCCGGAGGATATTGAGGGAAAAGACGCCAGGCAGTTTATGGCAGATTTATTCACCGAGGTCGCCGGCGACGCCCTTCCCTCCCCCCCGGAGCTTGATCGTGCCCATCGGAGCTTAAGGCCCAAACCCCGCCAAGGTCAAAATCCCCGTCCGATTATAGTGAGATTTCATCGCTATATAGAGAAGGAGGCTGTGCTTAAATTCGCGAAATCGTCAAAAGACATTACTTTCAAGGGACACAAAATCAAATTCTATGAGGACTTCTGCGTTTCGGTGGCTAATAGGAGAGCTTCGTTCAACAACATTAAGGGCCTGTTGTATAAACGCGGTGTTCGTTTTGGCATGATCTACCCGGCCAGACTTCGAGTGTCCTATAACAACATGGAGCATTACTTCAACTCTCCTGAGGCTGCAGAAAAATTCTACCATCAAAACTTTGCTGAGTAATTTTAAGAGCGGCGCTGATGATAAGGAGATATCTGTTTCTCTCGCTCTCTCTCTGAGTAGTTGTTAAATGCCTTTATGTTTTTTTTTTTTTTTATTAAAAGGGGGGAAAAAAAAAAAAAGTTTCTTCTCTCCCCTTCACGGTGCATGTATTGCGCGGTGTGTGTATATGCACATTTCATTTTTATTTATTATTATTTATTTTTTTTTTTTTTTTGTATTTTGTGTTATTTTGTGGGGGGGGGGGGGTATTCTTTAGATATTCTTCCTTTTTAGTTTTACTGCCACTAGAATCGCTATGTGCACTCGTTTCGCACATTTGCTGTTCTGCACCCTGTCCACTCCTTTTCAGGAGTGAATTCTCTTATTAGTGTTAAATTCTTTGTTTGTTGGAGTCAACTCCATTACACAATCGGTTGTGATAACGTTTTTCTGGCAACTCGTCATGTTTAAGTGGACGAGTATCAGAAGGGATTTTCTTTTGATATTTCTGAACATATTTGTGTTTTTGTTCTCTATGTTCTGGGTATGTTCGGGGGTTATGTTTGATGGAGGATTATTTTTTCTTACTTGGCTTCTAATGTTGTCTCTTACATATGCAACCATGATTGAGCTTAAAAAAGCATTGTTGTTTTCCTTTTTTATCCAATTTAGATTTTCATGTTCTACTTTGCAGTTTTATGAATATGCCCCTTGTTAATTCTAAGGGGGGTGGGGTTGGACACAATATTAGAATCATTACATGGAACGTACGTGGGATGGGTGGCCAAATTAAAAGATCTAGAGTTTTTTCTCATCTAAAATCCCTGTCCTCTGATATTATGTTTCTTCAGGAGACACATTTGCGTACGAGTGATCACACCAGACTGCGTAAACAATGGGTGGGTCAAGTATTTCATTCTAGTTTTAATAGCAAATCCAGAGGTACTGCAATTCTGATACATAAAAGAGTCATGTTTCTAGCAGAGCAAGTACTTTCAGATCCCGAAGGCCGCTTTGTTATCGTCAGTGGTATTCTTTTTCAAACTCCAGTAGTGTTAGTAAACGTATATGCCCCAAATTGGGATAACCCTACTTTTATGTCTATGCTTTTCTCAAAAATCCCAAATCTTGACACTCACCATCTTATTTTTGGAGGGGACCTCAACTGTGTTATCGATAATAATCTTGATAAATCTGCGACTAAATCTTCTTCTCTTTCCGCTATGTCCAGGTCTCTAATTTCGCTGACAAATCAAATAGGCTGCATAGATCCCTGGCGCTTTTTTCATCCCTCTGACAAAGTATTTTCTTTCTTCTCAAGTGTGCACCATGTTTACTCTCGGATTGATTATTTCTTTCTTGATAAAGCCCTGCTTTCTTCGGTTATTTCCTCAGATTACTCTGCCATTGTTATTTCTGATCATGCTCCGCATACCTTAGATATCTCCTTGTCGCCCGCTTTTAAGAGCCGACCTCAGTGGAAATTCGATGTAGGGCTTCTCGCCAGAACTGACTTCTGTGAATTTCTATCCAAAAATATAGACTTTTTCATTGAGACTAATAAAACGGATACCGTGTCTGCTTCTCTTCTATGGGAGACATTTAAAGCGTTTATTCGTGGTCGCATCATTTCCTTTAGTGCTCACTTAGCTAAGACAAGAAAATTTCGGCAACAAGAGCTTATCCGTTCAATATTGGATGTTGATGGACAGTATTCAAGCGATCCCAAACCTGATCTTAAGTTAAAACGTTCGAGGTTACAAACTGAATTTGATTTGCTTTCAACAAATAAAGCAGAATATTTGATTAAAAGAACTAGAGCTACCTATTATGAACATGGGGATAGAGCAGGCCGTCTTCTTTCTTCCCAGCTTAAGCATCAGTCAGCATCACGCTATATCACGCAGATTTATGATAATCATTCTAATGAGCTAGTTACTGACCCTCAAAAAATTAATTCTGTCTTTTCCTCTTTTTACTCCAGTCTTTACACTTCTCAACCTCCTCCTGATTCTTCCTTAATGGAGTCTTTCCTACATAATTTAAATATACCCACTATTAATACATTAACAGAGGAGACATTAGATGTACCTCTCAGCCTAGACGAAATTACCACCTGCATTGGTCTTATGCAGTGTAACAAGGCTCCAGGGCCTGATGGCTTCCCCTTAGACTTTTATAAGAAGTTCTCAGCACAGTTAGCCCCCTTATTGTTTGATATGTATAAGGAGTCATTTGAGCAGGGTTTTCTCCCAGCCTCATTAAATCAAGCATCTATCTCTCTTTTATTAAAAAAAAATAAAGACCCAACTTTATGTAGTAGCTATAGGCCTATTAGTTTATTGAATGCGGACGTTAAAATTTTAGCAAAGGTGCTGACAAAGCGCATTGATGCATGTCTTCCTGATATTATTTCTGAGGATCAGACCGGGTTTATTAGTGGACGTCAGATGTCATCTAATATCCGACGATTGCTAAATATACTGTTTAGTCCTTCTCTGTCTAAGACTTCGGAAATGATAAATTTCTCTTGATGCGGAAAAAGCATTTGACCGTGTAGAATGGAATTATTTATTTACTGTATTAAAAAAGTTTGGCTTTGGGCACAATATTATTTCATGGATTCGCCTCCTATATTCTGCTCCCTCTGCTAGTGTTAAAACTAATGCTGATAGTTCATCATTTTTTTCCCTCTCCCGTGGGACACGGCAGGGTTGCCCTCTGTCTCCTCTGCTCTTTGCTTTAGCTATTGAGCCACTTTCTATCGCCTTAAAATCATCTTCGTCTATATGCGGTATCCACAGGGGAGGCACAGAACATCGTGTTTCTCTCTATGCTGACGACTTGTTGTTGTATGTACAGGATCCAGTTGGCTGCGCCAATGAAATTATGCACTTGCTCGACACCTTTGGCTCTTTTTCAGGTTACAAATTAAATTTCGCCAAAAGCGAATGTTTCCCCATAAATGACGTGGCCAAAAAAATTTCTAAGAGCTCCCTACCTTTTAATTTTTCTCCTTCAGGGTTTCGATATTTAGGCGTAAACATTTCACACTCTTTCAGTTCCATCCTTAAGAATAACTTTACGAATTTGGTTGATCAAATTAAACTAGACTTAAAACGATGGGGTAGCCTACCCCTTTCTCTTGTTGGGAGAGTGGAGACCATTAAAATGAATGTTTTGCCGCGACTCTTATTTCTCTTCCAGTCTCTCCCTCTTTTTCTACCTAAATATTTTTTTAAATGTCTAGATAAAATCATCTCCTCATTTATTTGGGCTGGTAAAACTATCCTGCAACGAAATAAACGTGATGGAGGTTTAGCTCTGCCAAATTTTCTTTTTTATTACTGGTCCGCCAATATTTCTAAGATTTTCTTGTGGTGTAATGCGCCGGAGGTCAACTGGTGCACTCTAGAAGCTGCTACTTGTCTTTCTTCTTCTCTTCCTGCACTTGTCTTTGCTCCTTTGTCTCTGCATCCCTCTAATTATACTAGAAATCCTATTGTCCTATCAACTTTAAAAATCTGGAAACAAATGCGACAACATTTTCGGTTGGAGTCATTATCCGTTCTAAGTCCTATTTGCAATAATCACTTGTTCTTACCACCATCTATTGATCACACTTTTCAAAGATGGAAAGATAAAGGGATGGCCTGTTTTTCAGATCTTTTTATTGATAATTCTTTTGCTACATTTACCAATCTTATGTCCAAATTTAACCTGCATACTACGGGCTTATTCAGATATTTTCAACTCCGCAATTTTGTTAAGACTAACTTCCCCAGTTTCCCTCAATTACCAGAACAATCTCTGGTTGAGAACTTATTGTCAGCCCCTACAGGTGGTAGTCGTATATCCTCTATCTACACCATGTTACTCTCATCTAGTACGTCCTCTCTCTCCTACCTAAAGATGACTTGGGAAAATGAGCTGCAAATTAAGTTACCGGAAGAGCTATGGTCTGAGGCTCTTGCTAGAGTTAATTCTACTTCTGTATGTGCTCGGCTAAGTCTCATTCAGCTAAAAGTCTTTCATCGTATTCATCTTACCAAAGCTAAACTTCATAAATTGTTTCCAGAAACAGAGGACTCCTGTATCAGATGCTCCCTTTCTCCCGCCAATCACACCCATACATTCTTTAGCTGCCCTAAACTGGCCTCATATTGGGCTTCTTTTTTTGACTTCATGTCAAGGGCTTTGCACATTTCTCTATCTCCATGGCCTCTAGTCGCCATTTTTGGCATGTCCCACTTGTCATTCATCACGAGACAGAAAGCAGAGGTTATTGCTTTTGCTTCTCTTATTGCTAGAAGGCGCATCTTGTTGCATTGGAAGTGTCCAACCCCTCCACCAACTACCTCTTGGTTAAAGGATCTGATGTCATTCCTTTCACTTGAAAAATTGAAATATTCGATTCAGGGCTCAACTGGTAAATTTTATAAAACATGGAATCCTATTTTAAATATTTACGATTCTGTATCCTCACTAGATTCTGACTAAATATATCATGGGTGTGCAAGGTTTTTTTTTTTTTTTTTTTTTTTGTATGTGTATGTGTGTGTATGTATGTATATGTATATGTATATATATATGTATATGTATATATGTGTATGTATGTGTATGTGTGTGTGTGTGTGTATGTATGTGTGTGTATATATATAAATATATATATATATGTGTGTGTGTGTGTGTGTGTGTGTATATATATATATATATATATATATATATATATATGTGTATGTGTGTATGTATATATATATATATATATATATATATATATATATATATATATATATATGTGTATGTGTGTATGTATATATATATATATATATATATATATATATGTGTATGTGTGTATGTATGTGTATATGTATATATGTATGTACTAAGTATAATCGCGTGTGGAGACTGCTGATATTTTCTAATCCTCTTGGGTGGGTGAGGGAGGGGGTCTGGGGTGGTTGTTACTGTGGGTTTTTTTTTTTTTTTTTTTTCTTTCCTCATTTAGGTATATGTTGGAAAGGAATGTGTAAAAAGATAAAAGTGCAGACAATGTTTTCGCTTTTATGCTCGTTTCTAAGTATTTATTGTACACTGTTTTATGTCTGTACAATAAAAATTGTTATTAAAAAAAAAAAAAAAATATAACACAATTGTTATTTAAATATAACACTGAGTATTGCATTACTATACAGTAGTGATATATTTCTGTTGTCCATTTTTGTAAATTTAAATGTAACTTTTATTTTGAAAGGCCTTTAATTTTCTTTAGTTTCACATTCCTGGAAGAGCTGATGATCAATACAAGATGGTGTGATTTTAAACTGCAAATGCTGCGAAACAGTCAATGTTCAACACAGTAAGAGGTGTTTAAAGCTGTCACTTAGACACATCTCATTTGTCAACAAACAAGAGCCATAGAAAACTAAGCAAGCAGTGTTTATTATGGAGTTATTGAACTCTGCTCTAAAAATAAGTCAAATCCAAGCACCCTATCAGATACATCTATCTATTTATCTGTCTGGGTTTCTGTCTGTCTATCTATAAACTTTCAGACTAGGCTGTAACGCGGGTTAGGATGGGCAAGGAGGAGGTGAGAACCGGCTTGTCAATATAAATAATATTTTAATGAAGAACTTAAAACAAAAGCATAAACAAACACACAACGGACATGTCCGTGATTGAGCTCTCTCTCTCGAACCGTCGTCACTGGCCGCCTTTATCCCTCGCACGCCCCATCAGGCCGATTAGGGACCGGGCGTGCAACATTCCAGCCCGGCCCCGCCCCCCTCCACTCCACACTCCTCCTGGCATTTCCTCAGGCCGGGGGCCACCGGCATGACGTACAACCCCCCCCCCCCCTTTCCCTTGGGAGGGGCGTGCTTTACGACATGTCTGCCGGCTGGTTATCCCCGCCTTCCTCGACCTGGGAGGAGACAGGAGGGGAAAACAACAACAAAAAAAATAGGCGAGGGAAAAGGCCAACACGGTGCGAGAGAGAGAGAGGAGAGAGAGAAAAGGCTCACTCACCGGTTCTCTGATGAACCATCGCGTGGTCCTCGAGCACTCCTCCCCAGTCTCCGGCGGACGACAGCCGCTCCTCTCCGGGCGAACCGGAGTCAACCTCTGACCCCCAGCGGACAGAACGCCCCTCCGCTTTCCTGGCGACGAGTGGAGACAATCCTCCGCCCCTGGCAGCGGCCCTACCGCTCCGGGCAGTCGGGGAGTTTCTTCCCTCCTCCCCTCGCAGACGGCGGTCTTCCCTCGACCCCTCCGTGTCTCTGGGGACGGCAGGGCACTCCTCCACCCCCGGCAGCGGCTCCTTCGCTCCAGGCAGTCGGGGATTCCAGTCCCCACTCGCCCCGCGGACGGCGGCCGTTTCCCGCATCCGGGCGGTCGGGCTACTCCGTCACCCGGCAGAAGGCAGCGGCGCTCCCTGGGGTGGACGGCAGTGTCGAGGACTCTGCGATGGGCATCCCTCCTCCCTCCCGGTTTTTGGCACCAATGTAACGTGGGTTAGGATGGGCAAGGAGGAGGCAAGAACCGGCTTGTCAATATAAATAATATTTTAATGAAGAACTTAAAACAAAAACATAAACAAACACACAACGGACATGTCCGTGATTGAGCTCTCTCTCTCTCGAACCTTCATCACTGGCCGCCTTTATCCCTCGCGCGCACCATCAGGCCGATTAGGGACCGGGTGTGCAACATTCCATTTTTCAAGTTTGTTCACAAACTTTTCATTCTATTTGTTGTTATTATGTTGGCTTGAGAAAGCCAACATACTGATATTCTATTTAAACGTATAATTATTCTTCCGAGACTCCTCCTAGAACTCAGCACAGACCTTCACACTAATCCCAAATATTGTGCTTTATCTTTTCTAACTGATCGGAATTACGATATTCCAGTATCAGACTTCCAAAAAGGCCTCATGTCACTTAGACTTCCATTCAAGTTATGAAAACTTTTTCCTGTAATAACTCCTTAAGATAATTCAAGCTACATCCTATAACTCCACCACTCATACTTTCAATCTATCACTTTCTTTTTCTATCTTTACATCACTCTTTTTATTCTTTCATTCACTCTATCACTTTAACACCCTAGCAACTGCATAGAACCTAGCAACCATTTAGTGCACCCTAGCAAACAAAACCCATTGACTGCCATTCAAAATGGCTTCGATGGATATCTCCAGATCAGAATATCATAGAGACATCATTGTTGGCTTGAATGACTCAGGCCAGCAAGCAGCCTTGTTAGTATCACCCTGGAAACTGCCTATCAACCAAGTGAGCTCACCCTTGCAACCAAGTGATTTCTGGTTTTGTTAATTTGACTCAGGCTAGCAAGGAGCATTATTATCACCTTGGTAACTTCCTAGCAACCAGATGGGGTTACCCCAGCAACCAAGTAACATCACATATCTCTGAACCAAAACATTGTAGAGAAATTTGGTTTCTTTCATTTGACTCAGGGTTATCAAGTAGCCTTATGAGGATCACCTTGGTAACTGCCTAGCAACCAGATGGGGTTACCCTAACAACCAAGTAACAAATCACATATCTCTGCACAAGAGCATCGTAGAGACTTCTGGTTTCTTTCATTTGACTCAGGGTTATCAAGTAGCCTTATGAGGATCACCTTGGTAACTGCCTAACAACTAGATGGGGTTACCATAACAACCATTTTCCCATTCAGAAAAACAAGCAAGAGGTAGGGTTGCATAGGACTTCTTGCTGCTGGCTGAGAAAGCCAACATACTGATGTTCTATTTAAACTTATTATTAAAGTTATTCTTCTGAGACTAAAATTTCTGACTCTAAATCCTCGTAGAGCTTTCAAGCTACTTGTAACAAACTCCATAGACCTTCACACTAATCCCGAATAGTGTGCTATATCTTTTCTAACTGATCAGAATTACAGTATTCCTGTATTGGTCTTCCAAACATGCCTCATATCAATTTGACCTCCATTCATGGTATGACAACTTTTTCCTGTAATAAATTATTTAGAGGTTTCAAGCTACATACTATCACTCCACTACTCATATTTTCTATCTTTCACTTCATCACTTTATTTTTGTATCTTTATATCACTCTTTTTATTTAAGGGGGTCTCTGTAGCACCCCAGTTTTCACCTACTGTCACCAAAATTGGTGCATATATATTTCTCATCAAGCCAAACAACTTTCATACTGAGTTATTACCTCTGCCTAACAGTGTCGGACATTTTGGATTTTCTGAAAATCGCAGGCTCTGAACTTGCAAATAATTCTCCTAGGGGATTCATGTGACTGGCCACAAATTTGTGCAGCATCATGCTTAGACATTGTAGATTCTAAATTGTGAAAATATCCTTTATATTTATATTCGCCATGGTGAAGTGTGACAGGGCGGAAGTCATGATTTTACACACCCGGTCCCTTATCAGGCTAATTAAGCCTCAGAGAGAGATAAAGGCCGACTGCAGACAGTGGTGCGACAGAGAGAGTACGTTGACAGGCAGCTGTTATGATGAAAAATAGGAAACAGGAAGTGCCTTATATCTTCTGTGCATTGTGTGATTTTAGTGAAAATTCAGATGTATGTTTGGTAATGGGGCTGATTGCATTGATGTGGCTATTATGGGTCATGGTCATAGCACCACCAACTGGCAGCAGTAGGTATGGCTCTTTTAACAGACTTTGAAATAGCCCTCTTATGCTAAGTCAAGCCATTTTTATTTGTATAACACATTTCACAACACACATCTTTTCAAAGCAAGTTTACAGAAAATCATGCATTAACAGAAAACGAAACCGTAATATTGATAATGTATTAGTCATCATTGAGTTGTTTGATTAAATACATTTATGAAGTGTGTATAAAACAAGTAATTAAATAATAACTGTGTTTAGAAACCCCATGAGCAAAGCCGAAGGCGACTGTGGCAAGGAGCACAAAACTCCATAAGATGTTGGTTAATGGAGAAAAATAACCTTGGGAGAAACCAGTCTGACTGTGGCGGCCAGTTCCCCTCTGGCTAACATTATGAATATAATGCAAATGTTACTTTTTTATGTGCATTGCAAGTCATGGTTTAAAATTATTTAACTAAGTAAGTGTTAAGGGCCAGTGTTTAAATGAGATGATTCGTAGTTCAACCGAGTGGTAATTTCGGTGAGGTCTCAAGGATCAGGCAATGGCATATGAAGTATCCCATGTCTTATGGTTGGAGTTGGCATCAGTTCATCCTCTGAGGTTCATCGTAATAGAATGAAGTGATGTCTGGCTGGCACCGGCTTCATTTTGTCATCATCACTCAGAGACACGTAGCAGTAGAGTCCGATACCAAGCAGGAATGGAGCTGGTTTCGGCCAGTTCTGGTGACCTCGGGATAGGAGTGTGTATGATGGCCTCTGTAACTCCCCATTTTCACCTACAGTCACCAAAATTAGTACATATATAGTACACATGGGATTGAAGCTCGAAAGAAGTGGAGGAAGAAGCAGGATGTGGAGTGCTGGATGGTGACTGTGTGGTGAGTTCCTCCACATCCATGGGGTTTTTGCTGATAGAAGGATCCGAAGTTAACGTTTGACGATACCCTGCAACCAGTCAATTTTTCGTTGCAGAAGTGAGAGGAAGTTTAGTCTCCGCTGGGTCAATTGATATGGTCTAGTCTTCTGTTTTATAGAGCAGACAACACCAGGTAGATGATGAACCGAATAGCAGGACTTTATTGAGGTAGATGGATGTACACAGGAATACAACTGGAAGATGACTGAAGATTTGATGTTTACAATCGCCAGATAAAGTGGTAGAAAATGCACAGAAAGAATAACACTAGCCTGAATGACAGTGCGGTCAGTATATACAAAGTGAGACTAGACAAAGAGCATCAGGAAGGGGCAGGTATATATGCTGTCTTTGATGAGCTGAATAATAGTGTACAGGGGCAGGTGATTAATTGGCTGGGGATAGAGAATGCTGTATGGGGTGAGAGGGTGATTCTGAAGGAGGAGTGAGTTAAACAGTGTTTTAGGCAGACATATATTCATAATAAACATAATATTAACAGTAGCTCTAATAAATTAATGATAGGCTACATTAGGGGAATGAGGGAGTCTCATTAATTTTAGTTACCACTATGGCAGTGTGGTGATAATCACTCTTGGGCACCAATTAATATGTACACAAGACTTCAAAGTATGCAGTGATTTTTGATCACACATCACTTAAGGTGTATGTGTGTTTATGAATGTTAAACAGCCCCTCCCCCAATTCTCGGGGCACCAGCTAAGGAGTCTTACCTTGAGAAGCGATATAAGAATATTAGAATGTAAAAGAATATAAGAATGGACCATTCTGTCAATAATTGTAAATTGGAGTGAGTTGGTCATCTGAATAATCTGTAGGATTTTTGAGAACTGGCCTAACCTTTAGAGACCTTCTGTATCATCAACACAAGGAAGACACAGTTGTAATAAAAACATTTTTATTTAAAAAAGATAAACATGAAAATCAACAACTACTAAATGGTCCTACTATGTTAAGAGATTCAATGAATGGATAAGAAAAAGTGCATAGGATGGAAAGATGCAAGATGTTGAATTGGATGAATCTATGGCAGAGTATGGTTTATCTTTTGGAAGGATAAACTGTTGTTTCTCTGTAAACGATAAAGTGATGACCTTCAAATTAAAGAGTGTAAATTAAACAAATTAAATATAAAAATTTGTAAACCATTTGGTAGACAGATTATGTAATCTAAAGAACATTAGAAAATCATAAACTGATAGTATACACTTATTACAAACACTGATACCAAGACCTCTGGAAATGTGTTTGGAAAGTGATATTTACGTTCTGCTTGATCGAGTGATGAGCTCAGTTATTGCAACGTCTTCCATTGGTCATGCTGGGATGGATTGCTGTTAAGGAGCTGGATTCCATTACAACAGCCTTGAACACAATGTGTTGGGGAACGCTGATCTCCTGCAATCTGGAACATGCAGACATTGCCCTGATTCCGGTGCAGATCATATGTGCTTTTAGCTTATATTGTCATGAGTATCTGGCAGTTTTCAGAAATAAAATCGGTGATTGGACGCAAAGATATTGAGACAGGAACCATGGGAATAATTGTTCCCAAATTTGAACGCTCTGGCTGGAAAGGGTTAAATGCAGTGCTACCAAATACTAACAAATTGTATGTAAACTTCTTACCCACTGGGAATGTGATGAAAGAAATATAAGCTGAAATAAATCATTCTCTCTGCTATTATTGTGACATTTCACATTCTTAAAATAAAATAGTGATCTTAACTGACCTAAGACAGGGAATGTTTTCTATGACAAAATTTCAGGAATTGTGAAAACTGAATTAAATTAAATGAACTAAATTTAAATGTATTTGGCTATGGTGTATGTAAACTTCTGACTTAAATTACATTGCGGGTCAAACGTTTTGAAACACTTACTCATTCTTTATTATACTTTACTATACTTTATATATATATATATATATATATATATATATATATATATATATATATATATATATATATATATTTTTTTTTTTTTCCCTTCACATTTTAGAATAATAGTAAAGTCATTAAAACTATGGAATAACATAAATGGAACTATGGGAATTATGTTGTGACTAAACAAAATCCAAAATAAATAAAAACTGTGTTATTTGTCATTTTCTCAACCAACTTCTTGATGTATCACCCTGGGATGATTTTTAAACAGTATTGGAGAAGTTCCCATATATGTTGGCCACTTATTGTCTGCTTTTCTTTATTATTTGGTCCAAGACATCAATATCAAAAACTTTTTTTTCCTTAATTTTAGATTTATAATTAAATAAATTAATATGGTGGCACAATTATATTTTTTCTACAAAACAAATTTCAAATATTTAAGCATACGCCTTCAGATCAAAAGATTTTTAAATCATGAGAATCATTTCAGTCAAGTTTTTCAAAACCTTTGACTGGTAGTGTAATTGAAAGTGATGTCAATCAAGCATATAAATCATGTGTTTTAAAGCCTTGACCTTGCTAGTTTTCCTAATGTGTCATTTTTCTTTTTTTATTTTATAGATAACCTTAATATTGTTAATACCAGTGAATTTTCAAATGCATTCCCACTCAAAATCAATACCTTGCTGTCGAATGAGCATTTCAAAATATGCAATATTATTGAAAATTGCACTTATATTTTTAATATAATAATATCTCTTTTTTTTAGTCTCTGACTTTAAATTTTTCATTTCATAAACCCCAAAACCCCACCCCCTTTTAGTCTCTGTCTTTATATTTGAAATTTTTTTAAGCCCCAAAAACCTCAACCTAGCCCCCCCCGCCCCCCACAAACCCACCCAGTGCTACCAAAGGGTGTCCTGGCGCCACCAGTGCTACCACTATCAAATGTAAGTCTGAAGCCCTTGAGAGGCTCAGTAATAATTTGTCATGTGTTTTTGTAGAATGTAATCTGGTGGAGGGAGAGGACCATGTGGAGGTGAATGGAGAGATTTTCCAGAAGCCTTTTGTTGAGAAGCCTGTGAGTGCTGAGGACCACAATGTCTACATCTACTATCCCACGTCTGCAGGAGGAGGCAGTCAGCGGCTCTTCCGCAAGGTGCAACCCTACACACACACACAATGAAAATGATTCAGAATATACTCTTGAATTTCCAAAATCACACTAAAGAATTCTACCCACGTCAGAAAAACAAACCTCATCCAAAACATTTTGGGATCTCATCCTGTTTATTGACACATTTCTGAAAACTCTACCTGTATTTCAGATCGGCAGCAGAAGTAGTGTCTATTCTCCTGAAAGTAATGTCAGAAAAGTGGGATCCTACATCTATGAGGAGTTCATGCCTACGGACGGAACTGATGTGAAGGTATCGCAGTCTGTGATATCTTAACCAGGGTAAAGAAAGGCCAGAAAGACAGACACCAGTGCTTTGTTCATCTGCACACAAATCTGATTTGGTTTTCCAATCTTTCGGACTGAATGTCTTCATTGTCATTTTGCATGTGATTAAATCTAATGCGTTTGGTATCACTCCATTATATCAGAGACAGTTTAGCAGTGGCACTTGTAATAAAATTAATGAGAGTAATTGGAACTGCCAATGGATGTAGAAAAGGAAGTACCACCTTACAGGTAAAAGAGTCAATTACTGTACCTTTTAGATACAGATATCGCCTGTCAATCAATTTGAGAACATGTATGCGCATTAGCTGTTATCCATAGAAATGCTGTAACTGCCCAGTAGCATTCCAAAGATGGACATTGAGTGAACTGACTTGCCATGAATGGGCTTTGATTATATCTACATCATTTGCTATATTAATGTTGTAAGCATCAGCTGAATGGCAAGACATTTTCTCATTCAACTGAGTAGATTTCTGTTGAAAGAGACGATGGAAAATTGGAAATTTTCTTCACGCAGAGGACACGGAGTATAAGAATAACACAACATCTTACAGGATCTTACAACATAAGGAAATTAGAACCTAATTTAAAATGTATACCCCCAAAAGGAGAATCAATAGTTCAACTAAAGACTAACCAGGTCTCGAGTGAAGGAAATCTAATTGAAACAGGCATACTGTCAATATAAGAAAAAAATATAACCTTGTATGACTGGCAAACATAAAACCCTTACCATGTGCATTAATTTTTGCAAGTAATTGTGCATGGCCTTAAAAAGGTAGATTAGGTTTGTGAATTAGGCATTGCTTGAGATTAGTTTATTGAACTACTGCCAATGGAATAGGTGGCATTGCTTGTGATGTGGCAATGCTTTAACCGTACGAATGGACTGAATTGTGGAGTTGCTATGAATTGTGCATAACTTTGCGATTTTGATTGTGTGGATAGACTGCCAGCGTAAATTTGGCATAGCTTACAATGTGTCTGTGCCAACAGATTAACCATGCAAAATTGTGGGAGCCGTAGAATGCCAGATACAACAAATTGCTTATCAATAAGTTCAGTCATATAATTCTGTGCATTAATAGGTCATATTGTTATACACACCTATTGTTGTTTTGGTGGTGCACTGGGGCACATCATCAGTTATATAACCTGGTGTTTTGGGTCTTTCAACATCCTTGCCAGGTGAACCTACCAGGGTTGATCAGGCCCTGGCCTGTGTCCCAGTAGTGTGCACACTCCACGGTTCACTCCTTGTGATCCACAGCCATCTAGAGGACCTTTCTGCTGCCTCTGCTGTCACGGCTCCAGTGAGTTTGCTAGTTTGTTTTGTATGTTTTGTCATTTTCATGGCACGCACGCTATCAGAGACCTCTTCACACTGGTGCAGCCAGTGCCAGGATCTTCGACATTTCACAACCCAGTGACTGCTCAAAATGGCGGTTAATAAATCCTTTGAACGGTTCCTCTGCTCTTGGGTCTCTTTGTCTCATGCCCATTACATCTGTTGTACTCTTGATGGCTCTAGTCTCGTCCACCCCTGTCACTCCTAATAGACTGTAAGATCTGCTGTTTGACTGGCCGGCAAATCCTCGGCAGCCCATCTCCACCAGTTCACAACGTGCTCTCCACCCTTTATGAGGGCCCCATACTTAGTTTGCTTCCTCTCAGGGGCCTCCTCAATGCGATTTTCCCAGGGGGCGGTGAGCTCCAGCATGACCAATATTACAGTGTCATGATAATATTACAGTGTCTGGCCACTGAGTGGTTTCTGCAATCTCCTCAGGAAATCTCAGCTGTTTTCCTAGATCTACCTTTAGGTGCACTGTCATGCGAATCCCTGTCTGTGGTCTCTTCTGGAGCTTGGGTCGCTCTCCTTCCTTGGCAAATGTAATAGTATTATTCTCTGTTGGATGGAGGTGCTTGACCATACTGATTGCAATAGCGATGGTGTTGCCAATCTCCTTTAGCACCTGGTCATGTCTCCAGTGGTATCACCCGTCTTACAGCAGCTCAAGATATCTTTGAGTGTCCCGTTTCATTGACACAATGGTCATGCAGGTGTTTCGACTTTGCCCCAGGTGAAGAGGTTGGGTGGACTTGGCAATACATCATAGATGGCGCATACCAGGAAACTGATTTGCTGGGGCATTGCTCTCCAGAGCTCCGGTCATGCGACATTTCATGCTGCTTCCCATCTGATCCATGCTCCTTGTTGTTTCATGCCGACTGTCCTACAGATGCGTGCCTCTTTACACCCAGCTCTAACTTCTTCCTGGGCCAGTTTGCGCCTTTTCTTGCCATAGGCCTGGCTTTAGCGCACTGCACTGCCACTCCCCAAACCGTTTCTTCCACAAGCTATGGCCCCCACCAGCTCCTTATGATAGGTCACAGTATAACCCATGATATAAATCCTTTACACTGTTATGTTGCCAAAGTGACCCTTAAGAGAGAACAACATAAATGGAGTATAATAATTACTACACCATGTTATAATAAAATAATTTGCTAACATTTAATTTAGGGATCGGAAATTAGACTGTAAGTAATGACTAATAAACTTGTTATCTTACTAATAAAAGATATTTATTAGTTCTTTGTTCCTTGATTTCTTACCCTTGCCTAATAGCCTCTTTACATTTGTTTTTCCTAACAATGAATTTATTAGGTAAAAACAAAAGATACCAATAGATAGTAAGGTGCAAAATAAATATACTGTAGAATGCAGAGACTTTTGATGCTTAGTGTAAATAGCAACAAAAAGCATCCTCTTTGCACTAAGGGCAAATAGTGTTAATGATATGATATTTGCACCCCTAATTAAATACTAACATACAGTATCGGGACATCACTGCAGCATGTTTATTGTGTTTATTTAGAGTCCCACAAACACCCTGCACCAATCCCTAACCTTCCCTGCTTTGTTTAAATAGTCAGTAAGTTTTATTTGTCAGTTATACATATAGTGCTTTTCACAACACACATTGTTTCAAAGCAGCTTTACAGAAAATCATGCATTATCAAAAAAACGAAATCTTAGAGTGATCATTGTGTAGTTTGATTACATTTTATTGTAAATTGTGTATAAAAATTAAATAATTAAATCATTGTATTTAGAATCCTGTGAGCAAGCTGAAGGTGACTGTGGCAAGGAACATGAAACTTCATAAGATGTTGGTTAATGGAGAAAAATAAACTTGGGAGAAACCAGACTCACTGTGAGGGCCAGTTCCCCCTCTGGCTAAACAGCATAAATATATTGACAATATTAGTCATGTGCTATTTTCCATCTTTTCTAAAGTCACATCAATAGCTATGTGTGAGGAACGAAAAGAAATTGCAAAACTGTTACCTCTAGTGAGCACTTGACGGCTCAGAAAACCGAACCCTTCATTGATCCGCATTCAAATCTCAGGACGTTTTTATATCTAATTGGAGACATTTTTACTCTTGTCATTTTTTAATAATAACTTAAAAAAAAACAGTGATTCATATCTGTGGATGGAATCTCACTGCAGCAGTATCTATACAATAATATATTAAACTACTCATCCATCCAGTAATTACAGATGGCTGTGATTAGTGCATCTTGACATGCACTGAGAAAAGTAACAGGCGCCACGTGACAGCGCCATATATGAGCTGCTTCAGCAGTGGTCTGGACCTCTGCACAGTAATTTGCAGCCTATTAATGGTATTAAATTAACTTTTTGAATAAATATTGAACAAAATACTCAATGCGCTGCACTGTAGGAGTCGTGTGGTGCCTGCAGGGGTGGTTGTGGGGCTTAAATATTGATTCTATGTATATACACTACCAGTCAAAAGTTTTGAAGCACTTTGTGGCACGGTGGAGGGCGGGACCGGCGCGTGATTGCGCACGCCCGGTCCCGTATCTGGCTGATTGAGCCGGCAAGAGGGTTAAAAGGCCACTCGCAGACGGCGATCGGGAGAGAGAGCTTAATCAGCAGACGTCTGCTGTCCTAAATGTTTGTTTTAAGTTCTTAATTAAATTATGATTTATGTTGACAAGCCGGTTTCTCGCCTCTTCCTTGCCCATGAACGTGTTCTGTGTTACATTGGTGCCGAAAACCCGGGAAGGAAGAGGGATACGCCGTAGCGGAGTTCTCGCCACTTCTCAATGGAGCAGCCGCGGCCATCTGCCGGGGGACGGAGGAGCCCAGCCGCCTGGACGCGGAGGAACGGCCGCCGACCGCGAGGGGAGGAGGGGCTCCTGGCCGACCGCCTGGAGCGGTTAGGGCCGCTGCCAGGGGCGGGGGAGTTCCCTACTGGCCGCTGGAACGCGGCGGAGTTGGAGACTGCCGACCGCGTGCGGGGAGGGGCTCGCCGCCGACCGCCTGGAGCGGGAGAACCGCTGCCAGGGGCGGGGGGAGGCCCCTTCGTTACCCTGGGAACGCGGCGGGGTGTTCCGTCCGCCAGGGGCTGAGGACTGCCTCCGATCTGCCTGGAGAGGCGCGGCTGCTGTCCTGAAGAGGGTGGAGAAGTGGCTGAGGAACGAGCTGCGGCGTATCAGAGAACCGGCGAGTACGTTTTTTTTTTCTTTCGTTTCTTTAATCTCTCTCTCCTCTCTCTCTCGATACCGCTCTGCGGTGGCCTTTTCCCTCTTTTTTTTAAATTATGGTGTTTATGGGAGGGGGAGGTACTGCCCAGTGCAGGGACCCTCCCCCCCCCCTTATTTTTAATGGTTGTTTCCCTCCCCTTGCCCCCTCCCTCGTCCAGGTTGATGGGGATGACCCGCCGGCAGACCGCGCGGGAGGCGCCCCCCCCCCCCCCCAGGGGATGTACGTCAGGCCGGGGGTCCCCAGCCTGAGAGAACGGGGGAGGAGTGTGGCACGGTGGAGGGCGGGACCGGCGCGTGATTGCGCACGCCCGGTCCCGTATCTGGCTGATTGAGCCGGCAAGAGGGTTAAAAGGCCACTCGCAGACGGCGATCGGGAGAGAGAGCTTAATCAGCAGACGTCTGCTGTCCTAAATGTTTGTTTTAAGTTCTTAATTAAATTATGATTTATGTTGACAAGCCGGTTTCTCGCCTCTTCCTTGCCCATGAATGTGTTCTGTGTTACACACTTACTCATTTATTATATTTTTCTTCTCACATTTAGAATAATAGTAAAGTCATCAAAACTATGGAATAACATAACTGGAACTATGGTGATTTTGTTGTGACTAAACAAAATCCAAAATAAATCAAAACTGTGTAATATTTTAGCATCTTCAAAGTAGCCATCCTTGCCCAGAATTTGCAGACATGTACTCTACTACTTCTTCAGGTTTCACCCTGGGATGCTTTTTAAACAGTATTGAAAGAGTTCCCATCTATGTTTGGCACTTATTGGCTGCTTTTCTTTATTATTTGGTCCAAATCATCAATTTCCAAAACTTTTTTTTTTTTTTTATAAAATTTTAGTTTTTTAATGAAATTAATATGGTGGGACAATTATATTTTTTTTCTACAAAACTAATTTGAAACATTTAAATATACGCCTTAAAATCATGAGAAACATTTCAGTCAAGTGTTTCAAAACTTTTGACCAGTAATGTATGTTTTGCCTTTCTTTATTTACTGTAGGAATAATAATATATATATTAAAAAAAAAATGCTAATTACAAAAAAATGTGCTGCACTGTATTGTGAACTTGTCTTATATGAACTGACCTAAGGCAAATCAAAAGTAGTAGTTGTGTGTTGTTCAGTTGTACCTGATAAAGTATCAGCAGGTGCATAAAAAAGTACTATTATAAAATAACAAAATTTAATTTAATTTTGAATATGAAAAATTTACCAAGGTCCTGACCTCAGTTACCTCATAGCTGGTTAAGGCCATATTTGAAGACCAAGTTTTAATTAGCCAGTCATTCCTAATGTTGGGATTCTTCACAAGGCTATGCAGAGATGCACTTTTTCCACAACCAGGAACACAACAACATCTGGGGACCTAACCTTAGACTTTTTGCTGGTTAAAAGCAAACTAAAGTTTCCCAGCCACTTTCTCTATATCAACTCTCTGCGGTGATTTTGTTTGTTGTGGAGGCGGTGCCTATGCAAATAACACTGCAGTGTGACATCACAATGTAGCAGATTTAAAAATGAGTCTTTTTTGCAGAGTGGAAACAAAAAAAGCTTTGAGTTTTAAAACGTACAGTATGATACAGTGGTGACAGTTCTACACAAGGGAATATAGCCAATTGGAAATTATAATATTAATGCCGTGTTCTAACCAGACATGACAAGTTGACAGGGCATTCTATTTTTGAAATGGTTTCTATTTCTGAGATGCTGTGCCAGGCAGCCCAGTCAATAAATGTGCCTAAAATCCTTATAGCAGTATATTAAATCCGGAATCTCACTAGCCGGTTCAGAACAACTTGATTTTGACAGAGGGTTTCACACACCTACCGAAAGTTGTACGTGAGGTCTCAACGTGAATAGACACACCTTTTCAGAATGGTCTGGCTTCCCTGTCATGTGGAGATTGACAAAATAATGTGAACATAAACAGTGGTAAATGGTAAAAAGGGCTGAATTTGGAAGCAATTAATAATGTAACTTTGCCCTGTGTATTTATCACCTCAGGGTTTGCATTAGAAAGCATATGTTTATACACAGCTTCAGACAGATTTTTTTTTTTCAATCAATAAACTGAAGTCTGACTGTTTTGGTTTTGATTTTATTGGCATTTGTCACCATTTTAGTGTATGAATATTGCTGTATTGCATTAAACAATGCATAATCATACCAGAACTGATAGAGGGACCACATGCAATTGCATTTAGGTACTTAATTCATAAAACAAAAGGCATGAATGTTGAATCCTGAATGCACAGTGCAGGAATATACTGGGGCATACAAACATTATTGAAACAGATTAGCAATTCTGAAACTAAATTTGGCTCACACACGCAGAGCGACAGCTTCAATATGCGGAACACACATGAAGATCAGTACTTTTGGAAAAGTGAGACATTGAAAGTGCCACTTGAAAAGTAATTACTGGATGATGTAAGATACAAATAATAAACAGTGAAATGAGAACATAATAAAAAAGCCTAAAACCCTATCGACTACCAGCTATTTGCATGTGATAATTATTCCCTCAAATGGAAATGGAATGAGAACTTGTGTATCTAGTTGATGGAGATCAGCTGTGCTGAGGAGCGTAAACATCAAGGTGAGTAAATCGAACAAGGAAAGATACAAGGAAAGATTTCTCTTCACATGTGAGTGAGTGAAAACAGTGGGGGCATAACGAAGCAATGAGGGACAGCTATGCTGAGCTAATAAGGGAAAGGCTGGATTGTGACTGAACTGTGCTTGAATTGAATAAAAAGTTGACATAATGCTTATTATGAGTCCTCTGCTAAGAACTATCATATTGGCTTCCATGTCTTCTCATGTCTATCATGACATTTCGCTTCGAGCTGAACAAAAAAATTAACCTGAGAGAACATAACTGACATAGGCATTGTTGTATTTACACATTCATGCATATACTGTCACATAGTTTGCAGTGTGAGTGAAATTGGTTATATTGGTTCCGGCCCCAGAGAATATTTTGCACGTCATCAGTACTGTCATGTTGCATGCGCAAATTATAAAAAAAAATCAACTTGGTTTGGGTTGTAAACATAGGATATCTAATGGATTTTTTCTTCTTTGTCTGTAAAAAAATTAAAAAACAAAATCAAAATGGTGTTGCCAATCAAACTTGACACTGACAGACTCGAGCACACATGTTTTTTCATGCAGCTCTCTTGCTTTTTTTGAGCACACATCAGGTGTATACTGTTGGCCCTGACTACGCTCATGCAGAGGCCCGTAAATCTCCTGCTCTGGATGGGAAGGTGGAGCGAGACAGTGAGGGGAAAGAGGTACGTTATCCGGTCATCCTCAACGCCCGGGAGAAACTCATCGCCTGGAAAGTCTGTTTGGCCTTTAAGGTAAACCAATAAAGCCAATAAACTATAATACTTAGTTGAAGTATTGTCTGTCGTAACTTGTGAATCTGCTCCTGCAATATACTGCATGTTTGTATTGCTGAAGATTTCATAATGTCCCTGTAGTATATTTCATGCAATGTGCAACTTGTTACCATTAACTGGTGCATTTATTTCTCTGTGATAGCAAACGGTGTGTGGCTTTGACCTGCTCCGTGCAAATGGCCAGTCATACGTGTGTGATGTGAACGGCTTCAGCTTTGTCAAGAACTCTATGAAGTACTATGACGATTGTGCTAAAATACTAGGGTTAGTACAACAGATAAATCTAAAGCACGCAGTACTTAAAGAATAAAATAAAAAATCTCTGCTAGCTACTTTTTCTATTTATTCAATAATGCCTATGTTGTGAATATAGTCATTATAAGGCATTGTTAGGCTTTATGCAAAGCAGCATCCACTTCATCAGTGATTATATTCACAATATGGTACAACTTCGAGTGCCTCTTTCTTTTATAAAGCAGTTACCACATAATAAAATGTTATGGGCACAAATATGTATTAAAATCATTAAATGCCATCCTTCCCATAGAAGATTTATGGTACGTTCACTTCATGTCAGAATTACTCTAATTACGAGATGGCAACTCGTAGATTGTGGTCTAAGCTATTCACATCCTCAGACCTCGTAATTTATTTGTTTCTATGACAATACTTATAATGGCAAAATGTCTTTGTTGTTGATAACAGCAAAATGTGTATCACTACATTGACTGGCTAATTATCAACTAATTATTTAATCTCTATATATTCTTGCAAAATGTTTAAGAACAAAAATAAATAAAAAAATGCTTCAGGCATCAATGACAAAATAAAATAAATAAAATAAAATAAAAACAGAAATTGTGTTCACTACCTTTAACTGTTAAGGCTGCTGCAATATTGTTTTTTTTTTACATGACATCATGACTCTGAAGTCTGACCTTTCATAGAATTCACGAAGGTGTAAATGTTTTTTACAAGTCAGAATCTTGTAATTATGGTAATTCCGACATGACGTGAATGCACCAATAGTCCCTGAGAGTAAATAGAATGTTGCAATGCAACAAGAATAGCTGTCAGCTCTGTGTGCTGCGCAGTGATAAAAATATAATCTCTATGAATAGGTTATTGCTGTGCTTTATCATTAATAAATCATGGCTGCTTACCAATCAGCATCCAGGACCGGAATTAATCAATTAAGTTTAGATCTGATACAAAAGACCTTCATATTTTCATAAGATTTTCTACCTGTCTGGTGATATATAGCTTGGTTTTGGTACAATTACACTGTAAGCATCTTAATGATCATCTATGTTTTAAATGCATCTAATTATCATTGAATAACACAATGTGGAACACACTGTTTAACCAGATTGTGTGTATTTGTCAGTTAAAGTAATAGTCAATTAATTTTTTTTTTCCTTTTGTACAACAGAAATATCATCATGAGAGAATTGGCACCACAATTCCAGATCCCGTGGTCTATACCTTTAGAAGCAGAAGACATTCCCATAGTTCCTACAACCTGTGGAACCATGTATGTCCAGGCAAAAAAAAAATATAATCACAGTATTTGTATTGTTTAACAATGACACTAACATGAACTGGAGTTTCATTAGAATGTAAAGTCAGTACATTAGCCTAGAAATTAATTGCATTATTAACAATATTTCTCTTAATTTAGGTATTTGATATTAGCTTTGAATTAAGCTCTTTTGTATGTGTTTCAGGATGGAGTTGAGGTGTGTGATTGCTGTGATTAGACATGGTGACAGAACTCCCAAACAGAAGATGAAAATGGAAGTTCGACATCAGAGGTACAGAAGTTTTTACAAAATAAAAAATATCTATGATTGTAACTAATTATAAAGGAATTTAACAATTGAATGGAATCCTCCGATAATGCGATAAGCTCATTATCCTTAGTGTAATAAATCCTCATATGTCCTCATTGCATGATGATGTTTATTTATTAATTTACATTTTCTTGTCACCTCTTTCAGATTTTTTGATCTCTTTGAAAAATGTGAAGGTTACAAAAGTGGAAAGCTGAAACTGAAAAAACCAAAGCAACTCCAAGTAAACAAAGTTAATTTTAGTTAATTATAAATAATGTTAGTCATCACACATATGTAAAGCATAATTTTCAAGATTAGCTCGTTTGTTTAATGATTTGTTCTGTTTGAATTTGACAGGAAGTGTTGGACATAGCTAGGCAGCTGTTGTTAGAGCTCGGACAAAATAATGATTCAGAGATCGAGGAGAGTAAAGCAAAGCTTGAACAACTGAAAACAGTCCTTGAAATGTAAGTATTGCCCATAATTCATGTGTGGCTATTTTTAATTTTCTTTCCCTATCTCTTCACATTTTGTTTGTTCAGGTACGGTCACTTCTCTGGCATTAATCGCAAGGTGCAGTTAACATATCTGCCACATGGTTGCCCTAAAACTTCCAGTGAAGAGGAAGGTAAGAATTTTCTTTTATTCATCTTTTGGCTGAAAAGTCTTTTTCTTTCTTTTTTGTTTTAGTTAATTTTTACATTACTTTTTCAACATCTACTCAGCTGTTAACTTTGTATAAGAAAGTCTTAATTTATTGTAGTCTTGCGTAGCCAAGTAGTTCAGACTATCTGAATGAAGTCTGCACAACTGTGCAGTTTGACTCCTGGAAATGGTGTAAAGCCAACCAAATTGGAGCTTGCCACTTCTTGTGAGCAAAATGCATCAGACAGTCTAAAGAAGGTCATGTGTGGTTCACAAGTGTGCCGCCTGAAGCTGAGATTAACTTCAATGTTGATTGAGTGTATTTGCAATTGATTGATTATGTGTTTGTGTTCAGATGTACAGAGGGATGACCCATCTCTGTTGCTGGTTCTGAAATGGGGTGGAGAATTAACTCCAGCAGGCAGGGTACAGGCTGAGGAGCTCGGCCGAGCCTTTAGGTGCATGTACCCTGGAGGACAAGGTATGACTATTTACTGGAACTCCACCTACTCTGTTCAGTATTTTTTCTTGTGTGTTACTTTTCTCTGAACATTGATTAGGGGTCGATAATGCAATGTATCACACAATTGAATATAGTAAATAAAAAAATAAATAATAAATAAATATATGTCTATGTATGTGTGTATGTATGTGTGTGTGTGTATATATATATATATATATATATATATATATACACTACCGTTCAAAAGTTTGGGGTCACCCAAACAATTTTGTGTTTTCCTGAAAAGTCACACTTATTCACCACCATACGTTGTGAAATGAATAGAAAATAGAGTCAAGACATTGACAAGGTTAGAAATAATGATTTGTATTTGAAATAAGATTTTTTTTACATCAAACTTTGCTTTCGTCAAAGAATCCACCATTTGCAGCAATTACAGCATTGCAGACCTTTGGCATTCTAGCTGTTAATTTGTTGAGGTAATCTGGAGAAATTGCACCCCACGCTTCCAGAAGCAGCTCCCACAAGTTGGATTGGTTGGATGGGCACTTCTTGCGTACCATACGGTCAAGCTGCTCCCACAACAGCTCAATGGGGTTCAGATCTGGTGACTGCGCTGGCCACTCCATTACCGATAGAATACCAGCTGCCTGCTTCTGCTCTAAATAGTTCTTGCACAATTTGGAGGTGTGTTTAGGGTCATTGTCCTGTTGTAGGATGAAATTGGCTCCAATCAAGCGCTGTCCACTGGGTATGGCATGGCGTTGCAAAATGGAGTGATAGCCTTCCTTATTCAGAATCCCTTTTACCCTGTACAAATCTCCCACCTTACCAGCACCAAAGCAACCCCAGACCATTATATTACCTCCACCATGCTTAACAGATGGCGTCAGGCATTCTTCCAGCATCTTTTCATTTGTTCTGCGTCTCACAAACGTTCTTCTTTGTGATCCAAACACCTCAAACTTGGATTCATCTGTCCACAACACTTTTTTCCAGTCTTCCTCTGTCCAATGTCTGTGTTCTTTTGCCCATCTTAATCTTTTTCTTTTATTGGCCAGTCTCAGATATGGCTTTTTCTTTGCCACTCTGCCCTGAAGCCCAGAATCCCGCAGCCGCCTCTTCACTGTACATGTTGACACTGGTGTTTTGCGGGTACTATTTAATGAAGATGCCAGTTGGGGACCTGTGAGGCGTCTGTTTCTCAAACTAGAGACTCTAATGTACTTATCTTCTTGCTCAGTTGTGCAACGCGGCCTCCCACTTCTTTTTCTACTCTGGTTAGAGCCTGTTTGTGCTGTCCTCTGAAGGGAGTAGTACACACCGTTGTAGGAAATCTTCAATTTCTTAGCAATGTCTCGCATGGAATAGCCTTCATTTCTAAGGACAAGAATAGACTGTCGAGTTTCAGATGAAAGTTCTCTTTTTCTGGCCATTTTGAGCGTTTAATTGACCCCACAAATGTGATGCTCCAGAAACTCAATCTGCTCAAAGGAAGGTCAGTTTTGTAGCTTCTGTAACGACCTAAACTGTTTTCAGATGTGTGAACATGATTGCACAAGGGTTTTCTAATCATCAATTAGCCTTCTGAGCCAATGAGCAAACACATTGTACCATTAGAACACTGGAGTGATAGTTGCTGGAAATGGGCCTCTATACACCTATGTACATATTGCACCAAAAACCAGACATTTGCAGCTAGAATAGTCATTTACCACATTAGCAATGTATAGAGTGTATTTCTTCAAAGTTAAGACTAGTTTAAAGTTGTCTTCATTGAAAAGTACAGTGCTTTTCCTTCAAAAATAAGGACATTTCAATGTGACCCCAAACTTTTGAACGGTAGTGTATATATATATATATATATATATATATATATATATATATATATATATATGTATATATATATATATATATATATATATATATATATATATATGCACGCACGCGCACACACACACACACACAGTGCTGTGCAAAATTTTTAGACACTTGTGGAAGATGTTGCATAGTGAAGATGTCTTCAAAAATAATGCCATAAATAGTTTTCATTAATCAATTAACGTTAAAGTTCATTAAAGTCCAATAAACATAAAAAAAATAAAGCTAAATCAATATTTTGTGTTACCACCTTTGCCTTCAAAACAGCACCATTTCTCCTATTTCACCTTTTCTTGTTTTTTGGCAAATGGGATGTTCCAAGCTTGGAGAATTCACCACAGTTCTTCTATTTATTTAAGCTGTCTCAATTGCTTCTGTCTCTTTGTGTAATCCCAGACTCATTCGATGTTCAGTGGGGGACTCTGTGGGGGACATGCCATCTGTTGCAGTGCTCCCTGTTCTTCTATTCTATTTTATTATATTTGCAAAAAGAACATTTGAGAGTCTAAAATTTATATTTCCTATTTGCACACTAAAGCTGAAGATATAACTAACCGTCTTAAGACAAATGTTTTTTGTGAATCATCTTGTGCCTTTTAAGACATAAGACTTTTGCACAGTACTGTGTGTGTGTGTGTGTGTGTGTGTATAAAAATATATTTATATGTGTGTGTATATATATTATATTGCTTAATTTGTATACTTGTTGCCATATCAACACTGTAGATCAGGGGTGACCAACCCTGCTCCTGGAGAGCTACCTTCCTGCAGAGTTTAGATCCAACACACCTGCTTGTCATTTTCAAGTAATCCTAAAGACCTTGATAAACTGGTTCAGGTGTGTTTGATTAGGGTTGGATCTAAACTCTGCAGGAAGGTAGCTCTCCAGGAGCAGGGTTGGTCACCCCTGCTGTAGAAAAAAATTGGGGCATAATTAAAAAAAACTAAACAACTTTGGAAGATATCTCTAAAAGTTCATTTTACTGTAGCACAAGTAAAATTTCACACAAAAGTTATCTTTAAATGTTCTATTTAATCTCTGTTTTAGTGTTTATTCAAAATGAGGCAAACTTGGTACAAGTTTTGATACAATGTTAGGGTATTTTAATTCTGATATATGGTCATGCTACAATGTGGCCTGCCTATGGTGCACATTGTAACATTTTACTTCACTTCTTTACAGGCAGATGACGAAAAAACTATGCGCTGTATTCACGAAACAAAACCACGTATTTGTACCAGACATGTTAAATTAACTTGACAACAGAGAAATACTTTGGTCCCCATGTGTATTTTCACAAACTTAAGAAAACCAAAAAGTGTTTGTTTGTGCTCCGCTCTCCCCATGAAATATTATTTAATATTAAATATACTTCAATATTTAATTGCATGATTTATTTCTGAGATTTTGTTTTGTCTAGTAGAACTTCTGAATGGCTGGTCACTTAAAATTTTACTAGCAAAAATGGCATGTGAGTGGAATCGTTTATTTCAAATCCTGATGGTAACGTGTGTCCTTCCAATAAAGCACATTTCAATGAATCGGAATTGTATTGAGAAAGGGTGGTGCCCCCCCCCCCCGGGGGGTATATACTTCACTTTTAGGTCTCCTTTAGTAATACAATAAAACCAAAAATCAAATCAAAACAAAACCTATATAGTCATATAGAGCATAGCAAAACACAGGCTTATAAAATACAAATGTTCACAAATACATAAATACTGTACAAAACATTCCTTCATATAAATATATTATTTAATATTATAATTTAAATATTTTATAAAATATTTCAATTATTACCTCCATTCTCATAAGGTTCACATAAAAATGGGGGGTGAAGAAGCATTTTGTTCGACGATCGTGTCCATGATAAGAGCAGTACAAGCATAGGTGGACACGTGCATACCACCGCCTCTGAATTTGGCAGACGCAGTGCGTCTCTGAAGGGCGATGAGCAACTAGGGGAAGGTATACATTCTACTGGATACCTTCGGTATGGTATGGTGCAAAACAGGTTTTCTAACTTTATGCGTCTCTTTAAATGCTTCACAGAATTCATTGATACAGAACATGACTTTAAAATGTTGCAAAATTTCCACAATGTTTGGTAATTAGTAATGTCCTTTATGGTGTCAATTTGAATATCTATTATATTCTTTAAAATGTTGTAAAATTTCCACAGTTTGGTAATTAGTAACTTGCTTTATGGTGTCAATTTGAATATATATATTATGTTCTTTACTGTCAGTTGCGGACAATCAAATAAAAAAAAAGAAGAAAAAGCACATTAATATCAATCAAATATAGCGCAGAACCAGCAAAGAAACAGTTTACTCTCTCGTCTATGGCTTCTCATTTCTAAAACTGTCCCATTCCTTCACATCCTGTCAGCTCCCTCTTAGGATACGAGGAAAAGATGCAAGGGAAGGAAGGAGGATGGATGAATCCAAGTGAAATGTATTTGTAAAAGGAAATGTCCTGCTCATTCAATCATCATTTCAGAACGTCGCCTTTGTGCAGCTGCATTAGCCTTCCTCGGAGTGCTTACTCTTATGTTGTTCAAATTTCATTCATTTATATATTAAAGATAAATCTTAATAATTGAAGATGCACTGTCGAAGTATGTGACAATTATAGTTTGTTCAAACAGCGATGAAACAGGAATTAGAACTATTGTGTCAGATGTGAAGGGGAAGAAGAATTGATGCATACGTCAGGTGCGATCGACACAATGTCCCACCTGAGCATCCTCGCTCAAGCTTTTTCATAAAGCTTCCTCTGTCCTGCTTTCATTTGTTTTTCATATAATATTTTATATACTTCTGTGTTTTTAGCATGTTTTGCTATGTTTTAGACGCCATAGAAGAACTTCAACTGTTAAAAACGCTTCTCGAGACAAGAACGCGCAAGAACGCCGCTTGGTCTGAACCAGGGTCAGCAATTAACAAGGGCTCAGGGCAAATATGCCACTGAAGGTGACAAAAATGACCCTGATATTGAAAATGTGGGGGTAAAAAAAATTAAATGCCATTTATGATTTCTATTTCTTATTTGCAACATCGGATGTAGTTCTTTTTATTCTTAACCTAGTATATATGGAATTATTAGATGTTCATTTAAACTTATAGGTAACCGCTTACCTGATTATTCAGGTTTAACAGGTTTTTTAAGGAATTTATTAATTTGAAGTATTTGATGTAACAAATTGTCATTTTATTGTATTTTATATGGTTAGAAATAAATATGCCATAACAATTCCCTAATAATTGTAAAAAATGCCCCTAAAGACAAATCCAAGTGGAAAATGTTGCCCCGTAATAGAGAAGTTAATTTCTGACACTAGTCTAAATAGCCTCTTTTAGAAGTGCTTTATCCAATTGTTACATAAATGCTATACATACAAGGAAAATAATATAATAATAAAAGCACTTCTCTCAAAGTCACCAGAGTTTAATGCTCCAGTGGAGTTTTGCCAAAAAAATAAATAATCTTCAATACTTGTGCACTTAAATGTCTTCACTAATTACATAATATTTTCCAAACAAGAACATTCCATATATGTATGACTTATGTATGACCCTGACTAAAGCCATGCAATGTGTCTGTTCATGGCCAGTAACCCTTGTACAATTCTCCTTTGGAGGTCTCACACCACTTTTCCACTTTTTTCAATGGGTCTTTTTTCTAAAAAAAAAAAAAAAAAAAAGATCCTGTATTCTTTTCAATCAGAGTAACCTTTAAAAAAATCTTGCCTTATTCCATTTTAATAGGTACACTTAGACCACTCCATATTTTTATCATACATGAAGCTTCGTTGTACAACAATTTTATCCATGATAAAAAATTATCCCCAAAAACATAAGAACATAAAACATGTACTGGTGATCTACATGATCAAAAGCTTTTTCGTGGTCTAAGGAAATGAGACCAACATCAATAATACAGTGCTTCCTGAAAGTATTCACAGTGCTTCACTTTTTCCACATTTTGTTATGTTACAGCCTTATTCCAAAATGGATTAAATTCATTATTTTCCTCAAAATTTTACAAACAATACCCCATAATGACAATGTGAAAGAAGTTTGTTTGAAATCTTTGCAAATTTATTAAAAATTAAAAAAAAATCACATGTACAAAAGTATTCACAGCCTTTGCCATGACACTCAAAATTGAGCTCAGGTGCATCCTGTTTCCACTGATCATCCTTGAGATGTTTCTACAACTTGGAGTCCACCTGTGGTAAATTCAGTTGATTGGACATGATTTGGAAAGACACTCACCTGTCTATATAAGGTCCCACAGTTAACAGTGCATGTCCGAGTACAAACCAAGCCATAAAGTCCAAGGAATTGTCTGTAGGCCTTCGAGACAGGATTGTATTGAGGCACAGATCTGGGGAAGGGTACAGAAACATATCTGCAGCATTGAAGGTCCCGATGAGCACTGTGGCCTCCATCATCCATAAATGGAAGAAGTTTGGAACTACCAGGTCTCTTCCTAGAGCTGGCCACCCGGCCAAACTGAGTGATCGGAGCAGAAGGGCTTAAGTCAGAGGGGTGACCAAGAACCTGATAGTCACTCTGACAGAGCTCCAGCGTTTCTCTGTGGAGAGAGGAGAAACTTCCAGAAGAACAACCATCTCTGCAGCACTCTACCAATCAGGTCTGTATGGTAGAGTGGCCAGACGGAAGCCACTCCTCAGTAAAAGGCACATTACAGCCGCCTGGAGTTTGCCAAAAGGCACCTGAAGGACTCTGACCATGAGAAACAAAATTCTCTGGTCTAAATGAAACAAAGATTGAACTCTTTGTCCTGATTGGTAAATTTCATGTCTGGAGGAAACCAAGCACCGCTCATCACCTGGCCAATACCATTCCTACAGTGAAGCATGGTGGTGGCAATGTCATTCTGTGGGGATGTTTTTCAGCGGTAGGAACTGGGAGACTAGTCAGGATCAAGGGAAAGATGAATGCAGCAATGTACAGAGACATCCTTGATGAAAACCTGCTCCAGAGCGCTCTGGACCTCAGATTGGGGCGAAGGTTCATCTTCCAACAGGACAATGTCCCTAAGCACACAGCCAAGATAACAAAGGAGTGGCTACGTGACAACTCTGTGAATGTCCTTGAGTGGCCCAGCCAGAGCCCAGACTTGAACCCGATTGAACATCTCTGGAGAGATCTGAAAATGACTGTGCACCGACACTCCCCATCCAACCTGATGGAGCTTGAGAGGTCCTGCAAAGAAGAATGGGAGAAACTGCCCAAAAATAGGTGTAGCATCTTACTCAATAAGACTTGAGGCTGTAATTGGTGCCAAAGGTGCTTCAACAAAGTATTGATCCAAGGTTGTGAATACTTATGTACATGTGATTTGTTTCATTATTTATTTTATAATAAATTTGCAAAGATTTCAAACAAACTTCTTTCACATTGTCATTTTGGGGTATTGTTTGTAGAATTTTGAGGAAAATAATGAATTTAATCCATTTTGGAATAAGGCTGTAACATAACAAAATGTTTAAAAAGTGAAGCGCTGTGAATACTTTCTGGATGCACTGTATATACTTTTGAAAATTCTAAAAGATCTCTTATTAAAATCAAATGACCATAGATAGATCTTTTGGGAATACAATAGGACTGGTCTTCATGAATCAAAATACCCAATAACTTTTTTTTTAAAGTTTTTTTTTTTTTTGCAATACATTTAGACAATATTTGATAGACAGAGTTGAGAACAGCAACTTGCCTCCAGTTTTTTAGCAAACACAAGTCTCCTTTCTTTGGAAGAGAAAGAACCTAAATTCATGACTAAAGTCTTTGAAGCATAAAAGAACGGTGAATTTCTCTAATCGAAAAATAAACGCATTATATTATTAGTGATTACATTTAAATGTGTTACAATTACAGTGGTTGCCTGAAATTTAACATGGTTATATTTTTAAGCATTGAAAATTTAATTTGGAAACATTTCACAACTAATTTCATTATTAAAAAAATAAAATAAAAATATATTCAGCTTCCAAAGTTCATTTCCAAAATTTTCAGTTCATTTGAAAATGCCATCTAGATTTTTTGACAGTTCAAATTTAGCCCGTTCTATTTCGCTTAACAAAATATGCTTCCGCAAATTCAGTGGTTCAAATTCGGTTGGAAATTCAACCTTCCACATCCAGGAACTGCAGAGTACCGATGCACAATCTCAACCTGGTGCTATTCTTTCTCACCAGTAAGTGGTGCAATGCGATTGGTTGTTGACTGTTGAAGACAAAAGCTACAGGTAGAGAATGAAAAGAATGGAAATTTAATTTTACCTAAAATAATAAACAATAGGCCTACCATTGTGCACGAGTTGGTACAAAATGACCGCATGATATAGTATTAAATTCAGAAAGAATTATGTCGATGTTATACTGTATCTATGGGCAAATTGTCTATCTTGGCACATCTTCCCACAATCCTTCTGTTTACAAACTCCCATCTTCCTCTCAGACACTGAGGGGTGCTGTCACGTGAACATTGTTATGCATTGATGATCAGTTTTTGTGCAGATTTCCACTTAATCGGTTAATGTTTGTGCATTTACCCTATGTTATTGCTTCCATCGCCTTATTATGCACATGAAATAGGCCTGCCAACATGTTAACCTCTATACTATTTATATAGTCTTAATAGACCCTAGAAGCTTGCACCCCGATGTTCGACCCACAGATGATAAATGAAACATTGCAAACACACATTTGGTGAGCAAAGCAGTGATTGTGCAAAAACAGCAGATCGTAGCCTCCAGCACAAAACTAATTACAAAACTATGTATTTAATTATGTAGTTAATTAGTTTGATTATTTAAGAAAATAACTTGAACTTTTCTAAGCTAGCTAAATTCCAAGTATTTATTAAGTTATGCACAAATCTATGAATGAGTGACACTATACACTCACCTAAAGGATTATTAGGAACACCATACTAATACTGTGTTTGACCCCCTTTCGCCTTCAGAACTGCCTTAATTCTACGTGGCATTGATTCAACAAGGTGCTGAACGCATTCTTTAGAAATGTTGGCCCATATTGATAGGATAGCATCATGCAGTTGATGGAGATTTGTGGGATGCACATCCAGGGCACGAATCTCCCGTTCCACCACTTCCCAAAGATGCTCTATTGGGTTGAGATCTGGTGACTGTGGGGGCCATTTTAGTACAGTGAACTCATTGTCATGTTCAAGAAACCAATTTGAAATGATTCGAGCTTTGTGACATGGTGCATTATCCTGCTGGAAGTAGCCATCAGAGGATGGGTACATGGTGGCCATAAAGGGATGGACATGGTCAGAAACAATGCTCAGGTAGGCCGTGGCATTTAAACGATGCCCAATTGGCACTAAGGGGCCTAAAGTGTGCCAAGAAAACATCCCCCACACCATTACACCACCACCACCAGCCTGCACAGTGGTAACAAGGCATGATGGATCCATGTTCTCATTCTGTTTACACCAAATTCTGACTCTACCATCTGAATGTCTCAACAGAAATCGAGACTCATCAGACCAGGCAACATTTTTGCAGTCTTCAACTGTCCAATTTTGGTGAGCTCAAATTGTAGCCTCTTTTTCCTATTTGTAGTGGAGATGAGTGGTACCCGGTGGGGTCCTCAAGGTTGTGTGTGTTGTGGCTTCACAAATGCTTTGCTGCATACCTCGGTTGTAACGAGTGGTTATTTCAGTCAAAGTTGCTCTTCTATCAGCTTGAATCAGTCGGCCCATTCTCCTCTGACCTCTAGCATCAAGGCATTTTCGCCCACAGGACTGCCGCATACTGGATGTTTTCCCTTTTCACACCATTCGTTGTAAACCCTAGAAATGGTTGTGCGTGAAAATCCCAGTAACTGAGCAGATTGTGAAATACTCAGACCGGCCCGTCTGGCACCAACAACCATGCCACACTCAAAATTGCTTAAATCACCTTTCTTTCCCATTCTGACATTCAGTTTGGAGTTCAGGAGATTGTCTTGACCAGGACCACACCCCTAAATGCATTGAAGCAACTGCCATGTGATTGGTTGATTAGATAATTGCATTAATGAGAAATTGAACAGGTGTTCCTAATAATCCTTTAGGTGAGTGTACAGTCATATTTCAGCACTTCAAAATGGACAGCAAAGAAGAACTTAAAAGTGCATTGCACATTCGTGTTAAGTGCAGGTTTGGGAAATGTACGTGAAAAAGGAAAGAACGTTCGCAACTTCACATGTAGAGAATGCTCTTAAGAGCTAAGACCCATAGCTATCGTAAAAAGCATGCATACCTTTGTTTCTCATGATCAATGCACTTGGCTGGGAATGCTCTCCATTTCAGTTTTAAGTGCGTAGAAGCAATGGCTGCTTAGAAAGAAATGGCATGCAAAGAAAATAGTGCAAAACAACATACATAAATTATGAGAAATGCCAAGAGATATAATGCCCTTGCTCCCTCATTACACATGCATTTTGTGCAGTGTAGGCGGTGCTCACATCGTGGTTTCAGCTGCAGTCATTGCCATATTTACAATGAACAAGACCTCCCTTGCACCAAGTCACATACACTTACATTTGTATTTACTAAAATCAACATAAACACAAATTTTGTTCAAAACTCAGAGAAGTGTACTTTCAACACTGTTTAATTAAGATGCAGTTGACCACAGATATTAAACTGGGCTCACTTTTGTTTCTTTAACTGTTGCAGTTCATATAGTTGTTAATTAAAATCAGCAGATAGTTACATGAGATAAACAAATTATAAAATATAAACTTGTGTTTATTGTTGATTTGTCTGTTTTTGATTTGCTTACGAGAAAACCTGATGCAAATTTAGCACATCATTTATTTTTATTAGTCGTTTATTATTATTATTTCATAAGAATTAAGTTAAATATTTTTGGGTATGGTTTATGATTAGCATTGACATCATGCTACCCATTGAAATCAATTCCTTTTTAAAATTAGATTTAATTTTGCAGTTTATTTTAACCTGGTAAATATATTTGTGCACTCATATGCTCCCAATCCCTGGCTTTCAAATAATATCTCTTTGAGATTTTCAAAGGATCATGTAATTCAGTCATTTTAATTACATGTATCTTTTACTTATCTGATATGAGCTCAGTAAATTGTATGATTGTTTGTGAATTATAAGCCTTTCATTTTGTAAAGAGATTCTGGAGGAGGCTTTATAATATAAATCATTTAATGAAAAACTTAACCAAAAGGCACAAACACACACATGACGGTGAGCTTGACCATAAACGATCTCTCTCTCCCCTCTGCTGTAGGTGTGGCTCTTTTTATACCCCGTGCTCACTGTAATTAGAGACAGATGTTAATCATAATTTAGCTCAGGGGTAAGGGCACTTACTGCTTCTCTCTCTCTGGACGGGCACTCGACCACGCCCCTGCTGCCACATACACCAATCCCCCCCCCCCCCCCCCCCCCATTCCTGGAGAGGAAGTCAGTGGCAGCCTTCTGCGCCCCCATTCTGTGGACCACATTGAATTTAAATGGCTGGAGAGCAAGATGCCACCGGGTGATCCAAGCGTTGGTATCCTTCATGTGGTGAAGCCACTGGAGTGGGGCGTGATCCGAGCAGAGGGTGAAGGCCCGCCCCAGCAGATAGTACCGGAGGGTGAGGAACGCTCACTTGATGACCAGACACTCCTTTTCCATGGTGCTGTACTTGGTTTCCCTCAATGAGAGCTTAAGGCTGATGTACAGCACCGGGCGCTCCTCCCCCTCCACCACCTGCGAGAGCACGGCCATCAGCCCTTTGTCTGAAGCGTCCATCTGTATAGAAATGTATGCAAATGCAGCCCCCCAAAAAGTGCGGCTTTAACCTGCGTGAATGCCTGTTGGCACTGCTCCGTCCACTGGACCTGGTCTGGAGCCCCATTTTTAGTGAGGTCAATTAGCGGGCTGGTGACGTCCAACTAATTAGGAACAAACCTCCTTTAATAGCCAACCCCAGGAACTGTCTCACCCCCTTTTTGGTCTTGGGCCTCGGGCAGGTGGCAACCGCTGCAGTCTTGTCAATTTGGGGATGCACCTCCCCGTGACACAAGTGGAACCCCAGATACTGTACCTCCACCTGCCCAATTGCGCACTTCTTGGGGTATGCTGTGAGCCCTCCCACTGCAGTGACCGCAGGAGCGCCCTCAGATGCTGCATATGCCGCTGCCAATCATTGCTGTAAATAATGATGTCATCTAAATAGGCAGCGGCATAAGCTGTATGCGGCCTGAGGATTCTGTCCATGAGGCGCTGAAATTTAGTCGGGGCCCCAAGCAAACCGAATGGAAGTGTCACAAATTGGTGCAATCCAAACGGCATGGAGAAGGCTGTTTTTTCATGTGAAATTGGTGTCAAGGGGATCTGCCAATAACCCTTTGTCAAATGCAATGTCGAATAAAATGGAGCAGTACATAACCGATCGAGCAACTCATCAACATGTGGCATCTGGTGCGCATTAAATTTAGACACTGCGTTGACTTTCCTATAATCCACACAGAGCTGTGCAGACCTGTTGCTCTTAGGCACTAGAACAACCGGGCTGGACCAATCACTGTGGGATTCCTCTATTACCCCCATATCGAGTATCGCATCCAATTCTTCCTGAACCATTTTCTTTTTGTGCTCGGGCAAGCGATAGTACCACAACTCCCAGTTCGGTCTCGATGTGGTGATGGATGAGGTTCGTACGAACTGGTGGAGGAGAGAACTCGTCTGAAAATTCTTGTTGCAAGTTGGCAACCTCTGTGCGCTGATACGGTGAGAGGTGATCGCCGCAAGTGACCGGAGTGTTATTAGGTTTGGTGTTTTGCTCCAGGCTGAGCTCCGCCCTCTCCAGAACTACCATAGCCAACATCACAGGGACCACCTCCCTCCACAATTTCAGGAGGTTGAGGTGATATATTTGAAGTGTGTCCCCTCTATCAGTTCACTTAACAACATAATCGAGTTCCCCCATTCATCGTGTGACCTCAAAGGGTCCTTGCCACTTGGCCACTAATTTGGAGCTCGAGGTGGGGAGTGATACGAGATCTTTATCTCCCGGTACAAATTCTCTTAGCCAAGTTCTACTGTCATACAGTCGGTGCTGTCGTTCTTGATCTTAGAGACAGGTGTTAATCATAATTTAGCTCAGGTATAAGTCCACGCTCCCGCTGCCACACATTTTTAAATATTAAAAATAAAATATTTGTAACTCTTCAAATACGTGGCTGGGTTTCCTGAAGCACTTATTAGAACATTAGCAGCACTTAAATAGTACTTAATCTCTGAGGCACATTTCCCAAAAGCATCGTTATCGAAGTAGTTTGTAAAAACATTAGTAAATTAACGCTCTTGAACAGCTCTTAAGTCCATTGCATGCAACTGAAACATATATTTCTGGCATCTTTCGCAGTTTATCAAAGACAACAGGACATTTTAAAAAAAAGTAAGCAGTAGGCAATGTCCGCAGTCTGTGCATGCAACATGATGGGTCTAAATTTACATGACATGTAATACAGTACAACATTAAATTAGCCTTCATTGATGGGCATAATTGTAATGGCAATAGAAAGATGGCATGTTCTTATTAAACAGATGAATTAAGAAGACGTGAGTAATGTAACCACTCAGTTTAAACATTTTATAAATATGCCTTAAGTGTAATAATGAATGTTTATAAAAATATTTAATAAAATGGTTGTATTTATTCTTGTAGTGTTTACTACAAAGCAGGAAATAAGAAAAAACATATTCTTTGGTTTGTTGGAGTTTCAGAAATGGCTAGAATTTATCTGAACATGAATATTAATAGTAATACAAGTTGTCATTATTATTTCAAAATGTGGTATGGATATGGGATTGATTATTTTGCACTCTCTATATTTTAGTTTCTATACTTGTAAAACACTAAACAATTAAGTCAAGTATGTTTGAAGGTGATTTTAATTTGGTCAATGCTAAGGGTTAGTCTCAGTCTCAGACAGCATGAAAGGGCCACAGACCATTCACAGCAAGCAGAATGTAAACTTGCAGCATAAATTGCAAGAGCTATCAGACAATACATTCTGATTGGCTGGCAACTTTCATGAGGTGCACAGGTTTTTTATCACTTTATCAGATTGTTTAGAAGTTCCAGGCTACAACAATGAGCACTTCTGTGGAAGAACTTTAGTCGAACACTGTTTGACTTTTCATGAGATTTTCCAAAGCTTGCAAAAAAGTAAAGTAAAATGAAAAGCAGTTAAGAATACTTCTTTAAACAGACTGTTTAAGCAATTATTTGAATAAGTTACCAATTGTTAAATGTCATGCCATGCCACATTAAATAATAATAAATAAAAAAAAAATAAAAAACATTCGGGGTGCCTCCAAAAATAATTGCTTAGGTCCACTCAATGTCTAGAACCAGCCCTGAATCACTGATTGCTGTGTAGGTAGACATAGGCATAATAAAGTAGGGTGACCACAGTTTATTAAATTAATATGCAAGATGCAATAATTCCATTAATATGATTTGCTGGAACATACTGTATATATTTTTTATTTAACATTGTACCATGGTGAAAACTGAGCTTTGTTTCTTTACAGTATTTGCATTTCCTGAGCTACGTCATTATCTGTGTATTAATGTCCAGTGCTGAAGTAAATAATAAAAAAAACAAAAAAACAAGGACTTCTACACAGTTGAGGATTTTTAATCAGAAATGTAATTGACCGACATAAAACATTTAATACGAATTAAAATAATCTTATCTAGGTGTTGAAAAGGTCTTTGTTTGGGGCAATGGTGGAGTCAGTAGATGGATAAGTAGGGTCAAGGTCAGTTCATTCATTTGAATAATTTGTTACACACACACACACACACACACAATGGTAACCATGAACATAAAATAATAATCAAATCAAAATCAATCAAATCAAATCCCTTTATTGTCACACTACTGTGTACACGAGTGCAACAGTAGTGTGCAGTTCCGAGCAACATTGCAGTAATGACAGTGACGAGACATAAACCACTTTACAATAACAACATATTTACACAACACAATTTACATAACAAATGTACACATACCTACACAACAATTTACATATCAAATGTACACATACTTGCACAACAATTTACATATCAAATGTACACAATACACACAATGTAGAATACACATACACTAGATAAGGGTATAAATATATAAAATATAAAAAATATATATATAAAAATATAACTGAATTGGGAGCGAGGATATATTTGACAGAATGAAGATTAATAAAGTGCAGTGCTGATTGTAGATCGTGAGAGATCATGTGTTCAAAAGTCTTATTGCTTGTGGGAAGAAGCTGTCATGTAGTCGACTGGTCCGGGTCCTGATGCTGCGATACCGCCTGCATGATGGCAGCAGTGAGAGCAGCCCATAACTCGGGTGGCTGGAGTCTCTGATAATCCTCCGAGCTTTCTTCACACACCGTCTGTTATATATATCCTGGAGGGAGGGAAGCTCACCTCCGATGATGTTTCTGGCAGTTCGCACCACCCTTTGCAGGTCTTTGCGGTTGTGGGCAGTGCTATTGCTGTACCAGGCGGTGATGCAGCCAGTCAGGATGCTCTCTACAGTGCTGGTGTAGAACCGTGTGAGGATGTGGTGGTTCATTCCAAACTTCCTCAGCCGTCTCAGGAAGAAGAGGCGCTGGTGAGCCTTCTTCACAACGGCCTCAGTGTGGACAGACCATGTGAGTTCCTCAGTGATGTGGACACCGAGGAACTTGAAACTGCTGACTCTCTCCACCGGTGCTCCATTAATGGTGATGGGGCTGTGTTCTCTGTCTTTCCTCCTGAAGTCCACCACAAGCTCCTTGGTTTTACTGACGTTGAGGGAGAGGTTGTGCTCCTGACACCAGCGTGTCAGAGTGTGCACCTCCTCTCTGTAGGCTGTTTCATCATTGTCAGTGATCAGACCTACCACCGTCGTATCGTCAGCAAACTTAATGATGGCATTGGAGCTATGTGTCGCCACACAGTCATGTGTGTACAGGGAATACAGGAGTGGGCTGAGAACACAGCCCTGCGGGTCTCCAGTGTTGAGGGTCAGTGATGAGGAGATGTTGCTGCCCATTCTAACCACCTGACGTCTGCCTGACAGGAAATCCAGGATCCAGCTGCACAGCGAGCTGTTTAAGCCCAGAGCCCGGAGTTTCTCATCAAGCTTGGAGGGCATTATGGTGTTAAATGCTGAGCTGTAGTCTACAAACAGCATTCTCACATACGTGTTCCTTTTTTCCAGGTGGGAGAGAGCAGTGTGTATTGTAGATGCAATGGCATCATCAGTGGAGCGGTTGTTGCGGTAGGCAAACTGCAATGGGTCCAAAGAGGTGGGCAGAACAGAGCAGATGTGATCTCTGATCAGCCTCTCAAAGCATTTGCTGATGATGGGGGTGAGGGCAACAGGACGCCAGTCATTTAAGCAAGTGATTTTTGATTGCTTCGGTACAGGCACAATGGTTGATGTTTTGAAGCATGTGGGGACTACAGACAGGGAGAGGGACAGGTTGAAAATGTCCGTAAAAACACCAGCCAGTTGGTTCGCGCATGCTCTGATGACACGGCCCGGAATGCCGTCTGGACCCGCGGCTATGTGGATATTCACCCGTCGAAAGGATCGGGTTACATCCGCAACAGAGACGGAGAGTGAACCATCCTCTGTAGTATCGGCCACGAGTGCTCTCTCCGCGAGGGCGGTGTTGTTGTTGTCCTCGAAACGAGCATAAAATGTATTAAGCTCGTCTGGGAGAGAGGCAACGGTGTTCATGGCGGAGTTTTTATTCCGTTTATAGTCCGTGATGGTGTTAATTCCCTGCCACATACTTCTGGAGTCAGTGGTGTTGAACTGTCCTTCAATTTTGTGCCTGTACTGGCGTTTGGCTGTGCTGATGGAGTTACGGAGGGCATAACTGGCTTGTTTACGCTCCTCCGCGTTCCCGGAATTAAAAGCGGTGGTCCGTGCAGTAAGTGCCGTGCCAACATCGCCGTTAACCCAGGGTTTCTGGTTGGGGTAGATCCGTATAGTTTTTGTCGGAGCAACGTCCTCTACGCACTTCCTGATGAAACACGTTACGCTATCAGCGTAAACCTCGATGTCGTCATCGGAGGCAGACCGCAACATCCATAGACATAATGTCTATGGCAACATCTCCCAGTCCGCGTGATCAAAACAGTCCTGTAGCATAGAGTCTGATTGGTCCGACCAGCACTGGATCGTTCTGAGGGCGGGTGCTTCTCGTTTCAGTTTCTGCCTGTAAGCGGGCAGAAGCAGAACGGAGGAGTGGTTGGATTTGCATAATAACGTCAGACAGTTACTCTGGCGTGCCTTTTATGTCTGCCAGGTGACGAGCCTTACCGCTCGCTCTCTCCCGCAGACCAACACATGAACACGTCCCCATGCCACACTAGGCTAACAGAATATTTCTTTCAGAGACATATCTCCCTATCTTCATTTGTAAAAGTCAAAGCTCACTTTTCAACTTTTCTAATGTTAGATACCAAAATAAATTCTGGGGATAGGCTCCAGTACATTTGCGACCTTACATAGGATAAGTGGAAATAAATGAATGTGTAATATGTGTGTATATATATATATTTATTTGCCTGGGCATTGTCAAGTATTTCTTTAAACCTTTTTTGCTGCAACAGAAATTCAAAACTACTCTCTTTACAAGATTTAATCACAGACAAAACAAATTTTTCCAAATCGTGAAAAACTCCTCAAGTTCAAAACTCGTCCCTTTAGTTTAGTCTACATGTTTATTTGCTCAACCGAGTAGAATTTTCTGATGTCTACATCAATGCCTGAATCGTCATCTATAATACTCTCATCATCCAACACTTTCCATTTCGTCACTCAATCCCTTAGCATTATCTTGCTCCTCTATGATCCAAAACACCAGTAGCACCACAATCACTAGACAAAGTATATTTATACCTACCATCATCATTTCCAGAACCATTTACACCTATCTCTACACTATCATTTGCTTAATTTTCCACATCCGTTCCTCTTTGTCTATAGAGCTCTTGCATTATTCGGCAGCCTCTACTCTGCACTTGCTCCAATAGCCACAGCCACCAGCACTGACAAGCCTGTTTCCTCATCAGCTCGTTTATGAGAGCAAGTACATTTTTATGGTCAATATCTACACATTCAAAACATTGAAAATCGTCATTAACACAGAAATATAGGTCCAGTGATCCAGTGTTTTATTGGGAAAGGTCAAATACATGAACACGTGTCATCTGAAAGACAAAACATGTTTAATCACTGCAGATTTACAACCCAATTCTTTAATTAACATGTCATATCTTGCACAAAAGTTTATTTAACCCAGGAGAGAGAGAGAGAGAGAGAGAGAGAGAGAGAGAGTGAAAAAATTCAATAAAAATAAACACGAGAGCACATCATGAGCTCAAGGCTCTTTCTGTTTAAAAGAGACTTTGTTGTACGCTGGCCTTGGACCCTGATAATTAATTTTCTTATGATTTCTGTCTGTTTTAGGTGATTATGCAGGCTTTCCTGGCTGTGGTCTTCTGCGTCTGCACAGCACATATCGGCATGACCTGAAGATATATGCTTCTGATGAAGGGCGTGTTCAGATGACTGCTGCAGCGTTTGCCAAGGTAGCATGGCCTTAATTTGCTCCATATCAGAATATACTTGTATGGGGCTGATGCTGGAGGCTAAATACTTGTTATCGGTATCATAATTTAATGAGTACATTGACATAATGACGTGGTTGCACTTGGGCCTCAAAGGTTGAAAACATGTCTGTGATGTGGATGTTAAAAAGAACAAAGAATTTGAAATGTTATATATTGTTTGTAATGGTAGTTTTAAGAGAGGCTACCATTTTATTACAGCTACCAAATGTAAAAGAAAAATCTCCATCTTTTCATTTTATCCATCTTTAAGTGATTTGTGTGTGTGTGTGTGTGTGTGTGTGTGTGTGCGTGCGTGCTACATTGTGGAGACCAAACACACTTCCTTGTGAAGTCCCCACAAGGATAGTAAAACCTGAGATCACCTTCATTGTGAGGCACAGCCAGCGGTCCCAATGAGGGAAATGGCTTTAAACATATGAAACAATGTTTTTTTTGAAAATGCAATAGGTTTCTGTGAGGGTTAGGTTTAGGGGATTGAAATTATCATTAGATCTGTGTAAAATCCATAAAATGCATGGAAGTCTATGGAGAGTCCCCACAATGATATAAAACAAGTTTGTGTGTGTGGCCTTTTTTCTCGCAATCATTTCATCATCATTCATTTGTAGAGTGCAGTCAAATCTTAGGATAATCCACACCTTTAAACCAAACCTGATGCCACATCAAAAATATTATGCAAGATAAATTATGAAATAATTTGTCCAGATTATTAAATTAATAATCACCTGATTACTTGATTAAAAAATAATCTATATTGATAATCCCTAGGATTAGGTGCTTGGGAATAGGGGTCGGCCTAGCCGATAATCAGAACTGATATTCATACTTTTTCTAATTCTAGGTATCATTATTTTGTCTGATCTGTTTGCCGATAAATTTTAAAATGCGCTCTGTTGGCTCTGATGTCACCGCCAATGACCCCCTCTATGAAATGTTACTGCTTGTAGTCTGGTTTAATGTCCCGCACACGGTATAATCGGATTGGTTATATGCCACAAGTAAATGGCAAATCAACACTTTACTCCGTTTTCGTGGGGGAGAAGGGGGAAAAAGTACCTCTCTCCCTCGGCCCGCGACATGACGCGCCGCATAGTAGAGCTGCAGACGTGGTTGTTTTAAAGACAGCGGACCGTAACAGAGAAATACAGTGAGCAGCGGTTTAGATGAACTATAGAGATAAGGACTGATTTAACAGAGTACTCGCACTAATGAGTTGGTTTTTACGTAACAGATGATGATGGCATTGTGTTTGCTAGCTAACCAACGGTAGGAAGTTTATCAAACTTGACGTCAACTTTGCTAACATTAAATCTTTCACCTTGTGAATAAAATCCTGGTACCCTATTTGCACTTGAATAAACGGGCTTGCCGGCAAAGCTACATGAAGCGTGTCAACAACAGTAACGTTGATTCTCGTCTGTTATCACGGTAATGCATAACATTCTGTTATGAGCTGTAAAGTTCATTATTATTTATATATTTAAAGTTTCAGTTAAAAAGAATTGCTGCTAAGAGCTCCCTCCACTTTATTTGTGAAAAATAAAATAAATAATTAAGTTGATATTTTGTTTTCCAGTATTTTTCTAAAGATAATATTGAAATGTTCATTGTTGCAGTATTTCATTAAAAACATGTTTGTTGGTACTTAAAGGACATTTTGTGTCTGAGTTTGGGTTAGTGTAAATTTTGAATCTCAAATTTGTATTTTTTGCTGCAAATGTATATCGACCCCAAATACTGGTTATCAGTCTGCTTGATTCCTAATAATTGTTATCATCCCTGAAAAAAAAAAAACATATCAGTCGACCCCTACTTGAGAACTTGTATTGGTCTTTAAAAATTGGTAATGGTGCACACCTAAAAAGGCTTTTCTTTACTTAATTTGATGTGGTGAATGTGAAACTTGGCTAGTAAGAGTTACACATTAATAATGAAATATTAATTATCTTTTGATTTGCTAATGTTATAGAAGCCAAAAAGTACACCCTTATACAACAATGAAAAATTACATGTAAATGTTCAGTAATACATTTGAAGAAGTCTTTCAATTTAGCCAGATACTAAGGTGACAGGCTTCACATCATAAAAATTATGTGCTCGTAAGAAGGATCTTGCCAGAAAATCTTGAAGGCAGAATAAAGCTTTCTAGATCAAATTTTATATAAATAAATGTCCAGATCAAGATTATTTAAACATATTTGGAATATGTTATTTTATATGACCAAATGTGCATAGAGTCTGCAGTATGTGTGGTCTTATGTCATCAGGGTCTTTTGGCATTAGAGGGCGAGCTAACGCCGATCCTGGTCCAGATGGTGAAGAGTGCCAACATGAACGGCCTACTGGACAGTGACAGTGACTCATTAAGCAGCTGCCAGCAGAAAGTGAAAACACGATTGCATGAGATCCTGCAGAAGGACAGAGAGTTCTTTCCAGATGATTACAAGAAGGTCAGAGAGGCAACACACACACTGGGCTCCTAATCCCTCTTTTTCTAAAGAAAAACATTGTGTTCAGTAAGGCACATATAGTGAAAGTAAATGGGTCCAATACACAAAACATGAAATAAACCCAGTTTCTAAAGCATAACCACAATACTAAAACTATTCTCTATGTGTTAACATGACTCTAGTGTGATCAAATTGTGTATTAACCTTGTCTGTGTAAAGTTATCCAGTATTCAGGCATTACTGTCATGACAACGTAATGGCGGTAAACCCTGTGGCCTAAATTCTGGTAACTTGTACATGATGTAAATTATAGCAAAAACTTAGTTTTTGGTTTTCATCATTGTCTTCTGTTTTTGAACAAGCCATTGTCTTATCCTGTCCTTGATCAGACACACAGAGAAGATGCAAAATGTGTGACTAAACAAACAGCTGAATGTTTAGAATGCGAATAGCAGAACTGCGGCCAAGAATCATGCTTTCTCAAGTCTGGTTATGGACTGCGGTCCATTCTGACCAGTAATTTCAATCTCACCACGGTGTTAAGTGCATAAGTCTGCGCTCACATCTGTTCCACGAGTGCTGTTGAACTTGCATGTCCATTCTGAAAGCAAACTTGTTTTGAACTTCCACAGAATCCGTTCTCACAATGTAGACATGTACTGTCTGACAAATCACATTTCAGATTTTATGCATATCCACAGTTTTCCTGACTAGCCACTGATTATTCTAATCACTGCTGGACTGTTTACTGGTTCTGGTCTCCATTAGAAGCAAGGTAAAATCTACCAATATTACGATTCCATTTTAAGTGTTTAGTTGGATTAAAAATTAGTTCAGACTCAGCTTATGCAGTTGCTGGCTGTCATAAAAACTCAAAGTAGTTTATCATATCATCGTAACTATCATCGTAACTCACCTTGATTCATAGCTTCACGTCATCCCACTCCTTAAAATTTGACAGGTTAGTCACTGTCAAAAAAGGGTAATTGCGACTCCAAAGTGTCAAGCTATGAAGCACATGCTTTTTTAACAATTTTTGCAAATGTATTACTCTAAGCATCACAAGAACGTACACCAATGCAAGTGAAAACACTGGAAAATGAAAATTGAAAACAGAAAGTCTGTTATGAATCGTGGAACACTTTACATTTTGTGACGTTGCTTCAACTTTAGTTTTTGATACAAAATGTCCAAAAAATAAATACAAAATTGTCACTTTATCCTTAATATTTAATATGAGCGCTGTCATTGTTTTTAATTATGTGCAACGTGTACACAACTGTTAACCTCTAAAAAAAAAAAAAAAAAAAGTTGGGTTTTGTAACCTTTTAAAGACCCTTTAAACAAAATATCAAGCAACACACTTTTCAAGCAAAACATTTAACAGAAATAAGAAATTTGCTATCTTTAAAGTAAAACAATACTGTATAGTGCTCAAAATTAAACAAAAAGTATTCCTGGTATAATCTCTGGTATCAAATGTTAATGAAACATGTCCACAGTTAATGCGATGACCTACACATGTTGCAAGATACTTTGTTAGAACACCTATGTGAAATTGTGGGGACTACATGCATCCACTAAAAATCACCTTGACACCAGTTAATTTTGTCATTGCAAAAATGGCATAATTTTTTTTGACTTAATGTGTCCAAAAATGTATACGAAGAAGAAAAGTTGCAAATGTAATTTATGCAAAAAACCATATTACCACAAAAACAATGTCAGAATAAAGCTGTGTTTCCATCATGTGAGTGTTTTATTAATAAAATACTGGTGGTTTAGAGCATGCAGACAAAAAACTCTAATTACTTTGTCTCATGATTTAGAGCCAACCACAACATTAAAACCACTTGCCTAATATCGTGTAGGTCCCCCTCGTGCTGCTAAAACAACTCTGACCTGTCAAGGCATGAACTTGAAGCAGCAGATCCTGTAAGTCATGTTAGTTGCGATGTGGGGCCTCCATAGATCTGACTTTTTGGTCAATGCTCAATCGGATTGAGATCTGGAGAATTTGGAGGCCAAGTCAACATGATCTCTTTGTCATGTTCTTCAAACCATTCCTGAACAACTTTTGCAGTGTGGCAGGGCACATTATCCTGCTGAAAGAGGCCACTGCCATTAAGGAATATTGTTGCCACGAACGGTCTGCAACAATCTTTATGTAGGTGGTACATGTCAATGTAACATTCACATGAATGCCAGGACCCAAGTTTTCCCAGCAGAACAGTGTCCAGAGCATCACACTGCCTCTGCTGGCCTGCCTTCTTCCCATGGTCATCAGTCCAGTCCAGGCCACCTTCTTCCATTGCTCCATGATCCAGTTCTGATGTTCACGTGTCCATTGTAGGTGCTTTCGGAGATGAACAAGGATCAGCATGGGCGCTCTGTGTGTTCTGACACCTGTCTATCATGGCCACCATTAAGTTTTTCAGATTTACATTTTTTATTGATTCCTATATTAACACATAAAATCAAGAAAATATACAAACAGAATCAATACTTAACCCCCATCTATTATTAGAGGGGGTTAAGTTGGACTTCCAACCCCTTAAAATGACTTGTCTGCCAGTCATAACGCCTGTCAAAACCACATTTTTATAAATTCGTCCCTCAAATGTATGACCGCACCATCGCTCAAAATACAAAGTCTGGGGCAAAGCAAAACTTGAGTGCCCAAAACTTCAAACAAATAGCTCTGTACCTTCATCCAACACCCCCCCCCAAAAGACATGAGTTGTGTCTACAACTTCTGATTGGCAATGCCAGCATTTGGATGTGTTTTTAAGACCAAGTCTATATAATCTAGAGGGGTCCAATAAACATCTATGTAAAATCTTATATTGCATATCTCTAGATGCAGACCTGACATTTTTTAGAATCATAGTCCACACTTCTTCCTCCAATACCAAATTAAAATCTTTTTCCCATAATCTCTTGATAGAAGCTAAAGTTCCATCCCCTAGATTCTGAATTATCAGGGAGTAATACTCTAATGCCTAACAACCTTTTCCAAAAGCAGTAATCACCTCTCCCAAAGCATCTGCCGCTTTAGGGGGTGTGTCCTACTCCCAAAAACCATACAGAGCATGTGGCGCAGTTGTAAATACCTATAAAACTGAGATCTGGGAATCCCAAAATGATGACCCAAATTCTCAAAAAATCTCAACACACCACTCTCATACAGGTCGCCGAGTGTAACAACCCCCCTTAAAATGCACTCTATCCAACAGAAAGGGGACTTATTAATACATAATTTTGGGTTCAGCCATATGCATGAGGCAACTTTGAAATAATTGTCCAAATTAAATACTCTGGCTCTCTTGTCCAAATCATGTGTAAATGTGAAAAAACTGGGTGTGACTTAACTTCTCCGGTTAGTTTGATAGAAATGCTCTGCATTGGTGAAATAGGGGCAGGAACTTCCTGTTCATTGGAAAACCAGGGAGGGGCTCTTTCAGGTGGAAGCGACCAATGAGCCAAATGTCTAAGACCGAATGCATAATAATAAAACAAAATCTTGGGTAGGCCTTGCCACCTTTGTCAATTGGCCTTTTTAATTTGTTGAAATGTAGTCTGGGATGTTCCAAATAAAGTAATTTGCGATTCTATCAAATTGCTTGAAATAAGAGAGGGGAATATCTACAGGGAGAGACTGTAGTAGGTAGTTGAATTTTGGGATACAATTAATTTTAATTACATTAATCTTCCCAATCATCGATAAATGTAATGAAGCCCACCTGCCCACATCATTCGAAAACCTTTTTAATAAGGGATCAAAATGAACTCTGACTAAATCAGACAAATTTGCTGGGAATAAAATTCCCAAATACTTAATGCCCTGTTTGGGCCACTGGGAGGCACCCAGCTGAAAAGCCGTTACTGGACAGTACACTCTGTCAAGGCCAAAGCTTTGGATTTAGACGAATTAACTCTGTATCCTGAGAACTTGGAAAATTAATGAATAATTCTATGGAGGTAAGGCATAGATCTGGTATGGTCAGAGACTAATAACAAAATATCATCTGTGTAATGTAAAAGCTTATGCACCACACCTCCCACAAACACCCCTGGAAAATCATCTTCCTTATCGCGGCAGATAATGGTTACAGGGCAAGACAGAACAATAGTGGGGAAAGAGGGCAACCCTGCCAGTTGCCCCTATCCAGAGTAAAATAAACTGAAATTAATCCATTTGTTTGTACCGCCGTTACAGAGTGTCTATAAAGTAACTTAATCCAACCAAGAAATGTACTCCCGAACCCATACATTTCCAAAATCTTAAAAAGATAATCCCATTCTACCAAATCAAATGCCATTTTGGCGTCAAGTGAGATGGCAGCGACCGTAGTCTGATCATTCACCACAGACCACACGATATTGATGAAACGCCTAATGTTAGCAGAAGAGCTGCAGCCCCGAATAAACCCCACCTGATCTATATGTATAAGTTATGTCATAACTTTACATAATCTGTTGACAAAATTTTAACATCTAACTGGATCAAGGAAATTGGATGGTAACTTTTACACTCGCTTGGATCTTTGTCCTTTTTAAGAATCAGACTGATCCGGGCTTGTGTCATGGTTGGGGGAAGTTTTTCATTCTTTAATGGTTCCGTATAAACTTCTAACAAAAGTGGAGCCAGTTCTGTAGCATAAGATTTGAAAAACTCAGCGGCAAAGCCATCTGTCCTCGGAGCTTTACCCGTAGGCAGGGCCCTAATTACCTCATCAAGCTCCTCCAAGGTTATCTCAGAATCAAGAGAATTATTTTTGCTCAGTCATCAATTTAGGGAGTTCTAATGGATCCACAGACTTTCTAATATCTTCATCAGTAGAAGAAGACATGGAACTATAAAGATCAAGACAGAATTCTTTAAAAGCATTATTAATATCAATGGCCGAGGTAAATATTTCACCAACAGCAGATTTCGCTGAGGGAATAGCAGAAAAAGACTCTCTCTGCTTTATATATCTAGCCAAAAGTTTTCTTGCTTTGTCCCCCTCAAAAGTCTTTCCATGAATAATCCTAACTCCACTTTCTGTGACAAAATAAAATAATATTATATCTATTTCAATCGAGTCAATTCTCTGAGGTCATCAGACGACAAACGACACTTCAGCTCTGCCTCGGCACTTTTACTCTTTCCTTCCAACTCCACAAGTTCTTGTATTGGATTTTTTGATGAATGAGGCATACTGGCCCCTGAGAACTGCCTTAAGTGCCTCACAAGCCATGCTATCAGAAGATACTGAGGACCAGTTGGTCTCCATATAAACATTAATTACAGTCTTTAACATTTGTTGGAAATCAGGATTTTGTAAACATTAAGGCACCAACTATATGATTTATTTTTCTCTGTAATTAGCAACACCTAAACTCACCAGGGCGTGATCTGAGACTTAAATTTTTCCAATTCAGCAATCAACAACAGATGAAATGAGGGATTTGGGTTTTTTTAAAAAAAATCTATTCTAGAATAAATCTTATGGACTGATGAAAAAATTAATAGTCCCTATCAGATGGGTTCAAAAGTCTCCAAATATCTGTAAGACCAAGACTGACACATTCTGTGAAGTGTCACTGTTGCTCTAGGGGGCTTGCACACATTTTTGCTTCTGAGTCCATCAAAAGATTAAAGTCACCTCCCAATATTATATCATGCGGGGTGCCAGCAGCTTGCAAACATCCCTTCAAGATCTATAAAAAAGCCCTGATCATCAGCATTAGATGTGTAAATATTAGCCAAAATAATACTTTGCCCCTGAATTTCTACCAAAACAATAATTACTCTCCCTAGTATATCTTTAATCTGTTTGAGACATTTAAATTGTAGATGTTTATTTACCAATATATACCAATATAATATTTACCAATATATACCAATATAATATATACCAACACTCCCTTGCTCTTACTTGAGCCAGCACTAAAGAAAACATGCCCACCCCATATCTTCCCAAAGTTTTCAGCTTCCTGCGGAGAAAGATTTCCCCATTAGTGAAACAATCAAACCCCGAACTTCCCCCCCATACAAAACAAACAGAAAAAAGAAAAACATGCACTTTAACCCTGGACATGACAGCGACAACCGGCGTCAATCCCTCTAAACTCAAAAGATCCATGATCGCCTACAAGAGCCCCCGTAACAACTTTGCCATCGGATTGCTGAAATATTGCAGAAAATACTTTATAAAATAAACCCCAGCCAATAGACAGAATGAACACATAGAATGTGTAGTTTCATTCACAGAACTGTCTCAAAGGTGTGATCCTCCACAAAACAAATTCCAACTGATATAAAACTGTTCCGTTTCCTTGAACATGCAGGCAAATGTTCAGTGAGCCAGCTGTTATAAGTTCAACAGGTGACGTAATCATTCCAATGTCCCTTAAATATATTCCACAAGCTCCGGCCTCTAGGCGGAACCAACACAAAAAGAAACAAAACAGTAGAGATGCACCGATTGCAATTTTCTTTGCCGATTCCGTTTTTTTTTTTTTTTTTTTTTTTTTTTTTTTAGTGTGACCTGCCAATACCGATTTTTTCCAATTTTCTTTCTAAGATCTATAATTGACAGCATATACAAACAAAAATCAAATTTTCTTTAATGCAAAATTTTATTTTCATAATAAAATTATTAAACTACAATTTCCCCCAAACTGCACTAAGTTACAGGATCTCCTCTGGCTTAAACAACTCTCAAAATAAAGTGCTCTGTGACTGGAAAGAGGTAGAAATAACAATTAACTGAAAATGAGTTGCTTTTTATAACGAAACAGATTTAATTTTCCACTATTTTATAAATTGACCTTTTTCTCTTTGTCTATTAAAACAATTCCAAAGATCACAAGCCTATGAATAAAACTGAAGTGTCCAATACGCTCAACATTAACATTAAACTTACGTTAGATGTCCAAATATCAGTTGTTAAACAGATTGCTGCTTCGGGATTGGCTTGTAACAGGCTGCGTGTGTGATATGACACGAGCTTAAATGGAAAATTTCCGCCTACTCTGTATTGGGCTGAGGAAATTTATCAGATTTCTGAAGCCTCTTTCCTCAACTATGAAGAACGGCTGGTCATCCAGGGCCATTAATTTTCCTCGTTTTTTTTTTGCTGCTCATACCAAGGACAGATAGGAGAGGCTGCTGCCTTGTGGCTGGCTCTGAGCTCTGGCTAGCTTTAGCCGCTTTCCCTTTTTTAGCTTCTTCAAACTGGGGATGTTTAGCTGGGTGAGGGTGTTTTAAATGTCTAATTAGGTTTGTTGTTCCGAACGTTATCGTGGTGGTTCCCCCACGGTTTACTTTAGCCTTATAATTATTACACATTGCAAACATTATGTACTCTTCACTCATAGTGAAGAACTTCCATGATTGACTTGATGCCTAATATATTCCACCCCTTGACAGGTGCCATTGTAATGAGATAAACAATGTTATTCACTTCACTTGTCTGTGGTTTTAATGTTTGCTGATCAATGTATGTGCGGTCATCCATCCTTATGACTGTACGGATCTATAAGATATTTTTCAAAAGTGTCGATAAACCTTCTCTTCCATACAGTTCATGTTTGTTTTCAACTTATTTGCTCAGAATGCTCTTTGAAGGCTTTGGATTTTCTAGACACCATTATTTCAGGATGACCAGAGCAACATTCCAGATGCAATGATTGGCCCGCTGCTTAATCCAGTTATGAACGAGTTATTCAGTCATATGTCCTTTTTGATGCTCATCTTTTATTCCTAATAAGGATTTTTTTCAGTAAATATTTTTCAATCACAGCTTATGCGCTATGGTTGCTCCAATACCAAAATTTTGGCTGCGGTACTATACCAGACCTGGTACGTCGGTACCGATTCTAAATTGATACTATAATCAACAAATAAAAATCCTCTTTTTTTTTTTTTTTTTTATTAAATTACAGAGAAAATTATGATTAAATGAACTGAAATCTTACAGATATAAATTTTGAATTTTCCATTTACAAAGTTTAAATTTAACACAATTCAGGATTCCTGAATGTTATAATCAAATGTTTTTTAATCAAATAAAAACATTATATATATTTAAAAAACATTTTAATTATTATTATTTTTACAAAAAAATGCAATTTTATTTTTGGTAAAATAAAATGCTGCACAACAGAGCAAATTATTAATGAAAACATTAATGAAAAAAATCTGATTACCTGTGGCACAAGGCTGCTTGAGTTTGTGATATTGCTTACAGATAATGATAATAATAATAATGATAATAATAATAATAATACAACCATTTAATACTACATAATTGTTGTTATGAGTATTATTGCTACATTTTGAATATTCGATTTTATTCAGTAGTTATATTTTTCTGTCTTCAATTTCATACGTCCATTTGAATAGAGCTTTCATGTTAGCGGGACTGTTATTTTGACAGACCTTTGAGTTCTTCCTGTTTTCACGGGTTAGTTATATCAAGCTTCCCATTAATGCTGGGATACTCCCATTAATGCTGGGAAACTGGTCCTCCGACCTGGAGAGAAGTGGAAAAGGCAGTACAACGGGCAAGGGCGGCATCAGCCCCAGGTCCAAATGGAGTTCCATACAAGGTGTACAAGAACGCGCCGCTTGTCTTGAGGTTTCTTTGGAAGCTCATGAGAACAGTGTGGCAGAGGAAGATGGTGCCCAAAGTGTGGCGTAGGGCAGGAGGGGTCCTGATCCCAAAGGAGAAGAAGGCGGAGAACATCAGCCAGTTTCGGCCAATATCCTTACTAAATGTAGAGGGTAAAATCTTCTTCAGCGTCATTGCTAAAAGAATGTCCGAATATCTTTAAAGAAATAAGTACATTGATACATCAGTACAGAAAGCAGGAATCTCAGGCTTTTCTGGATGCTTGGAACACTCTAGCATGATCTGGCACCAGATCCAGACCGCAAAGGCGAGGAAAAAGGACCTCCATGTCGTCTTTTTGGACCTTGCTAATGCATTTGGGTCAGTGCCCCATGAACTCCTGTGGGCCGCCTTCACCTTCTTCCCCGAGTGCTGTGGCCCCTTATCATTTTTGAGGTCCCGATCTCAACAGTGGAGAAGTTGGAAAGAGGAATCACAGGCTACATCAAGAAATGGCTTGGAGTGCCTCGATGCCTTACCACCATAGGCCTCTACGGAGATTGCGCCCTCAAACTGCCCCTCACCAGTCTCACAGAGGAATTCAAGTGTGCTAAAGTAAGACTTCAAATGACACTGACTGAATCTCGTGATGCAATGGTGAGTAACAACGCACCCGCCTTGGTGGCAGGCCGCAAATGGAGACCTGCCAGTGCGGTAGGGGAGGCAGCAGCCGCTCTCAGACTTGCGGACATAGTGGGGCATGTCCAGCAGGGAAGGGGAGGTCTTGGGCTGACAACTAGGCTACCAGCCTGGAATACAGCCACGGCACCAGAACGGAGGAAATTGGTGGTGAAGGAAATACACCGGCAGGAAGAAGCAGCAAGGTGGGCCTAGGCAGTTTCCCTTGGTAAACAGGGACAGTGGACACGTTGGGAGAGTGTGGAGAGAAGGAGGATCAGCTGGAAGGAGTTGTGGAGCATGGAAGCGAAGCGAATCAGCTTCATCATCAGGGCTACATATGATGTTCTTCCTACACCTAGCAATCTCCATCAGTGGTTGGGTGAAGATCCAAGATGTGCCCTCTGCTCCAGGCCAGGTTCTCTCAAGCACATACTGACCGGGTGTAGAGTTAGCCTCACCCAGGGACGTTATACTTGGCGTCATAACCAAGTCCTTAAGATCCTCGCAGCCACCCTGGAAAACAAACGGACTGCTTCCAACTCCCTACCACCATTAGCACCCAATCCACTGCAGATCAACTTTGTCTGCATGGGGGCAAAGGTAGCCAGGTGCAGGCCCACTTCTTTAGAGCATGGTCAGCTTCGAGGGGCCTGTGACTGGAAGATGCTAGTGGATGTTGGCCGGCGGCTTGCTTTTGCTACAGAGATTGCAATCACCACACTTAGGCCTGACATTGTTCTTTGGTCCCCCTCTCTGAAGAAGGTCTTCATCATTGAACTCACTGTACCCTGGGAGGACTCAGTGGACGAGGCATACGAGCGAAAACAATACGCTATGCTGAGCTAGCTGCTGAAGCACAATATTGTGGATGGAAAACTGAAGTCCGTCCAGTGGAGGTGGGGTGCAGGGGGTTTGTGGCAGTACCTACCACCAGACTTCTTGGAGACCTGGGAATCAGAGGCCAGAGCCTGCGCCAGGCCATCAAAGCAATGTCTGAGGCAGCTGAGAGAAGCAGCCAGTGGCTGTGGATAAAGAGACAAGACTCTAGCTGGGCTCTAGTTAGATTGGGTGATTGGAGGGATACACTGCGGGGACTTGATCACCCCCGTAGGGCCTTCCTCAACCGAGGATGTCTAGTTATAATGGCCGAAACATCCAATGAAGTCTGAGGTGTACTACTGACGATGTGCCCCTCGGATCACCCATCAAGGGAGGATGACCACCCGAAAACTCCACTGTGACAACTACACTGCCAAGGTCAAGTACATTCTCCTGGTATGCACTTGCACTTAAAGGATGTATTACATCTCGTCCTGTGTTTCCTGAAAACAGAAAACTACATTTTGAATATTCGATTTTATTCAGTAGTTATATTTTTCTGTCTTCAATTTCATACGTCCATTTGAATAGAGCTTTCATGTTAGCGGGACTGTTATTTTGACAGACCTTTGAATTCTTCCTGTTTTCACGGGTTAGTTATATCAAGCTTCCCATTAATGCTGGGATACTCCCATCCCGACTCTTGAGCTTAAATCTGGAATCATATGACAGAGTTGAGCGGCACCTCTTGTTCATTCTGTAGCATGCAGCACATATGACTGTATATAATTTAATTAAATTACACCCTACTGCTGTTTAATCTTCACACTTGGCCATATACAAAGGTTTTTTATTTTATTTTCTAATTGTCATTGTCATCTAAAATTTTTCACATTTTTTTTTTGTTTTTTTTTTGCTATCAAGATACTTTGTTAGTACCGGTAAACTGTGCAACCCTATTATGCACATTTCTACTTATCAAATAAAAATGTATCCACCTCAAGCGAGTGCAGTTTTAATGTCCAGATGATCCTTGTAGAAAGACAAATAATTATGAGCTTTTTTTCCTGTTACTCTAAATTATGTTATGTATATGATGTTATTTTTGATTACTAGTTGGCTCCTACCTCCAGCACATCTTTGGTGAAGTCCATGCAGATGATTAAAAACCCAGTGAGGATGTGTGATAAAGTGTACTCCCTCATTCAGAACCTCACATGTCAGATCAGACAGAAGATGGAGAACCCCAAATCAGCAGGTACAAGTTAAATGGAATTATAAATGATGAATATTGCTTTTTTTGTTATATATTGGGATATTATTCTTCCTTTTTATGATAATTATTATAAATTAAATCAGTTATCACTTGGTGAACATTTTGTGAGGCATTCAGGTTATTTATGTGTATGTGTCTAAATAAATTATTTTCAATTATGCTGTGGTTTAGTGCTTTGCTTAGCAACATAGTTGCAACTTGGCACTTCAAATTGAGATTTACTGATTGCCCTGATGTAAAACGTAAAATTGTCAAACCATTTGAATGATAATTAGAAATATAGCAGAAAGCAGCAATGACAGGCCCAAGCACAACTTTTCCATTTCCACCCGGGGAATTTCGGAAAACAATGCAAGGTGTATACATGCATTTGGCATTTGACATTATTCTAAACAATTTTGAAGCAATTTGAGTAATTATAAAAGGACTATTTTAAAGTCTGTTGTGATATTAAATATCCCATTACAAATTTACATCAGCAGTGTCTTGACATTATTTTAAAGAATTTTGTTGAAATTAATTTAAACATAAGAGAGCTATTTCAAATCGGTTAAAAGTGCCATACTTCCTTCTGCCAGTTGGTGGTGCTTTGTGACTAATAATAGCCACATCAATGTGATCAGCCCTCATTACCAAACATACAGCTGCATTTTCATCAAAATCACACAATGCAGGATGTTAGGATTTATGAGAAATATATTTGTACCAACTTTGGTGACTGTGTGAAAATGGAGGTGCTACAGAGCCCCCTTACATGCCCATTTTCAAGGGGAGTAACAGAGCCCCCCTGCAACTTTGCGACAATTCTGTGTGTGCAAAATTGTAAGAGTTTTCACATATGTTAAGTACTCAAAGTAGACAAAACCTTGAAAGAAGAATAATAAATATAGCTGCAAGCAGCGATGTCGGAAACATGCACAACTCCATTTCCACCCAGGGGCTTTTGGAAAACAATGCAAGGTGGACACATGCATTTGACATTATTTTAAACAATTTTGAAGCAATTTGGGTAAATATAAGAGGACTATTTTAAAGTCTGTAAAGTCTGAAATCAGAGTTTAAAATCTCTTCAAGTGGCATTCCATTGCACTTTTCCCAGTATGAACTTGGAAAATCAGACTTTCTGAGTTGAATGGAATGCAGCATAGATGCACGTAAATCTAGGAGAGGGGCTCTGAACACCAGTATGCAAGAGAGCGCTTGCCAACTCTGAATCATCGCAAAGACTACACAAAATAAATTGCACCCTCATTTCGTTGATCTTAAATATACACTACCGTTCAAAAGTTTGGGGTCACATTGAAATGTCCTTATTTTTGAAGGAAAAGCACTGTACTTTTCAATGAAGACAACTTTAAACTAGTCTTAACTTTGAAGAAATACACTCTATACATTGCTAATGTGGTAAATGACTATTCTAGCTGCAAATGTCTGGTTTTTGGTGCAATATGTACATAGGTGTATAGAGGCCCATTTCCAGCAACTATCACTCCAGTGTTCTAATGGTACAATGTGTTTGCTCATTGGCTCAGAAGGCTAATTGATGATTAGAAAACCCTTGTGCAATCATGTTCACACATCTGAAAACAGTTTAGGTCGTTACAGAAGCTACAAAACTGACCTTCCTTTGAGCAGATTGAGTTTCTGGAGCATCACATTTGTGGGGTCAATTAAACGCTCAAAATGGCCAGAAAAAGAGAACTTTCATCTGAAACTCGACAGTCTATTCTTGTCCTTAGAAATGAAGGCTATTCCATGCGAGACATTGCTAAGAAATTGAAGATTTCCTACAACGGTGTGTACTACTCCCTTCAGAGGACAGCACAAACAGGCTCTAACCAGAGTAGAAAAAGAAGTGGGAGGCCGCGTTGCACAACTGAGCAAGAAGATAAGTACATTAGAGTCTCTAGTTTGAGAAACAGACGCCTCACAGGTCCCCAACTGGCATCTTCATTAAATAGTACCCGCAAAACACCAGTGTCAACATGTACAGTGAAGAGGCGGCTGCGGGATTCTGGGCTTCAGGGCAGAGTGGCAAAGAAAAAGCCATATCTGAGACTGGCCAATAAAAGAAAAAGATTAAGATGGGCAAAAGAACACAGACATTGGACAGAGGAAGACTGGAAAAAAGTGTTGTGGACAGATGAATCCAAGTTTGAGGTGTTTGGATCACAAAGAAGAACGTTTGTGAGACGCAGAACAAATGAAAAGATGCTGGAAGAATGCCTGACGCCATCTGTTAAGCATGGTGGAGGTAATATAATGGTCTGGGGTTGCTTTGGTGCTGGTAAGGTGGGAGATTTGTACAGGGTAAAAGGGATTCTGAATAAGGAAGGCTATCACTCCATTTTGCAACGCCATGCCATACCCAGTGGACAGCGCTTGATTGGAGCCAATTTCATCCTACAACAGGACAATGACCCTAAACACACCTCCAAATTGTGCAAGAACTATTTAGAGCAGAAGCAGGCAGCTGGTATTCTATCGGTAATGGAGTGGCCAGCACAGTCACCAGATCTGAACCCCATTGAGCTGTTGTGGGAGCAGCTTGACCGTATGGTACGCAAGAAGTGCCCATCCAACCAATCCAACTTGTGGGAGCTGCTTCTGGAAGCGTGGGGTGCAATTTCTCCAGATTACGTCAACAAATTAACAGCTAGAATGCCAAAGGTCTGCAATGCTGTAATTGCTGCAAATGGAGGATTCTTTGACGAAAGCAAAGTTTGATGTAAAAAAAATCTTATTTCAAATACAAATCATTATTTCTAACCTTGTCAATGTCTTGACTCTATTTTCTATTCATTTCACAACGTATGGTGGTGAATAAGTGTGACTTTTCAGGAAAACACAAAATTGTTTGGGTGACCCCAAACTTTTGAACGGTAGTGTAACTTCTGAATATATTTCATTCCATGAACTTTGGAACTTTGGCAAAGAAGTAGGGATGTCCTGATACCTTTTTTTTTTTTATTATGAGTACTGATACTTCCTTTACAGTACTTGCCGATACCAATACTATTTTTTTTTTGTGAAGACTGTAAAGAAAATCAAGAGAGATTAACTGTTAACTTTACTTGTGTCAGCTATTTTAACTCAAATAAGATGTAAAGGCTGTCTAAGAATTATTATTCATATTTAAGGGGAATATTCTTTTTCATGACAATAAGCATGAAACTCTATATTTTAACATGTATGGTACTATGAATTCCATTTTATTTTGTTACTTTATTTTTTATTTATTAAAGTTATCAGTCATTTTCAGCATACCATTGCATTATTTTATTATACAAAGTGTTTTTTTTGTTTTTTTGTTTTTACAGATAATCCAAATACATCCATCAAATAAAGTACTGCAAAGCAGAGCTTAATATAATACATTTATTCTGTTTTTTTTTACAGTGCATATAATACATAACTAGAGAGTAGTGAGATATTTCTATCATATTTTTGTCTATTTAAATGGAACTCTTATTTTGCTGATTTACCTAGCAATGTCACTTCATGATCTCTTGATTCATAACTGAGGAAACGCAGATTGCTGGTAACTCTGTGTGGATTTATACTGCTAAAGGCAGTGATTTAATCAACTGCCTGTGCACATGCAGATAATATATGTATTTCATTAAATTGCAGCCTTAACTGTAAAATTAGAACATCGTGGATTTTATTTTTGCACTGTAAGCTTACGCAATGACATTCTTACGTCAGATGATATCGGTTTTTGGCATCAGAACCTTTTTACAAGTATGGAAACCAGTATAAGAGCCCAGTATCGCACATTCCTACAAATATGAAACGGTGTTCTCTGGTGTGGGCCGTTTAACACAATACCTGCATTATTCCTGTCCATGCTGCTGATACAGTAAATGCTAAGGAGATATTTGTGTGGCTGAATGTATCGACAAAGGAACATTTATAGCACGTGATCCATATCAGCAAATGCTGCATTTTGCTTCATTTGCTGCAGTGTTGTTGTGAATTTGACAAATGCATTTTTTTAACTGTGATGTCTTTATTTTGAGCATGAGTAACTTATGGTAAAGTGTCATCACATGCAGGCCAAAACTTATAAACATTGCATTAAGGGCAAAATGCAGTCATATTAAAGTGAGCGAGTCTCTCACTGACATGCAGTTTCGGATTACAGGCTCTCCGTGGAGATCTCCAGGTGTGCTCGTTGTAACACTGAATCACTAAGCTTTTTGTTTACAGACAACAAATAATACATTTCTGAAGATCAATGAACACCTTTTATGATACATTTTGAGCATTACAAGTATTACATACTTATTTCCATGGAAAAAAATAAGAGGTAAAATCAATTAAGTTAAATATTAACAAATTTTAAAATGCAATTGGTACAACATCCTGCATCTGTAATGCACATAGTCAAATAAATGAATAATTTTGATGTGTTGCTGACAACAGAAATTGGTCATGTTTCTGGCATACGTCATCAGACTGTCCTGGTGTTTATCATCAAAATAATACGATTTTACAAAAGATGCTGTGGACACCGCTATTTAGGTGTGACATTTCAGCTGCTTTGAGCACAGATGCAAAGATAGGATTTTATTATATTACAGCATAATAAATTAAGAAACTGCATATTTTCTGAAGTTTTGTTAAGTTTAAAAATTGTGCTCAAGATACAGGTTAAATAGTCTTTATAAGCCACACCCCAAAACATATTTGCTTATATCTTTGGAACATTTTTACATACCAAAATTCTATTGACATCTTTTTGTCAAGTGGGTCTGGAGATGATGTCTACCAAGTTTTGTACGAATTGGAAATACGGCCTGGGACGAGAGTAGTAAATTTGATGCACTGAATGATAAAATGATTAATGACCTATGATTTATGACCTAACAGGTGTACATTTGGCCTTTGCTTCCTCTTCCTCCCTTCGGCTGTTGTACATGATATAGTATGATGTGTTTGGACAGCTGTTATGACCTTCCTCTGAACTCAAACAAAAAAATGGTGATTAAATAATACAATGTTGTAATCACCAAGATGTTTAAAACATTGTTATCATTACACACATCATTACATGATAAAGTTATGTGTCTGGGGTCATATTATTTTTTTATAGTATTATAATTATTATTTTAAGACATAAAAAGTAGTATTACATTTAAAATGTGCTTAAATCGTGTGTCTTTAATGGTGTGCAATGCTTAGTGACAAAACTGAGGATTCAGTTTCCAACTAATTCTTGGATGTATATTTTGTTAAAACTCTTTTAGAACACCGCACACCATTTTACACATGGGATGCAAACAGCCCTGGTTTGACTCAAAGTTGGGTCGTAAACACCTTATCTTGGCCCACACCAAAAGTAATAAACTGTTTTTTAAAACATTTCCTAAGAGAGATGTCACTTTAAAAGTTGAACAGGCATCCTCATCCTGTTTAAACAGATACTTCGAATCTGGTTAACGCAGCAGAGAGCTTCAGATCAAATATTTTAAATTACACTTTTGAAATCTGGCTAACGGTTCAGAGAGATCAGATCAAAGATTTTAAAACACAAACTTCCTAAACACAGCAGGACATTTGGCTGAAAACTTTATCCGATGGTCATGCAGACAGACCCTTAAAGTTGGGTCATAAACACCTTATATTGACCCACACCAAAAGCAAACCTAAATTTTTTTTAAAACGTGTAGGTGTGAACAGGGGTATGTGCCTAAATTGAAACCCCTCCCATCCAAGGGCTCTGAGTGCCGGTAAAATGCATTATGCTTGGATGCGCTTGTGAAAGGACTTTTGAATTGGAAAAAAAATTAATATTCTTTGTTCTAAAGATGCATTTTATATTTAATGCATGATATTTTATTTAAAATGTTGTTTGTTGAAATAAAAATGTTAAACACATTTTATGTGAAAGCTTTTTGTTTTTCATCTTTAAAGTGACTTAGTGATGTGCTTGACTACTTAATACATTTTGTTTAAAAAATAAATGTTCTCCTCTGTTAAAAGTAGAAATGCAAGACAACTTGTGTTAAAGCTACATCTAAAATTAAAAAAGATGCTTCATTGTGTTTGTAACATTATGAAACGCAATACTTTTTGTTTAAACAATTTCTGTTTGTTAAACTAATGCCAAACATCAGCTTTGTTAAACCATTTATTCATAATTTTAAAGGTGAAAATCTGAATGAGTTTTCTTCACAGCCAATATTCATTGTTTTAGAAACACATTTTCACTGCTTTGTTAAAAGTAAAAATATAAGAATTTTTTTGTTAGAGCTATAGCTGAAATGAAATCCATTATTGAGTTTTAGTAAAAATAATCCTGTTTGTTAAACTAATGCCAAACATTAGCTTTGTTAAACCATTTAAAAGTGAATATGCAAGTTGCTTTGTGGCATATCTTGAATGTATTGTTTTAGTGAGAGACTTCTTATCTTTGATAATAACAAAGTTTTAAACTTTTGTTACCTCAGTTTTTCACTAAGCATTGCACACCATTAAAGATACATAATTTAAACACATTTTAAATGTAATACTACTGTTTATGTCTTACAATAATAATTACATTAATAATAAAAATAATATGACCCCACACACATTACTTTATCATGTTTTGAAAAACATCTCGGTGATTACAACATTGTATTATTTAATCACTATTTCTTAGTTTGAGTTAAGAGGAAGGTAACATATGTTAGATAACAGCTGTCCAAACACATCATACTATATCATGTACAACAGCCGAAGGGAGGAAAAGGAAGCATAGGTCAAATGTACACTGTTAGGTCATAAATCATAGGTCATTAATCATTTTTTGACATAATGTGCATCATATTTACACTTGACAAGTTCTTAAAAGTAGGATTTTCAAAAAAATCAAAGTCTCTGAAAACTTTTTTTTAAATTCACTTGACCATATTTCTTTGGGGCACTGATGGATTTAAAAAAGCTTTAGAATTTTATTCTAGCCTATACGGTTCTGAAGATATTATCAAAAAAAAAATTAACTAATTATAGCGCTAACGTGTAGCCGATTGTCACAAAATTGTAACAATATAACGCTTTGTGTAGACACCCTGCTTGTGTATAGAAATTTCCATTATCATCGGCCATTCCCAATATTATAGAGTTATTAGGTGCTGAAATTTTATTGGCCACTGCCATATTTGTTGATTTATCGAATCGATATTTTATGAATATGTTGAACCACTTGAACCAAAGAAAATGCATATTTAATTTGAACTTTATCACTCAAACAGCTGCAAAGTTATGATAGTTTTTTTTGTAGCTTCCCCAGTAGCACAAATGTACAAATTTTTGCATACATCTTCAAAATGACATTCTGACTACGTATACTGAGTTTGGTTATGTTTGGAGTTTGTGTGGAGTAGATATTGATCAATTACTCAAATAGCATTAAACTGAAGGAGTTTTATCATTAATATCTTTGGAATGATTAGACGTATCAAAATTCTTTGAACAACTTTTTGTCAGGAGAGTCAGTTGATGATGGATACCAAATGTCGTGGCAATCAGACAAACAGCCTAGGAGTAGTTTGGAAAAAGTATTTTTTTCAAAAATTCTAAATGGTAAAAACATTTTATAGACAGAAATTAAATCTGAGATATACGTTTCGTAGGGCTTGTGTCAAGGAATTTGAGTACAAAATAATTTTGATTCTAGCCCTTATGGTACTGGAGATATGAGCCGAAACTTAAAGGTGCTTATTATAGTGCCACCTAGAGTCGGATGTGTGTGTGTGTGTATGTGCCTGAGTAGTGGTCAGGATTTGAGACCATCCTGCCAAGTTTGGTGTCTCTAGGACTTAGTCTTTACTGCCCATTCGCTTTTAGGGCAGAAAAAAAATAAGAATAAGAATATAGCAGCAATCATTGGAGTCCAAGCACATGTGGAGAGATGACCAAAATAATCAGAATTGCCAAATGATTCAGTGGATGCCAAATAATACAAATTGACAGAATAGATCCTGCCTAAACTAAATTTATTGAAAAGTAAATTACCAATTGGGTACCAAAATTTTGAAGTTGCAAAAAGCACATAAAGGCAGCATAAATTGAATCCATATGACTCGAGTGGTTAAATCCATATATTTAGAAGCAGAATGATAGAGGTGGGTGAGAAACAGATCAATGTTTAAGTCTAACTAGAAATTCTCTGGTGATATGCACAATGAATGTGAATTGAGCAGAGGGTCTCTGATTTTATAATTGTTTACACAGGTGCGGCTCATCCATATAGGCAGGTAGGGCAGAACCCCACCTAAATATTCATCCATTTGAAAACTTCGATCCATACTATACATTTCCAATAATAGAATTTGTTAACCCATAATGCTGAAATATCTATTTATAATCAGGCCTTGAATATTTTTTTTTTTTTTTAAATTCGGAAATAATTATTCTGAAAACTCTGTTGTAATTTGAATGATAAAGATACGTGCATGTGGGGTAAAGAAAGTGCTGCCATCCCAAACATCACAGTGCCCCTTATTTTTCCAAAGAAAATCTGTGGTCAAATATGCTACTGCAACAAGTCCTCATTGAGATGCAATGGGCCAGAAATGAGTCTGCCCATAATGAAGTATCAAACCGAAGGTAACTTGGTGTGCACCAGCAATCTTACAGATTACGAACATGGTTTTACCATTAGCTATGTAGCAGATATTAAAATTAATCTTCAATTACTTTTACTGAGCATATGAATATAAAGCGAATTCCACCGTATTATTTGATATCCTAAGTGTAGTAAAATATTTTATTTAGTTTTACTTTTAATATAATAACTTTTTTTTATTTTAACATTGTAAATCATGTTCATATTAATATAAAAATTAGTTAATTCAATGTGGGAGTTTTATTTTGAAAAACGATGTTGACAACAGATGTTCAAAAGCACTTGCCTTTTGCTTGTTGTCAGTCCACGCTGAACTTCAGTTTTGCACAGGACAAGACATTATTTGAAACCCACAGAGATCCGCAGCAGGCAAATTTGACTTTAGAAACCAGCAACTGGTCTCATTATTATCTGCACACACTTAATGCAGATTCGAAGCATTGAACAGCACCAGCTAGAGCAACATATCCACGAATGTGATATGCTCCATCATTTGAGTGAGTATTTTTTTTAGAAACATGATTTTAGTTTCGGCTTTCAATTTGTCACTTTTATCATGAAATCAAACTATAAATGTTTTGTTCATGCTCTATAATGCTTTGTGACAGATTGCAGTAGAAATTCAAACAGAGCAGGGCAGAATGCTCTCGCTCTCCAATGTCGAGTTATATGATCCAATAGGTCCATTTCAGTCGAATGTGAATTTTGCAGTTCAAAACTTTGTAAGTCCACAAGCACTTCTTTTTAGACAAATAATTATTTCTATAATAAACATATGTGGCCCTCTAACTAAAAAAACTATGTGTTTTCATGAACTGTTGCATTTAAACGCTAATGAGCTGAAACTACAACCATGTAAACATTTTAACAAATATATTATCAGCTCAACTGGGAACACAGCTTTTGTGTTTTTGTAAATTGGTAAAATATATGAAAACATTATGCTGTGCATAAAATAAAAATAGATAGTCTAAGAGACATTAAATGTGTTACATTTAATAAAATTAACCTAATCCAGTTGAAAATGTAGGCACCATGAATTGAATTTAAGAACCAGCAAGAATCCGCAAGAATCAGCATTGCTTTATGGAAAGCAATTTACATATTGATATAATCACTGCATAAAGCAATGCTGATTCTTGGGGATTCTTGCTGGTTCTTAAATTCAATTTATGGTGCCTACATTTTCAACTGGATTAGGTTTTTATCCCTTCTAGGTGTTATCTCACAATATTGCAAATGTTGGAAAATATTCAAAAACAAAAAAGGCAACACATCAGAGAGACTAAGGAGAACATTATGAATTGTTGATTGTTGCAGAATGCTTACATGTTATGTGGGCCTGCAAAATGTATTTTACTCATATAATAACATTTGTACAAATAATAATAATACAGTAATATGACAATGCAACAATAGTACACAGACCAAAAAGTATTAAAACAGTAGACAACATGCTAGAAAAAGTACAGTAAACTAGGATTAGCCTACTACTCAGAGGTCAGTGCAGCAATGATAAAGCATGTGACTGGCGCTGCTTATGGGCTGGTGAGGTTACATGAGAATTAGCTCTTTTCATAAACACTTATATGCTTGTACTTATATTTAAGTATGTAAGGCATATGTAAACAATAAAGATATGTGTTTATTTTATTATTCCTATCACAACACTAAATACACTCACCTAAAGGATTATTAGGAACACCTGTTCAATTTCTCATTAATGCAATTATCTAATCAACCAATCACATGGCAGTTGCTTCAATGCATTTAGGGGTGTGGTCCATCTCCTGAACGCCAAACTGAATGTCAGAATGGGAAAGAAAGGTGATTTAAGCAATTTTGAGCATGGCATGGTTGTTGGTGCCAGACGGGCCGGTCTGAGTATTTCACAATCTGCTCAGTTACTGGGATTTTCACGCGCAACCATTTCTAGGGTTTACAAAGAATGGTGTGAAAAGGGAAAAACATCCAGTATGCGGCAGTCCTGTGGGGGTGAAAATGCCTTGTTGATGCTAGAGGTCAGAGGAGAATGGGCCGACTGATTCAAGCTGATAGAAGAGCAACTTTGACTGAAATAACCACTCGTTACAACCGAGGTATGCAGCAAAGCATTTGTGAAGCCACAACACGCACAACCTTGAGGCGGATGGGCTACAACAGCAGAAGACCCCACCGGGTACCACTCATCTCCACTACAAATAGGAAAAAGAGGCTACAATTTGCAAGAGCTCACCAAAATTGGACCGTTGAAGACAGGAAAAATGTTGCCTGGTCTGATGAGTCTCGATTTCTGTTGAGACATTCAGATGGTAGAGTCAGAATTTGCTGTAAACAGAATGAGAACATGGATCCATCATGCCTTGTTACCACTGTGCAGGCTGGTGGTGGTGGTGTAATGGTGTGGGGGATGTTTTCTTGGCACACTTTAGGCCCCTTAGTGCCAATTGGGCATCGTTTAAATGCCACGGTCTACCTGAGCATTGTTTCTGACCATGTCCATCCCTTTATGGCCACCATGTACCCATCCTCTGATGGCTACTTCCAGCAGGATAATGCACCATGTCACAAAGCGCAAATCATTTCAAATTGGTTTCTTGAACATGACAATGAGTTCACTGTACTAAAATGGCCCCCACAGTCACCAGATCTCAACCCAATAGAGCATCTTTGGGATGTGGTGGAACGGGAGCTTCATGCCCTGGATGTGCATCCCACAAATCTCCATCAACTGCAAGATGCTATCCTATCAATATGGGCCAACATTTCTAAAGAATGCGTTCAGCACCTTGTTGAATCAATGCCACGTAGAATTAAGGCAGTTCTGAAGGCGAACGGGGGTCAAACGCAGTATTAGTATGGTGTTCCTAATAATCCTTTAGGTGAGTGTATGTGTCTTTATAGAAATAGAATAGTTTAATTAAAACAAACAAATAATATCGTCTCTTCATTTTAACTGGACAACAATATATTTACTCATGTCTGGCAACTTGAAAATATGTTTTCAATATTTTTAGGATATATACAAATTAACGGCATATTTGATTATCTACAAGCATTTTGGAGATTACTGATTTCATTGCAAACTAATTATATAAAACTCAGAAGACATTTTCAGTGTACCATATTTCTTCAAATACATTTCTAGGAGAATTTAAGAAAAAAGCTGTTAATTTAATAATTTATTTATCTGATTTACAAGAAGTTGCTGAATTGCAGAATATAACTGTTAGCATTCCTTAAAGACATTTCTTGTTGTGTGGCTCCCTCTGCTGTACAAACAATAAAACAGCATGTTTACTCCATATTTGTAATTGCTTAAAAATGTAATTGTAAAAATAGCTTTTTCTTCTGTTATAGTGCTGCCTAATTTATGCAATTTTGCAGTTGACATCAGATTTGTTAGAGGGCTGATGGCATATTCACTGTTCACTTCCAAAGATAAATGAAATGAAATTGGTAATAACAGGCCACATGCAAAAACCTATTGACTAATATCTACTGAACGATTTTACAAAATTCTTTTGATTGTGTTTTGTCAGAAATGTCCGTAGATAATGTGTATGAAGTTTCATGTGAACTGGGCAAACAGCCTTGTACGAGTTCGAAAAGGTTTTTCAATTAAATCAAAATGGTAAGTTTTTCTTTTTTTTTTATTTGAAATATATTTTTTGAATCATATTTGGAGTTAATTTGGAGTTAATCTTGAGTTAATTCAACTGCTTTGAGCACCGTTGCACAATTAGGATTTTAAGTTATAGTGCCCATAGCTTAACCCTCTATACATTAATTTATTTTGAGGGGAAACATTTTTTTCACCCAATTTTTTGGGAGCCCCTGATAATATATCCATCATAAAACGTCCATCAAAAGCCTGCAGATCACTGATTGGTCAGGGAGAATCGTCACTACCAGGATTTCCATCACACAATATCAATCCGCTAGTTTTAAAGTTAGTAACAGCGATAGAATTATCATTTGTTTGTATCATCATGCGACTTTCAAATTGTGAAAAAAAGAAATGGCTGTGCGCAAAACCACACCATGGTCAATAAACGAGGTGCAGACGGTCCTCTTGTTAGCGATGAGTGAAACAAAAAAAAAGTCTCTGAGGAAGTGTCTAAGCTGTTGGCCGCACACGTGTACCACGGACCTACCAGCAGTGTAGGAAAAAATTTAATAAAAAATGTAAAAGTGACTACAGAACCATCAAGGAAAAGTGGAAGTGGTTCGACCAAATGGATGCTATCTAAACCGGTGAGCAATGGGACGGAGAGTGCCCTGGACTCAGCCACGATGGAGGATAGTACGTTTTCTTACGTTAATTCTATATTCTGCTTGAAAGCTTCACTTTATTTAGTTGACCAGCTACTGGAAGCTTGCTTCTAAAACAACCAGGCCAATTTAACTGTTACACTTGTGTAAAATCACCATGCAACAACTGCTTTATGCAGCACAATGAGCTAATTTGTCATCTGATTCTGATCCCCATCCCCCGCTGTTATTGTGTAAATGGTGCGGTCGAAACTCCTGGCCAATCAGATGTGCCGAACACATATGCTGTGCATTGTGCAGCTAATGTAAAGCGGGGACTGACTAGAGTCAAAATGCATCACCATCTAGCTAATTAAAAAAATAAACATCGCAATTTTCCTGCCATGTTGGCAGTAGGTTTCACAATATACCTTGGTTTTAAAATGGATGGTTATTATACCGTTGAAATCTTCTCATTGATGGTATTGCATGAAGATAAAGAAAGATTTTTTCAGAACTTTTCTAAAATCCTAATCAGTTTAATTAAGACTGAATCTGTTACATTTTCACATCATCATATAAACTTGGCTAGATAAAATAAATCTTTAAATTGCGCCTTCCTCATGTTGCATTTGACTGTCACTCAGTTTTAAAGGTGACATGCAGGTGTCGTGAGCGCTGCACATCTCGAGCACATCAGAAGTCCAGCACGAGCGCATCATTCAGATATGTCCGGGTGAGCATGAACCTTTTTTTCCACTCTCTGGGATTACTTGGCTATGTAAAAGACCCATGAAGCACCATCGATGTTGATGGCTACCAAGTCTTTAAAGTTTGCTGTAAAAATTATCGGCTCAGGCAGGAAACACTTCAAACCTTAAGCACCATCTCCATTAGCACCACCATTTTATAACCAAATATTGAACTGCTTTTAATATTATCAATGGACCTAAATACCACGAAACAGTAATACCGTGGTAATTTTTGTAACAGTTATCATACCGTTACACCCCTTCTAGGCAGCAAAGATTGTGACATGTCCACCTGCGTTTGACCCACGTGTACACAGTTTGATTGACATCAAACACTGCCTCTTGATGACAGCCTTCCCTGCTTTCTTCACAGTCATTGGATACAATTATTTTATTGACATTTTAGATTTGTTTCCAGTGAGATATTGAGTTTATATAGTGACTTTGCCGTTGTAAACATTACTGTTACTACTCTAGAAACAACATTCTTTAAAAAAAATGTATATTTTTAACAATTATTTAGTAAAAAAAACAAAAATCATTAAGAGTAAGACAACGTTCTTTATTAGAATATAGTTCTATATATAACACATAAATCCAGATGGCGGCCCTACTGAGGAGGCACTAAATTGCATTGGAAATGCAAGCTCAGAAAATTAGAGTTGAGGCGAGTCAAACCGTAACGTGCAGTGGAAAAGTGCCATAACTGCACTATGTTGCCCTGATGCAACAAACCAAAACACAGTTTTAGTGTATAAATGCAAACTAAACAAGTCTTTAAACAATCAAAAATACTTCTTTACTCATGCACATACATTTTTTTTTATTTCAATTTAAACATGTAAAAAGTTTATTTTATATTATCTTACCAATTGTATAGTATATATTTATATTTATCTTACCAATTGGTGGCACTGTGTCCCATGCGGCTTTGCTTCCTGAAAGGACTGCTTCACCCCCAGACAAAAGGACACTTCAGCCACTCATTTCATTGAACACAGACAAGTCAGGTGATATTATATTTTTTTCTGTTGCCTATGTGTTCAAAGTTTTAAGTTATGCTCGCAAGATCTCATTGTAAGCTATGCCCCAAAATGTATTTGCTTATATCTTCGGAATGATTCGACTTCTAAAAATTATTTTGATATATTTTTATCCGGAGGATCTGTGCATTATGTATGCCACGTTCCTTGCAAATTGGGGAAACAGCCTAGGACGACATAAAAAAAAAAAAAAAGTTTTTTCCAAAAAATATATATGATAAAAAAAAAATATTGCGGGAATGGAAATCCCTGTGACCATATCATTGGAGGGCACTGGTGGATTCATGGAAGCTACAAAATGTTATTGTAGTCTATATCATAGCCCCACTGTGTGGTCGATTGTCACAACATTTTATATGTGGCTTCGATTGACATCCTGCTTGTGTATAGTAAGTTTCATAACCCTTGGCCATTCCCAATATGAGTTATAAGGTGCTGAAATTTGATTGGCCATTGGCAGCCATTATTGGCAACAGTTATAACTGTTTTTTAGTTGTAGAGCCCCCTAGGGGTGGAATTGTACGAAACTTTGCTGACATCTAAACGTTCTGTTGACTATGTATTTCGAGTCAAGTTATGTTTGGAGTTTGTCTTGAGTAATTATTCAATTATTATTGATCAATTATTCAAATTGCATTAAACTGAAAGAATTGTATTGTATTGTTAATATCTTCAGAATGAATTGAGGTATCAAAATCATTTTTATAACTTTTTCTCAGATGGGTCTGCAGATGATGTATAACAAATTTCGTGCAGAGTTCGAAAAGGTTGTTTTTTTCAAACATTCTAAATGGCATAACAAAAAATTTAGATGGAAATGAAATTGGAGATGAGCATTTTTTAGGGCTTGACTAAAGGATTCAGAGGGAAAAAAAACATGTATATGTCTAAGTTGTGTGACTACTACCGTTCCCCAAAGTTTCATGTCTCTAGGCCTTAAGGTTTGGTCTGCATGATCAGTTTAAAGGGAGAATAATAATAAATATAGCTGCAAGCAGCAATTATTGGTGTCAAGCACAGGAATGGCAAACATTTTTGAAAAAAGCATTTTTGTGAAGATTTTAAGCAAACTGTTTGAAAAGCAATGAATAAAATCACTTGCACTGTAATTATACATCGGTCTTGGTATCAGCCAAGGAGTCTATCCGTGACAATAGATTAAAATTATCAAAAGTTATTAGTGTTTTTAAAAACATCATTATGATTTATTTATAAAATAAGTCTTGATGCAGCATGATACATCTTGTCATATTTCAATTATTTTATTACAAACACACTCAAATAGATGTGAACTAGTAATCAAATTGATTCGTAATAAAATTGATAAAACTTTTAAATACAATTAATTAAATTTACAAAATGTTGCAAATGTTTTCTTCTTCAGTTGTCATATGAACAATCAGACAGTAATTATACTGAAGAACTAGTTTAGCCCGTTAACTGACACAGTCCCATATATGGGAGGTTTTCCTGCCTTTTTAGTATATATATATATATATATATATATATATATATATATATAACAGCCAATGCATGTTTTGGAGAGGCCCTGGAACTGGTTTGATTGACAGCTCCAGCTGTGAATCACAGAGAGACTCATGGGCATATTTCTAAGCTAGAGACTGTTATACATATATATAACCTTCTAACAAACCTTATATCATTTGAATATAAGGTTATATCAGTCTCTAGCTTAGAAATATGCCCATGAGTCTCTCTGTGATTCACAGCTGGAGCTGTCAATCAAACCAGTTCCAGGGCCTCTCCAAAACGTGCATTGGCTGTTTCAGTGAATAGATCCAGCCAGTGGATTGCTAATCAAGATTTGATTGACAGGTCAAGTAGCCATTTGTATGACATTGATATGGTTACAGATAGAGATCCTAAGGCCACCATTACGATCTGAGCTTTCTTCTTTTACTGATGACCAATCAGAACCTAAATCTAACATTTTCGCTGATTCTTTCAATGGATCTGTGCAAAAACACTAAAATCTAGCTAGATTTGAGTACTTTATAATCAGTTCCACATAGTTTTGAGGAGGAATAAATGCTAAACCGACAGGAGCACATAATCAGACCCGAAATCTAACATTTTTATTGCTTCTTTCAATGGATATATGCCAAAAGACTACAATCTAACTAGATTTTAGTACTTTGGAATAAGTTCAATAAAGTTTTGAGGAGGAATAAATGCCAAACCGGCAGGAGTGCATATTCTGTTTGTACTCATAGCAGCTATAGAGCTAAAGCTAAATGCACAGGTGCTGATCAGTGTGAATGAATGGGTTCTTTGGATCATTTATTGTTTTATTTAGTGGTGTAAACAATCTATTATGTAATTTATGGCAGAAAAATATTTCATGTTTGTTAAAAATATGAATGTGAACTGGCTTCCACTGTTAACAGTACTTACACTATAACCATGTATTATAAATATAATTATAATAACTATATTGTGTATGTAGGGGATTATGGTGGCCACACCATGATTTTTTTTCTCTGTGTCAATGGTGTTTTTTGCAGCATGGCATGGTGCATTGTCCTGCATGAAAATAATTTTATTTCGGAAGGCACGATTCTTCTTTTTATACCATAGCAGAAAATGGTCTGTTAGGAACTCCACATATCTTGCAGAGGTAATTTTGGCACTGTCAGGGACCCTAAAGAGACCTACCATCTCACTTCCTAATATTCCAGCCAAAATCTTCACTCCACCACCACCTTGCTCAAATCAAATCAAATCAAATCACTTTATTGTCACACTACTGTGTACACGAGTGCAACAGCAGGTGAAAGTCTTGTGTGCAGTTCCGAGCAACATTGCAGTAATGACAGTGAGACATATACAAATTACAATAAACAACATATTTACACAACACAATTTACATAACAAATGTACACATACTTACACAACAATTTACATATCAAATGTACACAATACACACAATGTAGAATACACATACACTAGATGAGGGTATAAATATATATATATATACACTAATTGAATTGGGAGCGAGGATATATTTGACAGAATGAAGATTAATAAAGTGCAGTGCTGATTGTTGATCGTGAGAGATCATGTGTTCAAAAGTCTTATTGCTTGTGGGAAGAAGCTGTCATGTAGTCGGGTGGTGTGGGTCCTGATGCTGCGATACCGCCTGCCTGATGGAAGCAGTGAGAGCAGCCCATAACTCGGGTGGCTGGAGTCTCTGTTAATCCTCCGAGCTTTTTTCACACACCGCCTGTTATATATATCCTGGAGGGAGGGAAGCTCACCTCCGATGATGTTTCTCGCAGTTCGCACCACCCTTTGCAGGTCTTTGCGGTTGTGGGCAGTGCTATTGCCGTACCAGGCGGTGATGCAGCCAGTCAGGATGCTCTCTACAGTGCTGGTGTAGAACCGTGTGAGGATGTGGTGGTTCATTCCGAACTTCCTCAGCCGTCTCAGGAAGAAGAGGCGCTGGTGAGCCTTCTTCACAACGGCCTCAGTGTGGATGGACCATGTGAGTTCCTCAGCAATGTGGACACCGAGGAACTTGAAACTGCTGACTCTCTCCACCGGTGCTCCATTAATGGTGATGGGGCTGTGTTCCCTGTCTTTCTTCCTGAAGTCCACCACAAGCTCCTTGGTTTTACTGACGTTGAGGGAGAGGTTGTGCTCCTGACACCAGCGTGTCAGAGTGTGCACCTCCTCTCTGTAGGCTGTTTCATCATTGTCAGTGATCAGACCTACCACCGTTGTATCGTCAGCAAACTTAATGATGGCATTGGAGCTATGTGTCGCCACACAGTCATGTGTGTACAGGGAATACAGGAGTGGGCTGAGAACACAGCCCTGCGGGTCTCCAGTGTTGAGGGTCAGTGATGAGGAGATGTTGTTGCCCATTCTAACCACCTGACGTCTGCCTGACAGGAAATCCAGGATCCAGCTGCACAGCGAGCTGTTTAAGCCCAGAGCCCGGAGTTTCTCATCAAGCTTGGAGGGCACTATGGTGTTGAATGCTGAGCTGTAGTCTACAAACAGCATTCTCACATACGTGTTCCTTTTTTCCAGGTGGGATAGAGCAGTGTGTATTGTAGATGCAATGGCATCATCAGTGGAGCGGTTGTTGCGGTAGGCAAACTGCAATGGGTCCAAAGAGGTGGGCAGAACAGAGCAGATGTGATCTCTGATCAACCTCTCAAAGCATTTGCTGATGATGGGGGTGAGGGCAACAGGACGCCAGTCATTTAAGCAGGTGATTTTAGATTGCTTCGGTACAGGCACAATGGTTGATGTTTTGAAGCATGTGGGGACTACAGACAGGGAGAGGGACAGGTTGAAAATGTCCATAAAAACACCAGCCAGTTGGTTCGCGCATACTCTGATGACGCGGCCCGGAATGCCGTCTGGACCCGCGGCTTTACGAATGTTCACCCGTCGGAAGGATCGGGTTACATCCGCAACAGAGACGGAGAGTGAACCAACCTCTGTAGTATCGGCCGCGAGTGCTCTCTCCGCGAGGGCGGTATTGTTGTTGTCCTCGAAACGAGCATAAAATGTATTAAGCTCGTCCGGGAGAGAGGCAACGGTGTTCATGGCGGAGTTTTTATTCCGTTTATAGTCCGTGATGGTGTTAATTCCCTTCCACATACTTCTGGAGTCAGTGGTGTTGAACTGTCCTTCAATTTTGTGCCTGTACTGGCGTTTGGCTGCACTGATGGAGTTACGGAGGGCATAACTGGCTTGTTTACGCTCCTCCGCGTTCCCGGAATTAAAAGCGGTGGTCCGCGCAGTAAGTGCCGCGCGAACATCGCCGTTAACCCAGGGTTTCTGGTTGGGGTAGATCCGTATATTTTTTTGTCGGAACAACGTCCTCTAGGCACTTCCTGATGAAACACGTTACGCTATCAGCGTAAACCTCGATGTCGTCATCGGAGGCAGACCGGAACATCTCCCAGTCCGCGTGATCAAAGTCCTGTAGCATAGAGTCTGATTGGTCCGACCAGCACTGGATCGTTCTGAGGGCGGGTGCTTCTCGTTTCAGTTTCTGCCTGTAAGCGGGCAGAAGCAGAACGGAAGAGTGGTCGGATTTGCCAAATGGTGGGCGGGGGAGGGATTTGTAGCCATCCCGGAAAGGAGAATAGCAATGATCCAAAACCCGCTCCCCTCGTGTGTTGAAGCTGATGTATTTTGGTGCTATTGTTTTAAAGTTGGCTTTGTTGAAGTCCCCGGCAACAATGAATGCGGCCTCAGGGTGCGCGGTTTCCTGCTGACTTATGCTCCCATACAGTTCCCTGAGTGCCCGGTCTGTGTCTGCTTGTGGGGGGATGTACACAGCAGTGATAATGACCGCTGTGTATTCCCTCGGTAGCCAGAATGGTGGACACAGAAGCATGAGAAATTCCAGATCAGGAGAGCAGAAAGACCTGATAAAATGTACATTCCTCTGATCACACCATGATTTGTTGATCATAAAACATACACCTCCACCTCTGCTTTTACCTGAGAGGTCTTTCGCTCTGTCCGCTCGGTGCACGGAGAAACCCGCGGGTTCGATGGCCGAGTCTGGAATCTCCGCGGACAACCAGGTTTCCGTAAGACAGATAACACAGCAATCTCTCGTCTCTCGTTGGAAAGAGATCCGCGCTCTCAGTTCGCAGAGCTTGTTGTCCAGAGACTGAACATTTGCCAGTAGTATACTGGGTAGCGGGGGGGGCGATTTGCGCGATGTCTTACTCTGATGAGAACGCCGGTTCTTTTTCCTCTTTTCCTTCTGCGTTTCCGTGGCTGGGCAGCCCAAACAAAGGGCTCCGCTGGCGTGTTTGTAAACAGCGGGTCGGCATTGAGGAATGTGAAGTCCGGTTTTCGGTGTGTGATTGCCAAACCAATGTCCAAAAGCATTTGTCTGTCGTACACAATAAGGCAGACAACATCCAAGACAAAAAAACACAAAACTGTAAACAAAACAAACAATAAACTGCGGTGTTTTGACGGAGCCCGCGACGCAGCAGCCATACTCTGCGCCATCTTGAGCAATATATATGCTGATGTCTCAGTCTTGTTGGAACTGGGTGGCCATTCACCAACCATCCAGATCTCCATCCATCTGGACCATCCAGTGTAGCACGACATTCCTCAGTGAATAAAACTGTATGAAAATTTGTTTTCATGTAATTCTGAGCCCACTGCAAACGTTTGTGAGCTTTGGTTATGTGTGGCCGAAATGCAGCTTTAAACACAACTGCCATCCTCTGAAGGATCCTGCATCGAAAGGTTCTTTGGACTCCAGAGACACCAGCAGCTTCAAATACCTGTTTGCTGCTCAACAGTGGCTTTTTAATAGCTGCCCTTTTAAAAACATTAAATTGTCTGACAGAAACCTTTCTTAATAAGCCTTTATCTGATCGAATTCTTCTGTGCTGTGAATCACTCACAAATCTTTTGACAGTTCGATGATCTCTATTCAGTTTTCATGCTATATCAATTGTTTTCATGCCTTTTGCAAGACATTGCACTATTTCATGCTTTTCATCTTCAGAAAGATCTTTCTTCCTCCACAAATTGCATGAGAACTGTGACTTGCTTAATAATGTGGAACAAACTCTTTAAGTAGGTTTCCCTTTAATTAAGATCACCTGGCAAACTAATTAACTAACCTGTCTGAGATTGATACCACTTATCTTAAAACATATGAGAAATTTTTAAAAAATTAACACGTTCTTTGAAAAACACGTTATTTTGGAATATGGTGTGGTCATTTTTTGAATCTGAGTAAATTTAGTGGATTTTGTTAAAATGATAAGACAAGTGTTTTTTGGTATTATTTGGTGGTACATGTTTTTTGGAGGTGTTACATTCAGTTTAGACTGCAAGCTCACAAAAACTTTAGCATGGTCTGAAGATGATCTGAGTAAAATTTGATTATCGCTGTAGGAGTTAGAAAAAGCAGGGTTTCAATTAAATTAATAATGGATGACAGGAAGTTTTGCCAACCATGACAAAAGTGGTATTGTTGTACTTGGCTTGACCCAAGGAATTTCTCAAGACCAGAGTCATAACAATGGGCTTAAAATTATCAAAAGTTATTAGCATTTAAATATTTTGTTTTATTTTTTTCCTTGTGCCGATGACACATACCGTGTTTCGTAATGATATGCCAATACATTTGTAAAATACAGCATTTTAACACAAAATTCGAGAAGGGGCGCCCCACAGAATCTAAAGAGTACAGTGTCATGATTTTTGGACAAACCGTTCAGAAGTTATAAGCAAGCATAGCAATTTTAAATATATCCTGACCCATAGGGGGCACTGTGTTAAAACTATGCTGGATATTTTATTAACTTTTTGCCCTTTGTGTCTGCACTTTCAGTGCTTGGACCCTAATAATAATAATCCTTAGAAGAACAATAGGGCATCTGCACTTTCAGTGTTTGGGCCCTAATAAAATGTTTAGTTATATTTTGATATTTTATTGGAAGTAATGTAACAGATATGTATGAGGGGCCGTTCAGAATGAAGGATAGAAATGTATGCGGGGCCGTTTAGTAAGACTTTACCACTCATATGCCACACCACTCGTGTCCATAGTCTTTTTAGGGTTACCAACCATCCCGTGCAATGCAGAATCGTTGTGTATTAATGAAGTGGACTTGCATTTCATACTAAATCCAGATAATTAAAATCCAGTTTACACAAAATTATCCACACTGACTTTTAATATTACCATTCAGATGAATTTGCGATTCGCAGGCAGGCAATCTGTGTATGTGAGAGGTAAATGTAGTGAATGTGCGAGTGCTGTGTGTATGTATGAAGAATGAAGGCATGTATAAAGTTTAAAAAAAAAACGTTCATTTAAACCAAAGAATTTTACTTTGTTTTTATGAAATATGAAAAAAAAAAATCTAGCAAATTGAAATGAGTAATCTTTAAAATATTTTATTTTTTATTTTCTTTAGATATTTTAAGTTTATTTTAATGTTTACAGTTTTTTATTTTGTCAAAGATCATACAATTCACTTTAAAATTTGTCACAAAATTGAAATGAGTCTTAAATATTTTCTTGTTTTGATTGTGATCATTATGAACCTAAGAGATCTTACAGTAAAAGGAAAAATTGTAATATCCTTCTTGCAGGTTCTTAAGTAATTTTGCATTCTCAAACTGTGTGACCGTGGCTTTAGGGTCTCACAGTAGCCATCCAACACCAATGTAAATTTTCATTTAATAATTTTTTTAATATGTATATATGAGTCATTATAGGCATTAAATTAATATTGACATACATTTTAAATGTCAGGATTCTCGCGGATCCTAAAAAAGTCTTAAAATATATTCGTCAGTTTTCTAAAAATTAAGGTCATACAAAGAATAAATATATGAAATGGTATAACAAAAGTCTTAAAGCTGCAAACAGCGATACCGGGGTCGAGCCATTTATCGGCACCATGAGCAGGAAAAGAAGCTTTGTGACATGTTTTTTGTTAGAGTCCGATCAACAGTGTATTAGGAGTTAGAATAAGTAAACTTTCAATCTTTTTGAACATTTATTTTAAAAAAACATTTATTTTAAAAATAGCTGCTACTTAGAATTTTTTTCCAGTATGTGGTGCTGTTCTGAAACTGCTCAGGTAGTATCTGGGCATGATGGTTATCATGCAGGAAAGCTTTCAAGAGTTATAAGCCAAAATAGCTATTTTTCTATCTCCTGACCAGAATGGGTCAGTGCGCCAAGATGCTGCAGGTAACCTCAGAGCCTAATGATGATGACACATACCATGTTTCATCCCAATCTCTCAATGCGTTGAGGAGAATACAGCCAATTTTGCGCATTCTTCAGTTAATTAGTTGAAGTGCCATGCAAAAATGGTATGGTTTGTCAAAATTCTGTGAATTAATTTTTGTTTTGAGTGCCTCTAGATGATGCAGGCCAATTTTTGTGCAAATCGGACAAATGGCCTAGAATAAGTTCGAATAAGTAGGTTTTCAGAAAATTCAAAATGGTGGAAAGATTTTCAATGGAGAATGACGTCATAGGATCGAATCGTCTTGAGCCAAGGATTCAGAGGAAAAATAATTTTGTTTCTATGGCTCACGGTTTAAAATTTATTAACATATACGTGAGTGTACATTTGGGCAGTTGATGGCACTAGAGGGTTTGAGGTAGAGATGCCAAATTTGCTGTGGTAACAGATCAGACTGTCCTCTATCTGTGTGCCAAATTTTATAACTTTCCCACAAACGGTCCTACACGCTGCCATACAGTCAAGCAGAAGAATAATAATAAAAGAAAAAGAATAATAAAGAGGAAAACGAATGAAAACAATAGTGGTCTTTCACCCCTTTGGGGCTTGACCACTAATTAGAAAACTAATGAAAACAATAGGGGTCTTTCACCCCTTTGGGGCTTGACCACTAATTAGAAAACTAATGAAAACAATAGGGGTCTTTCGCCCCTTCGGGGCTTGACACCTCATAATAATTAGAAAACTAATGAAAACAATAGGGGTCTTTCGCCCCTTTGGGGCTTGACACCTCATAATAATAAGAAAAATTATGAAAACAATAGTGGTCTTTCACCACTTCGGGGCTTGACCCCTAATAATAATAATAATAATAGGAAAAGTAATGAAAACAATAGGGGTCTTTTGCACGTTCGGGGCTTGACCCCTAAAAACTAACGAATACAATAGGGGTCTTTCACCCCTTCGGGGCTTAACCCCTAATAATAGGAACACTAACGAAAACAATAGGGGTCTTCACCCCTAGGGGCTTGACTTCTAATAATAGGAACACAAACGAAAACAATAGAACAATATAATAAGAAAACTAACGAAAACAATTGGGGTCTTTTTCTCCTTTGGGGCTTGACCCCTAATAAGAAAACTAATGAAAACCATTAATTAATGAAAACGCAATTATCATTTGCTGAGGTCTTTAATTTGAGGACGGAAAGACAGGAATCATGATAAAGCCTAATAGAATTTATTTAGTTAAATCGCAGCCTTTTACAGTTTAATTATTATAAGTCTGCGTGTGCTGCAGTTTTTGATGTGAAGATGCGGCACTTTTGCATATTCTCCAAGCACGCGGGGGTGGGTGGGGGGGGCTCATGATTCTGTGTTTCAGAGCGGTTCACAGTTAGTGTTTACGCACATTTGTGACACTTGATCAATTGCTGCTCATATTTTTTGTATGACAATGTTTACTTTATTGTGTTTATAATCTAACACTGCAGATGATTCTAAGAGTGAATATTTTATTTCCTTTATCTGTTTTAGTGAGTAGCTGGGAACACAGACATTTCAATATAAGAGTCCTCTTGTGTGGCTTTTAGTTAAAAGTCCCTCACTATACACCAAATAATTTTTCTGGTTACTATTGGGATTTTGGATGTGCTGAATCTGAACTGAATCTGGGATTTCATTCAGTCAGATAAAACCACTTTTGCATATTTTCTATTCTTTCTCATCTGCTGTTAAGCATTCCTATATTTCTTTCTTGTTCATCCCCATCACAGATATCCAGCTGTATCACAGTGAAACTCTGGAGCTGATGCTGCGCCGCTGGTCTAAGCTAGAGAAAGACTTCCAGATGAAGAACGAACGCTATAACATCAGCAAGATTCCTGATATTTATGACTGCATCAAATATGACGTACAGCACAACAGCTCATTAAAGCTTGACAACACCATGGAGATATACCGGCTATCTAAAGCTCTGGCCGACATAGTCATTCCCCAGGTGCCTTTTTCTTGATTTTGTTATTTGTAGTCAAAAAGAAATAAAACTAATACAGAGAGCTGCCTTTACTAAGTTTTTGCGCTTACAGTACATGCAGGCCATGACAGAATCTGCAGACATTTTTGCATTTTCTGCACTGAAAATCTGCATAATAATGTTGAATATTGTTGTCAGATACCAAAATTTAAGTAATTGAAACCGAAACCAGTGAAATGTCATTTTTAAACCACAACAAAACTTACTAATTCATATCTTTATTTAGTAAACATGATCACAAGTTCTCAACCAATTATTCATGACATGTGAACAAATAATAATAATAAAAAAAACAATACAAGCAATATAGGTAATAAAGACAATAGAAAAATATATCTGCAAGCAGCCATTACGGAGCCAAGCCCCTCTAAATAGCCTATTGCTATAGACTACCATTGGGAGGAAGAAGAATAACAAGTTGGGCTCTAACCTTTACTCTTTCGATCTCCACTGCTCACAGCAACACCACATAGACCACTATGCTACTTAGTCACAAACTGTACAGGTGCTTGAGAGACATGCCAAGCTGAGAGTCAGCAGGAGTTAAATGAAAAAATAAATACATTTAGAAATTTCTCTCTGCATTTTCTAAAAACTTAAAATAATTAAGTAATTATATATCAAATGTTATGTTTACAGTGACTAAGAATTTTGACCACTGTATTGTGCTGTCTCTATCCTCAGTACATGATTTCGATTATACATACCAATTTTCAGTTTCATATATGCACATGATTCAAATGCACCCCATACACCTCATGATGGTCTTGAACTTATGCCTTTTCGTTTCACTGGTCAGTGTGCCATCCACAGCACCAAACTACCACAACATTGACAGTCAACAATTGGACATACCAAGATTAGAGGAATTAACAGCCAAACAAAACGGGCATCATTATCAGCTTCGTATTTATGTAACTTCTACAAAGAGGAAAATCAAAATTTGATTGGATAAAAGCCCAGAAACCATTCAGTAATCAGAATACAAAAAGCCCATGTATGATAGGTATCAAGCTAGATGACTTGCTTAGTTGGGGATTCAAACCCAGGAACTACAGAACTACAAACCAGTGCATTAACACACTGAGAAACTCTGCATGCTTAAAGAGTGGCAAAGAGACAAACTGAGTTTAGTTTGAGTACACATCTGTGGGTTATCTTTATAACTATAGGTGGCTCTGTCTCTAAACTGTTCAGCTATCCTTCAGAACATGATGTTGATGATGCACATACATTTTCCTTCAAATCCGACAAAGCCTTCAAAAGAAACAATATTTTATTAAATTGAAAATGGCGAAGAGCTGATATGGCTGATATCAAATACAGCTGAAGGAAAGTCTGAATACAATGTTCATTGTATCTTCTAAACAGTTGACAACTTGTCTGGACTGGTGTTTGAACCAGTACCCTTTCTATCTCCACAGTTGGGTCACAGTGGGTCTGTTCCAAAACCTATTGAGCATCCTCAGGAGGCAGCATTTTAAGACTTCATATGTGTGCTTTTGACACGATGGCCATTCCAAAAGTTAGGTATCTTAATTATGCTGCCTCTTAAGATATCTTGTTTTGGCCAAATTCTAAGGTAGCATCATCGTATGTGTCCTTCCCCAGGGTATGCAATCCCAGAATCCACCGTGATGAGCCCGGCTGAAAAATAAATCTAAGATGGCAGACAAAGCTAGATACATTTTTATTAAAAATATACTTATAACTTATTCAATACTGAAAACCATAGATAAAAAAACAGCTTAAAGCTACACTATGTATGAATAATTTTTTTAGTTAGAAATGAACAAAATTGAATTAATGATTAAGTACACCAACAATCTGTCTTCCAAACCATGTATTTGCCATACCCCGATTCACTTTGTGAAGCCTATAATAATTCTATTTTAGAGCTGTTGGGACCGATTTTGTGGGAAATTGCATACTTATGTCAGTTATCCCTGCGTATTTCGGTCCATAAATAAAAAAGGTCCTGTGTTACAACAGCATGTGTATGTGTGCGGTAATAAGTGGTAGTAGTTTGAAGCTGAAAGCTTGTTGCCACAACAAATGAGCAACATTGACCATGGATCATTCAAAAAGGCAACCCTTTGGGGAAATCACCCATTTTCGAAATAAAGAAAGCTCAAACCAAGAACAGTCTGCAAGCAAAAAGGGAAAGAGACAGAGCCTGTAATAATAAAACAACATCAGCTTGGCTTTTTCACAGGTGGCGACAACTTCAAGATCTGAAAGGATTTAAAACTGATCCAGAAATGTCTTACTCTTGTTTGACTGGTAAGATATTTTTAAGAGAGAGATAGATAGATAATGACCCTCAAATAGATAGATAGATAGATAAATAGGAAGCTCTCTTAGCATGGTAGTTCATTATATAGTGTTAGCTATCTAATGAGGCATTTTGTTATGAATTGTGGTACAGTAGTGCTTGATTTTGTTTTTGATTTTCCTCCGCAAGTAACTTGCATTTCTATGCTTAAAACGCTAGAGGGCCAAAAGTTACATAGTGTAGCTTTAATATGATACAAAATCATCTATTTTGCCCAAAATGTTTGTTTGCTGTGCATTTTTATGCTCATTATTTGATCTTGTCATTTCTCTCACTTTTAAATCACCTGCATTTAAATTAGTGCTGTTTGCTGCAGTACGTTTCTCGTTCGCTGCACGTGTGGAGTGCTATTTGAATGATGCACGGAGTTGCTGCCTATGTAGAGCATTCCAAATCGATCTCTAATTAGGCATCATTTCAGTAAGGATGTTGCCAAGGATGACAGCTGCCTAAGTTTTGGAATAGACCCAATGTGTGTCGTCTGTATGATAAGACTCCAGCCTCTCAACGAATTCATTGAAGGGGGTCCACTTAGAGTTAATAAACCATCTTTTGCCATTTTCACATTATCATGTAGATTTCTAAAATGTTATGTTTTAGAATGTTTTGGAGTAAGACAAAGCAAGTAATCCCACAAAGCATCACAGCATTCATGTGCTAATATTATAATGGTGTGTTGTTTTCCCACCAAAAATGTCACCACCTTCATGATGCCATTAATATATATAATATTATATAATAGGTTATATAATTGTATTAATATTTTTGGGCATAATTGCTCTTATTTGCTCTTGTCAGGAATATGGTATTTCTCAAGCAGAAAAACTGGACATTGCCAAAGGATACTGCACACCTCTGATTCGTAAGATACGCTCTGATCTGCAGAGAACACAAGACGACGACACAGTTAATAAACTACACCCAGTGTAAGACACATTCCATTCCAGTGCTTTAGAAATGTCTGCATTTTGTAGATAAAGGAAGGACTGGCCAAGCATGTATGTAAGCTAAACTAGCTAAGTGCTATGTTAACACTTCATGTTCATGTGTTTCATGTTAATGTAAACATTTTCTGTGAATATTTCAAGTTTTTGGACTTTAATAGTAAGTCTAGTTGATTGTTCTGGCACAGATATTCTAGGGGAGTGATGTCACCAGAACGGCACGTGCGGACAAGACTTTACTTCACCAGTGAAAGTCACGTTCACTCCCTGCTGTCAATCTTGCGTTATGGAGCACTCTGTGACGTATGCCCTAAAAATCATTAATTTAAATATACTGGCTTTTTTGTCAAGCAAAACTGAATTCTGTTTAGCCTGAAGGAATCCATTGGCTTCACTGTGTTCTCAGGAGGCCAAAGATGAGCAGTGGAAGAGAGCCATGGACTACCTGAAGATAGTCAGTGAGCTGAACTACATGACGCAGATAGTCATCATGCTCTATGAAGACCCTAATAAGGTAGATTTCTAAAATGTTATGTTTTAGAATGTTTTGGAGTAAGACAAAGCAACTAATCCTACAAAGCATCACAGCATTCATGTGCTAATACATAATGGTGTTTGTGTTGTTTTCCCCACCAAAAATGTCACCACCTTCATGATGCCATTAAGAAACTGACTTTTGTTATTTATAAAGATATTACAAAAGACTAACAGTATGGAAATTAATATTTGAGGACTGAAATTTCTGACATGGTGGGGGGAAAAATATACACTGATTAACAATTAAAACCGTATTCCAATGAACACTTGCTTTTTAAAAAAAAAATACATATATTTGAGAAAAGAAAAAACAAAGAAACACATGGAATATTATTCCTAATAATTTGCCAGTTTTTTTCCTTTTCAAAAGTAAAAATGGCAACATAAACTGAAACCAAAGGATTTTGAATTATTTTATAATCCTTATGCTCTCTTAATTTTGCCATGTTGTGAAAAGTAAATAAGCTAAAAAATAAAAATTGTTGGCTCAGCAACCATAACGTATAAAAATAAAAATATCTACTCAGATATGTACATATTTATAATTTTTTAGCTTTACTTCATTTTCATTGCATACAACATATTGAATATCAAAATATTGAAACTTAAAATCAATTATTATAAGTTGACATTGGTTTTATGTTGGGAAATATCTGAAATATCTTGCTTGCGTAAGTATTCAACTCCTGTGCGTGGAAGCGGTTACACTGATGAAAGAAATTGCCCTAACGAGGACATAATTATTTTACCATTTGCATCCACCCGTGAATCATTAAAGTTGCAATCACATTTTCTTGAAAAAAAATCCATTGTTGAAGTATCATTGGTCAGGCTGTGAATCTGAAGGAAAATGAAGACCAAAGAGCATTCCACAGAAGTTAGAGATAAAGTAATAAAAATGCATATATTAGTGAAAGTGTACTAAATAATATACTAATGTTTGGATATCCCAGTGAGCACAGTTGGATCAATAATAAGTGGAAGCTGCACCACACAGGCACTGCCAAGAAATGTCTGTCCCTCAAAACTCAGCACTCTAACAAAAAGGAGACTTGTGAGAGAAGCCACAGAGAGGCCAACAATCACTTTGAAGGAGTTACATAGTTCAGTGGCTGGGAGTGGAGTAATGGTTCACCAGTCAACCATATCAAGAGCACTGCATAACGCTGGCCTGTATGGGAGGGTGGCAAGAAAGAAGTTACTCAAAAAATACCATCTGAAAGCATGTGAGTGACCCAGCTGCGATGTGGGAGAAGGTTTTGTGGTCAAATGAGACTAAGATAGAACTATTTGGCCAAAACTCAAAGCGCTATGTATGGTGCAAACCTAACACTTCCTATGCCTCAAGAGAACCTGCTTCAGTCTGCTAAGAAACTGAAGCTTGTGAGGACATTCATCTTTCAGCAGGACATTGATCCCAAGCACAAGGACTAGGCAACATTGGATTGTCTCAAAAGCATAAAGTAACAAAGATAAATGTCCTACAGTGGCCCAGTCAAAGTCCTGATCTCAATCCAATTGAGAATCTGTGGCACTATTTGAAAATTGCAGTCCACAAGCATCACCCAACCAACCTGAACTACCTAGAGCAAATTTTCAGAGAATAATCATCACTGTGTGCAAACTGGTACATATGTATCCCAAAAGACTTAAAGCCGTTATTGCAGCAAAAGGTAGCTCTACAAAATATTAATGTGTGGGGGTTGAATACTGATGCAATCAAGATATTTCAGTTTTTTTATTTTTCATACAAAATATTTCCCAACAAAAATATTATGTCACCTTACATTAATTGATTTTGAGTTTCAGTGTTTTAAAATAAAATATCAATCACAATGAAATTTCAGTTTACCGTTTGTAATTCGGTAATATGAGAGAATTGGTCAAGGGTCTGAATACTTCTGCAAGGCACTGTGTATAATATATATATATATATTACACACACACACACACACACACACACAGGCAGCCAAAAGATTGGAATAATGTACAGATTATGCTGTTGGAAGGAAATTGGTACTTTAATTTACCAATGCGGCATTCAACTGATCACAAAATACAGTCGGGACATTACTGATGTAAAAAACAGCACCATCACTATTTGAAAAAAGTCATATTTGATCAAATCTATACAGACCCTATTTACAGCAGCCATCACTCCCAACACCTTATCCTTGAGTAATCATGCTAAATTGCTAATTTGGTACTAGAAAATCACTTTCCATTATATCAAACACTGTTGAAAGCTATATGGTTTGTTAAATGAAACTTAACGTTGACTTTGTTTTGTTTTTGAGTTGCCACAGTATACTATAGACTGCTATGTCTTAAGGTCAATATTAGGTCAAAAATGGAAAATAAGAAACAGCTTTCTCTAGAATCTAGTCAGTCAATCATTGGTTTGAGGAATGAAGGCTATAATTTGCTTGAAATTGCCAAACAAAATTAAGATTTCATTCAAAGATGTACACAACAGTCTTCAAAGACAAAGGACAACTGGCTCTAACAAAGACAGAAAGAGATGTGGAAGGCAAGATGTACAACTAAACAAGATAATAAGTACATCAGAATCTCTAGTTTGATAAATAGATGCCTCACATGTCCTCAGCTGACAGCATCATTGAATTCTACCCAATTAACACCAGTTTCATGTACAACAGTAAAGAGAAGACTCAGGGGTGCAGGCCTTATGGGAAGAATTGCAAAGAAAAAGCCACTTTTGAAACAGAAAAGCAAAAAGAAAAGGTTAGAGTGGGCAAAGAAACAGACATTGGACAACAGATTTGGAAAAGTGTGTTATGGATCTTAACCCCCATTGAGGTGTGTGAGAATTGCCTGACAAGACAGCCACATCTATGGCAAGTGCTACTGGAATCGTGGGGTAAAATGTCTCCCGAGTATCTGGACAAACTGACAGCTAGAATACTAAGGATCTGCAAAGCTGTCATTGCAGCACATGGAGGATTTTTTGATTCCACTTTGAAGAAGTTTAAGAAGTTCTGAACATTGTTTTCAAATTGTTATAGTATTTTTTCACGTTATTAATGTCCTGACTATTCATTGTGATCAGTTGAATGCCACATTGGTGAATAAAAGTACCAATTTCCTTCCAACAGCATAATCTGTACATTAATTATTGATTATTCATTCATTGAGGCACCCAAACCCCTCTACCACGGTATGGTGGCGATTCATATTTATTTATTTTTTATCCTATACTACGACATGATGTGGACATGAAAATGTACTGAAATGTAGGAATAATCAGTTAGGGTCACAGTTGTTATACTGTGTTAAATGTGCTGTAAGCGATTAAGCACCAGACTTGGCCGTTGTTTAGCCATGGCCCCTTTCCAAAACTCCACTTTTTGGAGTGTGCTCCAAAGACATATGTACACACACACAGACACACTGAAAGACTGTTGTATGAGAGTAGATGGATTCGTCCGACCACACCGTACCAGCACTTAAATTAACATATACGGGCTGCCCTGTGAATGTGCACAATGATTGAATGGCAGAAATCTGATTGGCTAAACAAAAGATCAGACAATGTCCCAAGAACATATTTTTTTGCCACTGTTTACGGAGCTAGGACTGTTTCTAGGACTGCTACTGAGAAAAACCATTTCATGGCACCTATTTCCAATATATCTGACAGGTAATAAGGATGTTTTCTGCATGTCATTTAATAAAATAAAAAAAAATCACTTAGAGCACCTTTAATAGCTGCTTTGTCATTGTAGGATCCTTCATCAGAGGACCGCTTCCATGTGGAGCTGCACTTCAGTCCAGGGGCCAAAGGCTGTGAGGAGGATAAAAACCTGCCTTCAGGATTTGGTTACAGACCAGCTTCCAGAGAGGTTAGACATGCTGGATGTCTTCAGTACTACAAAAATCGTTAACATTTTGAAAGACCTTGTGACATGGTTTGACGAGTGCTTTTTTATTTCCTGTGTTGACAAATTTTTAAGTATTTTCAAAAAAAAAAAAATGGGCAGAACTTTTCAAAGGGCATATCCTTTGAAACAGTCAGTAACATTTACTTTATGTGCTTACAATTGTTAATCAGTGGCAGGTGGTATTGGGGTGAGGGACATTCTCATTCCAGAGAGCATTTGATTAAACAAAAATCTTGATACGCCCCTGAGTGCAAGTTGATGTTATCAGTATTTTTGGTCCATTATCCCAGAAGGGAAAACTGTATCTGCTAAAGTTTAATGTTGTCAACATTTAGGAATACACTAGAATATAGATGAACTCAAGCTAACATATAAAACGGATTTCATGGGCTCTATAATTAATTTAAGCTGCTTGTTTTCTCTTTTAAGGGTTGGAAGGAATTTGAAAATTAGCACGTTGGAAGTTACTATTTATGTGCTTTTAAATTTTTATAGTATTTTCTAAAAGTTGTGACTTTTAATTTGAGACTGAAATTTGAATTGCTCTTATCTTAGAATGAAGGCTCCAAGAAGAAATCCCAGAATGACAGTGATGAGGAGTCCAGCGGTCCTAAACGTGATGAGCCGGATCGAGCCCTTATGATGTTCCCCCCCATGGTGTCAGATCCCATCTTCATCCACAGGAAGTCCCCTCTTCCCCGCTCTAAAAAGATTGGGTCTGTGGAAGTAAGTGGTAATATGTTGTCATAATAACACTGCTGATCCTTACAATTTTGTTCCAAACTGTCCTGTGATTCCCACATTATTTGAGCTGTATATATAGTGTTTGTTCTAGTTTTAGGATGTTACACCTGTTTTGTGATGAAAGCTCTTGTAGAAATATAGAAGCTTAGCTTTATCAAGCACACTCATGAACAATGTTGCCTCTAATCTTTGTTCTTGTTGACCCTATTTTTATTTTGTTCTTGTTGACCTATTTTTTACTGTATGTGTTTCTCAAGTTAACATTGCCTCAAGTTAGTACATTTTACAGGTAAACATTCATAATAATAAAAACACTATAAACTAAGATCATTGTAATAAAACAAAGACATAAATTAAGAGTGATTTGTTATATTTTTTGTTTTTTTATTGTTGTTTGATTAGTATTAACAACATAATAGTGCAATATCTATAAGGGTGGTTAAATTGCATAGTGTAATGCACAGATTTTATATTTTGACACATTTTATTTATTTCTTTATTTTTTTGCACATGTTTGCATGCAAGACAACCAACTGCTTTTACATTAACCTATCCCAAAATGGGAATTATGACCTTGAAGCTCAATGGACTGTTCCTGTGCACAGCCACATTAATTAATTTATCAAGTGTGCTCCCGCATCACATTAAATGTGGTAATGTGTCCTTTCACAAATTAATCAGTGCTGTGTATTTCCACTTTGTTTCTGAGATATCACTGCTTCAGCTTTATTCGGAAAAAAATTCCTTTAAAATTTAATTTAACTAAATCTATGGTTTGCCTACACAATTTAGTGTCTGCCATCTGTAGATTTTGTTTACATCTGCCTGGCTTAGAGGGAACATTGGTCATGAATTGAGGAGTTAGGCCTATTTACACCAAGCTCAAAAATGTAAAAGAAAATGAAAACAAAACTCACCGAAAACACTTGGTATCTAAAATAATTTTGGCTTGCTTTGTCACATTGCTCATGATGTGAATAGACCTGTGTTTATATTTTCTAGTATCATTATATAGCATTATAACATATGTACAGTATCACAAACTGATTAAGAATAGGAGCAATATAGTTCATGTTGCTTTTATGAAAATGTCATACAACTTTAGTGTATTAAGCATTGTAGGATTCTTTGAAGTATATTAACATATGATTTAGTCATCAAAGTTTCAACTTTCATGATATTCTTTCTATTTCCATATGTGCTTACATTTCTAGTTATTCAAAGCGGTGCTCTCTCTCTGCAATTTATAGATTAGTCCAATACAATTCCATTATCTGTATGTTTCTAAATCTACATTTTCCCTTCTAATGCCATTTCATACCACAGTAATACACTAAACAGTCAAATAATCACAGCCCATGTTTGGGAGGAATTTATGTTCTTGTAGACCCTGTTCATGTTCCAGCTATCATGAAAGGATTAATTCACCCAAAAATGAAAAGTGTCATAATTTACTCACCCTAATGTCATTCCAAACCAATATGTCTTTCTTTCTTTTGAAGAACACAAAGTTATATATGTTAAAGAATGTCATATTTAAATTCAGAGGACTTGGAATATGACACACTGGTCACATTGACTACTTTATAACAGTTTTTTGTGCTGTTTTTTTTTTTTAGCTTTAATGTGAGGCACTATCCACTGCTATTACATGAAAATCAAATGGAAAAACATAGTTCATAACAACAGAATTTAAATTTTTGAACTACAGTTTAAGTCAGAAGTTTACACCTTAGACAAATACATTTAAACTCAGTTTTTCCACAATTCCTGACATTTAATCATAAAAAATATTTCCCTGTCTTAGGTCAGTGAGGATCGCTACTTTATTTTAAAAATGTGAAATGGCAGAATAATATTAGAGAGAATTGTTTATTTAAGCTTTTATTTCTTTCATCACATTCCCAGTGGGTCAGAAGTTTAAATGCACTTTGTTAGTATTTGGTAGCTTTGCCTTTAAGTTGTTTAACTTGGGTCAAACGTTTTGGGTAGCCTTCCACAAGCTTCTCATAATAATTTGCTGGAATTTTGGCCTATTCATCCTGACAGAACTGGTGTATATAAGTCAGGATTGTAGGCCTCCTTGCTCACATATGCTTTTTCAGTTCTGCCCACACAATTTCTATCAGATTGAGGCTTTGTGATGTCCACTCCAATACCTATTCTATATCTATTTCACAAAATAGATGGCATCACGAGGAAGGAAAATTATGTGGATATATTGAAGCAACATCTCAAGACATCAGCCATGAAGTTAAAGCTTGGTTGCAAATGGGTCTTCCAAAATGGACAATGACCCCAAGCATACCTCCAAAGTTGTGGCAAAATGGCTTACGGACAACAAAGTCAATGTGGCCATCACAAAGCCCAGACCTCAATCTGCTAGAAAATTTGTGGGCAGAACTGAAAAAGCGTAGGCGAGTAAGGAGGCCTACAAACCTGACTCAGTTACACCAGTTCTGTCTGGAGGAATGTATGAAGGCATTTCAACGACATTAATCCACGTGCGTTATTGACGCTTGCATGCGTGATAGATTAAAGCCACGCGAGAAAAAAGGAAGAACTCGCACGTGGGTTTTAAACCCTTCTGCACATTATTGACACTTGCGTACAGTAGTTCATTGCCACACGAGGAAATGGGAAGATCCCGCGCACGCATGACATCTCCTGTACACGCAATACATTCTCTCACGCGAGGACATGCCTGACAGCACGTGCAAGATAATTCCAAAATTCTCCCGCTCATTCTAATCTCATCTGCTGCTTTTGCTCGCTTAAACACTTTTATTTTTGGCAGTAGTGGGCTTTGCTCTTTTGATTGCAAACTAAAATGTCAATGGTTACTTACCCTTTTCTGGAAGTCTGTTATTTTATTATTATTTTTTTCCTTTTAGGAATATCAACAGAAAGGCAGTCATACCTGAAAGATTTACAGTACAAACAAAGACTTCAATTCAATTTACACATCACATTCTCCACAACATACAAAACATTAAATTACAAAAAAATAAGTAAATAAGTAAAATAAACAAAAATAAATATAAACATTACAAAACCAATCCTTCAACAAAGAATACACATATTTTGCTTTGGGATTTTTCATCCCATTCAATGTCTCTAAATACATTGAAAATTCCTCTTTAAAAGCAAGTAATTGTGGACGAATTTTGAAAAATGTACATTTGTGAAATGTAAAATTTCAACAAAAGCAATAAATGATTAATAACAATTATCAGTCTTGCAGGTATTTTTTGTTGCATCCAGCTAAATGCATCCTTCCAGAATGAATACACCAAATTACATTGAAAAACTAATATTCAGCTCTTTCTATCTCTATATCTATATGTTTCTATATCTAGACTTGTATATTTGACAGATTTGAGTCCCCAACTTTAAATCTTATGCTTAAAAATGATTTAGTTGGATAAATATGATTCAGAATTTTAAAGTGCACCTCTTTACAATAAGGGGCAACGAGATATGAAAAGAAATTGGTTCTAATTTCACTCACGTCTTTAAAAAGATTTAAAGATCTCTTTACAGTACCTGGAAAACATTGTAGTAAAACATCTCTCAAAAATCTGTTAGAGCATTTTTTATCTGCAAAGTTTACATTTTCTATCATGACATAATGCAATTAAGGTTTTACTACTGAATATTTTAACTGTTCCTTAACTAATTTAATTATCGGCAATGGGATACTTTTATTAATTTTATCATACACTTTAGGGGAGCAACTTGTTATTTAAAATTATTGAGATTCATTATATTCCCAAAGTTATCGATAACATGTGTCACTGACCATAAGCCTTTCTGCCACCACTCATCAATAAACAAAGATTTTCTGCTAACTGTTATACCTCTGTTATTCCAGATTGACATATTATGTGTGCTAAAATTATGTTTGAAAATTAATTTCCTATATAATAGTAATTGTTTGTGAAAAGCAGAAAGGTTTACAGGGAGTTTAGAAATGTCAGTCACACTGTTACAGAAAACTTATGCCACTAAATTTTTTTAAATACAGCTGAAGGAATCTCAAACCAGAATGTAACGATTGTAACATTTAAGCTTGATAGCCCCTTTCATAATGTCAAAGTCAATCGTCTTAAGACCTCTGTCTTCATAATCTTTAATCATATCACTTATGTAAATAATAACTTTTCCATATAAAATCAAAATTCAGTTTATTTATTGCTTTTATCTTTTTAGCAGAAGCTGCTAGTGTGAAATACGGATAAATGAATCTAGAAAGACTCTCTACTTTCATCAATAGAATTCTTCCGAAAATCGTTGTCTCTCTGCAGCCAAGTATTCATAATTAATTCACATTTCTCTACATTTTTATCAAAATCGAATTTTTCGAAATTATCTACCGACTTATATCTAGATACCTAAATATTTAACTTCATTTTTAACTGGCATATTATACAATGTTCTATTAGGATGATCATGGATGTCCAATAACTCATATTTCGAGAAATTAAGCTTGGTATTTGCTGTTAATTTAAAAAAAAAAAAAAAAAAAAAAAGAAAGAGTAGTGTCATTAGCAAAACTGAGTGACAATAAATTTATTAACTTCTAAATTAACGCCAGATATGTTGCCCATTTCCGGAAGTCTGTTGTGATTGGATGCCTGTTATGAGAGGATTCATAACAAGCTCAACTTCACCTTTAGACATGGCTTCACCAACGGTCCCGCTGCACGTGAGTCACTGTTTGAGCGACCAAAAGCAGCAGATGAGATTAGATTGAGCGGGAAACTTTGGAGAATTGTCTTGCACATGCTGTCAGGCATGTCCACGCGTGCAAGATTTCATGCACGTGCGGGATCTTCCCGTTTCCTCGTGCAGCAATGAAACTAGTGTGCGCAAGTATCCATAATGCGCGTGGGATTTCTTCCTTTTTCCTCCCGTGTCTTTAGTCTATTATGCGTGCGATCGTCAATAACGTGTGCGGATTAATGGCATTGAAATGCCTTCATAGGAATGGGCCAAAATTCCATCAATTTATTGTGAGGCGTGTTGACGGCTACCGTAAACATTTGACTCAAGTTAAACAGTGTAAAGGCAAAGCTACCAAATAATAACAAAGTGTATATAAACTTCTGGCCCACTGGGAATGTGATGAAATAAATAAAAGCTGAAATAGATCATTCTCTCTACTATTTTTCTGACATTTCACATTCTTAAAATAAAATAGTGATCCAAACTGACCTAAGGCAGGGAATGTTTTCAATTATTAAATGTCAGGAATTGTGAGTTTAAATGGATTTGTCTAAGGTGTATGTAAATTCTGACTTCAACTGTGTGTGTGTGTGTGTGTGTGTGTGTGTGTGTCTGTATGTATGTATGTATGTATGTATGTATGTATATATATATATATATATATATATATATATATATATATATATATATATATATATATATACACACACCACACACACACACACACACACACACTGGTGGCCAAAGGTTTGGAATAATGTACAGACTTTCCTCTTATGGAAAGGAATTGGTACTTTTATTCACCAAAGTGGCATTTAACTGATCACAGTGTGTATTCAGGACATTAATAACATGAAAAATTACAATTATATATTTTTTTTTTTTCAGAACTCCTTAAACTGCTTCAAAGAGTTCTAGCTGTCATTTTGTCCAGATACTTTGGTAACGTTTCACCCCACGCTTCCTGTAGCACTTGCCATAGATGTGACTGTCTTGTTGGGCACTTCTCACATACCTTACAGTCTAGCTGATCCCATAAAAGCTCAATAGGGTTAAGATCCATAACACTCTTTTCCAATTATCTGTTGTCCAATGTCTGTTTCTTTGCCCACTCTAACTTTTTCTTTTTGTTTTTCTGTTTCAAAAGTGGCTTTTTCTTTGCAATTCTTCCCATAAGGCCTGCACCCCTGAGTCTTCTCTTTACTGTTGTACATGAAACTGGTGTTGAGCGGGTAGAATTCAATGAAGCTGTCAGCTGAGGACATGTGAGGCATCTATTTATCAAACTAGAGATTCTGATGTACTTATTATCTTGTTTAGTTGTACATCTGGCCTTCCACATCTCTTTCTGTCTTTGTTAGAGCCAGTTGTCCTTTGTCTTTGAAGATTGTAGTGTACACCTTTGTATGAAATCTTCAGCTTTGTTTTTTTTTTTGGCAATATCAAGCATTGTATAACCTGCATTCCTCAAAACAATGATCTTTTTTTAAAAAAAAAAAATTACCTAATATAGACCTTCCAGTTTATTGCATACTTTGGCAACTCAAAAACAAACCCAAAGACAATGTTAAGCTTCATTTAACAAACCAAATAGCCATAATGGCAAGTGATTTTCTAGTAACAAATTAGCAATTTAGCATGATTACTCAAGCATAAGGTGTTGGGGCCTATCTAGATTTGATAGTGTCAAATAGTGATGGTGCTGTTTTTTACATCAGTAATGTCCTGACTATACTTTGTGATCAGTTGAATGCCACTTTGGTGAATTAAAGTACCAATTTCCTTCCGAAACAGCATAATCTGTACATTAATCCAAACATTTTGCCGTCAGTGTATGTTTTGATCAGAGCTTGGTAACGGGTGTGCATGTTATCTATATTTATGATCATATGTGATATTTTGTGTCTGTGTAGTTTAGGTTGTTGGGTAACACTTTATAATAACTATGAGGTATAGATTATTTGTAAAGCATCACTTTATATTTATTTATTTATAAATTGTTGTACTTTCATTGTTTGTACATGTATAGAGTATATAAAATAGTATGATAATAATTTTTTTCTCTTGAAAATTATTTATTATTGTTAAATAATTTCATGTTTTAGCAGTTTAATAAAAAAAATTCATTCGTTGTAAACTATTTAACCAATCTTAACTGATGTATTTTATTTGGTGCAAACATGGTAAAGAAGTGTTTGAGAACATTAAGAAGGTATAAATCTGTAATTAATAAATAATTTATGCATATATATACTGTATATGTAATGAATTGAACTTGATGAATGCTTAAAGTAATATTCTGGGTTCAAAACAAATTTAGCGTAATTGACAGCATCTGTGGCTTAGTGTTGACCACAGAAATATAATTTTCTTCCATCAAGGAAAAAAAAACTCTGGGTTACAGTGGGGCACTTTAAATGGAAATGAAGTGAATGGGGCCAATCTGTAAACATTAAAATACTCACTGTTTTAAAAGTATAGCCACAAGACGTAAACAATATGGACGTTAGCATGATTTTAGTGTGATATATTCACTTACTGATCTTTCCTGTGTGAAGTTATAACCAATTTTACAACTTCGATGCCATGGCAATGTAATGCAAAAAACACTTTCCTCAAAATCCTGAAATGACAGTAGAAAATTATAATTTGAAGATGTTTGCAGCTCAAATAATACCCTGGTTTTAATAGAAGAATTAATATGTGTTTTTATAAAAGTATCACATTTTTGCCATTCAACTCTCAAAAATTGGCCCCTTAACTTCCTTTATCCAATTCATGTACATATAGCCAATTCATCACATAAATAAATGCGTAATTTCTTTATTAACTATAAAAGTATGTCTTCTATATATTCTCAAACACTTCTTTACCACTAGATTCCATCAACATCAGTTTGGTATGATTAACAAGTTAATTGTTTGCTACAGTGACCATAATGAATAACATACTGTTTGTATGTAGCCTATTAATGTATTATTAATGTAGGAACAATAACTTATAAATTATCAATGAATTATAAATTAATGATTTACAAATACTTTACCAGTTGTTGCTATAAGCGGTTTTAGAGTAATACAGTTACTTGTTATTCCTTTTTGACTCTTGGCCACATTTAGGATATGGGTGGTTGACATGGTTTACCGTGTAAATGTAGGGAAGAAATAGAGAATGAGGCAATGGTGTTGTTGTATTGCATATTATCTTGCCTACTCAGAAAAAAAACTTTTTTAGTATTAGAATATTGAGTATTTTTTGTATTTGTTTTGTAGGGAAAATATATATTTGAGCAAGTACTACTAGCAAGTCCCCAAATATTTTTGCAACATGATAGTGAAATGGTATTGTAGTTGGACAATTTATTATTAAAGGGTCATGACATGAGTATAACATTTTCCTTCAACATGGTACTATAAAAACAAACTGCATGTTTCAGAACTGAAATCGTACTCCTTAATAGTAAAAGAGCATTTATTTAAACCAGACTCCAGAAACGGGTCGTTTGGAATTTGTGGAACTTGTGACGTCACTTGTGCTCCCAGTCAGTCACAGGTGAAGAGGAGAGAAGGCCTGTCATGGAAGATTCATCTACAGCAAAGAAGACTTGTACAGGATACCTTGTTTTTCTACAATAGATGAAATGACTGACCATTATCATGCATTTCACACTGTTTTTAAAAGATGCAATGTCAACTCTAAAAAGGAGACCCACGTTATGTTTCATTAAGCGGACCTATTTCTTGCTGTTTTGAAGATATCCTGACCCATTTTTGCACCCATCTGTGCTATCTTTAATTGTTGGTATTTTGTAAATATGGACTAGATGGACATCTTTAATTGTTCCGATGCATTTTCGGCAATGTGTACCGCGTTTTAAGAGCGGCACAAGTGCAAATTTTAAAAGCGCGTCTCATTCTGCTGCTGCCACTGGGAAAAACACAAGCTGTTCTGTGTGTAAACAAACAATGAAGATGTGAGATGTCACTCCTGTGAAGACCAGCATCTCTGCTTTGGCCTGTTGAAGCCAGTTGAAGCACCCAACAATCACCATAGATTGTATAACGTTTGCGAATTGAAAACATTTCAGCGTGGATTGATTGTTTTGGCTCATATCAGAGTGGATTGCTTGTGAACCAGTCACAATGTGATTCCAGCTTTGCAAAGGAACTGTTATTTAAAGATGAGGCAGTTAAACACTACCAGACCCATGAGTGAACCATTTTATTTATGAATGTTTCAAATGTCATGACTGTTTGATAGTTGCTGTGCTTGAGTGAACATTTTGACACATTCATATGAAATATGTTAGGTATACATTGTGTTAACCCTGAAATGTAGTTTTATCAATTATAATGTAAAGTTTGTTCATTTTCTTTCAATTGAGTTTCAATTGAGGGACTGCATTAAGTTAGCCAATCAGAACAGTGGGCATTTACATTGAAGTCTTACAGGGCTAGAGAGCTTAAAACTGAGTTTTTCAGACAAAGGTCCTGAGACTTTTGGAAAATTATCATATATTATTAAATATGCATGTCTTGGTGCAAAAAACTTTACTGACATTATAAGTGGACCTCAGGGAAGATAAAAAATAAGTTAATAAATAAGTGTATATCGTGTGAATGGACTCAAGATGGCGCAGAGTATGGCTGCTGCGTTGCGAGCTCCGACACATCACTGCAGTTTATTGTTTGTTTTGTTTACAATTTTTTTTTTTTTTTGTCTTGGATGTTGTCTGCCTTATCGTATGTGACAGACAAACGTTTTGGACATTGGTTCGGCAATTACACACCAAAAACTGGACTTCAGATTCCTCAGTGCCGACCCGCTGTTTACAAACACGCCAGCGGAGCCCTTTGTCTGGGCTGTCCGGCCACCGGAAACGCAGAAGGAAAAGGGGAAAAAGGGACTGCTGCGTTATCTGCCTTACAGAAACCTGGATGTACCTCTCAGGTAAAAGGAGAGGTGGAGGTGTATGTTTTATGATCAACAAATCATGGTGTAATCAGAAGAACGTACATTTTATCAAGTCTTTCTGCTCTCCTGATCTGGAATATCTCATGCTTCTGTGTTGACCATTCTGGCTACCGAGGGAATTCACAGCAGTCATTATCACAACTGTGTACATCCCCCCACAAGCCGACACAGACCGGGCACTCAAGGAACTGTATGGAAGTATAAGTGAGCAGGAAACCACGCACCCTGAGGCCGTGTTCATTGTTACCGTGGAATTTAACAAAGCCAATTTTAAAACAATAGCACCAAAATACCACCAACACATCAGCTTCAACACACGGGGGGACCGGGTTTTGGACCATTGCTATTCTCCTTTCCGGGATGGCTACAAATCCCTCCCCCGCCCATCATTTGGGAAATCCGACCACTCTTCCGTTATGCTTCTGCCCGCTTACAGGCAGAAACTGAAACGGGAAGCACCCACCCTCAGAACAATCCAGTGCTGGTCAGACCAATCAGACTCTGCGCTACAAGACTTATGATCACGCGGACTGGGAGATGTTCCGGTCCGCCTCTGATGACAACATCAAGGTTTACGCTGATAGCTTAACGTGCTTCATCAGGAAGTGCGTAGAGGAAGTTGTGCCAACCAAAACAATACGAATCTACCCCAACCAGAAACCATGGGTTAACGTCGATGTTCACGAGGACCTCCGCTTTTAATTCCGGGAACGCGGAGGAGCGTAAACAAGCCAGTTATGCCCTCCGTAACACTATCAGTGCAGCCAAATGCCAGTACAGGCACAAAATTGAAGGTCAGTTCAACACCACTGACTCTAGAAGTATGTGACAGAGAATGATCATTACGGACTACAAAGGGAATAAAAACTCTGCCGTGAACACCGCTGCCTCTCTCCCGGATGAGCTTAACACATTTTATGCTTCTTTTGAGGACAACAACAACGCCCTCATGGAGAGAGCACTCGCGGCCGACGCTACAGAGGTTGGTTCATCTCCATTTCTGTTGCGGATGTAACCCGCTCCTTCCGACGGGTGAAAATCCGTAAAGCCGTGGGTCCAGACGGCATTCCGGGCCGCGTCGTCAGAGCGTACGTGTACCAACTGGCTGGTGTGTTTACGGACATTTTCAACCTGTCCCTCTCCCTGTCTGTAGTCCCCACAAAACGTCAACCATTGTGCCTGTACCGAAGCAAGCCAAAATCACTTGCCTAAATGACTGGTGTCCTGTTGCCATTAGCAAATGCTTTGAGAGGTTACATTTACATTTATGCATTTGGCAGATACTTTTTATCCAAAGCGACTTTATTACAGGGACTTATTACAGGGACAATCCCCCCAGAGCAACCTGGAGTAAAGTGCCTTGCTCAGGGGCACAATGGTGGTGGCCGTGGGTTCGAATCAGCGACCTTCTGATTAGCAGCCCTGTGTTCTAACCACTAAGCCACCACCAGGTTAATCAGGTTAATCAGAGATCACATCTGCTCTGTGCTGCCCACCTCTTTGGACTCACTGCAGTTTGCCTACCGCAACAACCGCTCCACTGATGATGCCATTGCATCTACAATACACACTGCTCTGTCCCACCTGGAAAAAAGGAACACATATGTGAGAATGCTGTTATAGTGCCCTCCAAGCTTGATGAGAAAATCCGGGCTCTGGACTTAAACTGTGTAGCTGGATCCTGGATTTCCTCTCAGGTAGAAATTAGGAGGTTAAAATGGGCATCACTGACCCTCAACACTGGAGCCCCGCAGGGCTGTGTTCTCAGCCCTCTCCTGTATTCCCTGTACACACATGACTGTGTGGCAACACATAGCTCAATGCCATCATTAAATTTGCTGACGATATGACGGTGGTAGGTCTGATCACTGACAATGATGAAACAGCCTACAGAGAGGAGGTGCACACTCTGACACGCTGGTGTCAGGAGCACAACCTCTCCCTCAATATCAGTAAGACTAAGGAGCTTGTAGTAGACTTCAGGAGGAAAGACAGAGAACACAGCCCCATCATCATTAATGGAGCACCGGTGGAGAGAGTCAGCAGTTTCAAGTTCCTCGGTGTCCACATCACTGAGGAACTCACATGGTCCGTCCACACTGAGGCCGTTGTGAAGAAGGCTCACCAGCGCCTCTTCTTCCTGAGACGGCTGAGGAACTCACATGGTCCGTCCACACTGAGGCCGTTCTGAAGAAGGCTCACCAGCGCCTCTTCTTCCTGTGATGTCTGAGGAAGTTTGGAATGAACCACCACATCCTTACACGGTTCTATACCAGCACTGTAGAGAGCATCCTGACTGACTGCATCACCGCTTGGTACGGCAATAGCAACGCCCACATCCGCAAAGACCTGCAAAGGGTGGTGTGATCTGCCAGAAACATCATCGGAGGTGAGCTTCCCTCCCTCCAGGATATATATAACAGACGGTGTGTGAAAAAAGCTTGGAGGATCATGAGAGACTCCAGCCACCCGAGTTATGCGCTGCTCTCACTGCTGCCATCAGGCAGCCGGTATCGCAGCATCAGGACCCACACCAGCCGACTACATGACAGCTTCTTCCCCCAAGCAATCAGACTTTTGAACACTTGATCTCTCACGATCAACAATCAGCACTGCACTTTATTAATCTTCATCTTATTATCTCATACTGGACTGTCAAATATATTCTCCACAATATAACTACAGCATATATATTTTTCTATACTCTTAGTTTTTATTTTTATTGTATGTGTATTCTATATTGCGTGTATTGTTTACTGTACATTGTATATTAGTATTGTGTTGTGTAAGTATATGTACATTTGATATGTAAATTGTGTTGCGTAAATATGTTGTTTATTGTAAATGTCTCGCTACTGTCATGGCTGCTATGTTGCTCGGAACTGCACACAAGAATTTCACCTACTGTTGCACTTGTGTACATAGTAGTGTGACAATAAAGTGATTTGATTTGATCGTGACCCCTTTAAAATGTTATCCAAAAACAGAAATAAATGAATGAAAATGTAAACATGTAACACATTATTGTTTCATTTAAAATCGGCTAGCAAACGGTATGCACTACACATTGGATACTTTTAATGTGCCAGTAATAAAAAAATTATATGGTTTTTGGCAACAAGCAAAAGTGTTTAGATGATAATGTTCACAACTAGCATTTGCCAAGAGCAAAATATAATGTGAAAAAAGGAATTTGGCATATAATAATAAAAAAAATAGGTTACTTTATTGGGAAAAGAAACATATATCAAATAATAGAAATTGTATAAATCAAATTGGAAGTATGGTAGTGGCAGATTTAAATATACAAATAATCTGAATTGGTTGTAAAAAAAAAAAAAAAACATTATCAGTCAGTCTCAAATCACCTCCAACTAGGGTAATAAGGCTGCAATAGAATTAGGGTGTTTCGACCCACTGCACAGCCAACACCTAGGAAGCAAGGGGAGAAACATTCAGATTATTAAACCTGGCAAAGGTGTAGGGTAACACCCACCCTGCAGCAACACAAATGTCCACCAATGCAACGCCCTTGGACCAAGCCCATGAGGAAGCCATTCTTGTTGAGTGGGCTCTGTTCCCCAGATGGCAGAGCTCTCCATGCACCTCAGATGGCTGCATGATCACCTCAACGACCCAATAGGATAGTCTGTACTTGGAAATGGCCAAAATGTTTGTGTGTTCATTAAATTAGCTAAACAGCTGATCAGACTTAGGCAAATTACACTGTGATCAACATTTTGATCTGGTGGAGAACTGCAACATAGACTTTGAGTATATAGGGTTGAGTTCAGTATCCAAATGTTTCTGAAAGAAGTGCTGAACATTTTGCACAGAGCAGCCAACTTGTTCCTCATTGTGAGGGGCCAAACATGGAGCCTCCACTTCTCTGAATGTTAATGCTAGATCGTCCCTTGATCTTGAGAGCAGATCCCTTGTCAGCAGGATACACCAAGAAGGACTGTCAAACAACTCAATAAGATCTGGAAACCCTAACTAGTTGAGCCAAGGAGGCGCCACCAAAAGAATGGTCTCCCTGTTCCCCCTCTCTTTGAAATTAAATATTTTCAAATGTCGTCCGGATAGTTTATGACTCAATGCTCAACTTAAAAACTCTGCTGACCCGCCGACAGGTCAAGTGGGTGGGCCAGGAGTGTGAAATCACATTATATTTAATTAAACTTGTTGCACCACCCTGTTTTAATGATGTGGAAAAATGTATTTGAATATTAAGGTTTTTCAAATACCACTAAACTAGACATGTGAACTGTTCATCAACGGAACGCTCTCATTCTCATGAAAAAGATGTTGCCATGAAGTGTTTAGAATGAACAATCAGTTTTTGCAGGGACATAGCAGAATGAGCCTTAATTACAGGCTTTCAAAGTCAAGATAAAATAATGATAATTAAAAAATTGTTAATCATGAGATTGTAAACATATTCAATATTATTTATAAATGATTGGATTCTTTAAAAATATAATAGCTGTGGATTTACTGTTTGTACAGTATTTTGTGATTTGTCCACTGTATGTGTATGGTGAGCTTTTAAATTTGGTTGTAAAACATTGCATACGGCTGCCAAAATGTCATATGCCACAGAGTTTAAGGTGTTAAGAGTGAGAGCGTAGCTTCCAAGGACTTTGTAAAAGTGTGGGGGGCTAGAATCATGTCGAAAAACAATTTCCTTGATGGACATGTAATGGAAGACAATGTTTTTGAGTGACCATTTTAAGGAAAAATTTCCTCAGGCAAATTTAGCCCCATTAGGTCTATTATTGGACGCATGCCACAACCTTCTCTCCAACTAGAAAGAAGCAGCTATAAATTACGCGTTGTGCCTGCTTAGGAGTAACATTTTCTATTGCTCTCTAGCAGAGGATGGAAGGAACTTTCTGCTCCATAATTGGCGACTTTAGCTATTTTTAAATCTCCTTTAAAAATATATTTTTTTATTATGTAGCTTTTGAAAAGATAAATACATGATACTGTATTCAAAGTTTTTAATTTATTTCATTGTGTTTTATGTTTAACATTTTGTCAACATGTTTTACATCACTCTGTCATTATTTATTAGTTTGATCCGTAAAGCACTTTGGGTCAACTTCTGTTGTTTTTAAATGCGCTCTATAAATAAAAGTTGACTTGACTTGACTCCTACATCGGAACGCTACAGTGTGGCAAATCCATGGCACGCCAGTAGCAGTAACACTTGCAGGAGAATACTTAACTGGAGCCTTTATAGGAGGGCAGAGAACTTCTTTTGCCCACCCGCTTGAGACTCAAATCAAGTGGTCTATTCAGGGGCATAGACAGAAAAGGGAGTGCGTTTTGGGATCTACAATGTCTGTTCAGCGGGGACTTGCCCCCCTCCCTTCAATGGCTGAAGCTTGTCAGATGTGTTTAGCATGCCCAGGAGGAGCTGGCCTGATGGATCTAGGATTCAAGTCAATTATTTTGCACAGCCACTGGCTCCGCCGGGGTTACCAAAGGGGCTGCTGATATGCAAGTCCAGCACAATGTGTCTGAATGCGACAAACTGCTATTTTGTACGTGAAAATTCTCAACCATGTTAATAGCCTCACCGGTAAGCCCACTTTGGGATAGCGACACCAAGGCTGCCATACAATTTTCTTTCTGTGCTGACATCACCTCTGGCTGCATAGGCATTAGCAACCATGTTTAGTGTCTGCCTACATGGTTTTGACGGCAGGAAAAGGCACGTTTCTAAGTTGCAGAGGAGGAAGAACGCAGATGAACTGCAGTCCCTTCCTTAATTACACAGTAACAAAGCTGTATAAAGGATATGCCTGCCATCACACAACAGAATTTTTTTTTTTCTGACCTGCTTATGATGTGCAAAGAGACAACAAAGCAAAGTGAAGGTAGCCTTGCAGAGTAACGAGCTTGTGACCCTTAAAGAAAAAAAAAAAGACAAACTATAACTAAAAGTTGAGGTCCAGTTAAATGTGCACTGTTGAAGGAATTGGCATAATTCTATAAGCAACTGACACAGTGTTGAAGTGACTGTAATGAAAGTAAACATACTTTAAAACAATCAATGCATAACATTCATGTGCACAACGCCATGTCAACTGCCCATATATTTAGTAAATTTCAAATCCACATATGTATTTTCTTTTGAAATTTGCCCTTGAATTGCCACCATCTGTTATTTGTTTTCTTTTTTAGTCCTCATTGCAGAAAGACTTTATCAAGACTGCTGCTGGCAAAGTATGAGCACACATACCTGTTTGTCTTCTGTTAAACAAAAGGCCTAGCTAGTGAATGTTCATGGACACATAGCTGGACTGTTGTTAATGTTGCATGACTGCTGTTTTTGCCCCCTGTCTCACTTCCAGGAAGAAAGCCCCCTGAGTGTGTCTAGCCCTGACTCTATAGGTACCTGGATACATTACACCTGTGGTGTTGGTACTGGGCGTCGAAGACGCAGATCAGGGGACCAAATAACTTCCTCCCCAGTCTCTCCCAAATCACTGGCTTTCACATCCAGTATTTTTGGCTCATGGCAACAGGTTTTTACCAATTTAATTCATTCTTCACTCCAACTATTAACTTCTTGTTCTTTCACACTCAAGAACTTCCCGTCAGTTAGCAAGGACATATAATTAGCAGATAAATCAAAAGAGAGCATTTCCTAATGTGTAAGTGTTTTTTATTATATATATTTCAACCTATATTAATAGGTTTTTAAGGGGAACATAATTGGAATGTATTCTGGATTATTAGCTTCTAATTTAACCGTATGTCAATATATCACCAAGTATCTTAGTCTAACAGCAATCTAGGCATTGTTTTAGGCTACAGTTGTAGTTAATGCAACCTTTCCAGTAGTTAACACTAGGGATGTCCCGATCTGATACCTGGATCAGTATCGGCTTCGATACTGAAGTTTTTAGATGGATCGGGTATCGGTCCGACGAGCCCGACCCAAATCCGATACTGTGTGTAAGTCATGTTCGTTGCTGTCAAGCTCAAAAAATTACATAAAAGAACTGAACATTAAAGCAGTGATAGCTCTGTGAAGCGCAATAGGCTGTGTTTAATAAGTAAACATAAAATGCACGCGCAGCTGCAACGCGTTATTGAATGGTGCTTCTCTGTTTATAACACACCCGAGGCTATTTTTAGCCTTCACGCGTGCACGATATTTGAGCACTACAAACGAACAACATCTCAGATGTAGATGCTCAGCAGTTCGGTTCACTTATATGTATTTAGTACCAGAATTTAAATAAGAAGCTAATTAAACTGTGAATAAAAAGTGTGAGGGTTTAAAAGATAAAGCTGTCATGGAGAGACTCATGGAGGCAGAGATATGAACTCCGTAGCAGGATTTATTGAGCAGAGGATTGAAACTGATGTAAACATTGTGAGTAAATCCAGTTGAGCAGAGTGGCAAACAGCAGGTAAGTAATATCCAGACAGAGTATAGACACGATGAAAGAGATAACTCACAACAAATGTATGATACTTGCAGGCAATAATGAAGAAACTGGTATGTTTGACATAGTAGAAAGTTCTGGAGTCTCAGAGATACTATCGATGAGTGCAGGCAGAGAGTGTGTGTGAAAGCGGAGTATTTATGCAGTCTTTGATTAGCCACTAATGATATGCAAGTCCGTGTAATCAGAACTGTGACGGCAGTGACGAAACGTGCACGATTGAGATATATTAATATATATTACTATTATAATGTTATTACTATTATTATAATTAGTTTACAAATTATAATAATATTTAAGTTGAATGGGCTCCAAAAAGTGACTGTGTGAATGAAAAGTGAGCTGATGTCTTACAACTAAATTGAAGAAAAAAAAGAGATCTGAATCCTTTAAAAAACAGATAAAAATTATAAAAAAGTTTTTGCCAAAATTTCTACGGATGACTACTTCTGGAATTACTGTTAATTTTGATGCTACATTATCCAGTATACTAGTTAATAATAAAGTGTTTCTTAATAAGCTTTAAATTTATATTGAAATAATGTGTAGTAAACACTCTGGGGACGCGCCGGCACGTCCTGCTGGATTTTTTTCGTCATTACAGCAGAAACAACTTAAAATTCTCCGTCATTTTGGGGCATACAGATATGCTTAAGACATCATTAGAGACTATAAAGGGTCTACTTTTATTTGTGTACACTCATAATAACAATGAAACATTGTGCTTTTGTAAAAATAAAAGTAAAGAAAATAAAAAGGGTGAGCTGTCAGCAGTCTCTGTGTTCACGAGAAATTAACTGAACAAGTCACAAAAATGAACTGAAACTCCGCGAATACTTATCACACAAACATGAAACATATGTCTAAAGAAAGCTTAAAATGTCCACTTTTTAATAAACCAATTAAAATTTAAAACAAATATTCTCCTGCAATGCAATCTGTATGAAACAAAGCGGTTCATCTAATTGTGGGTGCGAGTAGGTTACAGGATGTGAGGGGAAAAAAACTGGGAAAAAAAATAGCAAAACATTTTTATCACTAAACTACTGTCATAAAAAGTTATAGTTTTGTATATACATAACTCCTGAATAAAAATTAAAATGTGTTTGGACTGATTGAAAAAAAAAAGTTTTGAACAAATTTGATTGGTTTGTCGATAGTGAGCGCAAATGCAGGTGATAAGCGGTTTTATTAAGCGAGTCATTGAGTTGTTCATTCAAACGATTCGTTCAAACGTCCGATTCATCAAGAATGAGACAGATGTTTGTGAATGGGTCATTGAATCTTTGACTCAACCGATTCGTTCAAAACACTGAATCATTCAAAACACGATTGAGTGTGGCTATGGCTGTGATCTTTGTTTGGATTCATCAGATCTATTTTTGCAGCTAAAATAGACCAAAACAGTCATTATTTCGTCTAAAATGTAAGTGACTTAATATTATTAACTTGTTTGTTGAACTGTCATTTGAAAACAGTGTCACATTTTCAATCGTGAGGAGATGGTAAATTACGTGATTAATTTACTACAGTGAACTGTAGTCAAATGTTATAAATATAAAAACACATTTTGAAATTTAACTGCAGTATGTCAATTTAGTTTATTTGTGTGCTGCGCTCATAGACTTTAGAAAACGGCGCTCATTTGTTTGATTTCTCCTCGAGAAGCTGCGCAAGCCTCAAAAATTTAAGGTCCTTGCACCCTGACTGAGTCCGAAACTGTCGTATTCGTTTTTTCATATTCGTCATTTGGTGGCTCTCAATTGTCAAAACCCCTCAAAATATTTGCTACGGATGCGAAAAATGCAGACAGTCAAACCATCCGAATTAATTTTTATGACGGACGGAAGTTTCAGAGGCTGCAAACGTATAAAACATGAGGTCGTATTTAGTTTTATATATATATATATATATATATATATATATATATATATATAAATGTATATATATATATATACACACAAATAAACTAGTCCTAATAGGCTACAGTTAAAGCTTTCCTTTAGTTTTTGTGAAATGCTCACACGCACGCACGCAGCCACGCACACACAAACATGTTTAAATACATTTATGTTGTTAATAAATAAATAATAAATTGTTGTAACAGCAATATCTCCAAGTTTTGTTTTTCACTGTAAAAATGTCATGATTTGCCAATGCAAAGAGAGTACTGCCACCTTTTTCCCCCACTTCAAGCACTGATTATAACACTGATTATAACAAATCATCCTCCTGGCGACTTTTTTTGTTGTCAAAAGCGACAAATCCAGCGACTTTTACTGGTGTTTTTGGAGACTTCTGTGGTATTTGGAGACTCGAAAACACAAATCACTCTGCAGTTAGGCCTAATGTGCTCAACGAGCAGCGGGTGCTGCCGTGAGCCCCTCTCCCGTCCAAAAGCACTCACAAGTGGTCAGTCTCTCAGTAGCCTCACGCAGCAGTCCCAGCCTGCAGTCAGAGCAGAGTGGAAACGCACACCCCTCCGCTTCCAGGCTGCAAATGAATCGCGCATGCGCATGGCCGCCGCCGTTCCCGCCCTGACTTACAGAGCGGGGTGTAAATGTAAATGTTCACTCACTCTCACACTGCATTTAATTAATCACTGCATTTAAATTGACTCACGACATAGCTCTCCATTCACTCTAGTCTAGTCTCTTGCCAATTTCGCTTGTGCCAGCTCTCGCTAGTCTGTTATCAATCTCGATTTACATAAGCCTTTACTACAAAACCCCAACAGTCTTTTTAAAGACTAAACCCACAAACATTATTTTTTAAGATTAGATCAAATCTCAGCCCTAGCCAGTAATTTTTTTTAACTGCTAGTTACTTAGCTAAAACTACCCACACGACTAAGACACACACACACACACACACACTCTGACGAGGACTACAATCGTTAAGTATTAAAATAAAATCTGAATTGTCTGCAAAATAATTATTTTGTTCGTTTAATTAAAGATCGTGCCTAAGTCCCGACTGATTAGCCCCTGATACGTCTCTCAACATACACCACACACACAGTTACATATTGCCTAAACTTTATTGAAAACACATAAAAATGGAGACATTTCTTGTGAGGACCAACAAGCCAACTGACGCACCACCAGCTGCAAAAAAGCTTAGAAGGTACGATGAAGCATACCTGCAGTTTGGGTTTACAGTCACGGCTGATCTGAGACCTCAGTGTGTCGTGTGTGCCGAGGTGCTGGCAAACGACAGTATGAAGCCCTGCAAATTAAAAATGCACCTCGAAACAAAGCATGCTGGCATTAAAAATAAACCAGCTGAATATTTTAAAAGAAAGCTTGATGGCCTCCATCAGCAACAGGCAACGATTTCAGTGCACAGCACTGTGTCTAAACAGTGTTTGGAGGCATCGTATGTAGTGGCCAAAAGGATCGGTAAACTGGGTAAACCGCATACAATCGCTGAGACTCTCATTTTGCCGGCAGCACAAGACATGTGCAGAATAATGATAGGCGGTAGTGCAGCAGCCAAACTCGGTGCAGTACCACTGTCCAATGACACAGTCGCTAGGAGAATTGTAGACATGTCCAATGATATCAGAGAGCAACTGATAGAGTTCGTAAAAAAGAGTCCTTACTACGCGCTGCAGCTGGACGAATCCACTGATATTGCTGGGCAGGCACAGCTCCTCACCTATGTCAGGTATCTGCGGGACAAGGCGATTGAGGAGGATGTCCTGTTTTGCCGGCCTCTTCAGTCGCACACTACAGGAGAAGCCATTTTCAATGTCCTTGATATTTTTATCCGTGAAAATGCTTTGGCTTGGGACCGATGCGTTGGCCTATGCACGGATGGTGCTCAGGCAATGACGGGGCGTGAGCGTGGCCTAACTGCTTGCGTTCAGCAAGTAGCTCCACTTGTGAAATGGACACATTGCATGGTCCATCGCGAAGCACTAGCTGCTAAAAAAATGCCGGTTCTCTTTGACTCCGTGCTGAAACAATCCGTGAAAATAATAAATCTGATCAAATCACGGCCGCTAAACTCTCGCTTGTTTGGGGTCCTCTGCCAGGAGATGGGGTCAGGGCACGAACAGCTGCTTCTGCACACTGAAGTTCGCTGGCTCTCCAGGGGGCGGGTGTTACAGCGGTTGTTTGAGCTGCGAGAGGAGGTGAAGTGGTTTTTGACAGAAATAAAATCAGATCTGGCGAAGCATCTGGATGACACTATGTGGCTTGCATCTCTGTCCTATTTGGTCGATATATTTGACCGCTTGAATGGCCTCAACCTGTCTTTGCAAGGCCGCGAAACTCATATTTTGCTCCTTGCAGACAAATTGCACGCCTTCACACAAAAACTAGACCTCTGGCATGGCCGCATCAGTCGAGGGAACTGCGACATGTTCCCCAGCCTTGCAGACTTTATCACTGATGCAGGCACGTCACACGATTTCTCCTCCCTATTTCAATCAGCGTCTGAGCACCTGTCAGCAATGAGAAAACAATTTGCGGCATACTTTAAAGAGGATTATCACTCTTTTGCGTGGGTTCGAGATCTGTTCGTGTGCACAGCAAACGAGCTATCAATTGATATGCAGGAACAGCTTATTGAGCTTAAGAGTGACAGTAGACTGAAGGAACTCTTTAGCTCCTGCCCTCTTTCGTCATTCTGGGCAGCATTGATGCAGGAATTCCCTGAACTCTGTGACGTCGCCTTGAAGATTCTCCTTCCTTTCGCGTCGACATATTTGTGTGAGGCAGGATTCTCAAAAATGACTGCACTCAAAACGAAATACCGCAATCGTGCACAAATCGAGGATGATTTGAGGCTATGTTTATCAAACATTGAGCCAAGAATTGAGGATCTTTGCAAGACAAAGCAGGCTCAGGTCTCACATTAACATCACCTATCTGCAAGCTTCTGGAAAAAATGCAGATGATGCCTACTATTAGGCCTAGTAATAATAACAATAATAAAGCATAAATTATATCAGAGGTCTGGTGCCAATTCCCAATTATAGCAATATAAATGATGATTAAAAAAAAATTATAATAGGCCTACTGAATAATAATAATAATAATAATAATAATAATAATAACAACAACAACAAAGCATGTAACCTCATATAATTATATAGCAATAGCCTAGTAATGATGATGATAGGCCTACTACTACTCATAATAATAATAATAATAATAATAATAATAATAATAATAATGCCTGCAAGCTCACATTAGAAGTCTGGTGCTACTGCCAATTATAACAATAGACTAGTAATGATAATAGGCCTACCTACCGCTACTGATGATGATAATAATAATATGGGCCTAAAAATAATAGCCTAGGGCTATCTATC